>JAVQMG010000059.1:0-1200000 GCA_032878915.1 Castanopsis chinensis
AAAGTGCAAACTACAAGTCTCGATACCTCCTCCACAGAATCTCGATCTGTCGAGATTCATTAAAGCTCGACAGATGTCCCGATCGATCGAGCTTACGGGTTTCAGATTATAGCCAGCAACGTTTTTATTCTAAAAGGCTAATTGTTTATGGGTTTATATAATTCTTATTGGACTAGGAAAACCTAAGGTTTGTGTAAACTTATTTGGAATAGGAGAGCCCATTAAGCTCCTATTTAAAGGAGATGGAAAAAGAAAAACCTAACCCTAGAAAGCTTCATAAGGTTTTCTTTTTGAAACCCTAGCCTCCTCCTACAGAAGAAAGAGTTCTTGCTGCGTTTCTTGTACGCCTTAGGGTTTTGTAACCAAGCAAAGTCTCTTGCATTAACATTGAAGATCTTATTGGTGTTTCTATGTGAAACTGCTGCAAATCAACTACAACAATCAAAGGGTTGCTGTGGAGTTAGTCACGTATTGGGATTTGTGCAAAGGAGTAAGCCGCGTACTGGGATCCGCGCATCAAATTGGTTAGTCACGTACTTGGGAGCCGTGCATTGAAAGGAGAAACTGTCACTACAGAACAAGTCTAATTGGGTATTGGGGTAAGAGTTCAACTGTAGGTTGGTAAGGTACTGGGATTCCTTGCTTGTAACTGTTTGTTGTGATAATAGTGGAGTTTCGGGAGTGGTGACCTTTAAACACCCGATGGGGTTTTTGCCGTAAGGTTTTTCCCATTCGTGAACAAATCACCGTGTTATTTATTTTTCACGGCATTACTTAATTTGGTGATTTGTTTGTGCTATCACGTGATATTGCATGTTAATTTGATTAATTAATAACTGGGCTAATTAATTAATCTAAGTTATCACAAGGGGTCAACGTGTTTGTAGCCTGTCAAGTGGTATCAGAGCAAGCACACTTTGATGTGTGATCCATTGACCCCTGTTGTCATGGAAACTCCTGATTGTTTTGATTTGCATGATCCTGTGTTGAATGATGATGATGATATTCATGATGCCTATTGCAAGCTTTATAATTTTTGTATGAAATCTCTTGAGTGTTCTACAAAATTAAAAGCTAAATTTAAAAAGGTCAAGCTTGAAAAAGATGATTTGATTGCAAAATTGGATGAAGCCACTAATTTGAATGAGAATTTTAAAAATCAAATTTCATCTCAGGTGGACAAAATTAAGAGTTTGGAAGAGCAACTAGTTGAATTTAAAACTGAAGTTGAAAAATTGACTAGTGCCAAACTTGTTGTTGAGCCTAACTCAAAAGAAAATGATTTTTATATTCCCCCATTCAAAAGGAATAATGAAGAGTTGAAGGCTAATATTGCTAGGATAGACAAAGGTAAACAATCTGATGTTAACGCTGAAGTTTCTAAACCTATGTCTAAAACTCCTCATAGGTTGAATGATAAATCTGTTTTTGTCCCCACTTGTCATCATTGTCACATTGTTGGTCATATTAGGCCGAATTGTCCTAAGCTGAGGACTCTGTCAACTTCTAAGGTTAGACCTCCCTCTAGGAAGCCGAGTAGCTCTAAAACTGCTCATGTTTGTCACCATTGTGGTGTTTCTGGACACACTCGTCCTAATTGCTTTAAGTTGTATCCTCATAAGCAATTGTCCAAATGGTCACAAGTTTCCTCTCAAGGACCTACACCTTTGTTTGGAGAGTTATTAAAAGTCTTGAGTTTTTTAACTCAATTTCAGGAGAATCTTAATTCTTCTATGTCCTTTAGTAAACATACTAGACACGTGCCTTTTCATCTTCACGGCCAAAGACTCGTGCTGTGTGGGTGAGAAATGAGCCTAAGACTTAATTGTCTTTTCTGTTTGTCCTCTGCTTTAATTCTTTCTATCTAAAGTAGGACTCTCTTTGCTTGATTTCTTATCTTCTATTGAAATCATGCCTTCATGCATATGCATCTTTCTTTCATGCATTCATGTTGTTTGTCTGTTTTTGTTTGGTTGTTTAGTTTTTATTTTATTTTGCTTTTCAAATAAAAATAAAAAAAAAATTGAAAAATTGAAAAAGACAAAAACAGTGTGTGTTTGTGTGCATTAGTTCATGTAAACTTTTAAAATAGCCATTGAAACAGAATTTTCTAAACTTTGTATCATCTGTAGCTTAGATGAGCATTCTTATGCACAACTAAGCAAGTGAGCTTTGTAGCTCTTTGTTTGTGATGAGTAAGGTTAAGTGATCTCTTTTTCTTAACACTCGTATCACTCTTTTTGACGGGTTGAACTAGAAAATT
This sequence comes from Castanopsis chinensis, assembly GCA_032878915.1. Lineage (NCBI taxonomy): Eukaryota > Viridiplantae > Streptophyta > Magnoliopsida > Fagales > Fagaceae > Castanopsis > Castanopsis chinensis. The sequence goes on from JAVQMG010000059.1 coordinate 2,264, forward strand.
CTAAGAGAAAGGCATAAATAACCATCTCACCACTATTACTCGCCAATCATAACATGACATCTGTATGATTCGGCATAGCAAAAGTGCAATGTCAATGATATTTGTATGCTTCGGCATAGCAAAAGTGCAATGTCAAAAGCTTAACATAATTGGGTATTTCTTTTCTCTCTCTTGTATGCCCATGCATGATATGCTTGTTAAAAGAAAATATGCAAAGATATAAAAAGCAAAAAGATAAAAAATGCTTTAAAATATGGTTGCAAGCGTGTTTTCTAGGAGATGTGGGAGTTATAGGATGTACCTCGAAGGTGATAGTTCCCATCAAATGGATATGATTGTATGTGAGTTAAAGTGATTTTCTCATATCTCAAATCATCATAGCATTGAGACACTTATGCAATCTTGCGATGTTTTCACACACAACACGCAATATTCTTTGCTATTCTTGATACATGTGCAGGTACAATGTGATTTGGCCATCACAAGGTTTACATGCGTTAATGTATGCTTACTAAACTGTCTTAACTTATTTTTGAAATATAAAATTGGTTAGACTTGTTTAGTGTGTGTGTGCGTGTTTTGGGATACATGTGCTTTAAAATTTTTGTTGAGAGATGATTTTGAGAGCTTAATGTGTTGCTTGGATCTTTGGTTGAGTTGCATGCATGATTGCATTCATGTTTGTGTTTTTCTTCTTTTGAAAAACTGTTTTTAAAGGCATCTCGACACCTCCTCGATATCTCTCGACACATAGCTGTCTGTCGAGCTTCTTAGACTCTTTCTTATCGCAGTCTCGACACATGTCTCGACACCTGGTGGATCGATCGAGAAACTTTCTGTCTACTCGATAGATCCTCGACACCTTCTCGATCCATCGAGGTATGCTCGATAGCTTCTCGACACCTCTCGATCCATCGAGATACCCTTGCATGCTTTTCATCCTTCTTTGTTTTGCATGTTTTTCCCTTTGTGTCCATAGCATCTTGTTGTTCTTTCTCTTGTAGGTCTATGGGTCCTTGTTCTCCTCGTTCCTTCTATATCTTTTTTTTTTGTCTTTCTCCGGTCAAGTGTTTTGGCTTTTTTATACCCTTGGACAATCATGTCAAAAATGGGGAGAAATTTGAGAATTGAATGTCATTCCTCAGCGGAAGTAATAGACTTAGGGGGAGAACTTTATGTTAAAGGGAAGAAAGCTTTTGTTGTAACTAACTTAGGGGGAGAGTTAGTTTGATACACATTAATATTGATATGTTTTTTTTTGTGTTGTGTATCTTTTGGTTTTGTAACCATTTTTTTACATACATGATACTTATCAAGTGGTATATGTGATGATGTATGTGTTTCACTCTTTATCTCAAATGTGTTGTTTCTTTTCTCTATTTATACACATGTTTCTTGTTTATTTAACTTGTCATTGTTTTCCACATGGTACCTTGATGTGTTTTGTTTAGTGCCTTTCAGGAAAGACAAGTTAATGCCAAGTCAAGATTCCGAACCTTCTTCTTGCAGCAACTTCCAAGGTTCAAATCTTTTAGACTAGGCTTATTTATTCTTGAGTAGAATGTATTCTCGGACATTCAATGTACTCTTGTGGTTTTGTCACGGATTGCCAAAGGGGGAGATTTTTGGGGACATATTTTGTAATTGGCATATCCGTTGACAAAACGCACTTTACTTGTATTTGGGTAAATCTAAGTAGGTTCAAGATGATCATTACAAGTGGTTAAATTGAAGACATGAAGATTACTCAAGAACTGCCCAAGAAAAGTGCAAACTGCAGGTCTCGATACCTCCTCGACAGAATCTCGATCTGTCGAGATTCATTAAAGCTCGACAGATGTCCTGATCGATCGAGCTTACGGGTTTCAGATTATAGCCAGCAACGTTTTTATTTTAAAAGGTTAATTGTTTATGGGTTTGTATAATTCTTATTGGACTAGGAAAACCCAAGGTTTGTGTAAACCTATTTGGAATAGGAGAGCCCATTAAGCTCCTATTTAAAGGAGATGGAAAAAGAAAAACCTAACCCTAGAAAGCTTCATAAGGTTTTCTTTTTGAAACCCTAGCCTCCTCCTACAGAAGAAAGAGTTCTTGCTGCGTTTCTTGTACGTCTTAGGGTTTTGTAACCAAGCAAAGTCTCTTGCATCAACATTGAAGATCTTATTGGTGTTTCTATATGAAGCTGCTGCAAATCAACTACAACAATCAAAGGGTTGCTGTGGAGTTAGTCACGTATTGGGATTTGTGCAAAGGAGTAAGCCGCGTACTGGGATCCGCGCATCAAATTGGTTAGTCACGTACTTGGGAGCCGTGCATTGAAAGGAGAAATTGTCACTACAAAACAAGTCCAATTGGGTATTGGGGTAAGAGTTCAACTGTAGGTTGGTAAGGTACTGGGATTCCTTGCTTGTAACTGCTTGTTGTGATAATAGTGGAGTTTCGGGAGTGGTGACCTTAAATCACTCGGTGGGGTTTTTGCCGTAAGGTTTTCCCCATTCGTAAACAAATGACCGTGTTATTTATTTTCCGCTGCATTACTTAGTTTGGTGATTTGTTTGTGCTACCACGTGATATTGCATGTTAATTTGATTAATTAATAACTGGGCTAATTAATTAATCTAAGTTATCACAAGGGGTCAACGTGTTTGTGGCCTGTCATACATAATATACTTTCTTAAGGGCATATGTTGATATAAAATAAATTATAATGTTATGAAATTTTAATTAGAATAAAACACAATTTTAACAAAAAATAGAATCTCGGGTTTATAAATTTTCTTAAAACAACTTTGCTTATAACATATGTTTATAAATTTACTGTATTTTATGTTTATAATAACGTATACATTATATAAACATAAAAGAACACATAAAATAAAGAGAAAAAACTATTTGGATCCCATCTTACTATTCCAGTGCAAAAAAATTTGATGACAAAAATTGTCAATTATGAAGAGTGAAAGCTCGAATATGTGTGAAAACACGAGAGCTGTTTAGACTCCAAAAATAAAACTTACGACTCGGTTGATTTTACTCTAACTTAAACTAAGTGCCGGATAGAGTAAATGTGAACGAACAAACAATAAAACCACTCTAAGCCATATTCATCAAATAACAGCAATAAAATGAAAGTTAAAAGAATAGAGAAGAAGGATGCAAATACAAGATAACACCGCAATGTGTTACCAAAGAGAAAACTAAAGAATTCGGCGAAAAAGCCTTTCCGCCGCTCTCCAAATGGTAAATTGATCCACTAGAAAATAAGTTGGAGTACACGAATAACAAAAGACCCTCTAAGTCTAGTTTACCCCATGTACTTGAGCCCTCCAAGCTCCTGGTACCAACTAACTTGACAAAGCCTTGTCTTCTTAAATTCTCTGGATCACGCAATTCAGCATGATTGCATTCACCAAACAAATGGCTGCTTCCAATACTTCCCAGCAGCACCAAAATCTCACTTTACATTCAGAATGAGTGTGGTAAGTGTTTGAACTATCAACCTCTCAAGGATTTAGATATGGATAGGTAGGAGCTGAGGAAAATCACAAAAGATTGTGTAGAGGATTGTGGGTATGAAAATCTCTAACTCTCAAGGGTTATGTCTAAGGTTTTTTATCTGAAAAAGCATTCCTCATAATATGTGGGTAATTAGTATATATAGTGTGGGTGAAAACATGGTATAGCAAATATGTCAAAATAGCAAAACAAAACGTCTCGCGGATATTTCGTGAGAAGGCCTTACTCGTGAATTACTCACGAAAACCAGTTGTCATGACTCTTTACATAACAGTCATGTGCTTTGCACGTGGCTCACTTTGCGGGAAGGCTTTTCGCGAAACTTCTCACGAAATCCACTTTGTCTTCAATAAAAACTTGAGTCTTCACACTCTCTCTCACACACAACTCATACAATGAAATCCCACATAAAATACAGGGTAAACATGATTGAAAATAATTATAAGCAAATTTGACAGAGAATTAAAGCTAACACAAAATTGTTGTAAATAGCAAAATAGGAACTAAAAATGTGTCTATTTGTGAAGATTGAATGATTTTTTTAAACTTAAATTCTATAATTTTATTATCAAATAAATATCATTTTATTGTGGCAAATGAAAAGGCTAAAATGACTAACTTGGATAGAGGTTCAACATCATGTTGCTTAGGCCTATTATGGAGAACAATAACATGGATTGTATCTGCTATAATACGGTTTGAACCAAAAAAAAAAATTCTAGTTAGCATTATTGTCATGCAAATGTGTAAATGTTAAATATCACTTAAAAGGACCTTTTCGAAGAGGTTATCTAAAAAATATGTTAGTACACATAATATCATATTATCTATATATATATATATATATATATATATATATAAAACCGAAGCTCTGCTTACTCCTCAATTTTCCACGTGATCAATACTTATATAAATAATAATAAATTTTTTTTTTCCACCAAATACAAATTACAAACCCGACTCTTTTTTTTTTTTTTTTTTTTTTTTTTTTTTTTTTGACCTTATTAAAACCCAGCTATAAATGGACCCTCTCCTTGGGGGGGGGGGGGGGGGGGGGGAACCACAAAAGCAGCCTAAACGCAGAAATCAGCCACAACCTTCTCAAACCTCTCTCATATGCAAAATCAGCCCTAACAAAACCCTCGATCAAACTCTCTCTATTTCAAACTCACTCCCAAAAACCCTAATGAAAGAAGAAGGTGGAGTAGCAAACATAGGTAAAGAAGGGAAAGGGTTTTTCGCTTGCTATCTATTACTCTCCCTCAACCTATGCAATAAAGGCCACACCTACATCAGGTAAGGGTTTGCCCTCTTTTTCATTTCGCTCAATTTGATTAAAGTTTCAATCTTTCTTTAATATTTTGATTCTTTAGATTACAATTTTTTTCATTAGGGTTATTTTGTTCTTAAGTTTCTATCATCTGGGCATTAATTATTTTTTGGCCCCCTTTTTGGGCATTTGATTTTCAGGACTGACTTGAAGAATTTGGATCCTTTTCCGTTTCTGATGTTGGACAATTTTTCAGGTATGAAGAATTCCAATTTGATATTTTTCAAGTTTCAATTTTATTTGATTGATATGGGTTAAAATTCAAATTGAAATTGGTTTAAATGGAACAGAGCCTTAAAGTTATGTTTTAATTATATGTCTTCAATTAGGTTTTTTTTATCGATTTAGGGATTTCAAATTCTACAGGTTTTCATAGTGGAGATAGTATCAATTTAATGGGTTTTTTTTTTTTTTTTTTTTTTTGGGTGTGTTTTTGTGTTTTTGAAAGGCCTAAGATAATTCATATTGATGTAGATTGTGGTTTCAGAATTTTCAGTGATATGTATGGATTGTGTGTTGCAGATGGTTATGGTTTGTTTCAGTTTCGGGTTGCTAGAGTTTTTATTATCGTTTTTTATCCGAATTTGTTTTAATTTAGGCTTATGTTTGGGCATGTGATTTTTTGAAAGAAAAATCCTTTTTGTTAACAGAGAATGTTCATAATATATGATTGTTTAAGGTCCTTAGATATTGTCAATAACTGTTTTTTTTTTCTTTTTTGTTTCTCTAAAACTACACAGTAAATTAAAACATGCATTTCTTTTTACAAAAACAGTCCTATGGACAGTGAGATTGACATGTCTTTCCATTTGATTTTTGAATTTGATTGTGATTATCAATTTTTCATATACTTACTAATATATTTATTGTTTCTATGTCTTATTGTGGTACAAATCGAATAATTTAGTGGGGTTTTTCAAACTTGGGCTTCTTCCCAGTTAAGTGATCGTATTATGATTTCTTTTGATTACATTTTTGTTTATGGTATTTTAATTTCTAATGTTGTTTCCACTTTGCAATCTTTATTTCATGTTAAATTATGCTTGATATAACTTTTGATTTTAGTTCTAATATCACATTAGCTACTGAGAATGTGAATCTGTTTCCAACTACTAAAGCCTAGAATGACCTGTTTTTGATGCTGTCTTCCAGATCTTGCACATTTGTTTGCTGCCTCCTAAAGATTGCAATCTCTGTAATTCTGTACCTCTATAATCATAATGCACCTGAAAAAAAAAAAAAAAAAATTCAATGTAGTTTTTCAAATATTTTTTCAAAATGTTAAAAGCTCTTTTTCAATTAAAATTCTTCCTATAAATATATTTTAGCATTGTAATGGCAACCCCAGTTTACATTTGTAATTCTCCAGCCAGTTTTACTTTTGTATTCCAATGGCCTCAACCGGCCTTTTATATTGTAACCCACATGGCCTCAACCGGCCCTTCCGCACATAGTCAGTAACTTACCCCCCTTTTGGTATCAGAGCCATAAGTGTTGTTTGGCCGAGATAGTGTTGTAAGTTACTTTTATCTTATATAAATCAAGTTGGACGGCACTGCCGCCATAGATATCAATTTATCAAATTATTTTGAGCATTATCAGTAATTTGAATCATTTTTCATAGGATTATCATCCACTCCATACATATTGTTCTACATTTATTTCTTGATAACTCTTGATTTACCATTCATTTGCTTATACATCAGTTATTTTTTCATCATCTTTGTGTATCTCACTTTTATCCGTTGGAACATTCATGAATGGTAGGCTGAGCCTCCTTCTTCATCTATCTGTTTATTATTCTGTGTTTATCTGTTCAGATTAACTCTTACTTCCCAGTTATCTGCTTCTTCATGTTTATGTTTAGCCCAGAAAATCTGTTTCAGCAGTTTATTCTTGTACCTTGTTAAAACTGGTCTGTTATGTGGCGGTTCTTGTAGGTCTTCCTGGTTTTGCCCGTGTGAGCCGAGGATAGGCGTTTAGGGTGTTTTGGAAGAATCAAGATTAGCTTATTTCAGACAGTTTGTAGGTCTCAAGAGTGTACCCTGTTCCAGATCTATAGGTTAGATCCAGATTTTGAAGTTAAAGGTAATTAGGCTGTAATTGTTAAGTTGACCTTTTATACCCAGAACTATGAATAGGTTGATTAGAAGTTTCTCTTCTACCAGCTCTAGGTGTCCCCAACCTTCTACACTTCCAGAGATACCACAGGATGTTGGAAACATTAACTCAGAATCCTTAGAGTTATCAGACCTAGATCTAGACATAGGAGATTGGAACATCCCCAAAGTACCAACTGATCAAATCTATAAGTCCTCATGGTCCTTGAAGAAAGCCTTCAAGACAGACTACCATGTTAAGACCATAGAACAAGTCTACGGAATTAACAAGGAGTACGAAACGTGCTACCTGTTAAACCCAGCAACCATTCAAGCCCATAAGAACAAAGGACACAATTTCATACACATAGGTTTAGTCCAAATCGGAGTTAAACCTCTTGTCAGAGAAGGGTTGAACAACTCAATCCTTATGGCCCTCAGAGATACTCGTCACATAAGATTTGATGACAGCCTCTTAGGAACCATAGAAACCAGTCTTAGTAGTGGACCAGTTCATTTCAACTGTTTCCCTAACTTCTCAGTCCATATCCATGACCATAATGTTGTTGAAGCTCTCACACTCAATATCAAGACCCATGGTACCCTCATGAAGCAAGGAACCAGCCAGATAGCCTTGATATACAGAGTTTATTACAAGTGCATGAGAACCAACCTCAACATCCAAGCACTTGATAAAAAGAAAAAGGGTGAAACGACCCTCATCCAGACCACTAACCCCAGAGCCAAGATAGAGGTTCCCAGAACCCTCAAATGGTCAGAAGTAACCTTTCCCACAAACTGGTATTTGCAAAATGAAAACCATTCTTTGCAAATCCAAGCCCCTTCTCAGAATCCAAACCTAGAATTTGTCCAACAACTGGCCGACGGCACGGTTAGACTAAGTTTTGACAGATCCAGGCTTAGCACCCCTTTGGATTACGAGTACAGGTCACCTATCCAGGATTCCAGGCTTAGATCCCCTATAGATCTACGCCAGTCCATTAGGAAAGATCAGATCCTCCTTAGGGATAAACCAGCATCCCAAGGTAGCATATCCAGACCTAGATCACCTTTTCCTAGATCTCGAAGAGACTTAGGACCAGAACTCCAAGGAGTAAGGTCTAACTCTCAACTTAGCACACCTTGCTACACAGCCAAGCAAGAATCTGTCTCTGGTCATGAAGAAAATGACCAAGAAGAATCTCCTCCATCCCCTTCAGGAACTGATATGGCACAGGAGCCAGAACCTCAGGATCCTCCCATAGATCACCAAGTTTACGTGCTTAGCAAACCTTTCACCCCTGATTTTGATGAATTAGGCAGAGACTTTGACTCTGAAGAAAACAGACTCAAAAGAGAAGCCTATAGAGCAAATCATACCAGGGAACAGAAGAAAGAAATTTCTAATGCATGGATTAAGTTCATGAAAGAGATATCCGGTCATATCCCTTTCTTTGAATACCTTGAAGAGCACTTTGAATGGCACAGAAAGACTTGTGTCATTACCAGAGAATGGACCAAAGAAACTAAGGAAGTTGTCCGTTCTAGCCATCCACCTTTGGAAAACATAACCTTTAAACATCGGAATAGTGATATAGTTGCATCACCCTTCAAGATTCCTACAGAAGAGGAGAAACCCATCAAGAAGGTGATAGAACAGAACAACTATACCAACCAGTGTTTAGACGTTATAGGAAAACAACTTGATAGGATTGAAGATAGAGTTGAAAACAAGGTCATCCTCCAGCCTGGAAGCCCTAGCAAACCTATCCAGTCCTTAGAAAAACCATTGGTAAAACTACCCACGACTAGGCAGAAAGGTCTTAGTTGGCCTAAAGACAAAACAGCTTTGGAGATAGTCACCCAGAAACTTGAAGAGCTTAAAAAAGAACCTTTAACCTCTTCTTCCATAAAACCCCTTCATGTCAAGGTTTTAGGAATTCAAACAGCCTCTAGCAGTTCTAGTCAATCCTCCCAAGAGTCAGATAGTGACATAGAACAGTTAGAAAGCCAGTTCCAAGACCTCCAGGTTAAACGCCTAACATTTGGGTCAACCAAGAATTGGTACCCTAGGCCTACCCCTCCAGACCTCCAGTATGAGGAAAGAAATGTTAGCAACCAATTCTCTGTTTCTTCAGGCAAGTTATATGAATGGAATATCGATGGACTCTCAGAACAAGAAATTCTGAATAAGATCCAACATATGGCTATGGTAGCTAATAACTACCTGAATGAAGGACTCCCTCATGGAGAAGTCATTGAACTTATGACCCTAGGATTCACAGGCAAACTCTTACAGTGGTGGAACAACTGCTTGACAGAAGAATCCAAAGAAGACATCAAACATGCTATCCAAAAGAATGAGGAAGGACTCCCTATCTTTTTGGAGCATCCAGGAGTTGGTATTCCTGACGGTGTCAATACCCTAATCTATACCATCATGAAACACTTCATAGGAAAACCGAGCAATATCACATCTAGGATCTACGAACAGTTAAGTAGCCTTAGATGCAAGACCTTAGGTGATTACAGATGGTATGAAGATGTTTTTACCACCAGAGTCATGCACAGAAGTGATTGCAACTCTCCCTTCTGGAAAGAAAAATTCATTGATGGTTTACCTACCCTTTTCGGTCAGAAGGTTAAGGAAACCCTTTGCAACCCCTTAGGTATCATAGATTATGATAGCCTAACCTATGGAGACATCTCTAGCACTATCCGAAGTGAAGGCTTAAAGATGTGCAGAGATTTGAAAATCCAGAGCCAGGTAAATAAGAATAAAGCCAAGTACGAGATAGGACATTTCTGTACCCAATATGGCTTACCCTCTATTTACCCCTCCAAAAGAAAATCCAAGCCTAAGGAAGAACCTTCTGGAAAATTCCATAAAAGAAAGGCTTCCTCCAAGTATTATAGAAAGCAGAAGTCCAACACTAATGATTTCTATAAGAAAAGGAAAACCAAGAAAAACATTCCACAAGCATCAGGAAAATGCTATAACTGTGGAAAAGAAGGACATTTCAAGAAGGATTGTAGAGCTAAAGCAAAGTCTCTTATCAATTCTTTAGTTCAGGATCAAGCCAGCAAAAAGGAAATTTTTAAGTTATTAGAACTTGACCATTTAGATAAAGAGTCAACCAGCAGTTCTAGTAGCCAAGAAATCCGACAGTTATACCAGTCACCCTCTGAAGATTCAGAAGAATTTCTCAGCATGACCAGTAGCTCTGACGGTCCCAAACCTTGTAAGGATAGTTGTTGTCGGAACAAAACTATCAACACCCTTAGCAAGCAAGAAGAACTTCTTTTAGACCTTATAGAAGCTATAGAAGATCCTATAATTAAGGCACAAAAGCTTAGTCAGTTCCATCAAACTTTGGCCAAGGAAACCAGAAAACCTGAGCCTATAACTCACCAACCCAAAGTAGACTTAGAGAAAATCTACAATAGGTTCACTCAGTCTAAGAAGGAAGTTACGATTAGTGACCTCCACAAAGAAGTCAAAGCCAGCCAATCAGACATCAAAGCCCTTAAGCAAGAATTAACCATTCTTAGGGTTGATCACAATCTTCTCAACCAAAGAGTCCAGCATTTAGAAACTATTTCTCACAATGAGGAAGGCCCCTCATTCCAGAATGAAGAAATAGAATTTGATGATACAGTTAACCCTACAGCTGAGTTAGAACATGAACCACCAGAAAGGTTTTTAGAAACCATCAGCAGGATTAATTTCCAAAAATGGCATTCTAAGGTCAGAATTGCCATCAGCAAAGATTTCGAATTTGAAGTCGTGGCTCTAATAGATTCAGGAGCCGACCTTAATTGTATTCAAGAAGAACTTATCCCCACCAGGTACTTTCACAAAACTAGGGATAGATTAACCTCAGCAAATGGCGGGAAAATGCAAATTGAGTTTAAAATCCCAGAAGCATATGTCCACCAAGGCAGTACATTTTTTAAAACCACATTTGTCTTAGTCAAAAACATGACCGACAGTGTCATCTTAGGAAATCCTTTTATGTGTCTTTTATATCCCTTCGTCACAGATAGCGAAGGTATCATCACACACCCCTTTGATCAACCAGTCAGGTTTAAATTTCTTCATTGTCCTGATCCAAGAGAGGTAAGCACCCTCCAGAAAGTCTCCATCTCCAAAAATCTCAGTGTTATCAGCACCCAAGACATTCCAAATCAAGCCGAGAACCTTGATTCATCCTCAGCACATTATCCACAAAATAATCCTTATACTCCATCATGCATTTATCATGAAAACATTGCTTTTCCATCAAATTCAGTATTTGAACAAAAGAGATTTATACATAAATATTTTCAAACTATAAATTGTCCAAATCTCTCTTGGCAGGAAAAAGAGCAAATAATCTCCAAAACCACAAGTATGTGGAAAAAGGCCTCCTCAGCAGATCAAAATTTTGAACAAGGTGCTTCTTCTGGATCAAAGCCCCCCAGAAAAGCAACCTCCATCCAGAAATCTATCTTAGCAAAAGTAGTTTATTCCAGTAGGAACAAAACTATCACTCTACATGAAGTTCTATCCAGGAAATACCAATTTAGAAACGGAGCCTATACCAACCTACCAGCCTCCACTAAATTCATCCTTGATAACCTTCAGATGGCCTTCACCCAAAATAACAATACTCTTCTCCAAAGAACCCTCAAAGCCCTAGAAATCCATCTAGTAAACCTTGAGGAAGGAGAAGAATCTATCACCGGTCAACTCTCTGGCAAAGAGGATATCCATTCCATGGATAAAACGACCATCATGGGTACTGATTATGCTAGACTTAGCCTTAAGGTTCAGTCCATCATAAGAGGTGCTGTTGCCAACTTGCCTCCTGAGATACAATCCAGTATTTTGGGATCCAAGGCAATGTTCGAATCATCCAGCAAATGGTTTGAGCATTTCAAAACACTAGTCACTACCACATTCCCAGTATATGGTGATGACTCAGATGACACCACTGATATCTTCATCCAAGCAAAGTGGGAAGATTACTTTGGAAACAGCCTAAGAGTACATGAGAAAGAGCATCCTTTCCCAGGACTTCTCATAAACTATGAAGATGAGGCGGTAGAATCAGAAAACAATTCCAGCTGGTTATCTGAAATGTTTGAGTATGGCTTCATAAGGTTAATCAAGCTAACAAGCCATGATCAGATCAACCAATTTCCTCAAATCATTCAGCAAGTTGTAGCCAAGATCAACAGTCCATTTGTTTCTATCAGATGTTGGAGTACTCTCCCACAGTGGGACAGACAAAATTGGATGAGTATCCAGCCTTCCAAGCATTTGATCCTCATCAATGGATACACTCATCAAGGACCCTGGTATGAGGGGAACTCATATCTATCCTTTAGCAGTCCTTATGCCTTAGCCGGATGTTGGAGGAATTACTTCAACAACGAAATCATCGAAAAGGCCAGAGAACTATGGAGAGATTACCATCACATAGGCAATACAGGAAGAATTTCTGTATTTACAACCAGGCCGCATTCCACAGCAATCCCAAATCTTCAGAGAGTAAGACTGCGTGATCTTAGCCAGTTTACTACTCAGGAGCCAGACTATGAACCATTAATCTACTGCGGAATCTGCAACAAGTATGCCATCTATCATGAGCATGATGAAGATGGAAATGATCCAGAGTGGAATCCTTATGAAGGATATCCATCGGATGCAGCTTCCACTGATTAAGCCCTCATAGCCAGAAGCCTTTCTGACCAGAACCAGCCACTGCTCAGGAACCCAATCCGGTTACTTTTCAAACAGCACCAGCACTGTTTCAACAGTACCCGCACCAGCCAGACAGATCACTGTTCACCCACAGTAACAATCATCATGGCTGAACAGTATTCAGAAAAGCAAGGGGACAAGCTACTATTCATGAATAGTAAAAGTTACTATTCACTGAACAGTACCCGACACAATCATTCAGAATCACTGTTTGCTTTCGGTGGAAAAGAAATTCACCTGCAGTAAAAGCAATTTACCTTCCGTGATTCCAGCTCCGTGATTCCAGCAATTTCCATCTGAATCCAAGGCCCCCTCCAGTCTATTTAAGGCAGCAAAGGACTCAGTACAAGGGGGAGAAAAAACGGAGAGAAAAACCAGAGCTCAGACCCAGCACTCTCAGACTCTTTTCTCAGCTTTGCCTCCTCTTTAGCAATTTTAGCATTGTAATGGCAACCCCAGTTTACATTTGTAATTCTCCAGCCAGTTTTACTTTTGTATTCCAATGGCCTCAACCGGCCTTTTATATTGTAAACCACATGGCCTCAACCGGCCCTTCCGCACATAGTCAGTAACTTACCCCCCTTTTGGTATCAGAGCCATAAGTGTTGTTTGGCCGAGATAGTGTTGTAAGTTACTTTTATCTTTTATAAATCAAGTTGGACGGCACTGCCGCCATACTTATCAGTTTATCAAACTATTTTGAGCATTATCAGTATTTTGATTTTTCATGGGATTATCATCCACTCCATACATATTGTTCTACATTTATTTCTTGATAACTCTTGATTTACCATTCATTTGCTTATACATCAGTTATTTTTTCATCATCTTTGTGTATCTCACTTTTATCCGTTGGAACATTCATGAATGGTAGGCTGAGCCTCCTTCTTCATCTATCTGTTTATTATTCTGTGTTTATCTGTTCAGATTAACTCTTACTTCCCAGTTATCTGCTTCTTCATGTTTATGTTTAGCCCAGAAAATCTGTTTCAGCAGTTTATTCTTGTACCTTGTTAAAACTGGTCTGTTATGTGGCGGTTCTTGTAGGTCTTCCTAGTTTTGCCCGTGTGAGCCGAGGATAGGCGTTTAGGGTGTTTTGGAAGAATCAAGATTAGCTTATTTCAGACAGTTTGTAGGTCTCAAGAGTGTACCCTGTTCCAGATCTATAGGTTAGATCCAGATTTTGAAGTTAAAGATAATTAGGCTGTAATTGTTAAGTTGACCTTTTATACCCAGAACTATGAATAGGTTGATTAGAAGTTTCTCTTCTACCAGCTCTAGGTGTCCCCAACCTTCTACACTTCCAGAGATACCACAGGATGTTGGAAACATTAACTCAGAATCCTTAGAGTTATCAGACCTAGATTTAGACATAGGAGATTGGAACATCCCCAAAGTACCAACTGATCAAATCTATAAGTCCTCATGGTCCTTGAAGAAAGCCTTCAAAACAGACTACCATGTTAAGACTATAGAACAAGTCTACGGAATTAACAAGGAGTACGAAACGTGCTACCTGTTAAACCCAGCAACCATTCAAGCCCATAAAAACAAAGGACACAATTTCATACACATAGGTTTAGTCCAAATCGGAGTTAAACCTCTTGTCAGAGAAGGGTTGAACAACTCAATCCTTATGGCCCTCAGAGATACTCGTCACATAAGATTTGATGACAGCCTCTTAGGAACCATAGAAACCAGTCTTAGTAGTGGACCAGTTCATTTCAACTGTTTCCCTAACTTCTCAGTCCATATCCATGACCATAATGTTGTTGAAGCTCTCACACTCAATATCAAGACCCATGGTACCCTCATGAAGCAAGGAACCAGCCAGATAGCCTTGATATACAGAGTTTATTACAAGTGCATGAGAACCAACCTCAACATCCAAGCACTTGATAAAAAGAAAAAGGGTGAAACGACCCTCATCCAGACCACTAACCCCAGAGCCAAGATAGAGGTTCCCAGAACCCTCAAATGGTCAGAAGTAACCTTTCCCACAAACTGGTATTTGCAAAATGAAAACCATTCTTTGCAAATCCAAGCCCCTTCTCAGAATCCAAACCTAGAATTTGTCCAACAACTAGCCGACGGCACGGTTAGGTTAAGTTTTGACAGATCCAGGCTTAGCACCCCTTTGGATTACGAGTACAGGTCACCTATCCAGGATTCCAGGCTTAGATCCCCAATAGATCTACGCCAGACCATTAGGAAAGATCAGATCCTCCTTAGGGATAAACCAGCATCCCAAGGTAGCGTATCCAGACCTAGATCACCTTTTCCTAGATCTCGAAGAGACTTAGGACCAGAACTCCAAGGAGTAAGGTCTAACTCTCAACTTAGCACACCTTGCTACACAGCCAAGCAAGAATCTGTCTCTGGTCATGAAGAAAATGACCAAGAAGAGTCCCCTCCTTCCCCTTCAGGAACTGATATGGCACAGGAGCCAGAACCTCAGGATCCTCCCATAGATCACCAAGTTTACGTGCTTAGCAAACCTTTCACCCCTGATTTTGATGAATTAGGCAGAAACTTTGACTCTGAAGAAAACAGACTCAAAAGAGAAGCCTATAGAGCAAATCATACCAGGGAACAAAAGAAAGAAATTTCTAGTGCATGGATTAAGTTCATGAAAGAGATATCCGGTCATATCCCTTTCTTTGAATACCTTGAAGAGCACTTTGAATGGCACAGAAAGACTTGTGTCGTTACCAAAGAATGGACCAAAGAAACTAAGGAAGTTGTCCGTTCTAGCCATCCACCTTTGGAAAACATAACCTTTAAACATCGGAATAGTGATATAGTTGCATCACCCTTCAAGATTCCTACAGAAGAGGAGAAACCCATCAAGAAGGTGATAGAACAGAACAACTATACCAACCAGTGTTTAGATGTTATAGGAAAACAGCTTGATAGGATAGAAGATAGGGTTGAAAACAAGGTCATCCTCCAGCCAGGAAGCCCTAGCAAACCTATCCAGTCCTTAGAAAAACCTCTGGTAAAACTACCCACGACTAGGCAGAAAGGTCTTAGTTGGCCTAAAGACAAAACAGCTTTGGAGATAGTCACCCAGAAACTTGAAGAGCTTAAAAATCAGAAATCAGCCACTCCTTTAAAGACCCCTCAAGTTAAGACCCTTAGTACTCACAAAGTCTCTAGCAGCATCACCTCCTCTGATAAACAACTTTTAAAAACCACACCAAAGTCACCTAGGCAAGAAAAGATAAAAAATACTAAGAAACAAGAACCTAAACCGAGGAAGCCAAGAAAGTGTTCCAAATGCAAAAAGAACGGTCATATCAGAGCTGAGTGTAAGACTCTCCATGAACCATCTACCTCAGGCCTTCCCAAACAAAAGGAAATCACGATCAATGATCTTCATAGGGAAGCCAATCAAACCAAATCTGAAATAAGAAATCTCAAACAAAGCCACCCAACCAACCATATTCCACAACAACCAAAGGAAACTGATGAAAGCCATCAATCCCAAAACAAATCAAGTCTTAGATCTCACAAGGAGCTCTTTGACAATATTAACATCCAGAGATGGCATTCCAAAGTCCGAATTGTCATTAATAAGGAATTTGAGCTCGAAACTGTAGCCTTAATAGATTCTGGAGCAGATCTAAACTGCATCCAAGAAGGGATTGTTCCATCCAAATATTATGTCAAAACTAAAGAAAAGTTGACATCAGCAAGTGGAGGAAGCATGCAAATAGAGTTCAAGCTTCCCAAAGTACATGTTTGCCAGGATACCATATGTTTCAAGACAACCTTTGTTCTGGTCAAAAACATATCTGACAGGATTATCCTAGGAAATCCTTTCATGTGTTCTTTATATCCTTTCACAGTAGATCAGGAAGGAATCACTACCAAAGCCTTTGGGCAAACAGTCAGATTTGGATTCATCAAGAAACCTGAACCCAAAAACATTAGCAGTCTCCATGACTTAGAAACCTTAAGACTTATTAATGCTAAAAGCCAGCATCTTAAGTTCTTAAAAGAGGAAGTAAGGCACCAGAAAGTTGAGGAACAATTAACTTCTAAAAACTTCCAGGAAAGGATCAAAAATTTGGAAGACCAGTTCAAACAAGAGGTTTGTTCTGATCTACCCACAGCCTTTTGGCATAGAAAGAGACACGAGGTAGCTCTCCCATATGTCAAAGAATTCAATGAAAAGGATATACCAACCAAAGCCAGACCTATCCAAATGAATCAAGACCTGATGAACACCTGTAAAACTGAAATTCAGGATCTCCTTAGCAAAGGAATCATCAGAAAATCTAAGTCACCATGGTCCTGTTCAGCCTTCTATGTCCAGAAGAATGCTGAGATAGAAAGAGGAGTCCCTAGGTTAGTTATTAATTATAAACCCCTCAACAAAGTCCTTGAGTGGATTAGATATCCTATTCCCAACAAGAGAGACCTTGTCAATAGGCTTAGCCAAGCGGTTATTTTCAGCAAGTTTGATATGAAGAGTGGATTTTGGCAAATCCAAATCAAGGAGTCTGATAGGTACAAAACAGCCTTCACCACACCCTTTGGTCATTACGAATGGAATGTGATGCCTTTTGGTCTGAAGAATGCACCTTCAGAATTCCAGAACATAATGAATGAAATTTTCAATCCATTCTCCAACCATACCATTGTGTACATCGATGATATACTTATTTTTTCAGAATCCCTCGACCAACACCAGAAGCATCTTAGAACCTTCCTAAATACCATTAGGACTAATGGTTTGGTAGTTTCTACCCCAAAGATTAGGCTCTTCCAAACAAAAATCCGATTCTTAGGTTTTGATATTCACCGAGGTATCATCAAGCCCATTGAAAGAGCCATTCAGTTTGCTGATAAGTTCCCAGACGAGATCCTTGACAAAACCCAGCTTCAAAGATTTCTAGGATCTCTCAACTATATTTCGGATTTTTATCAAAATCTCAGACAGCAGTGCAAACCCTTATTCGATAGGCTTCGCACAAACCCATCTCCTTGGACTCCAATCCATACAGCTGTAGTCCAAAAAATCAAAGAATATGTCAAAACACTTCCTTGTTTAGGAATTCCCTCAGCAAATTCCTTCAAAGTTGTCCAGACTGATGCCTCTAACATAGGTTATGGTGGCATCCTTCTCCAAAAAGTCAGTCCCAATTCTCCTGAACAAATAGTTTGTTTCCATTCAGGAATTTGGACTCCTACTCAGCTTAATTATAGTACTATAAAAAAGGAAATTTTATCTATAGTATTATGCATCTCAAAATTTCAAAGTGATCTTTTAAATCAAAAATTTTTGATCAGAATTGATTGCAAAACAGCAAAACATGTTTTAGAAAAAGATGTTAAAAATATTGCATCAAAACAGATTTTTGCCAGATGGCAAGCTATCCTTTCAGTATTTGATTTTGACATACAATTCATAAAAGGAAACCAAAACAGTATCCCAGATTTCCTAACCCGTGAATTTTTGCAGAATCATAGCCAAGATGTCTGGAAAGAAACCAACATCTAAACCACAAATGCCCAGCAGCTCTAGTCAGCCAAGGCATCCAGGCAAGTTAGTACCTATCACCCCCAGCCAAATAGTACCCACCACCCAGGCAAAGAACCCTGGTCAATACCCAACTTCTCCCTCGGCTATAGCCAGCCGTTACCTAGTCTCCACAATTCCTAAACCAAATTATGGAAAGACCAGTTACAGTTCAGCCTTAGCAGCTCCTGCCCCAAAAGAAGTGAATCCCTACTTCATAGAAGAACCCTATGGCCCTATCCAGACACAAGGACCAGCCTATTATCCACCAAAAAGGGAAAGAACCCCTTACATTAAGAAGTCTTATACCCAGCATATAGTCTACATTGAGCCTCATTTGGTTCACATAACTGATCCTCTAGCACTAGCAATGGAGACCTTACCCCAAGGTTGGCATTTCTTGCCAAAACATCCAGAAAAAAGCATCAAGTTTTACAGAAACATCCTCATCCAAGAAAAATCAGCCCAGATAGAGAATATTCTCAACAAGAAGGACCCATCAGAAGTCCTTTACCACAAGTTCATCATCACAGGTTTTGTCAGCTGCAAAGATTGGGGAAATCACCCCTCCCAGTTGAAAACCCTGAAAAACAGCAAGTCCCTCACAGGTTCAGAACTCCATTACAGTTACTATGACTACATGGACGCCTTTGAGAAAGTTCTTTTCTACCAAAATAAGAATTACGATCATTCCTGGTTCTTAATGTTTGGCAAAGAATTTTACGGACAAGTCCCCACGTGGTTCATCAAGTGGTGGGAAATGTTTGGTTCTATTCCCCAGATTTTCCCAGAACCATTACAAGAAGCATTAAGGTATTTTGACACCAAATACAAGACCTCCAGTCACAGGTCCCAATTTCCAGCAATCCTGCATTTCACAATGAGATACAGGATCCATTGGATCAGCAAATGGGATTACAAGATCAACAACAATATTTTGGATAGAGAATTCTCAGTCAAGTGGTGGGATAGCCTTAGGTATGAACAGATCATTACCCAAGTCTACAAAGAATTCCCTCCTTATGTTCCCCAGCCCATTGCTCACAGAACAAGGTCGCAATCCAGTCTTGATTCTGTCCAGATCACAGGGAAATCCAGCAAAGAACTTAAGGACTTAGCACAGCAACTAATCCACCAGGCAAAGCAGCTTGAGACAGAAGAGAAGGTCTCCCCTGCCTCATCAGAAGCCTCTGTGAATAGAATCCAAGAAGACTCTTATCAAGATGCGCAAGATCCTTACAGTGCTTACCATCTTGATGAAGATTAGGTCAGCACCAGTCACTGACCGGGAGTCTAGGACAATTGGCCATTCTGACCAGCACCAGCCACTGCTCAGAAACCTAACCCGGTTACTATTCAAACAGCACCAGCACTGTTTCAACAGTACCCGCACCAATCAGACAGATCACTGTTCACCCACAGTAACAATCATCACGGCTGAACAGTATTCAGAAAAGCAAGGGGACAAGCTACTATTCATGAACAGTAAAAGTTACTATTCACTGAACAGTACCCGAGACAATCATTCAGAATCACTGTTTGCTTTCGGTGGAAAAGAAATTCACCTGCAGTAAAAGCAAATTACCTTCCGTGATTCCAGCTCCGTGATTCCAGCAATTTCCAACTGAATCCAAGGCCCCCTCCAGTCTATTTAAGGCAGCCAAGGACTCAGTACAAGGGGGGAGAAAAAACGGAGAGAAAAACCAGAGCTCAGACCCAGCACTCTCAGACTCTTTTCTCAGCTTTGCCTCCTCTTTAGCAACTTTAGCATTGTAATGGCAACCCCAGTTTACATTTGTAATTCTCCAGCCAGTTTTACTTTTGTATTCCAATGGCCTCAACCGGCCTTTTATATTGTAACCCACATGGCCTCAACCGGCCCTTCCGCACATAGTCAGTAACTTACCCCCCTTTTGGTATCATATATATATATATATATATATATATATATATATGATAGTACAAAATTGATCTCTAATCTAAATGATTTACTAAAACTTTTAGGTTTAATTTTTAGTTAGTTGAGAAGGATCCAGAAGCAGCTATAGTTTTGACAGACATACATTGATCCATGTCTAGGTTTAGAAATATATATTATGTTACTTTCTTTTTTGCGTGCTTGGAGTTGCAAAGGATGTAGGAGTTAATTCTCTCGCTGTTGATCTTTGTTATTTTGTTTTTTACAAATTATTTTAATTAAAAAAACTAAAAAAAAAAATACTTATTTTGCAGGTTTTACTTTCATTTTTGGATAAAGAGCTACATACTTAACTGCATCGACTTAAGGTTTGTTAACAATTTCTGTAAAAAAATTTTAAAAAAAGTTCCTGTTGCATAAAAGTTATATATAAATAGTCAATATAAAACCATTAATTAGATCATTTACTGCTTTGCTACTAATACATGTATTGCACTATTTGTCTGATGTAGATAGTTTTGTTTATGGAATCTATATTTGTTCATTATTCTGTTTAATTGCTAAATAAAAGAAAAAAGAGAAAAAAAAATGACTCTTTTGTTTTTAGAATATTTTCATTTTAAAAGTTTTTTAAAAGTATATTTAACTCAGCTGAGTTGTTATACAAAATAAAAGAAATATTTCTTTTAAATGGTTGGAACATATTGTTTATTGCGATTGTTATATTCATTATAATTTATTTTAGTTTTTTTTTTTTCCAGTAATTCATTGTGAGAAGGTAAAATATTTCCTTTAAATGGTTGGAAGGTAAAATATTTGTTTTCAATCATACAACCTGCCCTTGAATATTTTGTATCTATAAAAATTCTTCTCTTGGCTTCAACTCAAACTTTTCTCATAAAGAATACTACTTTTGTTAGTGGGAAAGAAAGGAAAAACAGCTACTGTTCATCATCTATAAAGGAAAAACCAAACAGCTCAACAAACTAATCTGTTCTGTGTTAGACGGCACCTTTAAGATAATATACCCGACTGTTTTGTTTTTATTACAAAATCTGAATCTAAATTCCTAAATTTTTGAATGTTTACATAAATTTATGATATTTTTCACTCATTTTTATCATGTCCATGCTTTAATTTAAAAGATATTGAATTAAACGACGTCGTTGGGTTATTTTGGCATTTTAAAAGGTGCAGGAGTGGTGGAGAAAGTAGAGTTAGAGGTGGAGATAAATGAATATAAGTATGAGGAATTAGTTAATGCCCTTGAAAACTTTAAAAACAGGTATTATATCTTTCTATTCTTTTTGTTTGCTTATCTAATTCTTTGACTGGATTGAAAAGAATTAGATTCCCATAGGCGTATAAAATTTGTTAACCTTGGCAAACTTTAGTAATTTTGGAAATCCTTAAACATTTTTGGCAATCATAAATAAACAGTTAAGTTCTTTCTCAATCTAACATTTTAATCTATTTAGATTTTTATAATTTTGGGTGTGTTATTGATGGTTGATATGCGTGCGGATTTGTTTGGTCTGTTATCCACTCATCTTGTAACTCCCTTGATATCCTTGCTCCAGGAGGTATAAAACAACGCAAGAAAGCTCGGCAAGCTAAAACTTTTAGAGTTACTTCCTTTCCAATTTTAGGTAAGATCTTAGCAATTTATGCTAGGTTTGTAAATTCTGCTTCCAACAATCTCCCTCTATGTTCTTGATATTTGGTTCTTCATTTTGTGAATTTTAATTTTTTTTACTTTGTTTCATTCATCTCTCTTCAAATATTATGATTATTTGTTGGTGATATTTCTGCATTATGGTGTTTTTAAAACAAGGCTACTTTTGAATCAATTTGTATCTATGCTTATAAGGGCACAAATCGCACTGGAATAACGTTGCACTTTCAGAACCAACCCAATGAACCTGAAACAATAAATTTATAGAGAGTGGGCTTCTAATCTAGGTTTATGGACAACAGATAACACAAAAGGATAAATTTAATCACAGAACTCATGCATTCTACTCGTATATGGGTGAAAGCTGTCTCATATATTAATGCCGAGGACTACCTTTTGCCTCTCTTTACAATTTCTCTCTTGTGTGTGTGTGTGTCATTCTGCCCCTTTCTTTCTTCTTTCTTCGCCTTTTATAGGCTTGCATCTTTTTCTTCTTTCTTCCACGTGTAGTCCAAATACTCTTTTTTAGATACTTGTCCCATCATTCCTTCTTACCAAAGTCTTTGGCGGTAAGTGCTAGGTTAAACTTCAATACTCAGGCGTCACTTCCTCATTAATGCGGCCAGAGAGGTAGGTATGAAGCCTTCAATGCGGTGGTAACAGCTTTATCCTTGATATTTGTCTGTCACTTCCCTTTATCCCCTATTCTCTTTTTCTCAGTTTTTATATCCCAGGTCTTCAGTACGGATGCTCTTGAATCGCCAAATCACTCGCCTCGTCCTCGGTAACATGCTGCTGAGGACTTGGTCATCCTCGGACGTCATGTTTCATGGTGTTTTGCTCATGCATGGCACTTTTCTTTGTCACGTGACTTCGTAGGCGGGACTTATCATGTTCTCGGACCATTCATGATATCGGGTTGGACTTTCCTCCTCGTGAGAGTCTTTGGACCGGCCCAATACGTATCTTAGGCCCATTGGCACTACAATGCTAATGGTGTATATATTGAGAATTTTAACAATAAAGGCATGGAAGATTTTGATAAAATCATGAATCTAAACTTTTATTGAGGGCTGCAAAAGTAGGAAATGAAAATTCTGGAATTCTGCTTTTGTCTGCACAGTTTTGTAAGGCAGGAAGCTTATGATGGGGGAGCTTTAGTTGTAGAGTAGAGAGAAGAATGAAGCAATCCAAGAGAGACTCTTTGTGATACAGTGTAGAGTCAACAACAATATGCTTGCACCTGTTTTCTCATATTTAATATGATAACATAAACAAGTATTATGAAGAAGGTTATATTTATTGATAAAATATAGCTAGTGAAGCTGTCCCAGCAATTTAATAAGATTTTGTTGTTGATTTACAAAACTCTTTGAATATTATGATCATTTGTTATTAGAGCATGTCATATATTTTACTTTCTATTAGTGTTTCTTTTAAATGTGATATGTAATCTTTTGATTTGAAATTTTACCTTTTTTGTTATGAAGGAACAATAACCAGTGATAGAACATCATATTATTTTTCATCTACTCAAATTGTAAATCACAACAACAAAAAGTATGTAAGCTTTTGCCTAGAATGAACATTGTAAATTGCTTCAAATGAGCAATAATTTGCTTTATTGGCAGATTAAGAAATATTTGACAAGGTGTATATATATATATATATATATATATATATATATATAACACGCACACACACCTACCTTGGTTGACCAGCTCAAATCCTATTGAAATTTGTATATTCCTTTTTGTGTGAGTTATTCCTTAAAATCCAAAGCAAAAAGGTTCATTTAAGTTGACTAAATTTCTCTCAACCCGACAAAAAATGCATTTAATTTGATTAAAAAAAATATTTAGCATTTCTAAGAACTTTCCCGTACATCGCACGGATTAGCGACTAGTTTACCATATAATAAAAGTTAGATTTAGGAGTCCTGGTTGCACTAAATTGCAACAATTTTTAAGATAAAAACTACTTACATCTATATATCTCTATGTATTAAAAGAATAAGGAAAGTTAATTATCACCTTTACACAATTTTAAAATTACATCGTGCAATAGTCACTCCACAAGTATAAGTACTTGTGGGGTGTTGGGGGCAAGAGCCGGAGCTCAAGTCTCTAGGAGGGAGCTTCACACACATATACACTTAGATTAGGCTAGAGTAGAAATTCTATCTTGTATGAAAAAAAAAAAAAAAAAAAAATTTATCCCCATTAAACATACATTTCACACTTATCTTACAAAAAACTAAGGGCATAAGGGAAATTAATTTTTTTTTTTTTGTTTTTTTTAATAAAGAAAATCAATCTCAAAAAAATTGATATTCCACTTCCAAACCCACTGTGCCAATACCAAGCGGTTATTGGAATTCAAAAAGATCAACAGTTAAAATTCCAAATTTAATGTATACAGAATACTTGATTAACTCACACTTCCACCAAAATTTAGCTACATGCTCTGCATTGTATTTTCTTTTATCATTTGTACGCCACTTCCTTTACTTGTTATTTTCTTTAATACATACAATTTGAAATATTTGGTTTCTAATCCTCTACATTTCTTTTTGGTAGTTTGTTTGAAAATGTATTCTACATTAATCAAGCCTCAATGGCATGGAAACTCTTGAAGCTCGAGTTTGGTAAACTTGAGTTATACTTGGAACTTGAGTTTGACAAACTCGAGTTCCTAAAAAAAAGTGTTACCTAACTAAATAAATTTGATTTGATACGTTTCTCCTAAATTTTTCATAAAACTATGCTATTTGGCAAAATTGCCCGAAAAATTTGATAGAGAATGAAGTGACACATTAGAAACAAGGAATCAAACCATACACATTTAGATTATTATTCTCGCACAAATTTGGACAAGGGAAAAATTATTGTATGGAACATGCAATTATTAGGGTATAAATGCTTTTAGTAGTCTTAGAGTATCTCCAGCAGTCTTTCTAAATTTTTGTACTATTTAGAAAGTAAACAATTTATTTTTCCTTTTGCCTACCTACTTTTTGAAATACATTTTCCAACAGACTCTTTATATTGTCTCTATTCCATTTGCATATTATTTCTTCATTATTTCTTTAATATTTATAACTTTATGTGATATTTTTTATAAAAAAAAAAAAAAAATCTTGAGGAGCACTTGTGGCAATGATATAGTGAGTTTTAGGATCATCTAATATTAATGAAAAGTGTTATGTTCACAACATTTTCGTAACACTACCTTCATAACAAATTTTATGTGATAAGTTGTTACTGGTTCTAATTTAAACACATATGTAAAATTATTATGTAGCATTTTTCAAATTTATTTTTATTTATTTTTATTTTTCGTTCAATCTTCATTTTTTCCCATCCATATGTTTCTTCTTTTCTTTTCTTTTTTCTCTTTGTTTTTGTTTTTGTTTTGTTTTGTTTTTTTTTTTTTTTTTTTTATCCTCAACACATGTATCCCCACTTCTCCTCTTTTTTCTTTCTTTCTTTCTTTCTTTTTTTTTTTTTTTTTTTTTTTTTTTTTTTTACCTTTTGATTTTCTACCTCTTCATTTACCTCTATCTCTAGATATCTCTCTCTTTCACTTGGATTAAAAACATTAAAATAGGCCATCATCTTCTCATCACATAGAGCGGAAATCACCACTATACTCCACCAAGGGAGAGAGAAATCTTCTTCGTCCACCATCGCCTACTTCGCCTCCACCACTTTTCCTTGTCCTCTCGTCAACTACATGCAATCTAGATGGGTTAGATTTTTTTTTGTAATTTCATTAGTTTTATGAGTGTTGGCACCCAAGAAATCCCAAAAAGAGGGGAAAGCCCAAACTTGGGAAGCCAACAAAAACAAGCCTTTTTACAGCTACGAGGTACTCACAACGAAGCCCCTACCAAAAGGAAAAAGGGAATGAAATAGAAAAAGAAGCCCAAATTGGAGAAGGGCAAAATGTGGCCCAATCCAATGAATAGAAAAGCCCAGAAGGGATCTTATTTCTTAGAAAAATAAAAGAGGCCATAAAGAAAGGGATAAGGAAGAAGTTTAAAAGCCCAATACCCTGGGTAGAGAGAAAGGACAGGGATCCACGTTAGCATTGAGGACTTGAGGTTGAATGTTGATCTGTCTGAGAAAGGAGGAAGACCGAGGGACCTTAAAGAAGGAAGAAAGACTAAGAGCGTGACAAGATCAGAGAACCTTTACAAGAAGTCTTCATCGATGAAAAATCAACACCACTTTAGAAAAAGGCATGTCGCGACCCGTCACCATCAGAATGAAGGAACCTTCGAAATGTCCACCCATACGGTTTGGAAAGAGACCCATCCTTGTTGTCCTTGAAAAGGATCTGAAATGGTTACGAAGAAAGCATTTTCTATAGGGGGAAGATAAGAAGTGCTTTCAAGGGTTACTCTGACAGGCCACAAACGAGTTGACCCCTTGTGATAACTTAGATTAATTAAATTAGCCCAGTTATTAATCAAATTAACATGCAATATCACGTGGTAGCACAAACAAATCACCAAACTAAGTAATGCAGCAGAAATTAAATGACACAGTGATTTGTTTACGAATGGGGAAAACCTTACGGCAAAAACCCCACCGGGTGATTTAAGGTCACCACTCTCGAAACTCCACTATTATCACAACAAGCAGTTACAAGCAAGGAATCCCAAGTACCTTACCAACCTACAGTTGAACTCTTACCCCAATACCTAATTGGACTTGCTCTGTAGTGATAATTTCTCCTTTCAATGTACGGCTCCCAAGTACGTGACTAACCAATTTGATGCGCGGATCCCAGTACGCGGCTTACTCCTTTGCACGAATCCCAGTACGTGACTCACTCACCAACTTGAGGAAGAAGAATGTTGGCTGCAAAGTTCTTCAAATCATCAGAGATGAACTAGGGCATGAACTTTGTCTTTCAAATCACAAATTGCATGAACAAGAAGTTCTGAATGAATGTGCAACTTGCATCCTTATTGACGGCCCTTAAAATAATCCTTTTATATGTCTAGGGTTAGGAGAAAAGAAATCCCAAAGACACACTCACGGATTGGACTTGAAACAGAACTGGAAATCTGTTTTCTTTAATTCTCGACAGATAGAGGTGTCGAGAGGTGTCGAGAAGCTGTCGAGGCTCAGGAAAAACAGCTTCTTTAAATCT
Organism: Castanopsis chinensis; assembly: GCA_032878915.1. NCBI lineage: Eukaryota > Viridiplantae > Streptophyta > Magnoliopsida > Fagales > Fagaceae > Castanopsis > Castanopsis chinensis. Next base: position 29,241 of record JAVQMG010000059.1, read on the forward strand.
CGATAGATGCATGTGTTGAGGTAGGTATCGAGATTTAAAAACTGGCACTTCCTTGCTTGTTTCTTGGACAGACTTTGACGGCTTCAACACTTAATCTTGAACTCAAATTTCTTGAAGTGTTAAACACATCCTAAATCTACCCAATTACAAGTAAAGTGCGTTTTGTCTAAGGATAAGCCAATTACATAAAATAGCGACATATGTTCACAGACTACATATGTCCTAACATACTCCAAGGAAAAGAGAATGAGAAAGGGAAGAAATCTCGGGATACTCATTCCGAAATAAGATTGGAAGAGCTAAAAACCTAAGGAGAAAATGGTAAATTGATTCCCTTCAAGTTTCACTATAAAAGGAAGCCACCTTGAACATGTGGAAGGCGTAGAAACAAGGAATAGCAAAATTGTGAAAAAGAAAAACACTTGAGTGTTTTCTGCATTAAACTTGGGGTTAAAATTTTACAAGTCTTAGGGTTCCTTTGAACCTTTCTCTTAAGATTGTGAACTTTGAGGTCCGAGTAGCTTCGCAGTTTAGAGATTACTCTTGATTCTTTGAGAAGCTTGTTCCTTTTGAGAATAGTAAATTCATTAATAAAAATTTATTGATGGCTTGCACTTATTGATGTCTTCGTCCTTCTTTTCATCATTCAGTTCTAACAGTTCATTAATAACCCATTTGCCCTTGTTGGTAGAAGCTTTCACCCTTGTAGTAGCAGCTGAGATCTCTTTCCTACCTCTAGGAGGAAGAACAAGAAATATTACTTCATTTTTTCCTTTGGCAATGGAGACCCCCTCGGAAAAGCCAACAAGCTCGTCAGAACCAAGCAAAATATGAGGAAAAAAATTTAGTGCAAACCACCCAACCCTCCATGGACTAATGCTATTCTGCAAAACCGGCTTTGAAGCTATAAAAAAAAAGAGATAGACGTCGAAGTGGGAAGAAATAAACGCCTATTATTTGAAGGAAACATTCAAAGATTGGCCGGGGGAGCTACATTTCTGTCACTTGTACCCATAAAATTCCTGAAAGAATCATAACTCTTCTCCAATAATTGTTTTGATTACTAGTATTGTACCCTATTCTTTGAGAGCTAGGTATAACAACCTGAGGACTTTTTTGGGATCAACAATGGAAAGCATGAAGACTAAGGAACGGATCCAAAGAGGGACTTGTCGGTAACACGTCCTTCAAATTCAGGGGTACGTCTTGGTCAAACCTGAATTGCCTAAGAACCCGATGTGCAGCATAGTGGGTGAATAAGGCATCATCCAACATTGAAACCGGTAACCACCTAGGGCTCACAGTAGCTAAATAGGCCAAATTGCTTTCATCATCTAGACACAGATCAAAAGAATGACCAGGGGAACTCAAAAATGGTTCCAAGACAAAATCACATGAGAAGCCCATGCCAAACTCGCCAGGAGAACGCCAATTCAGATGACTCTTTTGATCGAATAATTCAGCCCAATTCAAATCTAGAGCCTTCATACTCACCCAACGAAAAATGATTGGAAAGCACTAGGCGGAAGCACCACAAATCCCCTTGATGGAATCGGGGGAGCCCGCAAACTTTTCCTTAGCATATCTCAATTTCTTACATTTACCAAACCCCTTGGAACACTGCCACACAAAGACTTAGAGCATGGTACAATGCAGAGAAGAACACACAACATGATAAAAGGCACATTTAACCTCATCATGATGCATTGAGTCTAATTGGGAATATAGGTGAACTAAATACAAAGGGGCTAAAGATAAGCTAACTCCCCTAGAAATTCGAATGGCTAAATGAAAAAACGTGGGTTTGACACCATAATAAGGGAATTCTTTGAAGAGAAATTTACTCATCCATAAACCACAAAAGCAGCCCGCTGAAGAGGAGTGGACTTGTCCTTGAAACCAGTGCCCCAACTGTTCATCCTAGTAGGCTTCCCACCCGGAGAAGCATTCTTACCACCAAACACCTAATAAAGGCTGTTCTCTACAAGTTGATCCTCAACAGACAACTGAATTATGAAAGGAGACACATCCCCAAAAACCAGCAACAAAAGGGTATTGACCACATCTTCTAGTGTGATCGTAAGTTCACCTATGGAGAAGAAAAATGTGTGAGAGGTGGGAGACCACCAACAGACCAAGTGACGGAGTCCCTTTGCATCCCTATAACCATCAAGGTTCCTTGACATGACCATTGATTTCAAAACCCTAGCACTGTCCAAGCAACTAACAAAAGATGCATCAAATAGCTCTTGATCAACCCAATTTGACCATCCCCCAGTCTTGCCAGCGCTGTAATCGAACATCAAAGGGACCACCTCCATATTTCCCTTTATGATTTGAAGACTAAAGATCTCCTGCAGATTAGGAACCCATGCGGAGTTCGCAAAATTGATTCTACCAAAGTACAACCAAGGATGATCGGAGGGAGAAACGGCCCCATGGGTTAAAGAAGGAAAAAACTTGGCACATACCAAGGATCATGTAGCGGTAATGCGTAACGATCGAAGATCGGAATTTGGCTTTGAGAATGTGAACTCACAATGGAATCCTCACATTGAGCATTTGAGGACGAAGATGAATGGATGCTTTCTTCATGAGAAGAAAATTCTGAGGAAGAAGCCATGAGTCCAAGAATGGAGTTTTTTTTTTTTTTTCTTTTTTTTTTTTTTTCAAATTTGAGAAGAAAGAGGGGAACTGAGGAAGTTTAGAAGAAAGAAAGGAGGTAGGGAAGTATTAAAGTCAATTCTCTGAAGAAAAAAGAAAGGACCGATTGACTAAAGAGACAAGAAATAAATGAGGCCTAGGGAAGGTAAGTGGGGAAGGTGAAATTAATAGTTGGGGCTGGCGATTTGGAGAGAAAAACAACATGGAGAAAAATATGGAAAATACAAAAAAAAAAAAAAAATGAGAAACTTCTCCACTCCCCACTACCTTCTTCTGAGGGACTCACAGGCTTGAAAAGAGAGAAAATAGGGAAACCAAGTTCTTGCTCACGGGACCTTTTTTTTTAAAAGGGACCAACGAGCTTGGGGGGCTAAATTTTGGCACCCAAGAAATCCCAAAAAGAGGGGAAAGCCCAAACTCAGGAAGCCAACAAACACAGGCCTTCTTATAGCTACAGGGTACTCAAAACAAAGCTCCTACTAGAAGGAAAAAGGGAATGAAATAGAAAAAGAAGCCTAAATTGAAGAACGGTGAAATACAACCCAACCCAATGAATAGACGAGCCTAGAAGGGATCTTATCCATTAGAAAAAGAAAAGAGGCCGTAAAGAAAGGGAAAAGGAAGAAGTTTAAAAAGCCAAGGCCTTGGGTAGAGAGAAAGGATAGAGATCCATGTTAGCATCAAGGACCTATGGTTGAATGCTGAACTGTCTGAGAAAGGGGGAAGACCAAGGGACCTGGAAGAAGGAAGAAATACTAAAAGCATGACAAGATTAGAGAACCTTTACAAGAAGCCTTCATCCAGACAAAAGATCAACACCATTTCAGAAAAAGGCACGCCGTGGTCGGTCACCATCATAATGGAGGAACCTTTGAAATGTCCACCCCTCCAGGTTTGGAGAGAGACCTATCCTCGTTGGCCTTGAAAAGGATCTAAAACAGTTGGGAAGAAAGCATCTTCTATAAGAGGAAGGTCATAAGAAGTGCTTTCAAGGGTTACTCCAAGGAAAAGAGAAAAGAGAATGAGAAAAGGAAGAGATCTTGGGATACTCGTACCAAAATAAGATTGGAAGAGCTGAGGACCTAAGTAAAAAATGGTAAATTCATGCCCTTCAAGTTTCACTATAAAAGGAAGCCACCTTGAATGTGTGGAAGGCAAAGAAACAAGGAATAGCAAAAGTATGAAAAAGAAAAACACTTGAGATTTTTTCTGCGTTAAACCTGGGGTTCAAATTTTACAAGTCTTAGTGTTCCTTGGAACCTTTCTCTCAAGACCATAAACTTTAAGGTCTGAGAAGTTTTGCAATTTTGAGATTACTCTTGCTTCTTTGAAAAGCTTGTTCCTTTTGAGAATAATAAATTCATTAATAAAAATTTATTGATGGCTTGCACTTATTGATGTTTTTGTCCTTTTCATCATTCAGTTCTAACAGTTCCCCTGTTCTTCATTAAAGTATAGGCCTTCCTTGTGCTTTCAGTTTCTTGTCTTAATTGCAGCTTGTGTACAGCTTGGTTCAATAGTCTAATCTTGCAGATTTTTTATCTTGCTAGACCAACTCCAGCTCACCCAAAGATCCTTGTCCTCTCAACAAGCCCAATGACATCCTATCGGGCTTGGGTTTAAGGACCTGTCATAAAAAGGGACCTCACTATGAGAAAGACCATGTTTTGTGATTCAATTGCATTTTGTAATTTCTTCTAATTGTTTTTAGGTGTTTGTAGCTGCTGAGGTTGAGATAAATGCTAAAACTTAAATATACATTGCTAAGTTTTTTATTCGGATTTATTCCTGTGTAGATTATTCTTAGTGAGAAAAATAGTTTGGAAATGCTACAATGCTCTCTTGAAAAAGAGAGTACTGTAGCAACTTTTTTTTTATTTTTTATTTTTTTTATAATTAATAAACATACTACAAAAAGAAAGGGCTTTTTCTACAATATAAGGCTAAGTGTCTGTATAAAAACATCTTATTTTGTCATTTCAGTTCTTTAAGTGTTTGTCTAGTACGCTTAATTGAGTTTTGTTATTTCAATCATTTAAGTGTCTGTTTGGGAATATCTTATTTAGTTGAAACTAAAACTTTTTTGCTGAAAGTACTGTATGTAAAGGTAAAAGGTAGCTGAAATAGTACAATAGGACCTATAAATAGTATCAAAAAGTGTAATGAGACTCATAAATTGTAGTAAAAATAAGCTGAATAGTAGTAAAAATAAGCCAAATAGTAAAAAAGCTGGTTTTTAAAGCCAATTCCAAACACAACCTATTTTGTTAATGGTCTAATTTTAATTTTCATGCTTGCATTATTTATTTGTTAGTTTTTTTGAAATCTATGATAGTCTTGCACAAGTCCTTTAAAAATTCTATGTAATTTAAAATTTATCAAATCTATGTATATTTGGAATGAGTTTATTCATTAATTGTTCCCTAAAAATTCATTAGTTTTTATCTTTTAGTTATTAATATTCATTAACTTATCATTATTCCTTTTTTATTTTTCCTATAAAAAGAATGTATCTAATCTTAATTTGAGGGATTATTATTCCTATATTCATTAACTTCTAATTAATTCCCCATAAAAAAACTAAACATAGCATTAGTTTTTTTTTTTTTTGGTTGAGATAACAGCTAATTTATAGCATTAGATGATAACTTAGAAATGTATTATACTTAGAAATTAAGGGATTATTATTCTTAATGCAACAGTGATCTGTTAAATTCTAAGTTAATGCTATAAACTTAATGCTTAGAAACTAAGGGTTCGTTTGAATAGAACTTATTGCTAAAAACTAAAAACTGAAAACACTGTAGCAAAATAATTTTTAAATATGTAAATAATATTGTGGAAGCCATTTTTAATATTTTTTTCTAAATAAATTGTTTGTGGGTCCCATGAATAATGTATGAACAGCGCTTAACAGTTTGCTACAGTGCAATTTGTCGGGTAAAAGCTGAAACTCCTGGAAAAGAAAAAACGTGAAAAAGGGCTGAAAGTCAAACATATAAGGCTACTGTTTATAAACAGTAAAATCTGTCTCTGACGCGTGCAGCAGCCAAAAAAAAAAAAAAAACGTGAAAATGCGAAATACAACCAAATTTAATTTGTATCCAAAGTCCAAACAGATACTAAGTTAAAATAGTTTTTTCTTTTCTTTTTTGTAAAAACTTAGTGCTATAAACATAGTATTCTAATTTATGTTAAAAATGTGTTATATTCTAAGTATATCCCTCTCTTGTTAAATTATCTAGTAACTTATGAATAAATCAATAAGAAATCATGAATATTTTGTAACGGGAATAAATTCGTTAAGAAGTTTTGTTAAATCATATAGGAACATATGAATAAGTCTACACGATTATGAAGGTTCACATGATTATGAAAAAATACATTTTGGGTTTAGAATTGAACATTTATTTTACTGAATTTTAGAGAAAGTATATCTTGATATATTAATGTAAAAGAATATATTCCTTTTAACATATGTACGTAATATACTTTTTCAAGGGAATATGTTAACATAACTAGTTTATAATGTTATAGCATTTTAATTAGAATATAACACATTTTAAACATAAATTAGAGTGGTATGTTTATAAAATGCTTTTAAGTTATGTTTATAATATTTACTCAAAAAAAAAAGTTATGTTTATAATAACATACAAATTATATAATCATAAAAAAAATACATAAAAGAGAGGGATATTCTTACTTGGATCCCATATTGCTATTCCAGTACAATATTAGATGACTAAAATCGCCAATTACGAAATGCTTATATTAAATTGTGGCCAGATGTGAAAATTGAATGATTTTTATAAACACAAACTTAGTACTACTATATGAATACTCAAAAAAAAAAAAAAAAAAAAAAAAAAAAAAAAAACGAGTAACTTGCAAATTTCAACAAAACGTTGCTAATGTTAGCTCTCATGAACTACCCCTTTACTTTCCATTATTTTTTAGGGCCAATTTTTGTTATTATTAAATAGGATCCTACATCTGTTACAGAGAAAAAGAGCTTTTAGAAAATTTATTTATTATTATAAACACTTCCAACCCCACTTTTATTTATTTTTTTGACTAAACTTCAATGTAACTAAACAAAAAGGGAATTGCAAGTGAGGTAATCCACCCTACAGATGAGATACGATAGATAGCTTTTCACCCCATTTTTTCTGTGTAACAACTAAATATGTAATGGCTATAAGTCACAACGCACGCCTGATATTTAATATTATCAAATACGATTGAGAGGAGTTTAGTAACTTGCATTGTTGCATATGCAATCATCTTTTTTTTTATATAAAAAAAACCTTGCAAATGAAATTCAAGAAATAAAGGTCTTTGCATATCTTCTTAAAAAGTTAAAAAAGAAGAAGATATGTGCACAAACATAAATGTAACAGTGAAAAATCAAACGCAAATGCAAAAGCAAAGAAATTCACAAAAAAAATACCAAAGAAAAGCCTGAAATAGCAGAGCTATGACTAAAAACTGAGAGCTATCAAGAGAGGAGGAAGTTGAGATATCTAGGAGCAAAAAGTAGGTCAAGGAAGGACATCACGCTGAGTTTGATGATGGCTTAAGCGAGAGTGGGCATTCACAGGGAGGCCAGAGCTCTTGGGTGGTTGCTAAGAAATCATTCAAAGACAAGTTGGTGGGTGAGATTCTAGGATCCTATGCTACGGCATTTGATTTCTCGGACCTCTTGGACATGGAGGCGGATTCAGACGAAGAGGTGGAAGAGCTTCGTGAGGGGTTAGCAGCAGTAAAACTAACGAGAGAAACCAGAATTAGGAAACCGTGGTTAAATGCGCTGATTATTAAGCTTTATGGCAGAGCGATAGGACTTAGTTTTCTTCAGAGCAAGCTTAACCTACCATGGAAACCGTTTGGGTCTTTGGACTGTGTGGATCTTGGTAACGATTTCTTTTCAGTCAGGTTCTCGTTGAAAGAAGATATGGATGCTGTTCTTAAAAATGGACTGTGGTTCATTGGGGGGCACTTTTTATCCATTAGGCAATGGGAGCCATTCTTCAAACTAGCTAGTGCTTGTGTTTCATCTATTGCGGTTTGGATTAGGTTGCATGAACTACCTATGGAGTTGTATGAGACGGGAGTACTTAAACAAATTGGTGAAGCTATAGGGAGAGTTCTTCGAATTGATTCTCATACTGCCATGGAGGCCAGAGGGAGGTATGCAAGACTTTGTATCTTATTAGATGTCACAAAGCTGCTTATCAACATTGTTCTCATAGGAAGGTTTGAACAGTCTGTGGTCTATGAAGGGCTTCACAAGCTGTGTTTCTCTTGTGGAAGGATTGAGCATAGGAAGGAATCATGCCCATTCACCATTAAAAAACTAGACTCATCGGTGGAGGGTGGTCGGAAAGGACTACGTACCAAGGAGTGTTGCCGCTTGGATTGCATGACTCGTCCTGCACTGACACAGGTAGTGGAACGACGAAGGACAGGGGTGATTGCATGGGAACACCCTTTCCAAATAACTGTATTACAGTAACAATTTAGTTAGTTGGCCGGATTAGAAATTATTTGGGAAAATAGCATCTCGAGTTTCTAAAACTCGAGATGTATAAGGAAATCAAGGTTTAAAAACTCGATTTTAAAGGTTTCGTTAAACGCTTACGTGGCTAATTTATCCACGTGTCTCTCGAGTTTATAAAACTCGGTTTACAAAAACGAGTTTTATAAACTCGATTTCTGGTTCATGTTTTAACTGAAACCGAGTTTGAGAACCACGGTTTTGACCTCTCAACCTAAACTAAACTCTCCCTCACTCGTCACTTTCACCCTTACTCGTCACTTTCACTCTCTCTCTCTCACTCTCACACGATCACGATCATCCGTCGTCAGTCCGCCGCCGATCCACTCGTCACTTTCACTCTCCCTCTCACTCTCATCTCACACGGTCAGTCCGCCGCCGATCCACCCTTTTTGGCTCAGTCCGCCGCCGATCCACCCTCTCTGTTTTCCTCTTCCGCTCTTGTCCGCGCCGCTAAGCGAGCCAAAGAACTGGTATTCTTCTTGCCTTTCATTCATTTCTTTTGAATTTCACATTTTACTGTGTTGTTAATGTGCTTCTCTCTGAGTTATTTACAAACTGGGTTAGATTTTGGTTAGATTGTGTGACATTTGCATGTTTTGGTTACATTTGATTGCATCTTGTTTAGATTATCTGGCTGACATTTGCATGTTTTATGATACTTTCTTAGACTTTCAAGTTTAGATTATCTGGCTGGAGTAACAGAATACAAGGTGCATATGCAAGATGGTGTCAGTTGACATTCATCGGTCATGCCAAGTACCATGATATGTGAAATGTGCTAACTTTTCAATCCAAATGTGGTGTTGCTGAAAGTGACTTAAAAATAATATGGATTTGTACTCAGAAGTAGATAATTACAAATTTCTACTCAGAAGTAGATAATTAGGTCTGTTGAAAATACAATTGGTCCAAAGTTCACATAAGGCAGAGTGGGCAGAGTGGGGCAAGGCCCTAAGTTGGACCATTTCTATGTCTTAAAAATACTTTAGGAAACAAATTTGGTTTTTGAATCTTTAGCACAATCCAGATTCTCAGATTAGATCCAAAATATAATTGCATAGATGTATCTAGGGGGAATTCACTCTGCAGCAACTAATCCCTAGATATACATGTCGTGATATTTTATTTCACAATTGAAGCGTTAAAAAAGACCTAAAGTTAAGGGTTTATCAATCGGTAATGGAGACAAAAGGGTGATACCAATCTAAAAGTGTAGTTGCTAATTGCCAACAAAAAAATTAACAACCTTTTTTAAATGTAAGAAATTTATTTAAAAAGTGCAGCAAAGGGTACAATCCTAATACGTGGAACATATGCAATAGGACCATCTAGTTTACCTTTGGATGCTTGTGAAACGAAGAAAACCTGGGTAGGAGAAAACAATGATTTCTATTACCTCTGGGGACCATTCTTTTCATGGTTGGGCCAAGCTATTCATGGGCTTAGACAGGAGTCAAAGGGTGAGACAAGGGATTGGACCGTTATTGATAGGGGAGATGAGATTGTTGGGCCTTTGAGGGTGGGCCGTGAACCAAGTCTTGGTGTTAAAATGTTGGACAAACAGTTGGAGTGCCGATTCAGCTCTTCAGCAAAAGAGACTTAGCTAGGAGCAAGGCAACTAAGTGGATATCTAAGGCGGATACAAGGGGAGTGGGTAAACACGGTCCAAGCACGACAGCTATTTGGAATTCTTGGGGTAAAAATGGCGATGGTAAGTGTTCCGATTTACCTTTCCAATTCTCAACAAGTGGCCGAACCAAGATGGGCTTTCAATCTCGACGGCAGGAGTGTGGAAATTCCAAAGATAGGTATGGTGGTGATCAGAGCGAAGCTAACGCCCATGATGCAATGGATCAGAGCAAAGATAACGTTCGTGATGGAGGTTAGTGTAAAATTGTCTTTTTTGCCTCACATGGAGCAAAGAGTTTAAGTGCTCAAGCCAACGCTAGTATCCGACAACCATGTTGTGGTGAGGGAGTTGAATTTGGGCGTGTTGGAACTTTTGTTGTCTCTACATCTAGGGATGGGAAGGGTAAAGGAGATGATGGCATGGATGAAATGGAGTTTTAGGATAGAAGCAGAGAGTTTGCTTCCTTTGGTTGATTGCTCTTCTCATTTTCATCAATAAAATATGAATATTATACTATGGAATTGTAGGGGCGCTCTGCCCAACTTTCAGAGTTATGGCAGGGAGCTAGCTAGGAATCATAATCTTGTCATTCTGGTCGTAATGGAAATGCGAGTTAGGGGAGACAGAGCAAAGGAGATTACAAATCGTCTCCCTTTTGATGGTGTTATTCATGCTGACATGATTGGCTACACGTCTGGCATTTGGCTATTGAGGGTCTCAAACAGAGTAGATGTGGTGCAGCTTGTGAGCACGGAGCAAGAAATTCATGTCGAAGTTAAGGCATTACCCTCCAACCTTTCTTGAATTTTTACAGCTGTGTATGCTAATCCTAGAATTGTGGAGAGGCAGGTGTTGTGGGAAAATCTCTCTAAAGTTTCTGATCTCCATAGTAAATCTTGGATAATTGCTGGTGATTTTAATGAGCCCCTTACACGGGATGATAAGTTCGGGGGTAGGCCGGTTAGCATAAGCAAATCATTGATGTTTAAGGAATGCCTTGATAAATGTAACATGGTAGATATGGGCTTTAGTGGCCCGAGATATATGTGGACGAATAGAAGAGAGATCCATAGTCTTATCCAAGAGAGAATTGATAAATTCTTTATGAATCCAAGTTGGTGTTTGCTCTATACAAATGCTAAAGTGTAGCACTTAACCAAGTGTCACTTGGACCATTGCCCTGTGATGATGGAAACTAATCCCAAAAGGCAGTTGCACCTTACTAGGCCATTCAAATTCCATTCCTTTTGGCTGTTTGATCCTTCCTTTCCAAGTGTGGTTAAATAGGCTTGGTAGCACCAGAGAAAGCTTATGGTAGCAATTGAAGCTTTTTCTAGGCAGGCCAATCTTTGGAATAAAAACTAGTTTGGTAATATCTTCCAAAAAAAGAAAAGAGTTTTGGCCCGGCTTGATGGGGGGCAAAGGGCTTTGGCCAACCAATCGTCTTCCTCTCTAGTAGCATTGGAGAACCAACTCATCAAGGAGTTGGATGTTGTGTTAGAGTAAAGGGATCTTTGGGCTCTTAAATCTAGAATTAATTGGATGATCTTGGGAGATAGGAGCACATCCTTTTATCATGTTTCTGCTCTGGCTCGTAGTAAACGTAATCTTATCACTGCAATTAAGAATAATGCAAGGGAATGATTGACTAAGGAAAGAGGGGTTGCAAATCATTTCAAAGAAGGTTTTATTAAAATCTACACTAAATCTCAAGAGGTAGCAAACCGTGACTTTAGCTATAATTTGTAGTGGCAGCCTAGGCTCTCATGTGAAGAGAAGAATAGCATTAGCCACATGGTGACAAAGGAGGAAATTAGAGCTACTCTTTGGTCTTTAAAAGCTTTAAAGCCCCCGGTCCTAATGGGTTGCATGTTGGATTTTTCCAAAGATTCTGGCTTGTTGTGGGAAGGTCGGTGAGTGAGGAGGTGCATGCTATTTTTAGAGAGAAAAAAATTCCAAAGTACCTGAATAGTACTAATATTGTGCTTATTCCGAAGACCCAAGGACTTGAATCCATTGGTAGTTATCACCCCATAAGCCTGTGCAACTCAGTACATAAGATAGTGTCCAAGATTTTGGTTGGTAGAATCAGACCTTTGTTGGATCAACTCATTTCCCCTTGTCATGTAGCTTTTGTTCCAGGTCGGAGGGGTGTTGATAATGCAATTGTTGTGTAGGAGATTATTCATACCATGGGAAGAGCTAAGGGAAAAGGTGGCTATATGACTCTAAAAATTGACCTAGAGAAGGCTTATGACAAACTTGAATGGAGCTTCATAAGGGGCATGTTGATCAAATAAAATTTTCCCAACAACCTTATTAAGATAATAACTGATGTCTCGGCAACAAGCAACTCTGGTCCAGTCAGTGGAGGTGTTGGGTGACTAGTTTTGCAAGGAGGATTGGGAATACAAATAGTTTCATGGAAAAATTACGGGCTCTCTGTGATGGATTACAGCTGTGTCTTCAAATTAATGCGCACTTTGTTATCATTGAGTTAGATTCTAAAGTCATCATAGAAGCTTTTAACTCACTCACCTTTTCTAACTCTATTGTATCTTCAATCTTGGAAGACTGCAGGCATATGGCAAACCGGATCCCACAGAAAAGTTTTAGGCATATTTACAAGGAGGCAAACAAGTGCGCTGACCTTTTGGCTAGAAAAAGGCTTGTTGCTGGACAGTGATTTCATTGTTTTTTCTAGTTTGCCTATGGACTTAGCTAGCATTTTCGAGGCTGATACCATTGGTTTGTATGTTAATAGACTCTGTCCAGAGCCTTTGTTTGTTGTCTAGTTTTTAATGAAATTCCCTTTCTACACACACACACACACACACACACACACACACACACACACAAAAAAAAAAAAAAAAAAAAAATGAAGAAGAAGAAGAAGAAGAAGAAGAAGAAGAAGAAAAGAAGAAGATATTTCCTATATTAAAAATCCAAACAGAAAGTTTTTATGTTTTAGAGGCATAAAATATTATGCAATGTACAAACTTTGGCTATTTCCAACTTTCCTTTATGTGGTTTGCCTATTTTGATATATTCTTGTGCTTTAAAATGAAAATAAAAAATCTTGATAAGTTGTCCAGAAACTTATGAATAAATATACAAAAAAATTGTGTTAAATCATCTAGAAGCTTATTAACAAGTCTACAAGTAACCATAATATTATTCACAATATAAATAACTAAATCCAAAAGTGCTCAGATTTGTAAATCCATGCACAAATCTAATTAAAAGCATCATAAAGGAATACATTTTGGGTTATACTTGAACATATATATTAGCTATATATGTAATATAAATGATGTTATAGAAAGTATATTATGTTATATTAACATAAACCGATAAAATAACATATGTACGTAATGTACTTTCTCAGCTAAGACAACATAATTTATAATGTTATAACTTTTTTTTAAGAGAGTTTAAATCTATAGTGTCCATATTTGATAATAGTTTTTATTATCAAACCAAGACATCAATTGGTTTTTGAAGTAGGCAGGGATTAGGGAATTGAACCCCATAAATGATATTTAACCATTAGAGATTTTATCAGTTGAGCTAACTGGAACTCACTTATATAACCTTTTGATTCGAATACAATTTTTTTTAAACATAAAGTTATGTTTATAAATTCTCTTGGAATATACTTTGCTTATAGGCTTATAGCATAAGTTTATAAATTCTTTTCCGTATAACTTTCCTTTATGTTTATTATAGCATTGACATTATATAAATAGAAGAATACATAAAGAGAGGGTCAAACCTATTTTGGTTCCCCCCATCTTGCTATTTCAGTTTGAAAAATTGGATTACAGAAACCTTCAATTATGAAAAGTTTATTCTAAAAATTTGAATTATACAAAGGTTTAAGAATAAATTAATACAAAAATTTAAAAATAAAAATTAAACTTATGTCTATTCAGTGTTAACAAAATATATTCTAAAACAATAATTATTTCTTGATACATTCAAGTTAATCATCTATCATAGCCTACTGTTTTCATAGAAATTTTCCTTATGTTGAAGCTAGAAATTACAATAAATTCTCTTATATAAATAAAATTTATGTTGTTGATATCATATCTCACATCTAATTCCAAATTGAAAAACAAAAATCTTTGTGAATAAAAGAAAGGAGTAAATGCACTTTTAATCCTTACCTTTTGGGTCATTTCTCGATTTGGTCCCTAAACTAATTTTGCTCCTAGGCCAAACCCTGAAATCAGAAAATTGATTCTATTTTGATCCTTGTTATCAACCCACTAATAGAAATACATACGTGGCAAACGGAATACACTGTTTGCTGATGTGGCTAATAAAAAAAAATTATACTTGGCATTTTTTAAATGCCACATCAGCATTTAAATTAATAAAAAAAAGCCAGCTTAGAAAATTTAAACTAAATTATAAAAAAAACCTTAAATCTAATTTCATTATTTTTTAATAAGAAAATAAGAAATAAACCCATAAATAAACCCAGCACCCAAACCAATGTATGGCAAACCCCAAATCTAAATCCAGCAACCAAATCGTTTATAAAAAAAAAAAAAAAAAAAAAATCTAGCAACCAAAACTAATCTCTATCAAATCCAGAAAAACAAGAAATAAATCAAAGAAAGCAACAGTGCATGTTGAAGAGAACAAGAGCAAACCCAGAATCAAACTTCACGTTCTCACAATCAAACCTAGAACAAGAGCAAGAATACCCAGCAAACTTCATGTTCTCACAATCAAACCCACCACCACTATCGATTAAGAGCAAGTCAAACCCAACTAAACAAACCCATCTCTTAGCAATCAAACACAGCAGCAAGTAACAACAAACACAAAGCAAGCCCTCAAATCCAATGAAACCGTTTCACACCACCAACCCTAACCCCACCAAAATGACGCCATCAGACCCCATCGTTTTTGCCTCCTCGACCACTCTGTCAAACGATGTTGTCCTGACAAATGACTACCTCCTCGTCATCGTCATCCTCATCGATAGAAGAGAGAGTTTAGCCTCGTCGCATCGTTCTCTCTATCTCACGCAGGTCGAGTTCATTTTTTTGGCGAAATCCACTATTCCCATCATTTTCTCCGCATCAAGTAGAAGCTTGATTTGCTCGCTGTTGGTCTGCTTATGAGCTTGTGAGCTCTGGTGCTTGGTTGAGAAGAAGGCTAAGTGAGCTCTGGCCATGGACCTACAATAGAAAGTGAGAGATTCTATCCATGGAGGGTGAAGAGAGAGAGAGAATTTGAGATTAATCTTTGATGAGAATTTTTCTTTAATCTGTTTGGTCATTTGGTGGAGGACCATCGAGATTAGTCTTTTTGAGATTATCTCAAAGAAAAAAAAGATAATCTCAAAAGATAAAGCTACTATAGTTTTTAAAGCTAATGAGGTTAAATAAAAATAAAAACAAAAACAAAAATAATTAAAAAAGATAAGGATTTTTTATCTTTTAAGAAATGATTTTAGTTTAAATTAAATTTAAGTTTTTTTCTTTTAAATTTAATTTACTTTTTGTTAAATTTCTGAGCTAGCTATTCTTTATTAATTTAAATGCTAATGTGGCATTTAAAAAATGCTATATATATATATATATATATTTTTTTTTTTTTATTAGTCACGTCAGCAAACAATGTATTTTGTTTGCCACATATGCATTTTTTGTTAGTAGGTTGACGACAGGAACCAAAATAGAATCGATTTTTTGATTTTAGGAACTTACCTGCCAAATTAGTTTATGAACCAAATTGAAAAATAACCCAAAATATAGAGACTAAAAATGCATTTACGTCTAAAAGAAAAGAAAAGAAAAGAAAAGAAAAACATTAAAAAATAATGAAATTATAAAGATGATAGGTGAGAGAAAAATATAATTTTGAGAAGACACAAAAACCATAAAATTTGATACAAAAATTGCATTTTCAATTTGACACTATCATTAATCCTCAATAGTATTTTATACTCACCAAAACGATGTTAAAAAAAAGAAGAAGAAGAAAATGATTTTCACAACATACTTTATTCTCCATTCTATTAGTTATATCAAAACCCAAACTTGTAGACAGATTTTTTTTTGTTATTTAATTTTATTCTAAAAAATGAATTTAGTAAGTTAATTAAGAAAAAAAAAAAAGAAAAGGAAAAAAAATATTTTTAAATCCTAAAGATTAAGTTTTAAGAAAACAAAATCATTAAAAAATTGGAAAAATGTCTTTACTCCTGTTTCAAAGAATGCAACTTTTTTTTTTTTTATTTAATGAAAGGGACTTTGATAAAGCCACCAGTGGAAATTAAGAAAATATAACTTTTATATCCCACCAGGGGAAAGAAAACCAGAAGCAATAGAACATATAATGAAGGGCCCTTAGAAGTAGGAAGTCCCAGATTCATCCAAAATCAATTTATAACAAGGCCTTATCCATCTTTTTATTGCATATGGGTTTTGAAAATAATTGTTCGATTGAATATTCTTTATGTTTTTAATATTCATATAAAATTTTATTAAAAATTGGATGTTATTTATTATTTGATCAATAAATTTATTTTTTATGCATAATTTTAGATCACAAAAACTTAAAATTTAAACATTTAATTGATAACATAGAAATTGATCTCTGATCTGTTTGAAATTTTATAAGATTGAATGATATAATAAGAACATGCAATCTAATGATTAGACTTTCATAATTCACGCCCAATAAAAAAGCATAAAAGAAGTTTAAAAGGTTTCTCGTTTAGAGAGAAACTTTTTCCTTACAAAAATAGGAGGGCCATGCCCTAAATCAAAATATCTAGAGACTAAAGACTTCACATTGGCTTTTCTAGGAACCCAGTTGAATTACCAGTGAGGATCTTTAGTGAAATTCTATCTTCCGTATCTTGCTTCTTAAATCACAATTTGTGTTGTTGAACACAACACTTGCAGCTATCTTATAAGCTAATTTTACCGACAAAAGTCCACTATTTGATCTTGACCAAACCCTCATGTCCTCCTTACCTCTAGTCTAGAGAGGTATACTCTTAACTGCTTCTGCTGAATCATTGTCAAAGCAGCGAATCAAAGACTCCATGTTGTCATAGTTTTTGTGGACGGAAGAACACCAACATACGCAAGGCAGAGTTTGCAGTAAAAACAAACAAAAAAATACTGGAAAAATCCTTACATGGAATAGAAGGGAAACGTTTGCCAACATGGGGCCAATCTATTGAATCTACCTGATTCTCTCTCTATTGTATAGTCCAAAAGAAATTATTCAATCCGAGCAAGCACCATTATCATGCATTTGTGTGTTCAACAACAATTATGTTCATGGGGTATGCTTTTCTATCTATTATTGGACTGTTATTAATAGTCATTTGCCTGCCTTGCTTTGAGAAGAAAAAGAGAAAAAAAAGGAAGAGGTTTTAAATGGCTTCCAGAGGACGGAAAAGAAGAAGAAGAATGTTGAAGGGAAATTGCACATGTTGGGGTGAGTTCTCAGAGAGTACTGCATCAAAGGTTAGGGAAAATCTGTTAGTTGATCTCAATGGATAAGATTACAATTTTGAATTGTTTTTATAGCTGTAAAAAGAGACTAACTAAATGCATGTATAAATCTAAATTAGCAAAATTATACAAAAACACATTTTGTGTTTTAAATTGCACATTTATATTAACTTTTTATTAGAAGTAAAAATAGTAGAGTTTATTTATTCGTGTATAATGGGAAAGAGAAAAGAAAGATATTTTTCTAATTAAGTAATAACCCTCACATTCTCTTTTAAGGCACTAGTAAGAGCCAGCAAAATAGTATATTCTCTTTTGAGGACATACTAACAAAATGTTGCTTAATATCCTCAAGAATCCAAGTCACTTATAAACAATAAATTCAAGAGATCCACTCATCCAACAAAATTAGTTTCCACGAACTCTATGTGTAGTAGCTGCTCGTGATGATAACCATTAGAATTTGGGATTTTGTTCTCAAAAATCAGTTTAGTTTGACAATTCCTGATCATCCAACATGCAACACATAATATCTCAAATTTTGGTGAGTGCAATTTCTGAAGCATCTATGACTTCCATAACCGAATATGCCTAGTCAGCTTAAATGTGTTCCAAAATGGAGCCGGAAACCAACAAGCTTATGCAAAGGAACATTCCCATAACAGGTGATTAGATCATTCAAGCTGGTGTCTATCCCTTCCTTTCCGCTATGTTTATAATTTTTCTTAAAAAAAGACTTTGCTTATAAAATATGTAAACATAGAATAATATATAAAATAAAGGGATAAACCTATGTGGATCCTATCATATACTAAAAATGTGGCTATTTGTGAAAATTGAATGATTTTACATGTCTTACCATTACCAGACAGTGGCTACAACAACTGTGATGGCGACGCTCCTGCTTGTTCGATGAAAGGGTACATCTCATACCTTAGGTAGCAACTTGGGGCAAACATACTAAATCCTATGCACATTCGGAAATAGTTAGTGATTGTTCCCATCAAATCATACAAGTAATTATGGCATTCAGTTCTATTGATATCCCTTGTACATTGCACCAACCCATATATAGAATCATTTTCTTTTCCACTAATATTCATTGTCTGATTACCTGCCTTGTACAACATGTCTGTTCCTATAGCTTCACTTATTAGGTTGTACATTACACCAACTGCTCCAAAATTAATTTCGTCTCCAGTTGAATTCTTGGCAGTGTAATAGTACACCGGTACATTTGTCAACCCAAAGAAATTACTGTCAGAGTACCTTATCATGCATTCAGAGTTCCATTTGACGGCACTCCTACTTGATGGACTAAAAATGTGGCTATTTGTGAAAATTGAATGATTTTTATTAACTCAAATTTAATAATTTAATAATCAAATCATCAATAGTGGCAGGTTTTCCTTGTTGCTCTAATGCCCTATTTTCTTCATTGCAATAAGGGAGGATATACAAACAACTTTAGAGGGAGATGACTGAACAACTAGATGAGAGTTGTGGAGGAATACACATTTAACTAGATAGTACAAGTTGACTAGCATCAAAGTTCTAATTTTGTTTTCAACTTTAAGCGACTTTTTAGGAATACAATTTTTTTTTTTTTTTTTTTCATTTTACCATTTAAATATAATTCCTTCTTCTCTCCCTCCATCTTGTTTCCTCCTTATTAGTGCAAGTAGAAGGCCATAATAGTTGCATCAACACTTGTCTAACAGATAAGTCCATTCAAGACCAATTAAACAGTATTGAGTTTATCTCCTATATGTCATTCAATACCCTAGCATTCACTTCTTATATTGTCAATATTTTCGGTGTTAATGATTGCTTTCTCCTTCTGAAAATCAATTTTCATTGCAAATCTCTTTTTTCTTTTTCTCAGGTGATCCAACTTGAGGTGGCCCCCCTCCATAAGATTTTCATATATAAATCTGAATTTCTAGATATATATATATATATATATAGGGTTTAATATTGTACATTTATATGTAGGGTTTAATATTGTACATAATATAATTTCTCAAGGGCATATGTTGACATAAAATAAATTTATAAATTTTCTTGAAAAGACTTTGCTTATGACATATGTTTATAAAGTTATTATATTTTATGTTTATTGTAACATATAAGTTATATAAACATAAAAAAATAAAAAAAATAAAAATAAAAACACATAAAATAAAGAGAAAACTATTTGGATCCCATCTTACTATTCTAATGCAAAAAATTTGACGACAAAAATTATCAATTATGAAGATTATATGTACTGAAAATGTGTCCATTTGTGAAGATTGAATGATTTTTTTAAACTCAAATTCTCTAATTTTATTATCAAATAAATATTATTTTATTTTGGCGATTGAAAAGGCTAAAATGACTAACTTGCATAGAAGTTCAACATGATGCTGCTTAGGCTAGCTATTATGGAGAACAAAAAAAGAGAGAAAAAATCTAGTTAGCATCATTGTTATGCAAATGTGTAAACGTAAAATATTAGATATAATATAATAAAAGTTGGATTTAGAAGTCATGATTGCGTTAAATTGCAACAATTTTTAAGATAAAAACTACTTATCTCTATATATCTCTATATATTAAAAGGATATGGAAAGTTAGTTATCACATTTACACAATTTTAAAAGTATCCCTATTAAAATATATATATTTCACACTTATCTTAAAGAAAACTAAAGCCACAAGGGAAATTTAAAAAATCATTTTTGTTTTTTTAATAAATAAAATCAATCTCAAAAGAATTCATATTCCACTTCCAAACCCACTATGCCAATACCAAGCAGTTATCTAAATTCAAAAAGATCAAGCAGATAGAATTCCAAATTTAATGTACACAAATTCTTGATTAGCTCTCATTTCCACTAAAATTCAGTTACATGCTCTATATTATATTTTCTGTTGTCATTTGTATGCCACTTCCTTTTCTGTGTTTTTTTTAATCAAGTTTTTTATAAAATAAAGTAATTTTCTGGAAATTATTCAATGGCTTTGTCTTGCATTTATGGCAAGTGCTTTGGGAATTTCTCATTCCTATTTTTATATTTGTTTTTGTTTTGATAATTGATACTGCATTAAAATGCAATTGCATAATTTAGGCATGATGCTAATTTGTGTTGCATTTTGGTTTTTTAGGTATCATAGATACTTTTGTCATAATTTTTTTTTAAAAAAAAATATACTTTTGTCTGTCTAAAAGAAAAGCAGCAGCATGAGAGAAAAATTTACTTGGTAATCCTATATGTGCAGACGAAATAGCCCAATAATTACAAAATTCTGGCTTGAGCTTTTATTAGTTCCAAGAACCGTGAGTCAGATCATGTTTTTTTGGGCCCAATTGGAAAGCAAAAACACTCCCTTTGTCTATCCATCATTTCCTATATGAACCTAATAGAGGAAATCACCCAGTTTTCCTTCTTGAGTTTTCAATCCATCCAATTTTCAGCCTAGCAAAATATATCATAAGATTCATAACGATTAACAAATTATATAATTCAAAAATCAAACAAAGAATTTTCTTTCTGAGGAAACAAAAAAACCAACAATTACTAAGTTGTAGAAGCTGATGAGCAAGATGGAGCTAAGGCCAATTGTCATGGAGATCCACAAAATAGATAGCTAACGTCTGCCATACGTACAGTCCCAAAAAAAAAAAAAAAAAACTATGTGATTCTGGCCAATGGCATTATTGTGTGAATGTGATGATGCAGAATATGACTCAAAGGGTCTCAGGGAAAAGGATTTGAAAAAAAAAATTATGTACATTATCAGAAATCAAAATAAACAAAACCTCAAAGGTCATGTTTTAGAGGCATGGAATATCATGTAAGGTATGTGTCTTGGCTATTTATAGCTTTCTTTGTCTATTTTGATTTACTCCTATTCTTTGAATGAAAAGAATATTTTGTTAGATTTTCTTAGAATGTATGGATACGTCTATTAGTAATCATGAAATTATTTGTAATGACTATAAATGCATAAACAAAATCATGTTAAATTGTCGAGTAATTTATGAATATGAAAAGAAGTCAATCATATAGGAACATGCGTATATATGAATGAGTCTACACGTAACCATAAAACTGGACATAATATAGCTAACTTAATCCATGTACATATATTCATAAATCTATGTACAAATCAAAGTTTACATGATTACGAAAGAATACATTTTGGGTTTAGAATTGAACATTTATATTCCTTAAATTATAGAAAGTATATTTTGATATATTAATGTAAATTATATAAACACAAGAGAATACATAGAAGAGAGGGATAAACTTATCTGATTGTAATAACCATGGTTTTAAAAACCGAACCGGGTATCGAACTATTTGTTTCCAAAATTTTCGCTTCAATCTTGGTTTTTCTTCGGTTTTTCGGTTTTTGACCGGTTGTTGATCAATTTTGGGGCTTATGACCAGTCCAGTTTTTAAAACAGTGGTAATAACCTTAAGTGAATTTAATACTTACTAATGTCCATTTGACAAAGATTATTTTTACTAACTTATTTTACTATTTAGTTTATTTTTTCTACTATTCATGAGTTTCACTACACTTTTTAGTACTATTCAATAGTTCCTCTATACTATTTCGGCTAACTTTTATTTTTATCCATAACACTTTTAGTAAACTTTTTTTTTTTTTTTCAGTTTCAGCAAAATAAGTGTCGAGTGTTTTCGGGTCAGGTCGGGTCGGGTCAAAAAATTTTGACCCGTTTTACCATGATCTCAAACAAGTATAATTGTTTCAACAAGTGACTAGGAGGGTCTCATCATCATTTTCTACTCATTTAGGCATTCATGGGGATGGTGCTGATCATGAGTGCAACAAGGATTTGCAAATTATCTAAAATAAATCAGCTAAATCATACCAGAAAAGAGTGTATCAATGGGGCTCATCATCTTCTACTCATTCACTAATTAAACTGTTGGCAAATTATCCAAATTAATTGAACTAAAGCTGTTGATCAATCATACTAAAAAAGAGTGAATGCTTTAAAACTATGATTATGCATATCCCTTTCATTAGTCCGCTATTCTAAATTTAAAAATGCTTAAAACACCTAATGGTGACATGTAAAACCATTTCCAAGACAGCTCTTTCAATAATTTGCTCCTCTCCGCCTGAAGGAGAACCTAGCTTTTTTTTTATTATTCTTCTCGCATCTTCCCGCGTTCCAGACCAAAGTTGGTCGTACGTGGCGCATTACCATTAGTCAACCTCTTTATGAACAATGAATCTTAACCATGAATTATTCTCACCGTTCTCGAATGATCAAGATGGATTGGCTAAAAAATGTCAATTATGAAAATTTGCTTCAAAATGTGGCCAATTGTGAAAATTGAATGATTTTTATAAACTTAAACTTATTACAATTATTAGAATACTCAAAATTATCATGCTAGCTTTACAGATTATATAAGTTTATTAGCAAATAAAGATTTTTCCTTATAGGAAACAAAAAGGAAAAAACACACTAAACTCCCATTTTTCTATCCATCTTCACCTATATGAACGTAATAGAGAAAATCACCCAAGTTTCCTTGAGTTTTGGATTCATCTAACAAATTATATCATAAAAAATATTTAAAGAAAATTTATTATGTTAAATTAACATAAACTGATAAAAGAATACAATGCTTATATATACCATATGCACATAATATACTTTCTTAAGGGCTTATTATAGCCTTATACTAAGATAACATATTTTATAATGTTATAATATTTTAATTATAATATAACAAAATTTTAACATAAAGTTATGTTTATAAATTCTCTTAGAATTAACTTTGTAATAACATAAATTTATAAATTCTTTTACGTTTATAACATTCTTTTATGTTATGTTTATTATAACATATAAATTATATAAACAGAAGAATAGATAAGGAGAGGGATAAACCTGCTTGGATCCCCATCTTGCTATTTCAGTGTGAAAAATTGGATGGCAAAAATCTTCAGTTTTGAAAAAAAAAATTTCTAAAAATGTGAATTATACAAAGATTTAAGAATAAATTAGTACAAGTCTACTCCATGAGTTTATTCAAGCTTTCAAAATCATTGTGTGACAATATCAACTCAACCTTGGCTAGATATTGGCAGGGTCAGAAAAATGAAGAGAAGAAAATTCATTGGATAAACTAGCAGAAGTTGTGTACTGCAAAGGACGGGGGTGGTATGGGGTTCCAGGATATCAATGCTTTTAACTTGGCGATGTTGGCGAAGCAAGCATGGCACCTGATCCACTGTACGTAGTCACTCTTCTAACAAAGCTAGATATTTCTCCAACTGCACGTTCTTGGAGGCCCCACTAGGGAATAATCGTTCATTCGTATGGAGAAGCTTGTTAGCTGCTCGGGAAGTGAACAGTGCAGGGTCTAGATGGTGAGTTGGAGATGGTAATCTGATTGGAGTTGCTTCACATAAGTGCCTTTCACATGATCCTATTTTCATTGGTGTGCCTAATCCAGAATTGAGAGCTCGAGACCTTATAGACGAAGACATTAGACATTGGGATAGAGGTAAGCTTCACGCTCTGTTTGCACCCAGCATCCGTTCTGAAATACTGGCATTACCTCTTAATAACCTGCAAGCCCGAGACCCATTTACCTGGATGCCGAACAACTCAATAACCTTCTCGGTCAAGTTTGCATACCATGTTGCGCACCGGTTAAAGCAGCAACACCCAGTGGTGCACTCTGTGGCACGGTTGGATCAGCCAATTTTGGAGGAAAATCTGGTTGCTAAATGTTCCTCCGAAAGTTCGTACTGTCATTGGAGGGCGTGTACAAACTTCAAACAGCCTACCTACTTGGGACAACCTACATAGGAGGAAGGTATAAGTTGAGGCGGTATGTGGTATATGCGGCCAACAACCTGAAACCACAGGACATATTTTGTGAGAGTGCCCTCTCGCTAGGTGGGCTATGGTCGAAAGGAAGACAGAAGTGTTCCAACGAGGTTAGAGACTTCTTTCTGCCATTTGGATTTATGGTAACGAATTTGGATCAAAGGGACCTTGAGCGTTGGGCTATAGTGGCCTGGCCTATTAGTACATCTAAATAAACTTATGTTTATTAAGTTTCAACTTTAATTATTTCGTGATACATTTCAAGTTAATCACCTATAAAAGTGGACTGACTTTTATAGCAATTTTCCTTACGGTTGAAGCCAAAAGTTACAATAAATACTCTTATATAAAGAAATCATGTTGTTCGTATTATATCTGGCATAGTGGTATCTAATTCCAAACCCAAAAAAAAAAAATGTGAACAAAAGAAAAGAAAAGAAAAATTATATATTTTCAACATTTTCACAACACATTTTAAGTGACAGACTTAGATACAATACTTAGGTGTTGTTCCTTAAGTTTCCCTCTTAAGATTTTGCCAGGTGGATTTTTTCACATGAAATAGAAGTGTATTTTTTTAGTTAAGTAGGTATATGACTAGATCTTAAAAGAGGAACTTAAAAAATAGTAGCTAAAGTACTGTATTTAAGTTTTGTCCTAACAATTAACTACTTATGATATGTTGTGAAATATTGTGGAGGTAGCACTTTAAAAAAAAAAACATTTAAAAAATGATAAAATGATGACAATGATAGTGAGAAGATGCAAAAACCAAAAAAAGTTGATACAAAAATTACACATTCAATGTGACACTATCATAAATCTTACATATTATGATATACTCACCAAAACAATGTAAACAAAATAAAATTTAAAAAGAAGAAGAAGAAGATAATGATTTTAACAACAAAATTTATTGTCCATTATCTTAGTTATTTCAAATCGATCCCAAACATGCAAATATAGATTTTCTTTATATTTTTTTATAGAAAATAATCTAACAGCTGCATTTAGTAAATTAACTAATAAAACTTGTAAAGAAAAGGAAAAGAAATATTATTATTTTAAATCCTAAAGATTAAGCTTAAGGAAACAAATCATTAGAAAGATTGAAAAAATGTCTTTACTCCAGTTTCAAAGAATGCAACTTTTTTTCTTTAATGAAAGGAACTTCGATAAAGTCACGTACTAGTGAAAAGAAAACCTTTTTTTTTTTAAAGAATACACAATAAAGGGCCCTCACAAACTAGGAGGTCTTAGCTTCATCCAAAATCAATTTTACAAAAGTAGGAGGGTCATGCCCCAAATAAAAATATTTAGAGATTGAATACATCATATTGACCATTCTAGGAACCTAATTGAATTTCTGGTGAGGATCTTTGGCGAAGTTCTTTCTTCCATATCTTTGCTTCTTAAATCACAATATGTTGTGCTTTTGGAAACAGCACTTGCTGCTATCTTATAAGCTAATTTTATTGACAAACTCCACTATTTGATGTTTAGCAAAGCCTTTTGTCCTCCTTAACTCTGGTTTGGAAAGGTACACTCTTAATTGCTGCTGCTGAAACATTGTCAAAATTTTCATGCTGAAGGCACCAAATGGTGTCTTTTGTATCCTCCTTAGGATTCCACCAGAATCGATGAATCAAAGACTCCATATTGTCACAGTTTTTGTGGAAGAAAGAACATCAACATAGTATATGTTGGGATGGCCTGGGCCATTGACTTGATGAGAGTGGCTCGCCCTGTCTGCGAAAGGAACAGATGCAACTGGAACCAGCATATTGGATGATGCAATATGTCTTCTTAAGCACACAAATACAACTACAAAAAATGCAACTTGAACCAGCATACCACGCCAGCTACACATGCCGCTAGTTGCAAAATTTCATCTTCTAAACATGCACAATGCAGAGTTTGCAGTAAAAACAAACAAGAAATGCTGAAATTTACATTTGAAGAAAAATCCATACATGGAACAGAAGGGAAGCTTTTGCCAACATGGCCGGGGTAAATCCATTGAAGATAGTCTATTTAATCTGCCTGATTCTCTCTCTACTATTTAGTCCAAAAGAAATTGTTCAGTCTGAGCAAGCACCATTACCGTGCATATGTGTATTCAACACCAATTATGTTCACGGATTATGCTCTTCTATCTATTGTTGGACTTCTATTAATAATTATTTGCCTGCAAGAAAAAGAAAAAGAAAATGAAAAGGAAAAAGAAAAAAAGGAAGAGTTTTCAAATGGCTTCAGGAGGATGGAAAAGAAGAAGATAGTTCAAGGGAAATGCGCATGTTCGGGTGAGATCTCAGAAAGTATTACATCAAAGGTAAGGGAAAATCTGTTAGTTGACCTCAATATATAGGATTATAGGTTTGCTTTGTTTTTATAGCGGTAAAAAGAAACTAACTAAATACATGAATAAATCTAAATTCGCAGAATTATACAAAAACTCATTATGTATAAATCTAAGTTTGCAGAATTATACAAAAAACACAAACACATTGTGGGTTTTGAACTATACATTTATACTTATAAATTTAAAAATTAATGTTATAGAAATTACATTGTGTTATATTAACATTTTTTTAGTAGAACAAATAGTTGACTTTCTTTATTCCTATTTATTCCTATATATATAAAGGGAAAGAAAAAAGATGGATATTCTTCTAACCAATCAATGATCTCTTCATTCTCTTTTGAAGTACCAGCAAGAGCTAGAGCTAGAGCAACACAAGTAACAAAGGATATACTAACAAAATGTTGGTTAATATCCTCAAGAATCCAAACTACTTCCAAAGAATAAATTCAAGAGATCCACTAATTCAAGAAAATTAGCTTCCCCAAAATCCATGTGCACAACCATTAGAATTTGGGATTTTGTTTTAAAAAATCAGTTTAGTTGGACAATTCCAGATCATCCAACACACAACATATAATGTCTCAAATTTCGGTGAGTACAATTTTTGAAGGGCAGCATCTATGACTTATAAAAACCAAACATGCATGGTCAGCTTGAATGTGTTTCAAATTGGAACCTAAAGTCAAACAACTTATGCAAAGGAACATTAATTTCCAATAACGAGAGATTATGGGGCTGTTTGGATTTTGTGTTTCTATCACCCATAACTCTATTTCCATCAATCATAACTAAAAACGAGTGAGACCCAATCCAAGAAAGCTTGTTTGGCTGTGTTTCTTGTTTTTGTTTCCATCACTCAATTCTTTGATTTTTGGGTGATGAGTTATGGAAACTGAAAACACATTTTAGGTATTTTCAATTTTCAAAACTCTGTTTTCAATGGCATTGTAGTAATTAAACACACATTTATGGGACCCACGGCCAGAGACAAGTCACGTCCAACACTTCTTTTGATGATTCACCAACGGCTCCGATCTCAGTTTACTACTTTCACTCCACTTTCTTGTTTATCTTCACACCACAAGTCCAAACACAGAAGGAATACAATATATTTGTAAACTTACTGAAATAAAACTGATAAAAATAAAAACCCATTAAGATTTTTTTTTTTTTTTAAACCAAATAATTGATACACCAAAAGGAAAATGTTACATCAATAATAGTAAAAAAAAAAAAAAAAAAAAAAAAAAAAAGAAGAAGAAGAAGCAAAATCCAAAATCATGGAACAAGTGAAATAGGAATTAAAACCCCAGCTCTCCATTTGGTTCCCTAGAAAACAAGAGTAAAGAGTGGGATGTGGGGGCGAGAAAATTAAGCCTAATGTTATATGCTAGTTTCATTCCCAAACAATTTGAAAACACACAACAATACTACACCTAATGAAATCCTTCAAAATCCCTATGTTTTCCTACATTTTGTCAACAACCAAGCAAAGCCTTCACACTATTTATAAATACCAGAACCTTAAGGCAAAGAAGAAAGAGATGGAGGGGGACGACTCTAATTCTTGCTTCTATCAACGCCGCCGCTACACGTCTAGGGAGATTAAGCGGCGCTGGGTGGAGATCGGCGCCATAGGTCCAAGTGAGTCACTACAAGAAATCTGGGTTTAGGCGACGTTTTTAAAACGTCACTAAAAACCCAAAAAACGTCACTATAGACACAAATGGTCTATAAAGACGTTTTTTATTGCGTCGTTCAAAAACGTCACAATAGAGCAGTCACTGTAGGTCTATTGCAACGTTTCAATAGAGCAGTCATTCAAAAACATCTAGTGAGTCACGTTTCCTCAAAGGTCATCGATGTCACTGAGTCACGATGGAGGAGATTGCGCTGCCATACGTGTCAGAGAGATGGGTGTTGTTCATTAGTGATTGTCCTGACGAGCGAGGGAGCTTATGAAATTTTTATGAGTTCAGGGTTGTGTTTTAGGAGAGTAACAAGGTGAAGGGGTGAAGGGGAAATGAGAAAAGAGAAAGGAATGGTTTCCGCGGGTAGGCTTAACAGAAGGTCTGACCACTTTACAAGTATGGGTCCCACAAAAAAGTAGAAAAATTGAGTAATGAGAAGTTGAGTAAATTGTGCCAAACGGGTGGGTATAGAAAATTGGGGTATTTTGAGTGATAAGCGATAAGTGATGAGTGATGAGTGATGAGTGACGAAAATTAAATGAGGAGTGATGAGTGATGAAAAAAAAAAAAAAAAACCAAACAACCCCTATATGATTTAGCTTGGGAGTGATCAAAGAAGACCAAACTTGGTTCTAGAAAGAGTTACAGTGAAGATATGAGGGCCTTGTGCCAAACCCAAATTCTTCTTCAAATTTACAAAACCATGATTCTCAAGTTGAGCTTCACACACATTCCCAAAAGGTTCAAAACTCTGATAATTTATCTCTTGAATTGCACATCTCTTCTAAACAGAATTTGAATTCAAGTTGGTGTCTATCCCTTCCTTTTTGATATGTACAGACTTATCCATGTAAATCTGAAAGACTGTATATTGAATTGTATGTAATAAAGTATAAAGGTCTGCCTTATATAGGTGGACAGTGTGTGATTTACAAGTATCTTACAACTATGCGCCTAAGCTCATTGGGTTTATACAACATTATTCTAACATCCCTCGTTAAACTCATTTTGGGTGATGTGATGTCGACATGAGTCTAGAAGTCAAAGCACAAAAGCATCCTAGTGGTGGAGGCTTAGTGAATATGTTAGCAAGCTAATCTTGGGAAGAAACGAATCGTAGCTGCACAACACCTTGAAGTAGATGATGAAAAATAAAGTGATAGTCAATCTCAATATATTTGGTACACTCATGAAAGATGTCATTGTGGGCAATAGTGGGTGCTCTAACAGTGTCTAGAATTTGACGAAGTTGCATTTAGAATAATCATTTTTTTGAAAAAGTCAAACCTGGGTTAAAATCAACATTCAAATGCAACTCTACTTGTCAAAGTCAACACATCTAATCAACTCAATAAATCAAAGGCAACATGGCTCAATCAACCAGATCAAAGTCACCACTAATCAGTTCATAAGTTAAAGTTAATCAGGTAGAGTCAACTGTGATGACATGGCGCTAATGTGGATGAGTTAAGGCTGACATGGTTTGATGATGTCATTGATTTGGTGGTGGCACATGAACTCGTGACCCTAGTGAGCTATGTGGTAGAAGTTTGGTCAGAGCGTGGAGTCCCAAATAGCTGTCGACTTCATCAATTTTGCAGATCGGCAAGGAAGCATTGTGGTGGTTCCAGTGGTTGCCTTATTAGAGGTTACATAAGAAGGCAATTGAGAATTCAAATTGGAGTCTTCGTATGGTGCATGGCAAGTCGTACAATGGTGGATTGGGCTGATTTCGGTGTTGTTGGGTTCGTAACTCTCCAATCAACAGGCCTGCGTATATCATTATTCGGGTTTACTGATGATCGAAGTGATTCACGATGGCAGAACCTACATTGTGAGTTGGCCGATGATAGTGGTTCTCCTTTGATGGAAATGTCAACAATGGAAGAAAAACCTACCAAGATTATAGCGAAGATTCAAAGCAGTGGCTCTGATACCATATTAAAGTCTGAAAGATTGTATATTGAATTGTATGTAATAAATTACAAGGGTTTGCCTTATATAGGTAGAAAAAGTGGAACACAACTATGGATTTTTGTAATGTCCATCCAACATTAAGATCTTCATCAATTTGTATCATTTTACCATGCATAAGAGGTTTTGTAATGTCAATATTCACTCTTATATGAAGGAAAGGGCCCAAGGCAAGACCATTCTTAGGAGCATCAACATTAAGGAGTTAGCCAATCTCATTTACTACACGAGCCCCCACATATTTATTCATGCTTCTAATGGAGGTATGAAGACACGAATCCAAAAAAGGAGATTGATGACATGTAACACTGCAAAGATTGAGATCACCATAAAGCATTCATTAGAACGAATCTCTTTTTAAAAGACCAAGGACTTTTATCTAAGATTTCCCTTAAATTCTCCTTCTTAACGAAATTAGATAGAAATAAATTCTGTCCAGCATCTCTTATGGTTACCTTATGAGAACAACACCAAAGATGAAAAATGGTGGATTTAAAAGCTTCCTTGTTGAAATCCTTGTTAGTTTGCAATTTGAATAAAATGTTGAGTTGTGATTGTTGTTTAGACAAAGCCACCTCATAAGGTTCACAGCCATCACACATTTTTCGACTTCTGACAAAAAGAGATTTGTACTTACAGGAAAAAAATGTTTGTGGTTTTATCTTTCTAAGACCCCTGAGAGACAAAGAGAGATGGTTTTATGTTACATTAACAAAAAAGATTACATATGCTTATAACATATGTACATAACATGCTTTCTCAATGACTTATGTTATTATAAAATAATTTACAATGTTAAGACATTTTAATTTGAATATAACATATTTTTAACATAGATTTGATTGCTATGTTTATAAATTTTCTTAAAAAGACTTTGCATATAACATATGTTTTATAATTTTTATTTTATACTTATAGTAACGTATAATTTTTATAAACATAAATGAATACAAAAAATAAAGAAATAAAGCTGTTTGGATCACATCGAACTATTCTAGTACAAAAACATTGATAACAAAAAATTATGAAAAATTTCTAATCTCCAAGTTTAGGGATGGCCAAGGATGCTCTCCATCATCAAATCTTCAAAGTATAAGCTGATTATCATTAAACCCTTCATCCTGAAATTTGGATAGTACAAGCAGATAGCTACCAAAAGCACTTGTTCCCTGCTTTTCATCCTTAAAATGTAGATAGTACAAGCTAACCACCATCAAAACTTAAATTTTTTTTTCAACTTTAAGCAGCTTTTTATGAATACATTTTTTTTCCTTTCCAAATTTAAATATAATTTCCCCATCATTTTTCTCTCCCTCTCACTTTTTTTATCCTATATGGAGGTAAGCAAATGCAACAAAAGGAATGTTAGAAGCCTAAAATTACGTTTAGCTGGAAAGTGGGTGTATTTCCTTCATGCTCTTCAACACCATCTCGTTTAGTTGCTCTCCAATAGTTGCTTTCCAACTTGAGCTGGCCCCTTCCATAAGGTTTTTCAATATAAATCTAAATTCATAGAATTATATATATATATATATATATATGGGTTTTATATTATACATATGGGTTTTATATATGTACATATATATATATATATATATATATATATATTACTTATAAATTTAAAATGTAATATGATTGGAATTATATTTTGTTATATTAACATAAAGAATATATATGCTTATAAAATCTATACATAGTATACTTTCCCAAAGGCATATGTTGACATAAAATAAATTAAAATGTTAAGACATTTTAATTAGAATAAAACACATTTGTAACACAATTTAGAATGCTATGTTTATAAATTTTCTTAAAAAAGATTTTGTTTATAACATATGTTTATAAAATTATTTTATTTTATGTTTATTATAATATATAAATTATATAAACATAATAGAACAAATAAAATAAAGACACAAAACTATTTGTATCCCATCTTATTATTCTAGTGCAAAATATATGACGACAAAATCTGTCAATTATGAAGAGTACATGTACTAAAAATGTACACATTTTTATTAAAATTGAAGGATTTTTTTTAAAACTCAAATTGTATAATTTTATTATCAAATACAGATTATTTTATTTTGACAAATGAAAAGGCTAAAATGGCTAACTTGCACAGAAGTTCTCCATCATGTTGCTAAGGCTAGCTTTTAAAGAGAACCATAACATTTTTTTTTTTTTTTTTTGAGGAAACGGCCAATGATATTATAAATCATAAAGGAAGGCTAAATTAACCTGAAAAGTACAACAAAATTATGGTGGAATATTCTCTATCTACGCTAAAATATCTAATACATTTATAGAATGTTTGGCTAGATTATGAGCTAAGTTATTTCCCTCTAGTCTAGTATGAGAAAAGTTTAAACAATTGAAACACTTATAAAAGAACATTGCATCTCTGATAAAGCTACCAAAACCAACAAAACTCATTGAATCATCGATAAGGGCCTGTATCACCAACAAAGAATCCCCTTCCAATGTAGCTTGGTTGATACCCACTTCCAATGCAAACTCTAGAGCTCTGGTTGCTGCAGCAGCTTCAACCTCAAGACTTGTAAGAAGGTAAGGCAGCTGTTGGGACATTGAAGCAATGACTAAACCTTGACAGTCCCGAATTACGACACCAATTCCAATCCAGTTTGCTTCTGGGAAGACAGCACCATCAAAATTTATCTTGAATAGGTTTAATGGTGGTGGAAGCACAAGGGAAACTCTCCATAAACTCTTCGTACCTGCTTTTGGAAAGTTGAGGAAAATGGTCTAGATGACAACTCGGCTGTGAAATCCGAGTTTGGTGTCTGTGATTCCAAATCCACCAGACCTGGGTCACGAAAAGATCAACATTAAGCTTCGAGTAAAAAATCCTTAACAACAGCTGTTTGAAACTTGTGAAAACTTGGAAATTCTTGAAGTTCCATGAATGATCTTTATTTCACATCACGTCCAACTGAGGGCAAGCCCACAAGGCATGGATAATATCCTTTGGAGCTGACCCACAACGATCATAGGTAGGGTCCGAGATGATGGTTCTACGGGCTAAATTGGATATTTTGGGAATACCATTCCTGCAAGCTCTCCAAATCAAGTTCTTTATTTTGTTTGGGGTGTTGAGTGTCCATATTTGCTTCCATAAGGCTCTATCTCTCGGACAAGGGGGAGAATCAGTTAAAGGCTCATGGTACTCCCTCAAGAAATGGTAGCCCGTTTTGCTTGTGTATCCCCTAGTCTGAGTAAGAGGCCAGAATAGAGAGTCTTCCGCTGCTTTCCAAGTGGAATGTTCTTAATAACAGCAGCATCCAGTGGAGTAAAAAGGGAGTCAACTAGATGTCCCTTCCATTGCCTACTACCTTGATCAATAAGTAGACCAAATGTTTCTTCGCCATGAGCTTCATCAGTTGAGTATGACACCTTAACATTCTCCTTCCCTGGAAGCCAGAAATCATTCCATATTTTAATGGATTTCCCATCCCCCACTCTCCACTTCGCTCCCAATTTGAGAACCTCTCTCCCTTTTAAAATGTTTGTCCAGACGTAGGAACCTGACTTCGTGTGCTTTGCTTCCATGATTGAACGGTTTGGAAAAAAGCGAGCTTTGAACCCCCGGTTACATACACATGTTGACTAACAAATTCTTTAAAACACTTAAAATTAAGGAAATAAAATACCTTTGGGAAGTCTCTCCATGTGACATACACATGTTGGCATACCAAGGATATTGTTATTTTGGTCTGGCAAATTGAAATCTAGTCTGTCTGGATACTCCCAGTTGTATGAGGCTAATGAGCATTTATACCCTAATAATTGCATGTTCCATACAATACTTTTGCTCCTTGTTCAAATTTGCGTGAGAATAATGATCTACATGTGTTGTGTATCAGTGTATGGCTTGATTTCTTGTTGGCTTGCTGCTAATGTGTCACTTCATTCTCTATCAAATTTCCCTGATAATCTTCTCTTATAAGTCAATTAGACAATAAAAAGGTAAGATATCTAAGAGAATAAGTTGGTGTTAATGGAAAAATTGACATTATGACAAAATGGCAATAATTTCTTCTTGTCTAAGTAGATGTGTTACAGAATTGCAACTCAACCTGACATTCCAAATTATATCTGTTCTGTTGAGGAGTTTCACACAGACCACTGCTTTTTTTCGCACCGCCGCAAATCTTGCTCCGATCAACTTACGTTATTGCCACGTTATCTGCTGACATCATCACCGTTGACCGTTGACTTTGACCGTTGACCGTTGACTTTTGCTGTCTAGGTGCTCCTTACCCAGTTTTTTGCGTAGATTTCATTTTTGCAGTCCAATTTTGCATATTTTGCTTCTAAATGAAGAATAAGGACATTTTTTCTTCCTTTTGCAACAATCATCGTCGACAATCCAGCAAACGTTTTTGCAATTTTTGTAAACATTTTGGCCATAATATTGAGACTTATTATCAGCGCAATAAATCAGCTGTTTCAAATTCTACTGCCGCTGTTGCTAACACTGAGAGTGTCCAACCAATGGCTTCCATCTCTACACAGTCTATATCTTCAGGTCACACTTTCACCATGTCCACAGATGACCTTAAAAACATCATCGCCAATATCATTCGTATGGTTGGTAATGCATCTTATTCCTCTTCTCTCTCAGCTTTACCTGGTATGTCTCATT
Source organism: Castanopsis chinensis (assembly GCA_032878915.1). Lineage (NCBI taxonomy): Eukaryota > Viridiplantae > Streptophyta > Magnoliopsida > Fagales > Fagaceae > Castanopsis > Castanopsis chinensis. The sequence goes on from JAVQMG010000059.1 coordinate 64,158, forward strand.
CCTCTTGGCTTATGAATTCTGCTTGTTGCAATCATATGACACCTCACTCGTCCTTATTTTCTGAACTTAAACCTGCACCACACCCTCTTAATATACACATAGCAAATGGTTCCACAATGTCTGGTCATAATATGGGTTCCATTTCGACCTCAAAACTCTCAGTTCCTGGGGTCTTTAATGTTCCTGACCTTTCTTTCAATTTGTTTTTTGTGGGACAATTAGCTGAGTTGGGTTACCGCATTATATTTGATTATTCTAGGTGTATTGTGCAGGATCCAAGGACGGGATAAGAGCTTGGGACCGGTCCCAGAGTTAGGCGTATGTTTCCCATAGACAACCTTCGTCTTCCACTTGTTGCTCCTGTTTCTATTGCCGCAGCTGCTGCAGTATCTTCTATTCCTTTCCTTGCACTTTGGCATGCTCGACTTGGTCATGCATCTTCTTCTCGGGTACAACAGTTGGCTTCTAGAGGTTTGTTAGGTTCAGTGTCTACAGAAAATTTTGATTGTGTCTCATGTCAGTTAGGAAAACAACCAGCTTTGCCTTTCAATACTAGTGAATCAATATTCACTGATATCTTTGATCTTATTCATTCTGATGTTTGGGAACCTTCCTCTGTCTCTAGTATTGGTGGCGCTCGATATTTTGTTGTCTTTGTTGATGATTACTCTCGCTATAGCTGGATTTTTAATATGAAACATCGTTCTGAATTATTGCAAGTATATTCTAATTTTGCAAAAATGGTTGAAACTCAATTTTCCAAACGTATCAAAATTTTTCGATCTGATAATGCGCTTGAGTACACTCAATATGATTTCCAAGCTGTTTTGCATTCCTATGGCACTGTTCATCAACTAACTTGTCTAGGTACCTCTCAACAAAATGGTAGAGCCGAACGAAAACTTTGTCATATTCTTGACACTGTTCGTGCTCTCCTTCTCTCTGCCAAAGTTCCTGCTCCTTTTTGGGGTGAAGCCGCTCTTCATGCTGTTCATACTATTAATCGCATTCCCAGTCCTATCATCCAAAATCAAACTCCATATGAGCGCCTTTTTGGGTCACCTCCAGACTATCATCACCTTCGCTCCTTCAGTTCTGCTTGTTTCGTTCTTCTTCAGCCACATGAGCATAATAAACTTGAGCCTAGATCAAGGCTTTGTTGTTTCCTTGGCTATGGCGAAACTCAAAAGGGGTATCGGTGTTATGATCCTGTTTCTCATCGTCTTCGTATCTCCCGAAATGTTGTCTTTTGGGAACATCGCCTCTTTGTCGAGCTTTCTCACTTCAGTGCTTCTCTATCTTCCTCTTCTATCTTAGATCTATTTCCAGATGAGGCACATACTCCTTCTGTAGTTGCTCCTGATCCTCCTGTAGCTGCTCCTGATTCTACTATAGACTTCTCTGTCCAACCACCAGATATCCTTGATCCCTTTCCTAGTTCCCCCTTTAATGAACAGGTGGAAGATGAACAGGTCGAAGATGAGCTACCCAACCCTGATCCTAGGTCCCCTGCTCCTGCTCCGCCTGAAGATCTTGCACAAGACATTCCACCTCGTCACTCAACTCGGGTAAGGTCCATTCCTGCACATTTGCTTGACTATCATTGTTACACTACCCTTGCTACACTGCACGAGCCTCACACCTATCGTGAGGCTTCCACTGACCCTTTATGGCAGATTGCAATGAAAGAGGAACTTGATTCATTATCTAAAAACCATACTTGGGACTTGGTCACTCTCCCCCCTGGGAAATCTGTGGTTGGTTGTAAGTGGATCTACAAGATTAAGACTCGCTCTGATGGGTTCATTGAGCGTTACAAAGCTCGTCTTGTTGCAAAAGGTTTTACACAAGAGTATGGGATTGATTATGAAGAGACCTTCGTTCCGGTTGCTCGTATCTCATCTGTTCGTGCTCTCTTAACTGTTGCTACTGCTAGTAAATGGGACCTTTTCCAGATGGATGTCAAAAATGCATTCCTTAATGGGGATTTAAGTGAAGAAGTTTATATGCAACCTCCTCCTGGTCTCTCTGTTGAATCAAATAAGGTTTGTCACCTTCGACGTGCACTTTATGGCCTTAAACAAGCTCCACGAGCTTGGTTTGCCAAATTCAGCTCTACTATTTCTCGCTTGGGTTACATGGCCAGTCACTATGATTCTGCTTTATTTCTTCGTCGCACTGACAAAGGCACTATTTCACTTCTCCTGTATGTGGATGATATGATCATAACTGGTGATGACCTCAGTGGCATTCAAGAACTCAAGGATTTTCTCAGTCAGCAGTTTGAGACGAAAGATCTTGGACATCTCAGCTACTTCTTGGGTCTTGAAATCACTCATTCTACAGATGGACTTTACATTACTCAAGCCAAGTATGCCTCTGAACTCTTGTCTAGAGCTGGACTCACTGATAGCAAGATTGTTGACACTCCAGTTGAGCTTAATGCGCATCTAACTCCCTCAGGAGGGAAACCATTGTCTAATCCCTCTCTTTATAGACGCTTAGTTGGCAGCCTAGTTTATCTCACTGTTACTCGTCCAGACATTTCCTATGCTGTTCACCAGGTGAGCCAGTATCTGTCTTGTGCAAGATCAACTCACTATGCTTCTGTTTTGCGCATTCTTCGGTACCTAAAGGGCACTCTCTTTCATGGTCTTTTCTACTCTGCTCAGTCTCCTCTTGTTCTCCGTGCATTTTCTGATGCTGATTGGGCAGGAGATCCCACTGATCGTAGATCCACCACTGGTTATTGCTTTCTTCTTGGTTCTTCTTTGATTTCTTGGCGAAGCAAGAAACAAACTCATGTGGCCCGTTCCAGTACTGAAGCAGAATATCGTGCTCTTGCTGATACCACATCTGAGCTTCTTTGGCTACGATGGCTTCTCAAAGACTTAGGTGTGTCTACATCTTCTGCTACTCCTCTTTATTGTGACAACAAGAGTGCCATTCATATTGCTCATAATGATGTCTTCCATGAACGGACTAAACACATCGAGATCGATTGTCATTTTATCTGTTACCATCTTGTCCATGGTGCTCTCAAGTTAATCTCAGTCTCCTCTACAGATCAACTTGCAGATATCTTCACCAAGTCACATCCTAAGGGACGCCTTCGTACTTTGGTTGACAACCTCAAGTAGGTCTCACATCCACCTTGAGTTTGAGGGGGGTTGTTAATGTATATAGTGTTATGGGTTTTAGGCCCAAACTAGTTTACTTGTATAGCACACATTCTTGCACTACACTTTTACTTGTACTGCACTCATATTTACTTGTACTACACTCATATGCCTCCTATATAAAGGCACTCATGTATATTCTTTCAGTAAGAGAAATACAATACAGTTATTCAGTATTTCAAACAATAACCATGCTGAATTTGATTTTTTTTTTTTTTTTAATAGTAAAAATTTGCCATGCAATATATTTTCTGTTCTCATCTCAATTACATATGGTAAACAGCTGCTACTTCAATAAATTGCATCTGTAAGATAAAGGTGTTGAACTGCTGGGGCAATAGGACCGAAGTAGGAGTGGTCACGTCACGTGTAGCTTCTTCATATTGTCACAGTTTTGTATCCTTAGGACTCCACCAGATGCAACGACTCAAAGATTCCATTTTGTCACAGTTTTCGTGGAAGGAAGAACACCAACATAGTATAGGATGGGATGGGCTTGGGCCATGAAACTGATGAGAGTAGCTCGCCCTGCCCACAAAAGAAACAAACGCAACTTCATTTTTTTTTTTGGTTGAGAAACCAAACTATTTCATTAAAGCAAAAAAGACCAACTAACAAGGATTAACAATCAAACACGATAAGTTCGCTGAAACAAACTTCATCGAGACTTCTAATGGAAAAGAAAACCTTGCTCTCCTGATCAAAGCATGAGCTACAGTATTGCCCTACCTCTTAGTGTGAGAGGAGTGAATTTGTAACAAACTCAATATAGACTTAAATGTCTTTTATAATGTGCCTGATGGGCGAGCGAGCTAAATCCTCCTTGTTTAAGGCCTTGACTACCATCTCCGAGTTCCCCTAAAAATGGCCTTGTTGAAGCCAAGTTCTACGGTGAAGAGGATTGCCCTTTGAGCCTCCAAAGATTCCACCAATGCCCTTCGAGCCTCCAAAGATTCCACCAATGAAGGTAGTGGAATTCTTTCAGCCAAAGCGGCCACAACCCCCCCCCCCCCCTCCCCCATCTTATCATACCGGATTACAACACCCAGCTCTGCCTCATCTGAGTCCTTGAACACAGCCCCATCATAATTCGTTTTAAGCACACAAATGCAACTTGAACCAGCATATTGGTTGATGCAAAATATCTTCTTAAGCACACAACTACAACAACAAAAAATTATAGGGAACATGGCATACCATGCCAACTACACATGCCGCTAGTTGCAATTTTTCATTTACAAAACATGCGCAAGGCAGAGTTTAAAGTAAAAACAAATAAGAAATGAAATTTACATTTGAAGAAAAATCCGTACATGGAAGAGAAGGGAAACTTTTGCCATTGGGGCAAATCAATTAGAGATATTCTATTTAATCTACAAGATTCCCTCTCTCTCTCTCTCTCTCTCTCTCTCTCTCTCTCTCTCTCATCAACCTTTGACAAATCGGAGGAAAGATCACAACTAGTTGACCTCCTCTCATGCCGAGGGGAATGATCACTGTGTTTGTGGCTCTTGTGAGTGCGTTCAGCCCTATCCTTCGAGCTCCTTTTGTGACTTCTGCTTGAGGAGCTCCTCTTGTGATGCTGTTCTTCCCTCCTAGAGGAGCTCATATTGTGAGAACGATCATCTCTATCCACAGAGGTCCTTTCACTATAATGTTCTTCCCTCTCCACAGAACTCCATTTATGAGAGTGCTCGTCTTGATCCAAAGAGCTCCTTTTGTGATATCTATCCACAGAGGTCCTTTCACTGTAATGTTCATCCCTCTCCATAGAGCTCCATTTAAAAGAGTGGTCTTCTTGATCCAAAGAGTTCCTTTTGTGATATCGATCTTCACCATCCACAAAACTCCTTTTGTGAGTGCGATCTTGCACATCTCTCTTTTGGGATCCTTCTCTGTCCACTGAATTCCTTTCTCTTCTTGGAGGGGATGGGTCCTACAAACACAATATGATATTAAAGATATATTTACTTTTGACTAGAGTTTTTATGAGTTTAGGTTTGATAATTCATCCAAACCTGCAAGATTTGAAGCAAACTTCTAGATAGAAAAATATCCACTCCATCCCATATTATTAGTCTTGTTTGAAAAATCCAATTTTATAAGAGAATATCATTTAATGCACTACATTTAAAATAAAAGGTTAAAGGTTTCGAAATCTTTAATTCAAAATCAGATTAAATAAATGAGTATTTTCTTTTTTAAAAAATGATGAAGCTAAGTTGTAAAAATTTTGTAATATTTGTCTGTAGACTTTTTCAAAAAGACTATATTTTGGGACATCTCACTGTGGAATAGAGGTCCAATAAAAAATATTGGAAGGAAGGATTACTCAAGATCTAAAAGTCAATTGATACTAGAAACAGTTTTGAGTTTTTAACAAGTCTAAATGTCATCATTTGTAACATCAGTGAAATGGAAAGGAAAATACAGGTAAAACTACTGAAGTCCACTCATGAGGCTTCTTTCTTGGAATATTAGAATTTTCTTTTTTTTTGGATAAGAAACTGTAGAATATTAGAATTATTTGTAACATGTCTATCTATAACAGAGTCCACTTCGTACTATATGCCATTATTTATTTCCTTTCTCCTATTTATCCCTCAAACCACATAGTAGGATATGAGCCTATGCCAGCTAGTATGTCTCTTTGTGAAGGAACTGTAGAAGGCAAATAAGGTAAGAAAAACAGTACCTGAAAACGTGACATGTATCTTCCCTCTGGTGGAGGTGGAATTCCAAGCCTCTTCAAATCATCAAATGGGATTGGTTTTCTGGTTGAGTAATTTAGGATATGGAGAGAAGTTAATACCATAAATAAGAAGGATGGTGCAACTTGCCATCATATACCAACAAAAGATTTAATATTTCAAAGCAAATTGTTAGGTTTCATCCAGATTTTACCAAATACGAGTTTGAATTTTTGCTAGATTAAGCTTGGTACATAATGCCGGCTAGTGCAAGTTGCTAAACCATCAAGAAAATATTTTTCATAATACCCCAAGCCTCCAACAGGTTGCTAGAAAACATAAAAAGAAACCAAAAAACTCGCAACCGTAAAGCAAAGCTCAATGCAAAAGCATTTTCCACCCAATCGAACTTGGGACGAGAAGTACAAAAAAATATCATAAGCTTCTGACCCATCCAATAAATCTGTGTACTTAAAACTTTGATATTTATACTTGCTAATGAGCTCTATCTCAAATGTCACCTCCTTTAAAAACAGTTTGTTTAGAAAGTGCACAACTTATCAACCAAAACGTAGGGTTTTTTCTTTACATGCGTACAATAAATTTTTCCTTCCTACAGGACCCAAGTGCAATTTCCCTTCTCACAAAACTTCTATAAAATATCTGATGCAGTGTTCAATGAAACTAATTCAAAAGATTACTTGCAACTCAATAATTGAGTTTTAAAACGAACAAATTGAAGGTGACAAATGTTGCATTTAGGAAACAAAGGGGCAATATGACATTCAATGATTGATGAAAAAAATTGAACCAGAGAACTAAAGCATACAGAGGAGCTCGAAATGGTTTTTCTCGTCCTCCAAAACGAAGTTGTCCTGACTCCTTCTCACCACCAAGACCCCCTCCTGCATGGGGGGAAAACATTATCAATATTGAATAATATATGGAGGCAACATAGTTTCAGAACTGAGATTTTTAAACTAACCTAACCTCCTTGGAATCCACCCTGGCATCAACTGTTGTCGGTAGTAATCAACTATAATTTTACAATCATCAATCATAGTATGGTGAGCATCCTGCAAACGAGAGTTGTATGGAAAAGATCAGCATTTTTGGTTTCCACTATCAAAACCACCACAAGTGCAAACAGGATGACTTCATTAAAGAATAGTTGTCTCATTCAGGTGGATAAAACCAATTAAAAGCCATGATTAATATATTTTGAACCATGAGGGAACAAACATATACAAATGATTACGGTTATGGATGGCTCACTAGATTGGTTCAAGATAAAGTCTCTTGGTGTATGCTTTTTGTAGATGATATAGTTTTCGCAGATGAAAATAGACGTGGAGTTAATGTCAAGTTAGACATTTGGAAAGATGCTTTTAAGCTAAAGGCTTTCGGCTAACTAAGACTAAAGCAAAGTACATGGAATGTAAGTTGAGTTAAAATTAGAAACAAAGATGAAGAGATTGTAAGACTTTGATGAACAAGTGATACCAAAGAGGCTTTTAATATTGGATCAATAATTCGTAAGAATGGAGAGGTTGAAGATGATGTGAATCACAGAAAAATGTAGGGTGGATGACATGTGTAAGCACATCATGAGATTGTAGAATAGTTATAGGAAAATTTCTAAGATCGTTATAAAACCAGCTATGTTCTATGACACTGAACGTTATGTTCATAAACTACACTTATTTTAAATAGATAAGTGGAAATACAAGAAAATATAGGATTCAAAATAAAGAAATTCATTTATAGATAGAGCTGGACCCTATTGATAAAAAGGTGATGATGAGTCACTTGAGATGGTTTGGTCATATGCACAAAAGATAGATTAATGCACCAATGAGAAAGAGTGAATTAATTCAAGTTGAAGTAACAAAAAAAAGATAAAGGAAGACCTAAAAAATATTAGGAAAAGTAGTAAAAAAGAACCTCAAAAATAAGGATATGACAGAGAATAAGATTTTGGATAGAATAGAATGGCAGAAAATAATACATGTGGTCGACCCTAACCAGTCTGCTGATGCTTCATACCATAGCCAACCACAAAGTTTTAGGACTGAAGTTGGTTGTTGTTGTTGGTTGGGAAAACGGCCCAAAAAGTTCCCTACTGAACAATTTTACTTGCATTGAGTTGTATGACAAAGCAATGATGAATGAGAATGCTGCAAAAGGAAAGAAAAAAGAAAAATAAAAAACAAAGCACTCTCAGATATCTTATAGCCTTTTTCTGCATCTAATTTAGTTCAATGTGAGTGTTCTCTATTGGTAAATGTCTTAAGGCTCCACGTATTTTCAGGAAAGCAATATTATGGGAAAAGTAATAGAGACTGGCTTGCTTGCATAGTAAATCAGCGAAATGAAACTTCCAAACAAAAAAAAAGTCAAGCCATGGCCAAAACACCAAAATAATTATTTCTTGTTTAATAAATCTCTCAAAATGTCCATATTATTTTCTTAGTAGTAGTTATCACAGGCTGCATCGATCGAAGGTATTTGGCTAGAATTCTATCTTGTAGTATGCATTAATAATCAGCACAAAATTGTGACAAAGTGCAGTAAACGTATTCCAAATTTCTTCATGACCCTGTACTTGCCACCAAAGAAACAGGGTAAATGATTCCTTAAACACTATAACAGCTTGTTTACCCTCCAAAGCAACCAAAAATTAGTTACATGTTCTTCATCTCCAAGACCATATACATAAGTAAACCAAAATGAGCACTTTCAATAAATATACATAACAATTTACCATAATCATAGGTACACAATTTCCCATAACGTCCAAAGATTTGCAACTATATGTTCTCTGTCATTATCAACCAAAGCCAACTTAACTTTATTATACAAGGGAGAAGTGCGACTCAATCAGGAAATAGGCAATGAAAAAATTCATAGAGCAGGAGCAAGAATTAATTTTGAACCTATGTTATCATAATACTATGTCCTGAAATCAATAAAGAAGGTTTCACTTATAGAAAATAATAGACAATGAGATATTATAGTTGAAGTTGCTAAATTGTTGCTGCACCTTGTATGCACTCCGCATTTCTCTTTCAGTTTCATATTCAACAAAAGCATAACCACGTGAGGCACCAGTTACTGAAACAACAAGTACCAAGTAAGTTAGAAAGATGGGTCCTCATATTTTAAAAAAAAAAAATTTACATAGACAAATAATTTCGTGATTACTGTATTTTTTTTTTTTTTTTTTTTTTTTGCATTTTCTTTTTCCCCCTTTTAAAAAAGAAGAAAAAACTTAAAAATTATTCAAATAAAATTGAATAGATACTAGAAATCCATTTGAAAAAAGAGATTCTCTTGATCATCATGCCTTTTCACATTTGAAAGATGATTCCAAAACTCAGACTAACTTAGCACTTAAATTTCTTCATATTATTGAAAATTACACAGGCAAGTAGTGGGTCTTGGACCCACGAATTAACCATGCATCTTCTCTTAGAAGGGAGGATATGTCATTTGAGCTAGAACTCATTGACACCTAGCACTTAAAATTTAATAGAACCATGCAATGACCATGAAATATTTCATGTTTCATACATTTTCGCTTAATGGGTAGAAGAAAACACAAATTTGAACCTAAATCCATAAATTTAATACCCTTATGCAATTGATGGATTACATTCCCAAAACTTCAAGGGACAGAGTTTACCACCAAACCGATTTGGAAGAAAATTCCTTCAACCCACAACATGGGGATTGAAATGACTATCTATGTGTAATTAGTCACATGACCTATTTAATGAGTCACGAGGCTAGTTTAACTAATTTAATAAGTCATGTGATTTAACACATGCGGATGTTAAACATCGCAACATTCTGGGTTGGAAGAAATTTCTCCAAACTAATTCCGAGGAAAACTTTATCCAACTTCAACAAGTAGAATTTAGATTTTGAAGAGACCAACTAATTCGTATCAGGGACAGAGAATGATACTCTTGACTAGTAAGATATCACAAGTTTTAAACAACTCAAAGAAAAGTTTAGATAACTGCAAAATAGATAACAGAAATCAACAGCTAAGAAAGCGATGTATGAAATCAACAGTACCTATATGCCTGACCAAGCGCAAGTTCTTCACCCGCCCATACTCGCTCATAGCCTAAAACACCAATAACCATATTTTCCATTACATATAACAATTCATTCAAAGAACATGTTTTAACTGTTGATTTCTGTAAAGTAATAATACGGAAGCAAAAGAAAATAAATTGAATTTGGATAGTTGATACGAACTATATACTGAACCAAAGGAAAAGAAACTAAAATTTCTATACAAGCATTAGTTATAATTAAATTTTCTCAGCAACCAAACAGACATGAAATTGAAATGATATTGACACCTCAGCGCCTAAGTACACAAAAAAGAATTCAAATTCGGTTATTAAATTTTTTATTTTATTTTTTTCCTTTGAGCTTTCTCGGCAACCAAACAGAGAGAGTGAGAGGGTTGAAAAGGGAAGAGACCTCACGAAGAGTGTCTTCGGAGGTGTGGCGAGAGAGGCGGCCGACGAAGACGGTGCAGTAAGGGTCTCCGATGACCTTGGGATCGCCGAAGGGGTCATCTGCAAAAAGAGAGAAAAGTGAGGGGTAGAATTGGAATAGTGAGAATTGGAGGAGAGAGAGAGAGAGAGGTATATATACAGAGGCCAGCAGAGGCGCAAAGGTGGGCTCTGTAAATGGCGTTGTCGTGAGGGAGAATATCGGTGCCGTCAATGCTTCCTGCTTGGATCGGATGATACGACTCTGCGTAGAACACTGCGTTTATTTTGTTCCCATTCATTTCTTTTTTTCTTTTTCTTTTTCCCAATCTCTAGTTTTGATACTCACTTTGTTTATTTATCTATGCTATTATTAGTTCAAAAATGTGCCAAAATTAAAAATTAACATTAATTTTCAAACAATATAATTAGTAAGTACGGTTACAAAACTATATATTTTACTAACATCTCGAGTATAAGAGAGTTGATTTTGGTCTCAAAATCGACTCTCTTAAGGTCGATTTTTATGATGTGGCATTTTTTCTACATGGCGTCTGCTTGGAAATCGAGTCTTTAATAATCGATTTGTATCTTCTATCTCAATCGTACTTATTTTCCTTCTTTCTTTTTCCGAATCTCTAGTTTTGATATCCACTTTGTTTATTTATCGATACTATTATTAATTCAAAAATGTGTTTAATTAGGTTGAAGTAGCGACAAAACTGAAAAAATAATCTCATAAAAATATAATTCTGATTTCACTAAAGCATTGCTTAAAATATGAAGTCGTTTTTTATTAATTTTTAAATTATTTTAAGAAAAATTCTCAAAATAAAAATTTTATAAAAATAAAACTTTTTTTTTTACAAAACAGTATCTAAAATTTTTTAAAGCTAGCCCATCTTATTTGTTATTTTATTTTTTGACAATTCTCTCTTATTGATTTTTAAATTGCTTTATCCATGTGTAAATTAAATTCTCAATATAAAAATAATATATATAAAATAAAAACACTTTTTTTTGCTACAAAATAAACTTGTAATATTTGCTCATTTTTTGAAACTAACCTCATGACACTCTTAGTTGTATTAGTTGTTTTAAATAAGTAATATTAATGAGAAAATATGTAAACCTCAAATTAGAATAAATGCATATCCTCCTTGACACCTATTCCAGACCTTCGTCTCTTTACATGTCTTTAAATTATGTTCTTTACAATAAAAATAAAATAAAAATAAAAATTAAAAAAAGTATCATAATGCAGTCATTGGTACAGTCCAGCACTTTTGTTTGGCATAGGGAACTTATCATCAGCAAGGAAATGGTTAAGATCTTGGTAGAAGCATGGTTTTGAAGTCTGTAGGCTAACTGGTAGTGGAGTGTGGCAAAGGGAACTTATCATCAGCAAGGAAATGGTTAAGATCTTGGTAGTTAATTACCAATCTGATGGAAAATAATTTTTCAATTGCAATTTCCAGATATACAAATTGATTTCCCTATTGTAAATCCCTATACTGTGTTTGATAAACCTCAAAATTCCTTCAATAAACTCAAGGATATTATTAGATTTAACAACTTTTTTACAGAAACATAAAATTTAGGAATTGAAAGTAGGAAAGAGTAAACTGAAAATCTTAGGTACTGCATTATGATACTCTAAGAATCTAGGACACAAACGCCACACCTAGGCTTACACGTCCAGGTCTCTGCCTGTGAGAGGTGCAGCCTGAGAGATATATTTGGGAGAGCAATACTATAGGGGTACCACAATGCTTTTCACAAAAAATCATATGTGATAGGGACAAAAATTGTCCCATGTAAATATAGTTGTTATTAATAGAGTGGTAAAAGAAAAATTTCAATACTAGTGTTTTTTTTTAAAATTAAAACCAATAACAAAAAATACATATAATTTGTTATGTAAAATTTTTTGAAATCATAACTAAACTTTTTAAATATTTAAATAGAGAGTGTGCTAATTTTTAGGAAAAAAAATTTCTTTACTAGAGTTTTTTTGAATTAAAATTAAAATTTTTTATTTTTTAAAAATAAGAATTATCTAATTAAATTAGATGTGTTTTTGACATTTTTAAAAATCATAACTAACTTTCTAAAACCTCTTAATATATACATATATAAGTTTTAAAAAAAAAAAAGAAAAGAGGATGAATAAAAAAGAATAAAAAATGATAAAGAAAGAATATTTAAATGAAGTGTTAAAAAAATTAGAAGTTTTGATGTAAGGTAGATTATAAAGTGGTATGTTATATGTTATAAAATTGAGTTTTGAGATAGTAAATGTTAAATTTTTTAGAATGTTTGATGAGAATGCTCTAAGAGGCAAAAGAAGAGAGACAACTTGTAGTCGATATGGGATTCTAGTGGTGAAGTGACCACTCTCAAAATTCCATCTTTCTTTTCTTTACTCAAAAAATAATTTGTAACTTCTCTTTTTGGTAACTTGTAACTTCAAACTTTGAGATAATTTTAATTTTGTGCCACTCTTTAAAAATTTAGATTTGAATATGAAACATTATTTAATAATTTAAAACAAGTCCTTCCATCCATGTCCGTTAGTGAAATCGTAGTTAAATATCATTTTAGTTTTAAAAGACCTAATTTTAACAAATTAAAACTAGGAAAGTTAATACCATATTGGTATCGATCATACCAGCCAATAAACCAGGTTTCAGCTGTTTCAGATTTTGACATTTCGAGTGGTACAATAAAAAAATTTTGAAAAAAATTGTTAAAAAAAATGTTATTTAAGTTAATATATTGGATTAACGTACTTAAGATATATTTAGGCGGATAAAATATGTAGATTTTAAATTTTATGTTGATAAGTATTAAAATAAATAAATTCATATTGACATAACACACACACACACACACACACACACAAACATATATAAATGTAAAAAAAAAAAAAAATTATAAATAGTAGTAATCCTGAAAAAGTATATCGATGTCAATCGATACCGAAATATTTTGTTCTCTTATCAAATCAAAACGGTCTCGAGTACAAAATTGACTCTCTTAATTAGAACTACGATGTTTAGTTATTATTATCTATCTATTACTATTAAGAGAATATCAAAAGTTAGTTATCACCTCTCTTCTTTTTTTCTTTTTTTTTTTTTTTCCTTAAGCACCCATAATATTTATCTAACATTATTTTTCATTTTTCATTCTATTCTTTCTTTTTACCCTTCCTCATTGCCCAACACAGAAACACCCAAACCCTAAACTCCTACTTCACAACAATCTATTGCTCCCACAACCCATTTTATAGTGGAGTTGATCACGTTGCTTCACAGCCAGAGATAGCCCAAAAAAGTTCAGAAAAGCCAAGCATGATGAGCTTGACAATGCGCATATCAATGCCAATGGGAACTATAGTATCTCGGTGTGGTCAGGGATATAGCCAGGACTTGGAGTTAGGAGGTAGCTCTATTGTTGTCCATCTGGCTCTGTTGCTACTTAGTTGTTAAATTTTTTTTTTTTTTTATGGGTAAAATTAGTTGATTGAACTTAATATTTTTTTAGCTTTTTTATTGGTATTTTTTGTTGTTGGGCTAATTGTTTTGGGATTGCATATTTTGTTATAAGTTTTAGATGTATACATTTATTTATGGCCTCTAAAAGGAGGAAAAAAAAATGTCAGAGTTACAAATTTTTTTACAAATTACTGATATGGTGAATGATTATTAGTAAGTATGAAAGTGATAAAAGTGGCAGGCCTAGATGTGAACTTGTAAAAATTTGTACCTCAATAGCTTGTGAAGATGTTTTAGAAAAGTTTGTGATTATAGCATTACTCTTAAAAAATTCAATGATATTGTTGGGGGGGGGGACAAAATGTAATTTTATAAAACAAAATTGCTAAAAGTAGTACATTTATATGTACTAGTGATTAAAAAAAATTGGGTGTGGGGAGCATTGCCCCCTAAAGCCCAAGTGTGCCTTTGTTCCAAGATGTAGTGTCGAAGCTAGGTGTCATTCTCAACTTCCTCAACTCCTCCTTCTTCGTTGATGATGAGCTCTACTTCGTTTCATTTTTGTCTAGACTTTAAGGATTTGATTGTTTAAATGTAGCAATTGAAATTTTGTGTATCAAATTGTAAAGGGACCAAACTGTATGGGATAAATTGTAATTTACCCAAAATTTAAATTATCAATACTTACAACTTACAAGTCTTAAGACTATGGATAAAATATGGGGTATGAAGTTAGATATATTTAACTGATTTATTTATTTTGATTATTTTACTCATTACCTTTTTATTTTATTACAATTTAAATTTTAACAATTTCTTAAAAATTTTATTTTCCTTAATTTGTGCTTTAGAAAAAATCAATTTGAAAATAGTGAAAAGCAGACATCTAAGAGTATTCCATTTATATCTAGAGATTAAAATTGTAGGAGGGATCGTATAATTTACTTCTATATTTTCAGAATAATGCTAGGGTAGAGCTTATGTCCATTGGCCAGTGTCATTAGACACACTGCAATGTGGACACGTGTCTAAGACTGGACACTTGTTCATATCCTAACGGGTCTAGTGGCCACTGGCCATTGGACACAAGTCGGACCCATAACTGGACATGGCAAAATAGGCAGGTCGGGTTGGGTTCGGGTCAGGTGAATCGAGTTGTGGGTCAAACAGGTCACGAGTAAAAAATAAGTCATTTTAAGTGGGTTAAAAACAGGTTTAGGTCAATCGGGTTGCAGGTTGGGTCAGATTGACCCGTATTATTCACATGAATTTTTTTTTCTTTTTTATTTTTATAAAGAAAACAACATGTATATGCTATTTGGAAAGTTATGCAACAAATTACTTGATGTAAAATGCATTATTTTGAATTTACCACTTATATCAAGAATAAACTCAATTAAACTTATTAATACTTAGTCTATAATTTTAAAATTATACAAATCCTAACATTGCTATCTAAAACAAAATAACACAAAGATAAGTAAAATAAATACACAAGTTTTATTTCTACACAATATCAACATTCCAAAATATAAAACAAAATTACAAATGACTTATTGGATAACTCATTTGATAAAGAATAAAAATATATAAGAATTTTATAATCTTGAAAAGTAATTTTATAATCTATTATCAATTGTGGTTGACACTCTATTTCAATTTGAGCTATACATTAAAGTTTGATTGTTTACTTATTTATACATGATCTCTTTTATGAATATCATATCATTATTAAGTAATACACACACTAGGAAATATCACAATTTATTTTAAAAAGTTGTTCATTTTGGACATAAATTGTTAAAAAATAGGTCTAAGCATTTATAATTTATGCTAATTTGATACTTTGACTTCACTATTTTCACACTTGTGAATATTTCTCACACATATCTACAATTTTAAATCTATGTTTTTAACTATATTATAATCAGATTATCTTGATATGTACTTTGCTATTTGATATCTAAAAATCATTATTCTTTACAAAATGCTCAATCATTTATCTTTCAATTAATTTGCATGCAGTTATTTAAATGTATCAATTGTTTCCTTGAATCTCACAATAAACAATTAAACCAATATTGTCTTAATTTTATTATTTTTTTTTACCAAAAAAAAAAAAGTTTTAAAAAAATAGTTCATATTTGGGTCGGGTTGGGTCGACCCGCAAAAACACGGGCCGGGTTACGGGTCAACCCGTTTTTACTTCGGGTCAAAAAAATCGGGTTCGAATAGAGTATTTTTCGGGTCGGGTCGGGTCGGATCGGGTCATAAAATTCTAACCCATTTTGCCATGTCTACCCATAACACTAATGTGGCGTTTGGTACAGAGAAATCCACATTACTCTTGGCATTTAGATTCATAGGAATCACGAATATAACTATTCCTATGTTTGATTTTGTAAGGGCACAAATCGCGCTGGAATCAAGTTGTACTTTAAAACCAACCTAATGAATCCAAAACAATAAATTTATAGAGAATGAGCTTCTAGTCTAGGTTTATAGACAACAAATAACATAGGAGGATAAATTCAATCACAGAATTCATGCATCCTCTTAGGATATGGGTGAAAGCTATATCATATATTAATGCCGAGGACTATTTTAGGCCTCTTCTTACAATTTCTCTCCCTTTCTTCTGTTTTTCTCCCTCTCCCTCTCTTTCTTCTTCCCTCGCCTTTTATAGGCCTGCATCTTTTTCTCTTTTCTTCCACGTGTAGTCCAGATGCTCTTTTTTTTTTAGATATTTGTCCCATCATTCCTTCTTACCAAAGTCTTTGGCGGTAAGTGCTAGGTTGAACTCCAATACTTAGGCGTCACTTCCTCATTAATGCGGCTAGAGAGGTAGGTATGGAGCCTTCAATGCGATGGTAGCAGCTTTATCCTTGATATTTGTTTGTCATTTCCCTTTATCCCCTATTCTCTTTTTCTCAGTTTTTGCATCCCAGGTCTTTAGTACGGATGCCCTTGAACCCCCAGATCACTCGCCTCGTCCTCGGCAACATGTTGCCGAGGACTTGGTCATCCTCGGACGTCGCATTTCGTGGAGTTCTGCTCATGCATGACACCTCTCTTTGTTACGTGAGTTCATAGGCGGGACTTATTATGTCCTTGGACCATTTCATGATGTTGGGCTGGACTTTCCTCCTTGTGAGAGACTTTGGGCCAGCCCAGTACATATCTTGGGCCTATTGGCACTACATTAGCCCCTCGAAACCCTTATTTCTACGTTACTGAGAGGAATGAGGGTTTTGATATACGCACGCGGGACACTCCGTTTCTGATGTTTTAGTCTGCAGAACGCGCTTCAATTAAATGTTGGCGGCTCTCTGTTCCCCACATCCAACCGAGTGATGCTCATCCAACGGGTAGGCGTATTTCAAGGGGGTAGGCGGGAGGTTTCCTGCTTTATGACTTTTCACGATATAAATACTGTCAGTTCAAAGGTCCTCTGTTCATTTCAGAACCTGTACACCGAACTTAGCCACTCTTGCAATCTACACGCGTCTTTACACCCTTCCAGTTCTAAGCCAAGGTGACATAATTGCTCTAAAGTAAGTTCTCCAACTCTCTGTTTTCATTATCGTTGTTCGTTCTTTCTCGTCATTCTCAATTTTTCTGTCCTCAGCCATTTAAATTTCCCAACCCCACCCTAATATTCTCTCTTTAGTTTTAGAAAATGGGTAGGTTTGCATCCTTAGTAGATAGCCCTGAAAAAATAGAGGAGCTTAAGGTTAGGTACAAAATCCCACCTAGAGTGTCCGTTAAGTACTGCAAGATGGGAGAGTGGCACACTGAGAGAAAAGCCGGTGAGGTGGCGATTCCTATGATAGCGTTCATAGAGGGGGGAATGAGAATCCCTATGAGACCAATTACTAGGGACTATCTCCGAACAGTTAGGTTATCTCCTATACAGTGTGCCCCAAATATGTTTTGGATTCTAGATGCCATAGACGTCTTAAACGAAAGACTAGGACTAGGGCTTACCCACCACGAGGTGAACTGGGTGTATAACTTTCACCACCTGAAAGCGCAAGGATATTACCTGAAATCTAGGCATGCCGAGGTTAGGTTAATCCAATGCCTTCCCTATTCCAACAAAGGTCTGAATAAAGATTTTCTAATATTGTCTAGGGATTGGCATGACGGTCTCCCTTGTCCGACGAGAGAGGGGGAACCTAATGAGTATTGGTGTAGTGTTAGTTCTATTTTTTTCTTTGTTGTCTTTCTGTGGTTGTGTTTCTTTTTGGTTTGCCCTTACCATTTTGTTTTTTGAATGCTTGCGCAGATCGTCGCACGCTCACTCGCCATGCTCACCTCGTCAATTTCTCTCGTTTGGATAAAATTCTGAAAGCCGAGGTGTTTGTACACTTGGACGGTCAGCTCCGAGCGGCGCACCTTATCCTCAGGTACGATCCCATCTCAACCGCATTCTAAGTGCCAAAATGCATCATCAAAGAGAAGGACCCACGGCTGCCGAGGATCAGCGTTACAGTTGAAGGCTTTCTACTCCCCGCTTGTGCTCCTGTTCCTCAGGGGACTTTAATCACTAAGCCCATGAGGGTTGTCCCAGGAGCGCTTACTCTAGCTGCATCCTCAACTCGACCCAAATTGGGTGAAAGCTCCTCTTCCCGGAAAATTACAAAGGAAGAAGAAGAAGAAGAAGAAGAAGAAGAAGAAGAAGAAGAAGAAGAAAAAGAAGAGGTTGTTGAACTCTCAGACTCAGAAGAGGAGTTCGAAGTTTTTGACCAGCTTCCAACAACTAGAGGATAGTTTCCTGTCGTCGGCTCACCTTCGCTCACATCCTCGGATGACGAGCAACCGCTTGTGAGAATGGGCATTCAACGTAGGTTTAAGCCCAGTCTAACGGATGTGTTGGAAGCTCAAGTTGGAGGGTAGGAGCTTCCCAAAGTGCCCCCGGCGAAGACTAAGGATAAGGGCACCGAGAAGATTCCTTCAGTGAAACTCTCTCTTCCTCCTTCAACCCAAACTTAACATCCCGACCCAGCTGACCATAAAAGGAAGAGGGATCAGCCCAAGGGAAAGGAGATAATTGAAGGAGGCAAAGACCTCCCGGCCAAAGAGGTGGACTAGGAAAGGGGAGGGAAGCATGCTCGTCATGCTCAGACAAGATCTGAAAGACGGGCTGATCCCCCCGTAGCCGTCCATGATCCATGAACCCATCTGGGCTCCCCAGATGAACGTGAATGATCAGGCAGTAACTGCCGCTGCCACCATAAGGGGCTCTAATGAAGGCACAGCTGCGTGTATTGTAGACACCGTGGAGCAAGCGTTTCTACTGCCCGAGGACATGGGCGAGTTACTGAGGATGAGGGATCAGAACGTGTTTATGATCCTGAAGAAGGAACTAGCCATGGTAAAGATTTCAATTGAATATTCCTTATTACCTCTTTTCTTTTTTGTTATCTTACTTGTCATTATTACTTCCTGTTTGATACTAACTGTTTCTGCATGTTATTAACTAACAACACTTTGCGTGTAGGCTGTTCAATCTGCGCATAGGGTAAGAGAGATTGCCGCTAATTCTTACAAGTCATTAAGGGCCGGGGAGGTGAGGCTGAATCACACCCAAAGGATACTTGAGCTGAAAGAAAAGAAGCTACAAGAGGTTACCTCCAGCTTGACCAAGGCAGAAAGTGAGAGGTCTAGATTGAAGGCCCAGCTCAAGACTACTGAGCGGCAGGCCGAGGAGTAGAGGATACAATTGAGGCAGGCCAATGAGAACTTCCCCTCTACCAAGAAGCTGATTGAAGGCCTCAATTAGGACCTTAAAAAAGCTGAGGAGGCTAAGCAGGAGGCCATTAAGGCTAAGGAGTAAGCACTTAATAAGGCACGGGAGGCCGAGGAGATGGTTGACCAAGCTGAACAGAGTGGCTACAAGGTGGGGGTGGCAGAAACTACTTACACCTTCAAAGCTCAAGTGTCGGAGGTTTGTAGGGATTACTGCCTCCAAGTGTGGAAAGAAGCCCTCTCCCAAGCTGGGGTTGATGCTTCCTCTCCCCTATGAAAGGTAGAGAATGCCTACATCCCTCTTGCCATCCGAGTAGCCACCTCTGGTAAAGCCGAGGATGATACCGGTTCTTCTGCAGCTGGGATGCAAGTGGAAGAAGCTGCTGCTAAAAGTACTGTTGCTGAGGTTCAACCTAAAGGTGCACAGCCTCCACTTGCCCCAAAGGAGCTGCCCCCCAACCCTAAGGCCAGCGAGACTATGGAGTTGGTTTTGGCGACCATGCCTATAATACAAAAAGGGGGCCCCAAAGGCAAAAAGGATGCTGGAGGGTCCTCGGCCCCAACAACAGCTCCTACTGACCCCAAGGACCAGGTCCAGCCCAAGCCATGATAGCTCATGTCTCTGTTGTTTCCCTTTTTTGTTGCTTTTTTTGTATTTTCTTTCTTTCTCTTTTTTTTTGTACTCCAGTTAATTAGAACCCAGTCTTTACTTTCCTTCTTTTGTAATTTAACAATTTGGTTATGAATGTACTGATAGATCTTTCACTTAATGAGAGGAATTTCCAATTTGAATTACTGCTTCGTGTTATACTTGGTGTTGACAAGTTCCTCTATTATTATTCATATAATATGGCAAAACAACAGTTTGAATTCATGCCATGCATTAATAATTCCATACCAATAACCAAATAAGGGTAAAGGAAATTTGTGAAACTCATATACTTGCAAATGCTTTAAGTGATGACCACAAGTTTTCATTTCATTCTGGCGATGAAGTAGACACTTAAAGGCGAGATATTCGTGTAAAATTAATTCAGTTAAGGCCTACTCAAGAACATACTTCATAATAAGATGTCAAGACAAGAAACACTAACCTTCCTATTATGTTCCATACTTGAATTAGGAGTGGCTTGTATGTTGCGCTTAATACTTAGTAACTAATGAGGTTACACGAAACTCACATTTGAAGTACTTTTAGCGATCCCACACTTGTTTAACAACTAGCATTAAAACGTTTATTGATCAAGGTAGAGGATTTGGGGATCAGACGTAACCTTGATCCTGTTTTTAACCAAGGTAGAGGATTCGAGGACCCGACGTAACCCTGTCTTTCTTTTTAGATTAAGGTAGAGGATCCGAAGATCTGGCATAACCCAGTTTTTCTTTTAGACTAAGGTAGAGGATCCGAGGACCCGGCGTAACCTTGCCTTTCTTTTTAGACTAAGGTAGAGGATCCGAGGATCCGGCGTAACCCATTTTTTCTTTTATACTAAGGTAGAGGATCTGAGGACCTGGCGTAACCCAGTTTTTCTTTTAGACTAAAGTAGAGGATCCGAGGACCCGAGGACCCGGCGTAACCCTGCCTTTCCTTTTAGACTAAGGTAAAGGATCCGAGGACCCAGCGTAACCTTGCCTTTCTTTTTAGAACAAGGTAGAGGATCCAAGGATCCGGCGTAACCCTGTTTTTCTTTTAGCTTAAGGTAGAGGATCCGAGGACCCGGCGTAACTCAGTTTTTCTTTTATACTAAGGTAGAGGATTCGAGGACCCGGCGTAACCCAGTTTTTCTTTTAGACTAAGGTAGAGGATCCGAGGACCTAGCATAACCCTGCCTTTCTAACAATTTGTGCTAACATCTAAATTTTCCAAGATAGAGGGTCTGAGGACCCGGCGTAATCATGGTTGCATTTGACAATCCATTTTGTCATTTTGAACATAATATCACGTGCAACATAACAGCAATAGGATTAAAGTGGCAAAGGTGCCTTTTATTAATAATAATATCGTCGCAAATTACTTACATTCTAGGGGTGGGGCACAACTTTTTCATCCAGATCTGTAAGGTAGCACGCTCCTATTCCGGCTATTGCGGTAATGCGATATGGTCCTTCCCAGTTTGGCCCTAACTTCCCCCATGCCGGATTCTTGGTATTACCCATGACCTTCCTCAATACTAAGTCTCCAGGAGTAAGTGGCCTTGAGTTTACATGTGAATCATACCCCTGCTTCAATTTTTGTTGATAGTAAGCCAATTGAATCATGGTCATTTCTCTCCTCTCCTCAACCAGATCTAGGCTCCTTTCTAGTAGCCTATCATTACTGTCCGGAGCGAAGGAACTTGTTCTCAATGTCAGAAAGCCAGTTTCTAAAGGAATAATAGCCTCGGTGCCGTAAGTCATTGAGAATGGCGTCTCTCCCGTTGATCGGCAGGGCGTTGTCCGATATGTCCACAAGACATGAGGCAATTCCTTTACCCATCTTCCTTTGGCATCATCTAGTCTCTTCTTAAGCCCGTTGACTATAACTTTGTTGATCGCCTCGGCCTGCCCATTCTCTTGCGGATAAGCAGGGGTGGAATACTTGTTGGTTATGCCGAGGTCACAGCAATATCGCTTGAATGCTTTACTATCAAACTGCAAACCATTATCTGAAATAAGAGTATGAGGAATTCCAAATCGAGTGACGATATTTTTCCACACAAATTTCTTCACATCGACGTCCCTAATATTTGCTAGGGGCTCGGCCTCTACCCATTTAGTAATATAGTTAGTGCCCACAACCAACCACCTTCTGTTTCCAAGCGCCTTTGGGAAGGGAGCCACAATGTCCAGACCCCACTGTGCAAAAGGCCAGGGGCTTGTCAGAGGATTGAGCACACCCCCAGGCTGATGAATGTTTGGTGCGAACTTTTGACACTGATCACACTTCTTCACATAACTTTGAGCTACCCGTTGCATATTGGGCCACTAATATCCTTGTGTTAGAGCCTTGTGAGTTAAAGACCTTCCCCCCGTATGACTTCCACAAATTCCTTCGTGTAACTCTTCCAAAAGCAGCTCCGTCGCTTCAGGATGTATACGTAACAGGTATGGCCCAGAGAAGGATCGTTTGTAGAGTTTGTGATCCTCGGCCAACCAAAAGCAAGATGCTTTCCTACGCACTTTGTTCGCCTCAACCTTTTCCTCTGGCAGAACATCATCTTTAAGGAAGGATACAATGGGGTCCATCTAACTAGGCCCCACCCTGATCTGATGAACTTGGATAATACTTCTAACCATTCCCGAGGGTTTAGGTAGGTCTTCAACAAGGATGATCTGTGGTAAACCTTGTGCCGAGGACGTGGCAAGAGTTGCTAGAGAGTCGGCATGCGTATTGCTACTCCTAGGGACGTGTGACAAGGTAAAGGATTCAAATTTGCGTTGCAAGACCTTGACTTGATTTAAGTAGTCCTGCATTCTCGGATCTCTGGCCTCCACTTTTCCATCCACTTGGCCCACAATTAGTTGTGAGTCCAAGAATATTTGCACTGTCTTTGCCCATAATTTATGAATCATATCCATCCCTTTAAGCAAGGCCTCGTACTCGGCCTCGTTGTTAGTAGCCGAGAATCCTAGTCTCAAGGACTTTTCCAGCGTAAGACCCTCTGGGGTCGTAATTACCAAACCTACACCGGATCCCTTTTGATTAGCAGCCCCATCAACATAAACAGTCCACACTGGGGGACCTTTGCACGCAATCATGCCAACTGATTTTCCATCAATGTCCATGTTATTGACACTATCTTCTATTGTGGGCTCAGTAAATTCTACAACCAGATCAGCTAACATCTGACCCTTTACTGATGTGCGGGGCATGTACTTGATGTCAAAAGAGCTCAAGATGGTTCCCCACTTAGCATTCCTGCTTGTATAATCTGCACTTCGGAGTATAGCTTTGAGGGAGAGTTGGGTCAAAATCACCACCGTGTGAGATTGGAAATAATGTGGGAGCTTACGTGTCCCATGCACCACGGCCAGGATTGCCTTCTCCAATGGTGGATAACGCACCTCAGCTTCATGTAAGGATTTACTCACATAGTAAACCGGCTTCTGCACACCTCCGTCGACCCTTATCAGCACCAAACTAACGGCGTGGCTTGCGACTGCAATATAGGCAAATAGAACTTCATCAGCTTCGGGTTGAGACATGATAGAAGGATGTGAAAGGTATTCCTTAAGTTGCTGAAAGGCAACGACACACTCCTCTGTCCATTCAAATCCTTTCCACTTATTTAATAACTAGAAGAATGGTCTACACCGATCAGCAGACCGTGAAATAAATCTGTTGAGAGCAGCAGTCATCCCGATCAACTTCTGCATTTCTTTCGGATTCTGAGATGGCTGTAAGCTATTGATGGCCTTGACCTGAGCGGGATTGACCTCGATTCCTCTATGGGTCACCATGTAGCCCAAAAATTTACCAGATCCTACTCCAAAGGAACATTTGGATGCGTTAAGGCGTAACTTATGCTTTCTCAGCGTTTGGAAGGTGTTATCCAGGTCTGGTATGTGAGCCGAGATAGTTTTACTCTTGACCACCATATCATCTACGAACACCTCAATTGTTTTTCCCAATTGCGATTCAAACATCCGCGTCATCATTCTCTGTTAGGTAGCCCCAGCATTCTTCAAGCCGAAGGGCATCACCTTATAGTGGTAGTTTCCCGTGGGTGTGACAAAGGCTGTCTTCTCTTGGCCTTCTAGAGCTAAGGGTATTTGGTGGTAACTTTGAAAAGCATCTAAAAAGCTCATCCGAGGATGCCCTACGGTAGCATCTACCAACTGATCTATGCGGGGCATTAAGAATGAATCTTTAGGACAAGCCTTATTCAAGTCTGTAAAGTCCACGCATACTCTCCACTTCCCATTCTTCTTTTTCACTACCACCGTGTACGCTAACCACTCTAGGTAGAATACCTCCTTAATTGCCCCTGCCTTCTTAAGTTTCAGTACCTCTTCCTTAACGGCGTCGGCGTGCTCCTGAGATGAGCGTCGAGGTGGTTGCCTCCGCGGCACTATTGCTGAACTAACGTTGAGGTGATGACAAATGAAGTTTGGGTCAACCCCTAGAGCTTCGTAAGCATCCCACGCAAATACATCGATATTCCGTTTTAGAAACATAACCAGTTCTTCTTTTTCTTGTAGGGGCAGTTGACTTCCTACCTGGAAGAATTTCTCCATATCATCTACAATAATCACCTTCTCTAAATCCTCACATCCAGGCTCTTCAGCCTCGGCCGCATTTTGTTTGGCCGAGGACGTTAGCTGCTATAAATTTCTCTCGGCTAAGGCTTGGGACTCCTGTCTCATCTGATGCGTAATAGCTGCTGTTATGCATTGCCTCGCCATGGACTGGCTGCTGACTATCTCCTCAACTCCATCCTCATACGGAAACTTCACCTTAACACGTAGAGTTGATGATACGGCACCTAAGGCGTGCAGCTATGGTCTTGCCACTATGGCCGTATAAGGAGAATAGGCGTCTATTACAATAAAATCCACATCCACCACCACTGGCCTTGACTGCACAGGTAGTCGGATCAACCCTTTCGGAATAACAGCCTTTCCTTCAAAGCTTATCAACGGGGAGTCGTAAGCCGTGAGGTCTTCAGGCTTCAAATTAAGGCCCTTGAACAAGTTCGGGTATATAATATCAGCCCCACTCCCTTGGTCAACCATCACTCTCTTTACGTCGTAACCCCCTATCCTTAGCATGATGACTAGCGTGTCATCATGCGGTTGGATAGTGTCAACCTTATCCTCCTCAGAAAATCCCAATATGGGCGGAGGATTCCTTTTAATCCTCTTCGGCTCAAAGCTGAGGTCCTCGGCAGAGTGATGCAATACTGACATTACTTTGGTAGGGCAAGACCCAGTCCGACCTGGTGCAGCAAAAATGACATTGATCGTGCCCAATGGAGGTCTTAAAGTGTTACTGCCTTGATTCACGGAACCAGATTGTATGCCTTGTTCATTAGGCCGATTCATGAATTGCCTTAATTTCCCTTCTTTGACCAGCTGATCTAGATAATTCCATAAGTTCCTGCAGTTTTCCATGGTGTGACTCTTATCCTGATGATAATTGCAATAGATGTTCTGATTACGTTTTGTAGAGTCTCCTATCATTCTATTGGGCCACCTAAAATACGGTTTACGATAAATCTTCTCCAACACCTGCTGCACTGGCTCACAAAACACAGCGATTACAATCTGAGGAGGAGTCGACCTAGACTGGCCAGCAAAATCCCTTCGCGGCCATTTGTTATTGTATCTCTTTGTTTTGAAATCCCTGCTCTCCTGAGGGATCATTTTCATCTTCCCCTTGCTCTGCTGCTGATCCTTCTCAACTCGCTTATACTCGTCAATACGATCCATAAGCCGACGAACAGTTTTTACAGGTTTCTTGGTCAAGGATTTTCTTAAATCGTGTTCAACTGGAAGGCTGACCTTACAAGTGTTGACTGCTACCTCATCAAAATCACCATCAATCTTATTGAACGCTTCCCAGTACCTATCCGAGTAGGTTTTCAACGTTTCGCCCTCTCTCATGGTCATGGATATTAACGAGTCCAGAGGCTGAGGTACTCTGCTGCATGTAACAAAACGAGACCCAAATGTCATTGTAAGTTCCATGTAGGAATCAATGGAATCTGCCTTCAAGCCGTTAAACCATCTCATCACAATGGGCCCTAAGCTTGATAGGAATACTTTGCACATCAAGGTTTCGTTCTATGAATAGATCGCCATGCGTTGGTTAAAATGGCTCACGTGCTCCACCGGGTCTGTTCTGCCATTATAAATGGTGAAGTTTGGTTGCGTGAATCGATGAGGAAGCTTTCCCTTCTTGATACGATGTGTGAAAGGTGACTTGGAGAGCTAGTGTAGTGCCTTTCCCATGGCGTCACTGCCCAAGCCCCTGGGAAGAGGTTTCTTGCTCGCTCTATCATGAAGACTTCCCTCCTGATATGAAAAAGTTTTGCTAGGCGGAGTTCTCGACCTCGGCTTGTAACCACTGCTTTGAGAGTCGTCTGAGGAAGGATCAAATATAGAAGGCGTCTGTTTTCGCTTGGCGCGACACAGTTTTCTCTTCAGCTGGTCAATTTCCCTCTGCATGGCCTTAGTAGCACTTTAATTAGAGCCCCTGCTTCCACCCCGTAGATGATTACCGGCGGTTTGCCCTGTGTGCACACTGCCTTCTCGATCTCCCCTCAGCTCTAATTGTTGAAATGAATTTTTGTGCTGAGATCCCAAAGATTCTGTATGGTTTGGATTAAAACCCGCCATCACGTTGTCTACGCCAAAACATAAGAATTCCCACAGACGGCGCCAATTGTAAGGGCACAAATTGCGTTGGAATCAAGTTACACTTTAGAACCAACCCAATGAACCCAAAACAATAAATTTATAGAGAATAGGCTTCTAGTCTAGGTTTATGGACTGCAAATAACATAGAAGGATAAATTCAATCACAGAATTCATGCATCCTCTTAGGATATGGGTGAAAGTTGTATCATATATTAATGCCGAGGACTATTTTAGGAGGACTATTTTAGGCCTCTTCTTATAATTTCTCTCCCTTTCTTCTATTTTTCTCCCTCTCCCTCTCTTTCTTCTTCCCTCGCCTTTTACAAGCCTGCATCTTTTTCTCTTTTCTTCCACGTGTAGTCCAGATGCTTTTTTTTTTTTTTTTTTTTTTTTTTTTTTTTTTTTCAGATACTTGTCCCATCATTTCTTCTTACCAAAGTCTTTGGCGGTAAGTGCTAGGTTGAACTCCAATGCTCAGGCGCTACTTCCTCATTAATGCGGCCAGAGAGGTAGGTATGGAACCTTCAATGTGGTGATAGCAGCTTTATCCTTGATATTTGTCCGTCACTTTCCTTTATTCCCTATTCTCTTTTTCTCAGTTTTTGCATCCCAAGTCTTCAGTACGGATGCCCTTGAACCACCAGATCACTCGCCTCGTCCTCGGCAACATGCTGCCGAGGATTTGGTCATCCTTGGACGTCACGTTTCGTGGAGTTCTGCTCATGCATGACACCTCTCTTTGTTACGTGAGTTTGTAGGAGGGACTTATTATGTCCTCGGACTATTTCATGATGTTGGGTTGGACTTTCCTCCTTGTGAGAGCCTTTGAGCCAGCCCAGTACATATCTTGGGCCCATTGGCACTACAGATTTCATTGGGAATCTTTTAAGATTCTTAGGAATGTGAGATGATAATATTTAGTTTATTCCCAATAATCTTAAATGAATTATTTATTTTTCTCATTCTATCATTAGATTTTAATGTTAATTACCTAGTCTTTTTTTTTTTTTTTAAATCTTCCCTTAAATAAATAATGACAAACCAAATATAAACTATTAATTATGACAAATTCATTAAAATTATAGTCTAACATTTCAAAATGACAAGTACAATACAAAAATAACTATTTAAATTCTCAAATGCTTTTATTCTTAATAATAATTTTTAAAAGAGTTTAATTCATAATAATTTGTTTTATATTTTATCTTAATTGCTTAAATGATAAGAAAAAAGTGTTTAAATTATCAATTTATAAAAAATACAATTTTCTTTAAATTTGGGAATCTGGATTCCCACTTGTGTTAAAGGAAATCCACATTCCTACTGAGAGGGGTTTAAGAGGGAAATCCAAATTCTCTTAACATCTGATTTTCTTGCGTGATTTACAACTAAATATGAACATCTTTAATCATTCTTGAAAATTCAAAAATATTATCCCGTAGCGTTAACCTAACGCTGCATAAATGTTACCTTTCAGCATAAAAATTTGAGCAAATGGTTGACTACAAATAACAACATATTAACCAATGGCAGATGTCAAAACAGTTTTAACTAGCACTATAAAAAGAGTTTAAATTCATTCTTGAGCTGGTTTAAAAAGTGGGTTTTATGCCAACCAATGAGAAGGTGCCACGTCATCCTCTTAACAAATCTCCAAATTAAAAAAAAAAAAAAAATGGCATATCAGTTTTAGAGGAATCAACGATATACCCAAACATCATAATCAAACGTCGTTCGCCTCTTCTTAGAATCGAGCCTCTACGCCTCTGCTGGATTCAGTGCTGGAACTTGGAAAATACGTCGAAGCTGCCATATTCGTGGTGTTGCAACCTTAAGTTTTTTTTTTTTTTTTTTTTTTTTTTGGTGATTTATTCTTTTATCTTATTTGGATTTCGAAATATTGAAGGGTTTGGGTTCGTTTTTTGGACGTGAATCACTTGATTTGGTACAGTTTTTGATGTATTTTGGTATCTTGATGCATTTTGATTATTTTCTAATAGAGCTTTCAAAGGAATTAATTTAGTGGTTAATCGTTTTACTTGCCATTATTGGAGATGATATTTTTTGTCGGAACTATTTTAATGAAATGGAAATCACACAAAAGTTCTGCTTCTATTGTGAGCTTTCGATTGCTTTTAAGTCTCTATATTAGTTCAACCTCAAAAAGAATCTGATTGTATGAGTTTTTTTTTTTTTTTTTTTTTTGTAAGTACTTTGGTTCTTGGCCTGTTTAACTTTATTTCTTACATTTTACTGTATGACTATTTTTAAAAAAAGAAAAAGAAAAAGAAAACTCAAGTTTCTAATGGGTTTCTAAGGGTCCGTTTGGATAGAGCTTATTTTTGCTGAACTGAAAATTGAAACTGAAAATACTGTAGCAAAATAATTTTTTAATGTGTGAATAGTACTGCGGAACCCATTTTTAATAAAAAATTGCTAAAAAAGTATATGAACAATGCGTGCACAGTGCGCACACAGTGCGCGCCTGCTCTTTGTCCCCCCAGCAGAACAAAAAAAAAAAAAAAAAAAAAAAGCTGAAACGTAAAACGCCAAACGTAAACGTAAAAGCCGGATCCAAACAGATAATAAGTGTTTTTCTTGTCTGGATTTTTCTGCTAATGTGGTTGTAGCTTATTCTCTCTTTTTTCGCCTTTTATGATGCAGACAAATAGTTTTGAATACTTAAAGGAAAGCTGCACTATTGTTTTTGACTGAACTCTTGGAGTAATTGGCTAGAGTTAGTGAACACTCTCTTGACCCATGCAGGCACAGAAATGAAGCTATCATTGGTGGCAGTGATGTCAATAGTGGGCGAGTGTGATACTGACAAATAGTTTTGAATACTTAAGGAAAGCTGCACTACTGTCTATGACTGAACTCTTGGAGTATTTGGCTAGAGTTAGTGAACACTCTATCAACCCATGCAGGCATGGAAATGAAGCTATCCTTGATGGTGGTGTTAAGGTGTATAAAACACCTTAGTCCAGCCCACACGGTGCAGGCCCAATTGTATGGGCGTGGCCTTGGTTTGCTGTTCCTAATAAAAGTGTGAGCGTGAAGAGTTCTGCCTGGAGTGAAGAAAAAAGAAAGAATAGCAGTCAAGTGTGTGATGCAGCGAGTGCAGTGAAGAAAGAAGGGTGTGTGTGTGTGAGAGAGAAAAGAAGACGGAGATTTCATTAGTTGTGAGACATACACAAGAGAAGATTAATTTGGAGTTTTCTTCTAGGGATATATTTTGGATACTACAACCATGGATAGTTGGATTCAGAGTGTGACAAAAGATTTCAGGCAAGTTTATATTATTCCTAGAGAGATATTCTTGTACTTGGTGTGGATCTCAAGTTAGTCATACACTTGAAAAGATATTGTATTTGATTTGATAAAAGTAAAATCACTGCAACTCCACCGAACTACATAAATATTGTTTTGTGTGATTATTTTCTTTGGGGTATATTTTCTCTATTTTTAGCATCTTACAGATCTGGGTATTCAGTGTAAATTCTCTACAATTGATATCAAAGCTTAGGGTTAGGTTTGAGTGGGAGCATTAATGACAAAGGAAACAGGAAAGACGCCTAGAACAGAAAATTTTCGATGGCACAAACTTTGGATTCTGGAGGATGCGAATCGAGGACTACCTCTATGGGAAGAAGTTTTGCGTTTGCCGCTTTTCGGGGAGAAACTTGTAACTATGAAAGATGAAGAATGGGCTCCTCTTGATAGATAGGTATTGGGTGTTAGTCAACTAACTTTGTTAACAATCCGCACACAATGTTGTGAAGGAGAGGACCACAGTAGTCTTGATGAAGTCTAGTATGTATGAAAAGCTGTCTACAAATAACAAGGTGCATCTAATGAAGAAATTATTCAATCTGAAGATGGCAAAGAATTACATCAGTAGCACAACATTTGAACGAATTCAACACCATCACAAATCAATTGTTTTCCATAGAAATTGATTTTGATGATGAGATTTGTGCACTGATCATTTTGTCTTCTTTGCCAAATAGTTGAAAGGCTATGAGAATGACAATAAGTAACTCTACAGGAAATAGTAAACTCAAGTATAATACATACGAGATCTGATTCTAGCCAAGGAAGTTCATAGAAGAGATGCAGGTAAATTCTCAGGGTCTGGATCTGCTGTAAACCTCAAGCATAAGGGTAGAAGTAATAGCAAAGGACCTAATGATCGATTTAGATTTAATGAAAGATCACAATCAAGAGAGAGAGCTCAATTTAAGGAAACAAGAGAATGTTTCTATTGTGGAAAAAAAGGGTCATATAAGAAGGAACTATTGGCATTGGAATAAGGAACAAACTAAAGACAAAAATGAAGAGAATGATAATGAAAAGAATACTTTAGCAGCTATGACTATTGAGAACACTTTGATGCTCTTTGTTGAAGATCTAAAGTGTGAGCAGGTTGTTAAGAATGATGTTCAGTGGGTTGTTAATTCGGTGGCCTCCCACCATATTATCCCTACGAAAGGCTTATTCAGCACATACAAAGCAGGTGACTTTGGTACTGTGAAGATGGGTAATTCGAGTTATTCAAAAATTGTGGCAATTTGTGATGTGTGCATCAAAACCAATGCTGGTTGCACAATAATATTGAAGAATGTGAGACATGTTCCAAATTTAAGGATGAATGTGTTCTCGACATTGGCCATGGATCGAGTAAGTTATTGTAACCACCTTGGCAACGGAAGATGAAAACTTACTAGAGGATCATTGGCTAGTGCGAGAAGGCATGCTTGTTGCAGTATGTACAAGACTCATGCGAAGGCTAGTAAGAAGAAGTTCAATGCGGTTAAGGAATATGAAAAGACTCCACAGTTAAGAGCTAGGATTAATGGTGTTGATACTAAGAGAGTAAAATTCTCTTTACCTGATAGTGCTTCAAATGAGGAAGTGATCATAGGTGATGAAAAATATAAATATGCCAAGGTTACAAAAGATGATGATGAATTGAAAGACCTTGGTGGTCTTAAGCAGGTGGAGCAACACCCTACATTAGAAGTTGTTGAACCTCATGAGAAGAGGTCTACTGGAGAACATCGAATAGTTAGCTTCAAGAACATGTGTGCTTCTGTTGAGGGGGAACCTAGGGATTGGATTAGGGAGGTCTAAGAAAAGATTAGTTATTTGAGAATGAAAGGTATTGATAGTGATGAGGTATTCTCAGTGTTAGTGAAGATAATGAAAAAGGTCAAGCCTAGTGTTGGCTTGACTGACATGCAATTGAATTAAAGAGCAAGATTGAAGATCTCCTTCCTTAGTGGGCTGGAAGGGGAGATTGTTGAGGTGTATAAAGCACCTTAGTCCAGCCCACATGGTGTAGGCCTAAATGTATGGGTGTGACCTTGGTTTCCTATTTCTAATAGAATTAGGAGACAACAATAACATACATACATACATACATACATATATATATATATATATATATATATATATATATATATATAAAGGAGAGGCAGCCGTATAAAAGTGTGAGAGTGAAGAGTTTTGCCTGGAGTGAAGAAAAAGAAAAGAATAGCAGTCAAGTGTGTGATGCAGTGAGTGTAGTGAAGAAAGAAAGGTGTGTGAGAGAGCAAAGAAGACAGAAAGATTTTTTTTTAGCCATGAGATATACAGAAGAGAAGATTAATTTGGAGTTTTCTTCTAGATTTATATTTTGGATACTACAACCATGTGTAATTGTTGGATTCAGAGTGTGATTGAAGATTTAAGGTGAGTTTATATTATTTCTTCAAAGATATTATTGTATTTGGTGTGGATCTCAAGTTAGACATAAACTTGAGAGGATATTGTATTTGATTTGATAAAAGTAAAATCATTGCAGCTCTATGAATGTAGGCAAATTGCCTAACCACGTAAATATTGTCTTGTGTAATTATTTTCTTTAGTGTATATTTTCTCTATTTTTTGCATTTCACAAATCTGGGAATTTAGTGTAAATTCTCTACAAGTGGTGATGTCAATAGTGGGTGAGTGAAGCGAAGGCTACAATTCTTTGTAGCAAAAAATTAGAAGAGAAAATAACAATAATGTTTTCTAGATATAGAATCAAACTTCAAAATTTTAGCTTTTTATCTATAAAGCAAATGTAAACTTCTTTTTCATTTGTTGTCCATGGAAAGCTTATAATGTGAGTTTCTCCTTGCAGTTTGCCATTTCCTCCCCTTCCTCTCATGGTACTTTTTTTTTTCCCCCTTGTAACACATTCAGGAAAAAAAGAGTTTTTCTTTGTTGGAAATACTGAATGATTGTATTGTATTTCTTACTGAAAGAATATACATGAGTGCCTTTATATAGGAGGCTTTTGAGTGCAATACAAGTAAATATGAGTGCAATACAAGTAAGAGTGTAGTACAAGAATATGTGCTATATAAGTAATCTAGTTGGGTCTAAAGCCCACAATACTATACACGTTAACAGCCCCCCTCAAAGTCAAGGTGGATGTGAGACTAGCTTGAGGTTGTCAACTAAATCATGAAGACGTCCTTTAGGATGTGACTTGGTGAAGATATCTACAAGTTGATCTTTAAAGGAGACAGAGAAGAGCTTGAGAGCCTCATGAATAAGATGGTAATGGATAAAATGACAATCAATCTCAATATGTTTAGTCCGTTCATGGAAGACATCATTGTGAGCAATATGAATGACATTCTGATTACCACAATAAAGAGGAGTAGCAGAGGATGTGGACACACCTAAGTCCTTAAGAAGCCATCGTAGCCAAAGGAGCTCAGATGTGGTATCAACAAGGGCACAATATTCTGCTTCAATACTGGAGCGGGCTACAAAGGTTTGTTTCTTACTTCTCTAGGAAATCAAGGAACAGCTAAGGAGAAAACAATAGCTAGTGGTGGATCTACGATCAGTGGGATCTCCTACCCAATCAGCATCAGAGAATGCATCGAGTACAAGAGGAGACTGAACTGAGTAGAAAAGACCATGGAAGAGAGTGCCCTTCAAGTATCGAAGTATATGCAGAACAGCAACGTAGTAAGTCGATCGTGGAGCAGACAAATACTTGTTGACCTAATGAATAATATAGGAAATGTCTAAACGAGTAACTGTGAGATAAACTAGGCTACCAACCAATCGTCTGTAAAGAAAAGAATTAGACAATGGTTCCCCACCCCCCCCAGGTGGGAGTCAGATGTGCATTAACCTCAACTAGAGTGTCAGCAGTCTTGCTGTCAATGAGTCCAGCTCGAGACAAAAGGTCAGAAGCATACTTGGCTTGAGTAACATAAAGACCATCTGTGGAATGAGTGATTTCAAGACCCAAGAAATAGCTAAGGTGTCCAAGATCCTTCATCTCAAACTGCTAACTGAGAAAATCCTTGAGTTCTTGTATGCCACTGAGGTCATCACCAGTTATGATCATATCATCCACATAGAGAAGTAAAATGGTGCCTTTATCAGTGCGATGAAGAAATAAGGCAGCATCATAAGGACTAGTAGTGTAACCCAAGCGAAAGATGGTATAGCTGAACTTTGCAAACAAAGCTCATGGAACTTGTTTAAGGCCATACAATGCACGTCGAAGGCGACAAACCTTGTTTGATTCAACAGAGAGACCTGGAGGAGGTTGCATATAAACTTCTTCACTCAAATCCCCATTAAGGAAGGCATTTTTAACATCCATCTGAAAAAGATCCCATTTTCTAGCAGCGGCAACAGCCAAGAGGGCACGAACAGATAAGATGCGAGCAACTGGAGCAAAGGTCTCTTCATAATTAATCACATACTCCTGTGTAAAACATTTTGCAACAAGACGAGCCTTATAACGCTCAATGGACCCATCAGAGCAAGTCTTAATCTTGTAGATCCACTTACAACCAACCACAGACTGTCTAGGAGGGAGAGTAAGTAGATCCCACGTATGGTTTTTGGTTGATGCATCAAGTTCCTCTTTCATTGCAATCTGCCATAAAGGGTAAGTGGAGGCCTCACGATAGGTCTGAGGCTCGTGGAGTGTAGCAAGGGCAGTGTAACAATGATAATCAAGTAAATGTGTAAGAATAGATCTTACTCGGGTTGAGTGACGAGGTGGAATGTCTTATGGAGGACTTCAGGTAAAGTAGGAGCAAGGGACTTGGACTCAAGTTAGGGTAGCTCATCATCAACCTGTTCATCTTCAACCTGTCCAGAAGAAGTATAAAAAATATATGGAGGTGGGATAGAAAAGTCCAAAGGAAGATCAAGAGTATTTGGAGAAGGAACATGAGACTTGTCTGGAAAAACTTCTAAAACAGATGAGGTTATTAGGGAAGAACAAAAGTGGTGTTCCTAGAAGATAACATTATGAGAAACACGAAGAATATGAGACACAGGATCATAACACCAGAATCCCTTTTATGCTTTGCCATAACCAAGAAAACAGCAAAGTCTAGATCGAGGCTCAAGTTTGTTGTGCTCATGAGGTTGAAGAAGAACGAAACAAGCAATCTGAAGGAGCGAAGGTGATGATAGTCTTTTGGTGACTCAAAGAGGCGCTCATATGGAGTTTGATTATGAATGACAGTGCTTGGAATGCGGTTAATAGCATGAACAGCATGAAGAACAGCTTCACCCCAAAATGGGGGAGGAACTTTGGCAGAAAGAAGAAGAGTATGAACATTGTCAAGAATGTGACAAAGTTTTCGTTCAGCTTGACCATTTTTGCTGAGAGGTACCTGGACAAGTTAGATGATGTACTGTGCCATAGAAGTGTAACAGAGCTTGAAAAGCTTATTGAGTATATTCAAGAGCATTATTAGATCGAAAAATTTTGATACATTTGGAGAATTGTGTTTCAACCATATTTGCAAAGTTATTGTATATTGGCAAAATTTCAGAACGAGATTTCATAGGAAAGATCCAACTATAACGAGAATAATCATCAATAAAAACAACAAAATATCGAGATCCACCAGTACTAGCAACAAGAGAAGGTCCTCAAATATCAGAATGAATTAACTCAAAAATGCTATTAGAAATAGGATCACTATTATTAAAAGGTAAAGCTGGCTGTTTTCCTAACTAGCATGAAGTACAATCAAAATTGTCTTTGGATACATAACCTAACAGACCATTAGAAGCTAATTATTGTACCCGAGAAGAGGGTGCATGACCAAGACAAGAATGCCAGAGTGCGAGAGAAGGTAAGGAAGAAACCGCAGCAGCAGCAGCAACAGACACTAGAGCAACAGGTGGAAGATGAAGATTATCCATGGGAAACATACGCCCAACTCTAGGACTGGTCCCAAGCTCTTGTCCTGTCCTCGGATCCTGCACAATACACCTAGAATAATAAAAAATAAGGCGATATCCTAGTTTAGCTAATTGTCCCATAGAGCACAAATTATAGGATATGTCAGGTACATGGAAGACCCTAGGAACAGAGATGTTGGAGGTCAAAACAAAACCTAGGCTATTCCCATGCATGGTGGAACCATTAGCTATATGAATATTTAGAGGATGTGGTGCAAGGTCAATTTTGGAGAATAAGGACGAGTGAGGTGTCATGTGATTGCAACAAGCAAAATAAAAAAGCCAAGTTTGAGACTTTTCGAGTAAAACTGAGACAGCAGTGGAAAGAGATGCATTACCAGCCATACGAACAGACTTAGATATAATCTCTTATAGTTTAATGGGTGAAAGGTTGATAGTGGATCCAAAAGATTGGGACTCAGCTGAAATGGGAGGCATTGACGGAGTAGACTCAGTATTAGCAATAGTTGCAGAAATTTTTGTTGCAAGTCTCAATAATGTGGCCAGGACGCTTGCAATAGTGTGGCCAGGACACTTGCAATAGTTGCAGAACTTTCTGTTGGTATGCCTGCGACAATTGCTAGAGCTAGAGGGATCACCTGATTGCTGAGGTTGCTCTATGGGCGAAGCAAAAGGAATAATAGCCAGAACATTAAACTTATTCTAGGCTTGAAGGGTTGCAAGGCGAGCTTCTTTTCTAACTAACTCATTTACAGCAGTATCAAGAGATGGAGGAGGACTGCGATTAAGAAGCTGAACTCGAATGGGCTCATAGTCCTTGTGGAGTGACATCAAGAACTCATAGAGACGAAATTCATCTCTAACAATAGCATATTGTTGAGCATCTTTTGAGTATGTCCCAGGTTGGATCAGAAAGGTCAATTTGGTACCAAATAAAGCAAAGCTGATCATAGTAGTCATTGATGGATTGCCCTGGTTCTTGCCTGAGTTGGTGCAATTCAACCACTAGCTAATATTTCATGGATCCATGAGTAGTGGAGTATCTTTTGGCCAGCATATCCCATGCTGATTTTGCATCATCAAAGCTGCCCCACAGATTGGAGATGGAGGAAATGGAAGTGTTTCGAATCTGTGTGAGGATCATGTGGTTGTGACTATCCCATTCAAGCATGCGATTGAGGAAGGCTGTATTATCTTCACTTGCCTTCTTCACAAGAATAGTGATTGCACTAGTACAATATTACCAGTGCATGCGACCCTTAAGAAAACTACGCATAGCTTGAGACTAAGATAAGTAGTTCTTATTCCCTTCCAATACAGTACTGATGGGGCGAGGAAGAAAAACATCCTTTTTATCCATTTAGAGATACAATATGCAAAAAAAAGCCTGCAAAAATGAAATCTATGCGAAAAACTGAGTAAGGAGAACTTGGGCTGAAAAAGTCAACTTTGGGACAAAGTTAACAGTCAAAGTCAACTCCCGGTCAAAGTCAACGGTCCACTCGGTTAGAGATGATGACGTTAGCAAGATGACGTGGCATTGACATCAGCAGGTGACTGGATGCTGACTTAAGCTAAGGCTGACGTGGCATTGCTGACGTCACGGATGACGTCAGCTTGGAAGAGATGACGACGCGTGGGGCGCGTGGGCTAAAGCACAGATTCTTTGAGCGGCGCGTGCGGTCTTCGATGGCTTCGAGATTTCCATGAGCGTGTAGATTGGTGTAAGACGATCTCAGTGGTACCTGTAGAAGGTTGATCGGAGCAAGATTCGTGGCGGCGCGGAAAAAGGCAGTGGTCTTTGCAATGTAGAACTTCTCAACGACGGCTGCTTCAAGTCCAGAACCTAAGGATGATGTCTTGAAAAATGGAGGTTCAATGGCGAAAGGTTGCGGCAGTTGCTGTGACGACGGAAACGATATTGAGGATGAAGTTACACCAATAAAGACAAAACTCCTAAGAACAGGTCAGAACAGTGGTTCTAATACCATGTTAGTAATATTAAATGATTGTATTGTATTTCTCACTGTAAAAATATACATGAGTGTCTTTATATAGGAGGCATATGAGAGCAGTACAAGTAAGAGTGTAGTACAAAAATGTATGCTATACAAGTAATCTAGTTGGGCCTAAAGCCTACAATACTATACACGTTAACATTCTTATTCTTGTTTACACCTATTACAATTTTAACTCAGCAATTTAGTTCACAAGAAGGTGATCTAATAT
The DNA here is from genome assembly GCA_032878915.1 of Castanopsis chinensis. Classification (NCBI taxonomy): domain Eukaryota; kingdom Viridiplantae; phylum Streptophyta; class Magnoliopsida; order Fagales; family Fagaceae; genus Castanopsis; species Castanopsis chinensis. The sequence continues at coordinate 102,590 of JAVQMG010000059.1, forward strand.
TGAAAGTTTTAAATGCCACCTTAAAGGCACCCCTACCCACACCACCCCCCCCCCCCCCCCCCTTCTTTAATTTTTTACATTTGATATAAAACTAGTCACGATTCAACAATATTTCAGGGATCATGACATTGGTAAATGGAAACATTACAATGATAGAAAATTTTCTAATTCAATTTTTTTCTCATAAATAAAACCTATCACACAAAATTACAAACACATCAAAAGATAAGATTTATCTCAATTCTTTTTGAAAATTTTCTAATTTAGAATACATCCAACTGAAATAAAATTTGTTACGAATAAGCATAGAAAAAGATGATGATCATCCATCTAAAAAGTAAAATCCCATCACAATTCTTTTTGGAAAGTTTCAAAATACAATTATAAGAAATAAAACTTGCCACAACTCAAAATACAAAAAGATGATTTTATATAACCAAAAAAAAGTTAGCATTTAATCCATTCTGTCCGATCTAAACTTGTTTGTAGTTCATTTCTCTTGGAATTGTTGGTGCTTGACATCTGTAACAATAGATCCTGTATAAAAGAACATATAACAAAATTGTAAAAACATATTAGAATGAAATTTCTTGAAACAGGCACATGTAAGAAAAAATTAGATGTAACATCCTTATTGTAAGAAAAGTAATTTAATTTAGCCAATGGTAAGAGAAATTAATTTCGAAACGGCACCTTTCCTATGTAGAATTCCTCAAGTACTCTATGCTGTCCAAAGCAAATGGCTCCTCAACATCACCTCTACGGATCGCAGAAGAAAAGACAGGAAAAAAATGCAATACTTCCTATGTTAAACAAGCCAAGAACTCTTTCTCAAAAAACAAGCCAAGAACTAAAGCGCCCCCAAAACAAAAAATCTTTGAAAGTATACATTAATGGCTCATCTTCCGTAGCATGCATTAGTTGAGTCAATGCCTTCAATGTAAGTATTTCCACTTTTCCGTACATTCCAAGTAAAGAGTGGTCAATTAAAATCTTTGAAGAACAGAATTGATAAAACTTGAAATACGAACAAACCCAGCAGTGCAAGACGGATGATTAAAATGAAGTAAACTTGAAATAGAACTCTTATTTAACTAAAACAATGAATATCAGAAGTATCAAGTATATATTTAAATGGAGAAATACGAGTGAAGTAGTATTTAGGTTGCAGTGGTTTTTTTTACTCTATAGGATTTCTATGTGGTTATTTTATCTAGAGAGCTCAAGTGAGATATTTAAAGAACCACAAAAGTTGCCAATGTTCATTTCAGTTCCTACAAATTAAAACATGATCGTTTAAGCCTCTAATGTTTATTTAAACGCTAATATCAACCCTCTTATCCACCTCATTGGCCCACACTCACAACTCATTATCCTACGAAATCTCAACTGCATGTTTAACCATGTCAAACCCTACAGCCAATCATGGCCAAAACATGCAATTCCATTATTCAAATAATTTTATTAATAATAATTATTTCATGTACAACATTGGGTAAGATAATTTCTTTTGAGAATTGCACACATACACATTATGGGTTATTTGAACACACAATTCAACATCCATATTGTGGGCTATTTGGCCATACAATCCAGCATAAAATACAAAGAAAACCCCCCAATAAAGTTTCATCATACAACAATCTTGATTTGGAACCCAAACAAAATTAGCTGGAACAAAAAATAAGATTTCCATAATAGACGATCAGATTTTGTTTAGGGGTTGAACTTATCAAAACACATCGAGATACCAAAATACATCAAAAACTATTCCAAATCAAGTGATTCACATCCAAAAAACTAACCCAAATCCATCAATATATCAAAATCCAAATAAGGTAAGAGAACAAGTAGTCATATGGCTCAATCTTAAGTAAGAAATTTAAGAAATAACACTTAAAGTATTGTACTTAAGTTTTGTCATTTTATATAATTGTGTAAAAGGTGGGCTTTATGCCAGCAAATGAGAAGGTGCCATGTCATCATCTTAACAAATCCCCATATTAAAAAAAAAAAAAAAACCATCATATATCAGTTTTTGAGGAATCAACGATATACCCAAACACCAAAGCCAAATGTCGTCCGCCTCTTCTTAGAACCAAACCTCCACACCTCTGCCGAATTCAGTGCTGGAACCTGGGAAATTAGTACGTCGAAGCCGCCGTGATTGTGGTGTTGCAACCTCAAGGTTATGTGTTCTTCGTCCCAAAAATTACACTTAGAAGAAAATAAATGCCCAAACCCAAGATACAAAGGACAATTATTACACAAATAACGCAAGCACACTTTTTAGCTTTAGTGGTTTTTCGACGTAATGATGTATGAATATTACTCTCAGAACCAGCGGGTGCTGCCAAAAGGGATTCCCTATTCAGTGTTTTCGAAATGGTTTCAACAATCTGCTCTATAAAATTTGACTCAAAGCTGCAATAGGAAGTATAGCCACAATAGTAAGAAAGAATAAAAGATAGTGATCATGATTGCAAAAATTTTTTAGCAAAGAACTATTGAAGTAAAATTATAAACAATGTAATTTGTAAAAGAACAAAATTTAACAACAAAATTAGTTGTATTATAAAGTTGTAATTTTACTCAATAAAATAAACATTACTACATATATTTTTTGAAAATCTAATTGTTGAATTATATGTTCTTTACGCTCTTAATACACCCGTAAAATTTTGTATCAATTGGATATTATTTACTATATAATCTATAAATTTATATATTATAGACTATTTTAAACTACAAAAACTTGTAATTTAAACAATTTATTGATTACGTAGCTATTAACCTTTAATTTTCTAGAAATTTGCAAATATGGAGAATATAATAAGAAGATGTAACCCAATTGTGGATTTGTTAAAATTCACCTCCAATAAAAATATATTAAATAAAGTTGTAGTTTAAGATTATAATCAATTTTATAGCTAAACTTTTTCATTTATAAAATATTTTTAGTAAATTTTGTAATAGCCTTTTAAGTGCTGGGTACACACCATATCAATCATGGGATAATTATTGACAAACCATTAAGAGCATGCATATCTATTTTTTTATAAAATTTAAAACTGATATAGATTGAGATTTTAATTATGACCAAAAAAAAAAACAACCAAACAGAAGAAAGGAGATTAAATTTCCGCAAATAAAGATAGAAAGTAAGTTACCTATCTCGATTCAAAGGGAAGCCCGACAAATTTCCAGACTCTGTCAATGCATCCCTCCATTTCTTCACCATTTTTTTAGGGCCATTCGGAAGCGCTGCAAAATTTCCCTTCTGTTCTCGTACTTCAGACGGAGGCACATCGTAGAAAATAGGTAGCACTGTAAAAGTTTGTTTACATTTACACCTACGTCTACTGGTACTACCTTTGCGATCCATGATCACCTCGAGCTCATCAAGGCACCACTTGGAATTAGCATAGTTTTCGGAAAACACAATAACTGCAATCCTTGATGTTTTGATAGCCTGCACCAGCTCTGTCCGAATCGTCTTTCCTCTTTCAAGGTCACTATCATCTCTATACACGCGAATCCTTTTGTCCTTAAAAGCCTTACAGAGATGGTCCGTAAATCTTGTGCGAGTATCTTCACCGCAAAAACTAATGAAGACGTCATATGTACTGCAAGTGCAAGGTGTGGTTCGTAGGAACAAACACGGCATGGTTATTGGTTGCAGCACACGAGACCAGAATGAAGAGAGTAATTGGAGGTCTAAGGAAGTCAATACCGTTTCGTCTGGCCGGTATCGCCGGAATTTTTCGTACCGGTGGATGGGAATTAGAGAGAAATGAGATTGTAATAAAAAATAAGTATATAAATTATAAACAAAAATATAAAGTTGACTAGATAAGACTGTGGAGGAGTTATTAAAGAGAAAAAAAAAAAAAAAAGAATTAGAAAAAGGGGTAGGGTTTTTATATTTATTTTTATATTAAAAAGGGATTGGGAGTGAGTCAATGAAGACGTCAATGGTATTGGCCAACACTACAACATAATTGTCCAGATTGACCCAATAATTATTTAAAGACTATTAAATTTATTTGTTTTAAATGTTAATAAAAATTATTATTATTATATCAATATCATCAAAATGTTAGAGAAAAAGTCAAACAGGAAGCTGGCAATGAGACCAAATCTTTGGGCGAATATTGTAAGATGGTAGTTGCCGTTCCCCTGGAGTGAAATTATGGTAAAGTTTCGTAATGGTTACGTCTAGATGAAGATGTAAACTCAGGTCGTCTCTCTTTACTCATTTTTCATTTATATATATAAAAAAGCCAAAGTCCCATTCATATAAAAAAAAAAAAAAAAAAAAAAAAAAAAATCTCACACGGCGGAAAACTAAAAAAAGTTGAGGATTCTTCAAATAAATAACTAAAAGTTGATAAATCAATATGGGTGTGTTTAGATACTGCTTATTTTGTTGAAAACTGAAAATACTGTAGTAAAATAATTTCTAAATGTATGAATAGTACAGTAAAACCCATTTTTAATATAAAAGTTGCTGAAAAAAGAAATTTGTAGGTCTCATAAACAGTGCACGGCAAGGACGGAGGCAAGGGGGGGGGGCGAGAGGGGGCAAGTGCCCCCCCCTGACCTCCTAAAAAAAATCCAGGTGGCAGCCCAAATATTATGTTATCAAGTATTTTCACCCTGACGCAAACGTTCCATGCCTAGAGACAAGAGAAGAAAGCAATATTGGGTGCAAATCTTCATAACATTATTTTGTCATTTTCCAAACAAAACAAAGTTTTGTGGGTCCTACTTAACACCCATACTTCCTTGCCACATGGTCTCAAGCACTGGAATTTTTTTTTCCTGGAGTCCTTTTCTTAGGGCAACTTGTTCTTCAAATAAGTTATTCCCATGTAATCATAATAAAAATATATATTTAGGTCCTTGTATATCAAACTAATACCTTAGCATTCCCTAACCTTTTTCTCTTCTACTTTAACTTTTTCATAATTTCAATTTTGAAACACTTTATTTTTACTATAGCACCAATTTTAACTACTTACTACTTAAAGAATAGAATAAAAATACTGAAATTTTTCATAAATGAAAATACAACTTTATAATTCTTTTATATTGATTTATTTTCTCAATTTATTTTAAGGAATCAAATTACATGTTTAAATTCTATATATTTAGAATAATCTCTTAATTTGATTTTTATTAACTATGATTTTTTTTTGTTTTATTTATTTTAATAATATGAAATATATACTTACAATCAATTGAGATTATGGAGAAGCCAAATAACAATAATGATTTAGATTCAAATTCTAAACAAACTCATATCGAGGTGTATTTTACTAATCTTCCAATTGAACAAAATAAATTATGTATGAAAAAATAAATTAGAGTTTATATTATATTAGATTTGGATGACAATTGCATTAATAGTTTATAATTCTATATCTATTTTGTTATTAACATCGATTAATAATATTTAGATTAATTTAACTTTCAATCTTGTCTTTTAATTTTGCCCCCCCTAAACTGAAATCCTGACTCCGCCACTGGTGCACGGGACTCACTAGCGTGACCTAAAGCCACATGCACTTAAAAAAAAAAAAAAAAACCAAAAACCAAAAATGCAAACTTGGATATTGCGTGAAACGCGGTATTCACACGGATTCATAAAGTAATGGGGTCTACATATTACGTTAATTCATATTCTTATATATGCCATTCTATTCGTCATCAACTTGTGCTTTGGTGCACCGGAATGTAATCCAATTGTTTATTGGACTACTTATGCAATTCACCTAATAAAATTCAAAGGTTTTCGTTCATAAAAAGAAAAAAAAAAAAAAGAAAAAGAAAAAGAAAAGAAAAGTTAAAGTTCCATTCATCAAAAAGAAAATGTGGTGCAAAAAGTTGACGGATCAATATATAGTAACAGGGTCTACATATAATGTAAAATAATATCCTTATATATGCCATTCTATTCAGTCATCTACTAGTGCTTTTGTGAACTGGTGCCTAAGTTGGTCCAATTGGAGTGCAATTTTTACCCTTGAGAAGCTGATATGGTAAGCAGAATTCAGGTGAGTGAGGTGCGTCATGACGATTTGCTAGTATGGCCTTTGATTGCAGATGGAAGCTGATAGACCAAAAATGTATTTCCTCTTGTGATCAATTAATTGATTAATTACTCAAGTTTATTAATTAATCAAATTAACATGCAATGTACGTGGCAACACAAACAAATCACCAACTAGAAGCAAAATGCAGCGAAAAATAAAGTTGACATGGTAATTTGTTTATGGGGAAAACTACAGAGGCAAAAATCCCACCGAGTGATTTTAAGGTCACTACTCCCGAGAATTCACTATTATCACAACAAGCGGTTACAAGTAAAGGAATCTCAGTACTTTATACCAACTTATAGTTGAACCTTTATCTCAATACCCAATTGAACTTGTTTTGTAGTGACAATCTCTCCTTTTAATGCAATACTCCTAGTATGTGACTAACCAATAGATGCGCAGATCCCAGTACGCGACTTAATCACCAACTTAAGAAGGATGTTAGTTGAAAAGTTCGAAGTTGCTTGGTCACAAAACCCTATAGTGTACAAACACAGCAGCTTTTTCAAGATGAACAAGGTTTCCAGTCACAATTTGCATGAATAACTTTTTCATTGATGTGCATCTGCTGTGACGGCCCTTAAAACAATCCTTATGTATGTTTAGGGTTGTGAGAAAAGAAAGCTCAAACATTTATTCACAGATTGGATTGAAATCAGAACTGAAAATCTAATTTTCATAATTCTCGATAGATATCCTATCTGTTGAGCAGCTATCGAGCTTCATGCTTAGACCGCTTTTTAAATCTCGACTTAAATCTCAATAAATACTAGCTGTCGAGTTTTAAAAACTAACACTTCATCACTTGATTCTTGGACAGACTTGCATGACTTTAACACTTGGAGTATTAAACACATTCTAGATCTACCCAAATACAAGTAAAGTGTGTTTTGTTAAAGAATTAGCTAATACATGATGACATATGTTCTTAACATGAATCACATATATCCTAACAATCTCTCTCTTTGGAAATCCGTGACAAAACCACAACAAATAAATGAGCATATGACATATGACAGAAGTCATAAATCATTCAGCTCATACTCACTTGTTGAATACAATAAAATTTATCCTAACACAAACTCTTGAAAAATTTTGCAAGAAGTGAGTTTATGGCAAGGAAGACTTTGACAACTTGTATTTCTGAAACACTTTAAACAAAACTCATCAAGGCATCTTAGTGTGAGATAGAAATAAAAGATTGCATACAATATAAGAAGTATGTGCATAAAAAGAGAAAAGAAACAACACATGAAAGGATAGGTGAATGAACTGCAATAACAACCTCATCATATATGTGTCATCAAAGAGTACAAGGTTTGCTATCACAAAGTTATCACAAGACCAAAGGTACATGAACAATGTATCTAAAATAGAAAGAAAAGAAAAAGACACATAAGTCCTCACTACATCTCTTAAAATATATAGATACTCCCCCTAATAAGAATCTCCTAAGTACTAACTCTCCCCCTAAATACATGACTACTCTTATCCCAAAAATACTTCCCCTTTTTGTCACGAGTGACAAAGGATAAGTAACTCAAGCAGCCATCTCAGTATCACTAGAAGAGCTAGCACCATCGTCCTCATTAGCATCATCACTACCGGAGGCATCATCACTCTCATCCTCTGAAGCTAGTGGAGATGGAGAACAGTAAGCAGCAAAACCATTCATGGCAGCCTGTCGTCGAGCAATATGACCAACACAAGTGTTCACCTGACACAACTCATCACTAAGAGTGTCAAAGCGAGCATCCATGTGCACAAGCTATGCCATGATGTCCTCAAGAGTCACCCCACCCACAGAAGAAGGGGGAACAGATGTGGATGGAGTTGAAGAAGCCGGAGGAATCGCCGTCTTGGAGGAATTGTCATAGCTGTGCCTTGCTCTATTTAACGGTAACAGCATCCATGGCATACATGATAGAAAAGTGGTCCGACTCGAGATAGGAGATAGAAAAATGGTGAATGATCTGTGTGATAACCGAAGGAAAAATGAGCATATCACAGGTCGCCGTATCCCTATAGACATCTATGAGGGATAAAATAAATTGAAAGGGGAAGTCAATAGAAATGTGCTCCAAAAGGGATAGCAAAAATCGAGCACGGGGCTTTGTGATGGAGTTATAGTGAGACAAAGGATGTAAAACAAAAGTTATCACCATATTAAGAAACCTCGGACTTTTAGCAAAAGCCGAGCAATGGGTGTTTTGACTATCACCCCAAGAAGAAGGCCGCTCACAAAACAAAGACATGAGCTCATTTTTAGACATAGTCTTAAGACGATTATAGCAGGGGTTGTCAGGATGCACTACTCTTGGGACGTGGAACACCTCAGATACAATACCCGGAGTGACCACAATGCGCGTACCTTGAATGTAAGAGAAGAAATGAGGTACTGAATAATCGAATCCATGCATGTTGGAATAGAACTCTTGTATGATTGCGGAAGGATAAGTGACTGGGACACTACATAGTGACTCTCAATCCCTACTGTGAATGACAGTGGGTAGGTTCCTATCGGAGAAGTTCGATAAGATGACTTGGCATTTTGAATGAATGCCTTGTCTAGAAAAGTTCTCCGAAAAGTCCTTTCGGCTTTATCATCACAAAACCTAAAGCGGGAGGGGGTGGAATCAAAAGAAGATGCCCTGAAACAAAGAGGGTTCTAGGATGGAGTAGATTTCTGTTTAGGTGCCATAGAGCAACTAACTGAAAGAAGGAGAGACAGAAAGAAACACGCAGAAAAGTACCAAACAAATCAATACATATGAATATAAAGAATTGAAGGTATGTATGCATGAAAATACATGAACATGTGACATGCAAAATTAAAATCATCATGGGCTTTGTCCAATCTAAACCGACTAGCACACAAGTTTGTAACAAAGTAAACACATATTTAAATAAATTAAACATTTTTATAATGCAAATTTGATGCAATGCATGATGATTTAAAACCACTTAAACAAAACTCATCCCAAAAATTTTATAAAACTTCATCAATTTTGAAAAACCCCAAAATTTTTCAAAAAACCTCCTAAAAAGTTAGGTTACATGCATGAAATGCATGAAGAATGAAGGATTTAGGACGCTTACCAGTGAAGAAACACTTGATCTACGCCAAAAATCAACTGGGAATGAAGTTTAAAGTGAGAGAGAGGTGTTTGGGAAGGTGAGAGGTCAGAAAGGATCGAGAGAGATTGAGAGACATGAAACTGGAATCGCGCAGACCCTATCTATAGAAGCTCATAATTCTCTACAGATAGAGGTATTGAGAGGTGTCGAGCTTTAAAGTTTGCTAGATACAACTATCGTGAAGCTATCCAAAGGTGTCCACAACAAAAGGGGCTCGATGTATCAAGAAGCTATTGAGCATCTATAGAGTAGATATAAACGTTTTCGATGGATCGAAGAGCTATCGGAGAGATAGAAACTTTTTCGATAGAAACTTTTTCAATGGATTGAGGAGCTATCGAGATTGCAATAACAAGAAGTTAAAAGGGCTCGATAGATAGCCTAGCTATCGAGAAGTATCGAGAAGCTATCAAGATTGCTTAAAAACAGTTTTTTCAAGGAAGAGAAAAACACAGATATGAATGCAATCAAGCATGCTATTCAACCAAAGATCCAAACAACAATTTTAGCTTTTAAAACATCTCTCAATCAAGAAAAATGTCATGCATTTAAATCCAAAACACACACACACACACTAAACACATCTAACTAATTTTATATTTCAAAAATAAGTCAAGACAGTTTAGTGGGCATACATTAACACAAGTATACCTCGTGATGGCCAAATCATATTGTACTTGCACATGTATTAAAAGTAGCAAAGAATATTGCATGTTATGTGTGAAAAACATCGCAAGATTGTATAAGTGTCTATATGTTATGACGATTTGAGATATGAGCAAATCAATTTAACTCACACATGATCATAACTGTGTAATGGAGATTGTCACCTTCGAGGTACATCCTATAACTCCCACATCTTATAGAATACACGCTTGCAATAATATTTTAAAGCATTTTGATTCTTTTTACTTTCTTTTTTCTTTGCATATTTTATTTTAAGCATATCATGCATAGGCATATAAAAGAGAGAAATGAAATACTCACTTATGTTAAGCTTTTGAAATTGCACTTTTGCTATGCCGAAGCATACCGATGTCATTCCACGATTGATGGGCAACAGTGGTGAGATAGTTATCTATGCCTTTCTCTTAGGATTTTTTAGTCATTCCCATCAAAAAGTGTGATATGAGTGTTAAGTACAAAAGATAACTTAATCTTACTTATTACAAATACAAGCCACAAAGCTCATTTGCTTAGTTGTACATGGAGATGGTCATCTAAGCTATAAGAGATACAAAATTTAGAAAAATTTGTTTTCTTGGTCTTTCAAGGTACACATGTACCAATGTACACAAACACACTGTTTTTGTATTTTTCTGATTTTTCAATTTTTTTTTTTTTTTTTTTACTTTTATGGAGGAAAAAAAAAATAAAACAAAATTGAAAACAAACAAACAAAAACATGTTAAGCAAAGCAATGCATAAAAACTAGACTGACTCAAAATAATAAATCAAAACACTCAAATAATGCAAACACACAAAAAGAGAGAGAGGATGGAACCTTTCCTTTTAGCGAATCACTTAGAGCCTTTTCCTTCCACACCTTGGAGGAACTTTTCCTTTTAGAGAATCCTTGAGCCGGCAGAGTGGGGGAAGCATTGCATCCGTTTAAGTTCGAAAGGAATATGAGGGCTTTGAGAAGATCTCCAAGAGGAGTAAGAGAGGATGGAAACTGACTCAAGTTTCCTGATGAGACCATACTATTGCTCTGTTGAGTGGCTTGCCACTTATAGCAATTAGGTCGAGTATGTCCAGCTGCTCCACAGTGATGACAGAGATGCTGCTTCTTCTGTTTAGACTTTTGAGCATTGCTCTTCTTAGCCCTAGGATTTTTGATTTATTTCTTAGCAAGTTTAGGGGGTGCTCTTGAGATAAATTTACCCTTGTCTACGTTCTCAGTAGCTATCACAGTTTTAACATCATTGTTCTCAAATTCAATATTATTATCAAGAGAAACAAAAATAGTAGTACTAGGAGAAGCAATATTAGGAGAAGAGAAATCACACCCTAAACTAGTTCGATCAGAAGCAGATTTCTAGAGGCTGAGCATCTCATCGAGCTTTGCACTTGAAGTCCTCTCCAGTTGAGCTCTGACTTGGAACAGTTTCACTTCAAGCTTCTTGGTCCTCTCAGCCAAGAAATTGTTCTTAAACTTCAGTGCTCTAGTAGTCTGATTGGCTTCATCAAACTTTGTGGAGAGTTCTTCTCGTTCAAGTTCCACATCATTGAGCTTTTTGGTGGTCAACCTATACAACTTCTTATACTTTTCCGAGACCTTGTATAACTTTGTATAGGCTGTGTGGATGTCATCTTGCTCATCCATCTTCTCAAACTTTGACTCCACCAAGTCCTCTTCTTCATCCACATCTTCTACAATCTCTTCAGTAGGATTGACAATGACGGTAAAGGCATTTAGGATTCCATCATCCTCATTTTCAGAATCATCCTCAAGTTCGATGTCGCTTAATGTAGCAGCAAGTGCCTTACTTTTCCCAATAGACTTGAAATAAGTAGGGCACTTTTGTTTCATGTGACCAAATCCTTGACACCTGAAACACTTGGGTCTTGAGGGAACAGTGTACTGACTACTATCCCTAGCATCCTTCTTCCCTTTTCCTTGGCTTTTAGACTGAGAAGAACTTGACTGCCTACGGTCCTTGTCGAAGCCCTTTTTGTTGGCATTCTTCATGAACTTCTTGAATTGCCTGGTGATATAGGACTTCATTTTAGAATTTTCATCGTCAGAAGACTCATATGTGTCACTGCTCTTAACCTTCAATGCCATGCTCTTTCCCTTACTAGATTTCTCTATCCTTGTTAAACTCAACTCATAGGTCTGTAGATTACCAACCAACTCTGTCAAAGGAATTTTGTCAATGTCCTTTGATTCCTCAATAGCAGTGATCTTGGCATGAAATCTCTCGGGTAGAGATCTGAGCACCTTTCTCACAATCTTGGGTTCAGAAATGGTTTTCCTAAGACTAAAGGTTGAGTTTACTATGTTTTTGAGCTTGGCATAGAACTTATCAAATGACTCATCCTCCTCCATCTTGATCTCTTCAAAGCTTGTAGTGAGCCTCTGAAGTTTTGAATCCTTCACGGTCTTTGTTCTCTCATGGGTTGTCTAAAGAATGGTCCATGCTTCCTTTGCAGTTTCAATGGAGGATATCTTCTTGAACTCATTATTTGTGACTGCACTGAATAAGGCATTCAATGCCCTGCTGTTGAAGTTTGCCGCCTTGATCTTAGCATCATCCCAATCGGCCGATGCTTCCTTCAGCTTGGTCCAACTTATCTCCACAACTTGCCACACTTTCTCATCTAAAGATTGCAAAAAAGCTCTCATGCATATTTTCCAGTATGCATAGTTAGTACCATCAAATAAATGAGGAATAATGAGAGACTGTCCTCTATCCATGACAAACAGGGATCAATGGATCACACAGCAAAGATTAAGACATAATCAAAGTGTACCTGCTTTGATACTACCTGATAGGCCAAAAATGTGTTGACCCCTTGTGATGAATTAATTAATTAATTACCCAAATTAATCAAATTAACATGCAATGTACGTGGCAGCATAAACAAATCACCAACTAAAAATAAAATGCAGCGGAAAATAAAGTTGACACTGTGTACCTGCTTTGATACCACTTGATTGGCCAAAAATGAATTGACCCCTTGTGATGAATTAATTAATTAATTACCCAAATTAATCAAATTAACATGCAATGTACGTGGCAGCATAAACAAATCACTAACTAAAAATAATATGTAGCGGAAAATAAAGTTGATATTGTGATTTGTTTATGAATGAAGAAAACCTTCGAGGCAAAAACTCCACCAGGTGATTTTAAGGTTACCACTCCCAAGAATTCACTATTATCACAACAAGTTGTTACAAGTAAAAAAATCCCAGTACCTTATACCAACCTACAGTTGAATCCTTGCACTAATACCCAATTGGACTTATTCTGCAGTGACAATTTCTCATTTTAATGCACGACTCCCAATACTTGACTAACCAATAGATGCGCAGATTTCAGTACGCGACTTGATCACTAACTTAAGAAGGATGTTGGTTGCAAAGTTCGAAGTTGCTTGGTCACAAAGCCCTATGATGTACAAACACAGCAGCTTCTTCAAGATAAACCAAGGCAAACTAGGTTTCTGGTCCAATTTGCATGAATAACTCTTTCATTGATGTGCATCCGCTGTGACAGCTCGTAAAACAATCCTTATATATGTTTAGGATTGTGAAAAAAGAAAGCCCAAATATCTATTTATGGATTGGATTGAAATTAAAATTGAAAATCTGATTTTCATAATTCTTGATAGATACCCTAGCTATCGAGCAGCTGTCGAGTTTCGTGCTTAGACAGCTTTTTAAATCTTGATAGATACTAGCTGTTGAGTTTTAAAAACTAACACTTCATCACTTGATTCTAGGACAGACTTGCATGGCTTTAACACTTGAACTTGAAGCCTTGTTTCTTAAAGCATTGTTTCTTAAAGCATTAAACACATCCTAGATCTACCCAAATACAAGTAAAATGCATTTTGTCAAAAGATTAGCCAATACATGATGACATATGTTCTTAACATGAATCACATATGTCCTAACAAAAGCTATAATGTTAAAAGTGCATATCATTTGTTAGCTTCGGCAGAGGCAAGCACTATGCCAAGCTCTTCCTCACCAACAGAGTAGCAGAGCTTATGGAAGAGTATTTGGAAGATTTGATCTCCCAATAAAATCAGACATTTCCTTTGGCATGTAGTGAAAGATTCACTTCCAACAAAGCAAGATATAAGAGCTCGACATATTCTTATAGATGAGACATGCGATCTGTGTGATGATAATCAAGAAACTCTGCTACATAGCCTTTGGTTGTGCGATCATGCACAGTTGGTTTGAGAACCAATCGACTTGGCAACTTCATGAACTAGGGAATCGTGCAAAGGAGCTAGTCTCAAAGTGTCTTGATGTGAAGAAACAGCCAACTCGGGGTGTAACTCTGCTTCCTAGGGTTCACTAGATTCCTCCAATGAAGCAAAATTATTAGAATAACTTTGATGCTGCATTTTTTAATGCTTCGAGTTTTGCAGGTATTGGAGTTGTCTTTCGAGATCACACTAGAAATGTTATTGTCGTGTAGAGAAGGAAATTTCCTGACCTATCACAAGTTAACACATCATGCTATCAAGTCCACAAAGTATGGCCAATTACAAATCGCCATGTACTGCTACTAGGTTCTGCTATCATTATTCAGAAACCAACAGAAATTTGCCAAGTGCTGTTGCAATAAAAGCATAAAAAGCATGCAAAAACCATTCACACATTGGCGCGTGTAAGCAATGGCGTAAGCAGACTTGCGCATGTAAGCAGCGACGTAAGTAGTCCAATCAGGTGCTGACATGTGTCACCTTGAAAACCAAGACTTTTTGGCTAATCAAAAGATGCCGCGTGTTAAACTGTGACACATGTCACCAATCAGACTTCGTTATGTGTCACTCACCTACACCCAAACTCCTATAAATATAAGCCTTCCTAAGGCATTTCGACACACCAAAACATCTAGAGCACAAGCAGCATTAAAGAATATTTAGAAGCACTCAGAAGTACAGAAGCTCTGCAGGAATCAAACCTCAAAGCCTTCAAGAACTTCAACCTCAAGATCAAAGAACATTCAAAGCCGAACCATCCAAACTACCTGCCTAGATCTTAAAGTTTGTTGGAATTAAGCTCAAAAGCCTTTAGAAACTTCAACAAACCACAAATCAGCAAAGCTCATGGATTCAAGGCCTAAAAGCTCTGAAAAACTTCCACCATAAACCTTCAAAGGCAAAGAACATGCAAAGAACACAAAGAACATACGAAAAATACACTGAAGAAATAATTTCTAACAAGCTTATAGCCAGAAATTCATTGTAATTCTGTTTTAAGGGTCTTTGATCTATTCTTAAGCCAAATTGAAGGATATTTGGTTTTCAAGTCAAAATCACATTACCACAATTCCAATCAACAAGTCTTGTAAGGAGATCAAATTAGAGGATCACTATTTTGTAATTCAAAGAATTGTACCCCATATTCATCAATAAAAATTCACATTTGTGAAACTATTTTACTTGTTTGATTTATTTTGAAATCTAAATTTAGTCATCCACACACTGCTTTGAGTCAAAGATCCCATTGGTTCAAATTGTGGAGTTGGGAGAAGCTTTGGCAGCAAGACGTGCAATGGTGTTTGCCAAGGAGTTGAGCTTGTTCAATGTGGAAATAGAGGGAGACTGCTAACGGGTGATCAAAGCCTTGCCTGATCCGAGAAGATGCAGCACTTTGATTGGTCATGTGATAGATGAGAGTCGAAGTTTAGGCGATACTCTTCAGTATTGCAAGTTCTAGCATGTTCTAAGTGAAGGAAATAGATTAGCTCACACCTTAACTAGAAAAGCAGTTTTATCTACAGACACGAAGGTAGGGGTAAAAACTCTACCTAGTGATTTGGATAATGTTTTCCAATCGGATTTAGTCATTAAAATTTACTTACCTTTTCCTCAAAAAAAAAAAAAAAATGTTGGTCCAATTGTTTATTGGACTACTTACGCAATTGGCCTAGTAAAATTCAAAAGATGTTTTTACAACCTGTCTCAATTACATTTATAAGCTCATTATAGTATAATTTGTCCTACACTCTCTTAAAAGTTACCATGATTTTTTAGTGGAGTTTGTGGCATACCTTTGTGTTAAAACCCCTTCCTTCTCCTTTGTGTGCGTGTAGTTGTTTCTAAAAAAAAGGGTAATTGTCTCACATTGCTTAAAAGAGTGTGTTGCGTGTAGTATAACTTGCCCCACACTCCCTTAAAAGTTACCATGGCTTTTAAGTAAAGTTTGTGGTGTGTCTTTGTATTAGAACCTCTTTCCTTCTCCCATTTGTGTGTCTTTGTTTCTCAAAAAAAAAAAAAAAAAAAAAGGTTCATAATAGTACCATTTTATGTATCTTAAGTGTAATGGAAAAAAAAATTTATAACAAGGTTAATGTTAGAATTTTCAATTATGACAGAATTTCAAATTTTAGCTTACATCAGCTATTTGATTGTTTCAATTTTTAAAACCGTAGTTGTTACTTGTATAACATTGAGTTTGAACTATATTAGATGGTTAGTTTTATAGACTTAATTTAATTAGTGCTTTAGTGTGTGTGTGTATATATATATATATGATTTATAAACTTATCTTCATTTTTTTAATCCTACGGTTTGATTAGTGACCCATTAGTTGAACCAGTGACCTACCCAATGAATCAACTCTGAGTTAACATCTTTAAAAAGTACTAGTCGCTAACCCGTGCGATGCACGGGATGGTTAATTAAATAGAAAAATAATTAATCACAAAAAAAGAAAAGGCTAAAGGAATAGATAATAGGTTGATTAGTTCATCAAGAAAAAACCTAAAAAAATAAATAAATAAAAAAGAAAGGGAAAACTATCTACAAAGAATTGCAACTGTTTGTATGTTTACCTGGCTTGGCTCAAAGCCAGAATCCAAATTTAATTTTGCAACAATAAAAACATACAACTTCATATTAATTATAAATCAACCTCACTACACGAATCTAATTTTCGCTCTACTATATTTTTGGAGATCATGCTCCTAAACATTTAGTGTGTCAAGAATTTCAATAAACACTATTCCCACACCTATCTTTGTTCTGGACATTTAATTTACACATAAGCCAATAGCAATTGCAATTAGACAATCTTGACCCAAGCATTCTCCTCCTAAAATCTCATTTCTTTCCTTTAAACCTGCACGTCAAAAGTGATTTCTGGCAAATATTACATTTACACAAAATCTAAGCAACCTAACTCACCTTACATCTTTTAATTAAGCTAATCAAATCTTATAATTTCATTTTACAACTATAGCACCTTGCTCATTAAAAGAAAAGAAAGAAGTGAAAGGATGGTAGTCATATCCATAAAATATAATGTGATCACTTCATTTAGTGCCATTGAGCACCCATTCTCCTGCAATAAATTCATCAAAAAACTGATATGCCTCTGTCATAGCATGAGCAAACCTACCTTTCAAAGTAAGGAAAATAACTTCCAAAGACTTTTTATGCTTTCTCACCAAAGCATCTTTAATGACGCTAACACAAAGTGTGCAAAAAATTAAGAAAGCATTCAATGATTATAAACCAATTGAAGAATGATCCGTACATGCTAAGAACTACAGTAATACAGAGAAACAAAAATGTCCATATTTAGCTGGGATATTGCAAGCAGAAGAACAAAGACAAAGGCAAATGCAAAACTCAAATGACATTATCAATACTGGCTAAGAACTACAATAATTCTTTGCATCGGAGTGATAAAGGTTGAGCATGAGAAAATCAATTCATAGGTATAAATAATTATAGATATAAACATGTTCGGAACTCCGTTTTAAAAGAATTCAGCCGCAGAAAATTACATAACACACAAGATGATTCCAAGAGTGAAACTATCGCACTTCAGAAATAAACACCAAACATCAAATATATTTTAGAAAACTACAAAGCTTTCTGCATCAAATAGGGAAATTAACACCAAACAACAAATTTATTTTAGAAAACAACAAAAGTAATGAGAAAAACGTTAAGGACATTTATACATGTTATTAAAAAAAAAATCACATAAACAAAGAGGGAAAGGCTTACCTAACACCAATATGCAGGATTTGTTACAGAAAGAAGACTCTCATTGGAGTTCTCTTTGAGAAATCTTCACTTAAGGTATTCTTTTACTTGATCTTCGAGATGCAGAACTTAAAATGGGGTTTATTTGAAGCAGCAACTGTAAATTATTTTTTTTTAACCATTTAAAAACGAAAACCCAATATAAAATTTTCTCAATTGAGTCTAATTTTACAAATTTTGAAAACCAAAACGACATAAAAAGCATATTAAGATCCATTTAACAGACAAAAAATCAATTGAAAGATCTAAACTTATATGTATGTATATTATAACTCAAACCCAAACAGACAACAAAAACAGAGGTAGGTTTATAAAAGAGATAGCAACCCAAAACACCAAAAGTAAATAAAAACAGGGCAGGAAATTGTAGAAGAAGCTTAGGTCTGCAACCAAACAAAGAATCAAACAAAACCCCTCAAAAAATCTATTTGGGTTTCTCATAAACAACCCTAAAAGCCCAATCTTTATGACCAATATTGAATCTACAATTAGGATTGTGAGAAACCAATCAGCAAAAGGAAAAAGTAGTTGAATCTACAATTAGGATTGTGAGAAACCAATCAGCAAAAGGAAAAAGTAGGCTTACAATTATGAAGCGAAATTAAGAACAAAAAAAAAACCCAAAAATTTTTAGGCAAAAATAGGTACAATAAAATCAAATCCAAAAATTTTCCTCTAAAAATAAAGAGCCATTTTTACAGGTTGCAAAATCAGAAAAAATTTCAAATCCAAGCATAGAAGTGAATTTGCGTATAAAGCCCAGATGGGTTTTCATTTCTCTGTAATTAAGTCTTAAATCTAATACCCAATAATTCGATTTTAATGACATAAAATCCATATTAAGATCCATTTAACAGACAAAAAATTAATTGAAAGATCTTAACTTATATGTATGTATATTATAACTCAAACCCAAATAGACAACAAAAATAGGGGTAGGTGTATAAAAGAGATAGCAACCCAAAACGCCAAAAGTAAATAAAAACAGGGCAGGACATTGTAGAAGAAGCTTAGGTCTGCAACCAAACAAAGAATCAAACAAAACCCCTAAAAAAATCTATTTGGGTTTCTCATAAACAACCCTAAAAGCCCAATAGTTATCTCATCTATGTGAATTGCGGACCATTCCATTAATCAACCAAATTTCGGTTCACAATTTGCAAAATTTAGGCGAAAATTCATCGAAGATCATTGAATAAGAGTCATAACAAATTGATAGATTTAACAAAAATAAACAATTACAGTGAAAGATTTACAGAGAAAACAGCAAAGATCATAACGTACCTCAGCGGAGCAACCATGAACCTCGCGAAGAATGACCTCAAGGAAGCCATTGACGTATTCGTCATCTTCTCTCTCTCTCTCTCTCTCTCTCTCTCTCTCTCTCTCTCTCTCTCTCTTTCACTTTCTCTCTCGCTTGCTCACCTTTTCTTTTTTCCTGATTGTGGAATAGTTAAGAGAATGAATCATATAGGTAGGGGCGGCAGGGTATTAAAATTGAAATAATAAAGAGGGAACGGCTGGAGAAGAAAAAGCAGAATAAGAAGGGAAGAGAGAGCATTTGAGATTTGAATGCGTTAGGTTTGAAAGAGAGAAGTTGGGTTAAGCTAGGTTTTGTTCTGTTTTTTTGTTGTTTTTTAGATAAGTATCCGGTTTTGAGTGAAAAGAGTTTTGCTGGGTTTTGTTCTGTTTTTTTGTTTTGGTTTTTTTTTTTTTTTTTTTTTTTTTTTTTTTAAGATAAGTATCTAGTTTTGAGTGAAAAGAGTTTTTAATTTTAATTTTAATTTTTATTTTTTAAATACGGTGCTGACGTGGAAAATTGTGGAGCAAACAAAGTTTCGGTTTTATATATATATATAGATGAGAGAATGTTTAACATAATATAATTTTATTTATCTCCTTTACCTTTTTGTATAATTATGAAATTTGATAATTCTTGTAGTTATTAATAGAAAGTTATTATGATTTTATTCTAACATGAAACTATATAGGGTAAATTCCATTTACACCCCTTGAGGTTTGGGCTAATACCAATCAGGTCCAAGACTTTTCAAAACTAACCAATTTCATCCCTAAAGCCAATAAGTCTCTAAAACAATTAAGGAAAAATAACGAATTGTTTATGAACTAAGTTGGCTCTAGGGACCAAATTGATTAGTTTTGAAAAGTCTTGGACCTAGTTGGCATTAGTCCAAACCTTAGGATATGTTAGTAGAATTTACCAATTATATATTATAGCTTTAGGCATTTATTATGATTGTATTTGTATATGAAATTATATATTCTTTTTTTTAAAGACCAATATTCTAATGGAGAGTATAATTATGGAATATATATATATATATATATATATATATATTAGAAGACTGTCAATACACTTCATTAAGGAAGATTGTTCAAATTAGCATGAAATACAAATTCAAGTCACTCAAGGTCTGGTGGCACATCTTCCAAAACTTATGGAATAGAATTTAAACTCAATTCTCTATATATTATAGATTATAGATTAGGGTTAAGTAGTGCCAATTATGTTATATTAATTGAGTAATGCTTTATCTCAATTTTTTTTTTCCCGAGTAATGCTAAGCAAGAGTCTTGTAACTTAATTGTCATATCATAGTATTTACAATAGAGATATCCAAAGTTTAAATACCCACACTCCTAATTATTGATTAAAAGGTCCAAATCAAAATGAGTATTGCTAACATATGATATGTAGCATTTGATTATTATGTCTTTGACACTACTAGTGTAGAAGTGCTTAACACTGCTTGTGCATCAGTACTTGTGGCGAAGATGGATGCTTGGCAGCTTGGGGTTTGAATAAAGGGAGAGGTGATTTGACCATGAGGGAGAGAGGGAGAGGTGGTCTGAGCAAAGAAGAAGAAGCAATAGGGGTGGCAATAGAGAGAGAAGAAAGAAGTTGTGGGTTCAGGATGAGAGAGGGGTGAGAGATTATATTTTATAGGGCATGTGAGTGTTTACTATTTTACTGTGTTTTTAGATGTGATAGGAGAGAGGGATATTAAATGAAAATAATAATAAAAATGAATAAAAATGATTATCTGATTATATATTAACTAGCTTGTAACTCCATGCATATACATAGATACACTTAAAAATATATAATAAGATGCATAATATAATTCATATATATATATATATATAAAATTTAAATACTATTGATAGTTATTTTTATATCTTGTTAACTCTTTAAAAAAATTTGTAAGGATATTATTAGGTATAAAATGTAAATTGTCCATTTTTTTTTTTTTTTGTAATTATTGTGAAGCACTTCTTTTTTACGATTCATTTATGCTTAACTCTTTGATTTTTGTACTTAATAACTCATTTAAATGAATATTTATGATGTGGTCCCACATTTGATTTTAATATTAAGAAATAAATAAATAGTTTAGGACACATGATGCAAAATTGGAACTCTAATTAGAAATTCTAATTTGAGTTTCTCTTAGTTTCATCTATTATTATATATATAGATAGGAAAAGCTCAGAAAAGTCAAATCTATATATCTATATATCTATATATATATATATATATACATATATAATAATAGGTAAAGCAGGGAGAAAATCCAATTAAATTTCAAATTGAAATTTAATTAGAGTCTAATTATTAATTAGAGTCTAATTTTATGCCAGGTGAGTTAATTTAGTATAAAATTGAATTTCAAATAGAGTTTAATTTTGCGCCGCATGTCCCATCTAATCTAAATTTTTAAAATTTTGTCTCAAATTAGTTAATTTAGTGTAGAAAATGAGGATCTCAATATAATAAAACATAAAAAAACATAATCATATAACTAAAAAAAATTCAAATTTATAAGTCATATATATATATATATATATATTGATAGGTAAAATTTAGAAAAAATTGAATTAGAATTTGAAATTTTAATCAAATTTTGTGTCATGTGTCTAAATTCAAGTGGGAATTACGCCATCATTATCCACTTAATCTTGTGCCATGTGTCTACTTTAGTTTTTAAATCTTTGTATCAATTAAGCTAATGAGTGCAAAATACTAAGAATCTAATATTAATGAACTATAAAATTAAAAAAAAAAAATCGCATATACTCAATAAAAATCACCACATGTTTTTCAAAAAATAAAAATCACCACATAACAAAAATCACCACACGCTCTATCTTATTAAAAATTAGAAAACAATTATCATAAGTAGTATTAAATTTAGATAAGAATTTTAATATGTGACTAATTATGTTTACTTTAAAAAATATTTTGATTAATTATCTACATTTTATGATGAAAATTGTATTTAATTTTAAATGTATCTATATGTATGCATAAATGCATGTGTTACAAGCTTAAAAAAAAAATTAATTTGACTAATTATTTATACTTTTATAATAAAAATTTTGTTTAATTTTAAATGCATTCATGCGTTTCCATAGAGTTACATGCTAGTATATAATAATAGGAGAAACTGAGGGAAACTCAAATTAGAATTCCAAATTAGAGTTCTAATTTTGCACCATGTGTCTGAAATTATTTATTCATAAAGAATTTTATTTCTTAATTTAAGAATCAAATGTGGGATCACATCATAAATATTCATCCAATTTGGTTATTAAGTAAAGAAATCAAAGAGTCTAGAATAAATAAATCGTAAAAAAAAAAAAAAAAAGTGCTTCACAATAATTAAAAAAAATGGACAATTTATAGTTTATACCTAATAATATCCTTACAATTTTTTTTAAAGAGTTAACAAAATATAAAAATGGCTATCAATAGTACTTAAATTATATTATGCATCTTATACAAATTTTTTTAAAGAGATAACAAAATATAGATGTATAGCAACCTACCATCCACTACAACATAATGTAATTTCAGTGACGAAAAAATTCGTCACTAAAAGTCTAGTTTTCATCACTAAGGTCCTTTAACGATGAAACTCATTTGTCGCTGAAACCCGGTCTCTAAAAGTCCTGGGGACGAAAAATTTCTTTACTAAAAGTCTGATTTGTTTAAAAAAAAAAAAAATTAGCTACGAAAACATTTCGTCACTAAATGTATTCCTTGCTAAAAAACCTGTTCAATGATGAAAATATTCGTTACAAAAAACACTTTAGTTTATTAAATAATATTTAGTGGCAAAAAAGTTCGTCACTAAAACTATTTTTAAGAAAATCCAGGCACATATAGCAATAAAAATTTTCGTCACTAAAACCATTTCTTACAAAATTCAGCTACATTTAGCAATGAAATATGTTGTCACTAAAACAATTTTTTGTTGTTATATCATGAAAAAAAAAATTTGTCGCCAAAACTTATTTTATGTTTTTAATTTTTTCATGACTTTGATATTAACTTGTAACCTGTCATTACATTATTAAAGCCTCACATTTGAATTACACATTTATTTCAACAACACATTTATAAAAAAAGATCCATACATTCCACAAGTAATAAATAAAACTAGTATCCAATTCAAAATCATTCCATACAATAATTGTTTGCAACATATGCAATAACTCAAAATGTTTTATAACAATATGAAAAGTGTAGCATAATATAATTAGAACCAACAGAGGATGTCCTCATATGTCTTCAAGTAATGCCAAAAGTAAATCGCCTAAAAGCCACCAATAAGAAATCTGTACAAATATAAAAACAATACTACATCAAAATCATAAAGTAAAAATATTAACCATGTTATAAGAAACATTTCTAACAATGCATTAACAGTAGCCATACTAATTAATTAAAATCACAACTCCTAATGTATAAGTTGTAGGAAGCAAATATAGATTTTCAAGAGTAATATAATACAATTAGTTTCAAATAATGTATTAAAAAAAAAGTAGTCACACCATGTAGTGGGGGTCAATTGCTAAATAAAGTACTAACCAATAAGTTTTTTAACTTGAAGATGAACCACCCCCATAGGTAAGAGCGTACAATTACAAGGTGAATGCTATTTTAGTAAAATAAGGATAACTCATGCATAATGTATTCTAACATCTAAGTGTATAAGCTACTTAAATAAAGTTTTATCTCATTCATGAATGTACAAGTCTATATTAATACTTAAACATATATACATTGCACACTTAAACACTCTTAATATGAATTTCAACCATTTTATAACATCATGCAAGCCACCCGCTTGCTTTAACACAATAACCCACTACAAAACCAATCACAAACATTACAAATACAATGCTTACAAGTATTGAAATCGAATAAAGTAATATTCATCACATCTAATTAACAAGTTCCATTCACATTTGTAAGAAAATAAAACACTCCCAATATGAATTTAACCCACCTTATAGCACCGTGCAAGCCATTTACTTCTTTTAACACAACAACCCACCACAAAATCAATCACAAACATCACAATTATAGAGTGTTTACAAGTATTGAAACCAATTAATTACTATTCATCATATTTAATCAACAAGGTCCATTCACATTTGTAAGAAATTAAAAACACTTCTAATATGAATTTAAACTACCTTATAACACCATGCAAGCTACCTGCTTGTTCCAATACAACAACCTACCACAAAACTAATCACAAACATCATAAGTATAGAGTTTTATAGATATTTAAATAGATTTTACTAACTATGATCAAGCTAAGTGTACAAGTCTGATTTGTTGGCTAAGCTTTGGTCTTTGACATTCCATAGATCTAAGACTCTTTCTATTCCCTCACAGCAACCCAAACAATCATTAACCTTGTCATCACATTCAACCAAAAACCATTAAATTGCTTCTATAGTACATAAATAAAAAAACACAGTCCAATTATGGCTTAATTAACACTTGGTTATGAAATTCATTGGGATCACAATACATTGGGATCACTTAAAAGAAATTCATTCTTATAATTATGTTTTTGAGATAATCCTTATAGTAATTTAGTGTGTATGAAATGGAGATTATAGTTATGAGTAGTGAAAACTTCTATTAAAAAAAATCATTACAAATTCACAGTAAAAAAAAGCTATAAAAATGTGAATATAGTTACTCAAGGCAACATACAACATGAATAGAACATCTTCATAAAAACAACAGTTGAATGGTTTAGGACCCCTCTTTTGAGTACTAAACCTTGAACTAAGTTATAAAAAATTTGTCTATAATCTAGACATACCAAATGATAAACATATTAGATTATAGCTCAAAATATTCACCCTAACTTTAGAATTAAATTCTCAAAGTCAGAGATAGCATTTACTGTTTACTGCTCATTTCAACAGCATATGTCTCATTTGTAAAATACAAATGGGCTATCTAAACACATCCAATTCTCATGAAATTGTACAAAGCCACTCCTCTGGATGTCTCGTAAATACCATATCAATTTCAGAGTCAAATTATAAAGACATGATTTAATAAAAATCATACAATATAACATGCTCAAATTTGTCCTGACAAAATTTCATGTAACTTAGAAATTAAACCATTATATTTATATCAATCCAAATGCTGTGAGACCACTTCCATTACAACCATATGTGTCTTAGAATTCATAAAAAGTACTCCTAGCATCCTAATTCACTGTATACAATTTAATACATAATTTATCATGTGCAAACAATGAATCTGTCACAGTGACAGCTTTGCAACATTTTCTTGTAAATTCACAAACAATTATCAAATGATGGTATTTTCATATGAAATTTAATAAACACATAATAGACATATTAGAATACATGAATAACACCCAATTAACGATAATATCATCAATCTTTCAAAAGACTAACACAAAACCACAATACTAACTCAAAGCCTATCTCTCATAATCAATGAAATCGTAATCCCACCACAATGAGGTTCCCCAAACACAAGATACATTTATCATGCTGAAAAATCACATGTTTGTATCGCATACAAAACATACACAGCGAAAATTTAACAGATCTACTTCATTCGCAATCGATAATATGCACTATGTAAGTTTCAGAATTTAAGAACAAAAGAGCGTATCTTGGTATAGTAAATTTCAAAACAAAGATCAGAAGTACTTGAGAATACTTTTAATCTTCACTCCAATTCCAATTTACGCCCAAGAAGTGTGGTCTCTCAATTAGTTTTCAAAGGAGAATTAGAGAGTGTCTCACACTCACATATACATCATTTTATACATTTACCAAATTTTGTATGTTTCTCCCTTAATATCTAACTGATTATCTAATTGGACTAGCCTTCTAGACTTTTTCAATTGGGCTTAAGTGTGTGGTTTGGAGTGGGACCAAAAGATACCAATAAGACACTAGCTTCAATGGGCATTGGGCTTTTCTGTCAACTCCTGACAAGTCCAAAGTTACTATTAATTATATTTAATACCACTATATATATATATATATTTATATATATATAATTGTGCACTAGGCCTTCTTTATAAATTATATCCCAAGACTTTATTATACATGCAACCCCTTCATAAAATATTCATAGTACAAAGTCATGAAAATTGACTACCACTTTGTAAATTACTACATCTTAATTCCTTAAGTATCCAGTTTAATCCTTTAAGTTATTCATCATATATTTATGAAATTCAATTCCATAAATATATACTTTGGTAACTCCTTACTAAAATGGTTAGGCCTAACACTCTAAATAACCAAACCCATTAAACTTATCTCAATGGAATATTTTATATTTCCGTTAAGAGACTATGAATTCTATCTTGAGAATATATGTTCCATCAATACTAAATGTGGCTGCCCAACATACTGAGGTTTTGATTGTGACTTTAGACCTCACTCCTGATATATCAAAGTAACATACACTTCATGATCAGGTCCATTATTCTTTTAGGATTAAAAGTTCATGTAAATAGAAGTCGTGAGTTTATTATTCATTTGACAGTCGTTTGAAGAATAATGAATCTCACAGCTGTTCAGTTCAATATGTTTTAACTCTTAAAACATATCAACATACCAACTAGAAATCTCAATTTCTATGATCAAGACAAATCATCTTAGTTGATACATTATAGTCTTCGCAGATGAAATACCCAATTTCATCATCATCATCATCGACTACGAACAACAATTCTGAATTTACAAATAACTTGTAATTTATATCTTTTGTGACTAAATCACATACTATATATCTCATAGACTATATGATAATGTCCCATATTCATGCTATTATCATTTTAGATAATAATAACACAACTTTATTAATCGCAATATAATGTTATACATAATGTCATACATAGCATCATATAATAGAATTTAAGGGCACACATTCTAACAATCTCCCATTTGCCCCAAAGACTATTGTATACTAATCTAACTCCCATTTCCTCCAAATGTGACTCAAAAGTCTTTTAGGGTAAGGTTTCGGTAAAAGGATTCGTTAGATTCTTTGTACTTTCAATATTTGCTACTGCTACATCTCCATAAGCAACAATGTCTCGAATGATGTGGTACTTTCTTTCTATGTGTTTTCCTTTCTTGTGATTCCTTGGATCCTTAGATTATGCAACCACTCCACTATTGTCGCAGAACAATGTAATAGGAACTTGCTCAATTCTCATAACATCAAGATTAGAAAGGAATTTTTTGAGCCAAATTGCTTCCTTTGCCACTTCACAAGCAGCAATATATTCAGCTTCCATGGTGGGGTCCAAAATACAAGATTGCTTTATACTCCTCCAACTTATGGCTCCACCTCCCGAGGTGAACACACAACTTGGAGTGGATTTTTTGAAATCAAGGTCTAACTGAAAATCTGAATTTGTATAGCCAATAGGAATCAAATCCTTACAACGGTAAACAAGCATATAATCTCTCGTTCTTCTTAGATACTTGAGAATATGCTTTACAGCTTGCCAATGCGTACGTCCTGAATTTGATTGATATCGGCTGACCATGCCAACTAAATAACAAATATTTGGTCAAGTACAAAGCATGGCATACATGAGACTTTCCACTGTAGAAGCATAAGGAACTTGTCTCACCATGTTTTCTTCCTCAAGAGTTTTAGGCCTTTGGTCATTGTATGGAGGAACTCTATGTCTGAAAGGAAGTAATCTTTTCTTGGAGTTTTGCATACTAAACCGTTCTAGAACCTTATTTATATATGCAGCTTGTGACAAACCTAGCATCATATTCTTTCGATCTCGCCAAAGCTTGTTCTCTAGAATATAGTTAGCTTCGCCCAAGTCCTTCATATCAAATTGGCTTGACAACCAAAATTTAACCGATGATATTACCCCTACATAATTTCCAATGAGTAGAATATCATCAACATAAAGTACTAGGAACATTACTACTTTATCTCGATGTCTTTTGTACATACATGGTTCATTAAGATTTTGTTCAAACCCAAATGACTTGATTGCTTGATCAAATCTAATGTTCCATGATCTAGATGTTTGTTTAAGTCCATAAATGGACCTTTTCAACTTGCATACCATATGCTCTTGGTTCTTTGCTATGAAACTTTTTGGTTGCAACATGTAGATTTCTTCTTCAAGATTACCATTAAGAAATGTAGTCTTGACATCCATTTGCCAAATCTCATAATCGTAATGAGCAGCAATGGATAAGAGAATTTTGATAGACTTAAGCATGGCTACTGGCGAAAAATTTTCCATCATAGTCAATTCCTTGTTTTTGTGTATACCCTTTCGCTGCTAGTCTTACTTTAAATGCTTCAATCTTTCCATCTATCCTTTTCTTTCTCTTGTAAATCTATTTGCAACCAATATGTTTAATGTCGTTAGGTACCTTTAGAAGATCCCATACATGATTGGAATACATAGAATCCAATTTAGATTTCATAGTTTGGACCCAATGATGTGCATCTATATCATTCATTGCTTCTTCATAATTATAAGGATTAGATTCAGCCTCTCCTGAGATAGCTTCATAAGCTTCTCCCAAACATATAAATCTTATAGGTGGCTGAGCAATCCTCCCACTACAAGGAGGCACCTGTGTACTAGACATCTCATGACTAGTATCTTATGGTGTATCTAATACAACTACATCATCCCTAGTTTCATCCATTGGTTGTTCAACTACAGGTTCATCTATTTCAGCCAAAACAACTTTACTCCTAGGATTAAAGTTATTCACATAATCATCTTCCAAAAATTTGGCATGAGTACTAACAAACACTTTGTTATCCTTATGATTATAGAATAAATAACCCTTAGTTTCCTTTGAATATCCTAAAAACATGCATACTTCTATTTTTGCTTCCAACTTATCAAACTTCCCTTTCAACACATGCTAGACATCCCCAAATGTGGAGATATTTCATACTAGGCTTGCGCCCACTCCACAATTCTTTAGATGTGTTGGGAACAGATTTTGATGGAACTAAATTCAAAATATGCATTGCAATTCTTAGTGCATATGCATATTCCCAAAAGGAAACTGGTAAAGTTGAATAACTCATCATGAACCTAATCATTTCCAAAAGAGTCTTGTTCCTTCTTTCTGCTACACTATTTTATTGAGGAGTTTCAAGTGCTGTCAATTGGGATACAATTCCATTTTGAATTAGATAATCGTTGAAATCCTCAAGAAGGTATTCGTCACCTCGATCAGATTGAATAGTGTTTATGTGTCTACCCAATTCATTCTCAACTTCAGCCCTAAACTCTTTGAACTTGTCAAAGGTTTTGGACTTCCATCTCATTAGGTACACATAACCATATCTTGAGTAATCATCTGTAAAAGTGATGAAGTACTCATAACATCCTTTTGCTTGGGTTGACATAGGTCCACATACATCCGTATGAACTAATTCAAGCTACTCTTGGGCTCTTCTACCTTTTGCATTAAAATGTTGTTTAGTTATTTTACCTTCTAAACAAGATTCGCAAACCGAAAATTCATCAAAGTTCATGGGTTGTAAAAGTCCATCTTTGATTAGTCTTTGAATCCTATTTGAATTAATATGACCCAAACGTAAGTGCCAAAGATATGCATCATTAGAAGGAAACTTTTTCTATAATGATTTTACATGGGAGTTAATATCTAATTCAGAATTGTATAATTCATGCTTATCAGGAGTTAGAATATAAAGACCATCCACAACATTGCCAGAACAGACAAACATTTTATCATTCTTTATAACAACATTGTCTTTCAGGATAACACAATACCCATGTTTACCTAAATAAGTTACAAAAATTAAATTTCTACGAACATTAGGGGCATGTTTGATAGACTGTAATAGCTACTGTAATGTAATAGTTATTCCTATAGTTTAGTTATTTTTTAGTTTGATTATGTTTTTATTACAAGGAATAGTCATTCTTTATGAATAGCTATTTTTTAAAATGAGGAATAACTATTGTTTTTTTAAAAGGTTGTATTAGCTATTCCTTAGTAGTGCAATAATTTCAAAACTTAATATATTTTCAAATAAACAAACTTTCCATATACATCTAACAATTATAAAAATAAAAAATCATAAAAAATAACACATATCTCTCTTAAATTTAAAAATAACAACTTTTAAGGAGATACAATTGTATAAGTAAGATATTTTCTAAAATATATTTTAAGTTACATTTTAATGTTATAACTCATAGCCAAACTAATAAATAGATGTTATTATTACATTACAACACACTTTATTACTAGTAATAAAAATTACAATTCCTATCATAATCTTCATTCAGTGTACCAAACGTACTCTACATACATACAGACAGTCTTCTAATATTAAAACTCTAGAATTAAAATATAAATTAAACACTCCAACAACTACAACCAGAACCCTGCTCCCATCCACTAAGGTAAGAAACAATTCCCCTTCATACAACTTTCTGGTCTCCTAGAACTCTTGCAAAGAATTGTAGATATGATTAGTACAACTTAAATCCACACATTAGGAATCCATGGGATTCTATACTAAACATATTTCAAGAAGGAATGTACTTATCATACCTTTATTCTTGGTAGCCATAAATATTGGACAATTCCTCTTCCAATGTTCTTTCTCAGCACAATGAAAACACTTTCCTTTGTTTTTTTTTTCCTTTGTTGGCAACTCCTAAGGCAATTTGTTTACCATCTTGCTTGGTGAAATCCTTCTTTTTCTTCTTCTTCTTCTTCTTCTTCTTCTTCTTCTTCTTCTTACCCTTGCCTTTTGACTTAGATTGAGAAGTAGAAGCTTCACCCATATTGGCTTCAATATTAGAAGCACCAAGATTGTCTTCCGCTGCCACCAACTCATTCATTAATTTAGACAATGAATAAATTTTTTTATTCATATTATAATTAAGTTTGAATTCCTTGAATGATTCCAGTAGTGACTAGAATATCATATCCACTTTGGATTCTCCATCAATATCGGCACCTAAAACTTCTAATGTGTTTAGATTAGAGATCATCCTAAGACAATTCTCCCTCACTGAATTACTTTCAGCTATTTTGGTATTTGTAAATTTGTCTCATAGTTTCTTACCTTGTAGAACGGTCTTGCTCACCAAACATCTTCTTCAGACTTAGCATTATATCTGAAGCTAGTTCTACATCCTACATTTTATGCTGTAGAACATTTGAAATAAATGCCAAGATATAGCACTTGACCATCTCATTAGATTTTTGCCAATGATCATATCACTGTTTTTCCTCAAGAGGAGCATCTAATGATGGAAAGTTAAAACAAGGTTGAGTAAGCACATACTTGTGCTCTTTAGCTGTAAGAACAATGTCCAAATTTCTTTTTCAGTCAACATAATTGGATCCAGTCAGTTTGTTTTGATTAAGAATTGCTACAAGTGGGCTAAATGATGCCATGATAAAATCTGAAAACAATAAACATGAATATTATAAGTAAAGTGGACATTATCAATTTAGCATATAAGCATATAATACGAAACCTTAATAAAACCATAATATAATATATGCAATGACAACCCAATCCCATGTCTATAATTCCTTGGTAGCAAGTTTATTATAAACTCTATGATTGATTAAGAATTATTTTCATTATTAGTACTATCATGATAACTCTTATCAAACACTAATAATATGCCGTATTACCTTTAGCCTTTAAGTAATAATAACATAGCTCCTTTGGGAGGTTAATATTACACTTAGTTTAGTGTACACCATTATCTAGAATCATGTGTAGCAACATTTCATCTCCCTTTTATAGTGTTTAAACTTGTAGTACCATGAAACAAAACACCCTCTTTTGGGATCGCGAGACATATACGCCAAGACGAGGTGCTTGTCTACACTACTTTAAATGGGTAAGTTCAATCTTGTAGTACTATGAAATAAACACCTTCCTTTGGGATCGTGAGGCATATATGCTAAGACGAGGTGTTGATCCCACACTACTATAAATTGATAATGGAGGCCGTGAGATCCAACCATTGTATCTCTCTCCCACTAGATGTTTTAAAAGAAAGGTTTTTAATTTAAAACATGCATAAACTAATTTACACATAGCCTTGCTCTTTATACATGAAAAAAAAAGGTGTTAGAATTTTTGGCTACTCATTCTGTCTACTCTCGTGAGTAGCGAGTTTTGGCTATTTGTTTTGGCGACTCGCCTAATTGTGAAACCCCAGTCGCGAGTTCATCCAGAAGCTTTTGCAACTCACTCGCGAATTGTCAGTCACGAAAACGCCCAGAAACAGCATTTTTCTTTTAACCATTTTTTATGATTCCAATGAACAAAACACATTCTTAATGATCAAAAACAATGAGATTAAGATTAAAACTAGAATTTAATTGAAGTTAAAGTGTTAAAATTCAATTTTATATGGTTAAAATCAAACTTAAACAACATCATAACATCAAAATCAGTTTTAATCAAACAATAGTTTCAAAACTAAAATATGCAGAAAAATGACTGCATAATCTTCACAACTATGAAAATAATTCTTTGATTCTAAAACTCACTAAAAATGTTATACAGATTCGAAAATGAAAACCGCTTTGATACCAATTGTTGGAAAATCACGTGTTTGTATCGCATACAAAACATACGTAGCGGAAATTTAACGGATCTACTTCATTCGCAATCGATAACATGCACTATGTAAGTTTCAAAATTTAAGAATAAGAGAGCGTACCTTAGTGTGGTGAATTTCAAAACAAAGATCAGAATTACTTGTGAATACTTTTAATCTTCACTCCAATTTCACTTTACGCCTAAGAAGTGTGGTCTCTCAATCAGCTTTCAAGGGATAATTAGAGAGTGTCTCACACTTACATACACACCATTTCATACACTTACCAAATTCTGTATGTTTCTCCCTTACTATCTAACTGATTATCTAGTTGGGCTGGCCTTTTAGGCCTTTCCAACTGGGCTTAAGTGTGTGGCTTGGAGTGGGACCAAAAGAAATCAATAAGACACTAACTCCAATAGGCCTTGGGCTTTTCTGTCAACTCTTGACAAGTCCAAAGTTACTATTAATTATATTTAATACCACTATATAAATATAATTGTACTCTAGGCCTTATTTATAAATTATATCCCAAGACTTTATTATACATGCAATCTTTTCATAAAATATTCATAATAATACAAAGTCATGAAAGTGGACCGTTACTTTGTAAATTACTATATCTTAATTCCATGAGTACTCGGTTTAATCCTTTAAGTTATTCATCATATTTTATGAAATTCAATTCCATAAATATATACTTTAGTAACTTTTTACTAAAGTGGTTAGGCCTAACACTCTGAATAACCAAACCCATTAAACTTATCTCAAGGGAATATTTTATATTTCCGCTAAGAGACTATGAATTTCAGCTTAAGAATATATGCTCCATCAACACTAAATGTGGCTGCGCAACATACTGAGATTTTGATCGTGACCTTAGACCTCACTCTTAATATATTAAAACAACCTACACTTCATGATTAGGTCCATTATCCTCTCAGCATTAAGAGTTCATGTAAATAGAAGTCGTGAGTTTATTATTCATTTGACTGTTGTTAGAAGAATAATAAATCTCACAGTAGTCCAGTTCAATGTGTTTTAACTCTTAAAACATATCAACATACCAACTAGAAAACTCCATTTTCATGATTAAGACAAATCATCTTAGTTGATACGTTATAGTCTTCGTAGATGAAATACCCAATTTCATCACCGACTACGAACTACAATTCTGAATTTACAAAAAACCTGTGATTTATATCTTCTGTGACTAAATCACATACTATGCATCTCATGGGCTATATGATAATGTCTCATATTCATGTTACCATCATTTTAGATAATAATAAAACAACTTTATTAATCACAACATAATGTCATACATAGTGTCATACATAGTGTCATACATAGTATCATACAATAAGATTTAAGGACACACATACTAACACATCAAAAAACATAATGTACCAAATCATAGAGAAACCATTTTTTTAATGTTCATATTCAGATCACGTCAAACAACTTTAAAATCAATTTCGAATGTCTTTGAGATTGGAAGCAACATGCATAAACTTACAACATACAACATGAATAAAACAGCTTCATAAAAACAATATTTGAATGGTTTAGAACCTCCCCTTTGAGTACTAAACCTTGAACCAAGTTATTAAATATTTATCTATGATCCAGACATACCAAATGATAAGCATATTAAAATCTTCCAAACAATAGCCAGGTCTGTGCACTTATTGACGCAGAAAACAAATGCTGGATTGAGGACAGGGTTCAAGAGGAATTTCTTCCTTTTGAAGTAGAGGCAATCACCAGCATCTCCTTGAGTACAATTCCCACGGAGGACAGGTTGATTTGGGCTGAGAACCAGCATGGGTACTACACCCCAAAGTCAGCATATCGACTCCTTTCTAAGGAGGCAGATGTTGTAGCCGCTGGCACTTCCAACCCAGTAGCTCATAAGCAATTCTGGGATGAGCTCTGGCTCATCAACGTGCCAAGAAAAATCCGCCACTTTTTATGGCGTGCTACCACTGACTCACTTCCAACTAAAGTTAATTTGCAAAAGCAGAAAATTGTCCATGATCCTACGTGTGAGCGCTGCAGTGATGAAGCTGAAGATATCGTCCATGCACTATAGGGGTGCCAAATGACCAAACACGTCTGGTGGGAGTTGGAAAGTTGTAGAAATTTCCTATCAGAAAAATTTGTTAGCTTTTGGGGCTTTCTCTAAGGAATTCTCGCACAAAAAAATCAGAGGCTGGAAGAGTTATTTGCCTATATAGGCTGGAGCATTTGGGGTAATCAGAATGCAAAGAGGGTAGGGTCATCATCCTTGCCATTGGAGAAGATATTTAACGACACCCTCGAACGTTTGCTAGAGTTTCATTCGGTACAGGCGGAACCTCTGAATCAAGAAGTGACTCCACACCCAGCTCACTGGTTGCCTCCTCCTCCATCAGTTTACAAACTAAACTTTGATGGAGCATCTTTCCCGGACATTGCTCTAGCAGGACTGGAGTGGTGGCTCGTGACTCGGATGGCATGGTTATCGCTTCCTTCTTAGAACGCACCACCCAACCACCTACTGTGGAAGCTCTGGAAGCTCTAGTGTGCAGGAGAGCCATCGTATTTGCAATAGAAATTGGACTCCAGGATGTTGTTTTCGAAGGTGATTCAGAGGTTATTATAAAACACCTCAATGCTAAATAGCCTTGCTTGGCTGCATTTGGACACATTATAGATGAAGTCCACTCCTTATTAGCAAGGTTCAGAAACATCTCCTTCTCACACACAAAGCAAAAAGGAAACAATGTTGCAAATAAACTTGCAAAACTCGCGAGAAATTTGTATCAGCCAAAGGTTTGGCTAGAGGATATTCACAGTAATGTAATGAGCGCTGTAATTCTTGACAGAGGCATTCTGTCCGATTAATGATAATGTCTTTACAGTCTTCTCAAAAAAAAAAAAAAATCCTTAAAGTCATAGTTATCATTTACTGTTTACTACTCATTTCAACAGCATATGTCTCATTTGTAAAATACAAATGGGCTATCTAAACACATCCAATCCTCATGAAATTTTACAAAGCCACTCCTCTGGATGTCTAGTAAATACCGTATCAATTTCAGAGCATAAATCCATATTTTATTAAAAATCATACAAGACAACCTGCTCAAATCTATCCTAACAGAATTTCATGCAACTTAGAAATTAAACCATTATTTTTATATCAATCCAAATGTTGTGAGACCACTTCCATTACAACCATATATGTCTTAAAATTCATAAAAACTACCCCTAACATCCTAATTCATTGTATATAATTTAATACATAATTTATCATGCGTAAACGCCGAATCTGTCACAGTGACAGCTTTGCAACATTTTCTTGTAAATTCACAAGCAATTATCAAATGATGGTATTTTCATATGAAATTTAATACACACATACTAGACATATTAGAATACATGAATAAACATCCAATTGACCATAATATCATCAATCTTTCAAAATACTAACACAAAACCACAATACTAACCCAAAGCCTATCTCTCATAATCAATGAAATCCTAATCCCACCTCAACTAGGTTCCCCAAACACAAGATACATTCATCAAACAATATGATGTACCAAATCATAGAGAAACCATTATTTTAATGTTCATATTCATATCATGTCAAACAACTTTAAAATCAATTTTGAATGTGCTTGAGATTGGAAGCAATGGTGCACGCATAAACTTACAACATACAACATGAATAAAATAGCTTCATAAAAACAGTAGTTGAATGGTTTAGAACCCCTCCTTTGAGTAATAAACCTTGAACCAAGTTATTAAATATTTATCTATAATCTAGAAATACCAAATGATAAGCATATTAAATTATAGCTCAAAACATTAACCCCAACTTTAGAATTAAATCCTCAAAGTCAGAGTTATCATTTACTATTTACTGCTCATTTTAGCAACATATGACTCATTTGTAAAATACAAATGGGCTATCTAAACACATCTAATCCTCATGAACCTTTACAGAGTCACTCCTATGGATGTCTAGTAAATACTGTATCAATTTTAGAGTCAAAGAATAAATCCATGATTTATTAAAAATAATACAGGACAACATACTCAAATCTGTCCTGACAGAATTTTATGCAACTTAGAAATTAAACCATTATTTTTATATCAATTCAAATGCCATGAGACCACTTCCATTACAACCATATGTGTCTTAGAATTCATAAAAACTACTCCTAGAATCCTAATTCAATGTATACAATTTAATACATAATTTATCATTCGTAAACACCGAATCTGTCACAGTGACAGCCGACAGCCTTGCAACATTTTCTTGTAAATTCACAAACAATTATCAATCGATGGTACTTTCATATGAAATTTAATGCACGCATACTAGACATATTAGAATACATGAATAAACATCCAATTGACCATAATATCATCAATCTTTCAAAATAATAACACAAAACCACAATACTAACACAAAGCCTATCTCTCATAATC
Source organism: Castanopsis chinensis (assembly GCA_032878915.1). Classification (NCBI taxonomy): domain Eukaryota; kingdom Viridiplantae; phylum Streptophyta; class Magnoliopsida; order Fagales; family Fagaceae; genus Castanopsis; species Castanopsis chinensis. The sequence continues at coordinate 140,007 of JAVQMG010000059.1, forward strand.
AATGAAATCCTAATCCCACCTCAACAAGGTTCCCCAAACATAAGATACATTCATCAAACAACATGATGTACCAAATCATAGAGAAACCATTATTTTAATGTTCATATTTAGATCATGTCAAACAACTTTAAAATCAATTCCGAATGTGTTTTAGATCGGAAGCAATGGTGCACACATAAACTTACAACACACAACATGAATAAAACAGCTTTATAAAAACAACAGTTGAATGGTTTAGAACTCCTCCTTTGAGTACTAAACCTTGAACCAAGTTATAAAAAATTTATCTATGATCCAGACATACCAAATGATAAGCATATTAAATTATAGCTCAAAACATTCAACCTAAACTTAGAATTAAATTCTTAAAGTCAGAGTTATCATTTATAGTTTACTGCTCATTCCAGCAACATGTGCCTCATTTGTAAAATACAAATGGGCTATCTAAACAAATCCAATCCTTATGCAATTTTACAGAGCCACTCCTTTGGATGTCTAGTAAATGTGATATCAATTATAGAGTCAAAGTATAAAGCCATGATTTATTAAAAATCATACAAGGCAACATGCTGAAATTTGTCCTGACAAAATTTAATGCAACTTAGAAATTAAACCATTTTTTTTTATATCAATCCAAATGCTGTGAGACCATTTCCATTACAACCATATGTATCTTAGAATTCATAAAAACTATTCCTAGCATCCTAATTCATTGCATACAATTTAATACATAATTTATCATGCGTAAACACCTAATTTGTCATAGTGATAGCTTTGCAACATTTTCTTGTAAATTCACAAATAATTATCAAACAATGGTATTTTCATGTGAAATTTAATACATACATACTAGACATATTAGAATACATGAATAAACATCCAATTGACCATAATATCATCAATCTTTCAAAATACTAACACAAAACCACAATTCAGCTTCTAACAATCAAATTAGAGAACATAGAGGGAAACTAAAGAAAACAATCACACCATCAAATACCCAAAACTCAAAACCCATATCATTTAATCAAATACAAACCAAATATAACCAAAAAAAAAAAAAAACTTAAAATGTTGAAATCAGTGGAGAAGAACAAGCTTTGATTCAACAATTTTACAAACCCATTAACTTATACTTACAAGAAAAAAAACTCAAAACCCATATCATTTAATCAAATACAAACCAAATTGTTAGGTTCTAAGACCTTTATGTTTAAATGTATTAGAACACTAATTTGTAATGTTGGCAAACCATGGTCAAAATGTTTTAGTCTTGTTAAGACTGCTCAAAGTATGTGTCTTTTATGTAAAGTTGGAATCGAGTTGCTGTAGAATTTATTGTGCAATTCTGTCTGGCTCGATTAATAGAGAATTAGACTCGACCAATCGAAAGTCGTGCAGATTGTTTTTCTGCAGAATTTTCCAACTCAGCCCCAGCCTGTTTTACATGTAAGATTGTTTGCCCTAGGTACAAAAGGGAAAACCCTAGCCAAATTTTTTGTGGTTGTTGATGCTGTGTGTGTGAATCTTTTGTGAGATCTAGAGGTGTTTGCCTTCACACATACTTAACGTTATCAAGGATTAAGACTATGTTAAGAACTTGATGATCGATTTAGTTGCTGCATTAAGAGCTTAAAGATATACAAGCGGGAGTGCTTGTGCTTGCTGGGAATCCAAGAAAGAAGTAGTCCGTGAACTCAGAGCTGTCACGTGGTCATGGTAATAAGTTTTCTACTCGAGGTAGTAATAGGATGTTAGTGGTCTAAGTCGCTATTGTGTAAACTTCAATTCTTTCATAGTGGATTCAGTTTTACCTTAAGGATAGTTAAGTTAAATCCTTTCTAGGTTTTTTACCGGTTTGGTTTTCCTAGGTCGTCATATCATTGTGTTCTTTATATTTCCTCTGCTTTGCATGATATAATTATTTTGTGTTAACCTAGATCTACATAATTTACCTAAGTTAATAACTTGACTAAATAATTAGGTTAAACTGGTTGTTTTAAGGGGTCTAAAAATGCACAAGTGGTATCAGAGCAGGTAGCTCTTTTGTTGAAGATCTTTTGATCTTTGAGCTGATCCTTGACCCCGGTTGTCATAGAACACAGACACTCTCTGTTATTCCTCCTCACTTTAATGGAAATAATTGTGCTTATTGAAAAGCTAGGATGAAAGCATTCCTAAAATCCATTGATAAGAGAGTCCGAAACTCCGTTGAATATGGATGGGAGAAGCCCACTACTCCTATGAGTGAGTGGCAAACTTCTCAGAAAGAAGTAGCCGCTTTCACTAGCAAAACCATGAATGCTATCTTTAATATTGTTTTTATGGAGGAATTTAAGAGAATCTCTAATGTCGAGGTTGCTCATACTACTTGAAATATCCTCTAGACTGTGCATGAAAGCACAAAGGTTGTTAAAATTAACAGGCTGCAGCAATTAACTACTAGATTTGAAAGCATTAGAATGTCTGATGATGAATCTTTTGATGAATTCTATACTAAACTTAATGACATTGTTAATTCTACAAATAATCTGGGTGAAATTTATGATCAACCTAAAATTGTTAGGAAGATTCTTATATCCTTGACTGAGGACTTTAGACCCAAAGTGACTGTCATCACTGAAAGCAAGGATGTGGACTCCATCCCGGTTGATGAACTTGTAGGATCTCTTCAGTCTTATGAGTTGGACCTACCTAAGACTAGCAAATCCCAATCAATGACTCTTAAGTCTGTTGATGATGTTGATGTGAGTGGATTTGATGATGAGCTCTCTGCTACAGAGATTAAATATCTTGCCAAGAACTTTAGAAACTTTCTTAAGAAGAACAACAAAAAGGCAAGAGGTAAGAACATTGCTGAACCTAGAAATTTTAGGAGGAATGATACCATTAAGGTTAATAACACTAAAAAACCTAAAGAAAAAGTAGGTCAGCCTTCTAATAATTCTATGGGACAACAATGTTTTAGATGTCAAAGGTATGGTCATGTGAAATATGAATGTCCTACATACTTGAGGTCTAAGGGTAAGGCTATGGCTGTAACCCTTAGTGATGATGAAGTTTTTAACAATGAGTTTGGTAGTGATGAGGATGGAAACTTCATTTCTTTCACTGCTACTGCTATAGTTGATGAAAGTGTTGTTGTTGAGGAGAACCCTTCTGATGGGAAACTCTCCGAGGATGCAGATCTTCAAGAAGCCTACAATAAACTTTGCAAAGTTGCTACAAAGGATGCTATGAATGTGGATTTAGGCTTAAAGAAAATTGCATCTCTTGAGCTTGAAAAGAAATATTTGCTTGTGAACTTGTTTGATGCCAATGAACTGTGGAATAATGTGAAGACTAAGAATATGCTTTTACTTGACAAAATTAAGAATTTGAAATATGATTTATTTGTTGCTAGAGAACAAACTAATAGGTCTGCTAGTTCCAAATTTGATCATATGCTAAGTGTTCAGAAGTCTCCTTTAGACAAAACTAAACCTAAGACTTCTAATCCTTCTAAGGGCAAGTTGCATGATAGACCTACATGGGTTTGTCATTTTTGTGGAAAGTCTGGGCACATTCTTCCAAACTGTTTCAAGTTGCAAGCTACTAAGCGAGAAAATAAACCAAAAGTACTTGTGCCTCAAGCACAAGATCCTATGGTATTTATTGGTGAGTTAGTATATGCTTTAAACCTTTATTCCAATTATGGAGTAGGAAATCATTCTAATGTGAATAAAAACTCCAATGCTCTAGGTGCATCTAAAAAGCTTTGGATGCAAAATGCTCAACTTAAGTGAGTCTTTCTGACATGGTCCTTGTGCTTCATTACTTATCTCTTTGTGACCATTTTGCTTTTTTGTTTTTATTGTCTTTGTTTTCTAGGATTTACATTGCATAACATTCATGCATTTCATTCTAGGTTATTTTTGTTATTTTCATCAAAAATAAAAAAAGGAAACAAAATGTGTTTAGCATTGTTTTCTTGGATTTGATATCAAGGCTGGCCATATTATATTTACATAACATGTTTATGTACTTTGTTTAGCTTGGATGAGCTTATTTTATTGCACTTTACTAGTTTGAGCTTTGTAGTGCATGTTGTGTGGGAAGATGTTTATAGTTTTTGATCACTTTATTTTGATCTTGAAGTCACATGCCTTTGATTGTCAGACTTGTTCTTAATGAGAAAGACATAAATAACCATCTCACCACTGTTTAATAGCCAATCATAAACACCTTAGTACATATCGTAAGATTTTGTACTAGAGAAAGTATAGCACATGCACAAAAAGAACATAAGGTGTAGTCTCGGTTTAAATGCTAAAATTGGTGTGTACATTATTGGATTATAATAATTTCAATCAATTAAAATTGGTGTGTACATTATCCCAGCTAATTCTTAATAAGTTTCTGATCAAATAAAATTGGTGTGTACATTATGAAGCACATCAAGAAACTTACATGATTGCAAGCTTTTATTCTAGGAGATGTGAGAGTTATATGATGTAACTCTTTAAGTGATAGTATCTTTTAAATGTATGTGATGAATTTTGTAGAAATTGTGCTTAATTACTATTCACATATCACCTCACATGTCTCTCAAGTTTTTGCTAGTTGCACACACTACACAGGTTACTCTTTGCTAAACTTTGTACATGTTATTGTGTGTGATCTTGATTTGGCCAACCAAGTTTGAAAATTCCTTGAGTTTTATGCAAAACATGTTTGATGTTTGGGTTTTTAAGGATAACTGATGGAATCTTTAATTTTTGTGAAATTTGGGTTTAAATCATGTGTTTTAGAATAGCATTTCATCTCATACTCATGCATTTTACTCGTAAAATTCTTTGCTTTGAGGAGTTTCTGCATAAAAATGCTTGGTTTTTCAAAAATCTAATTTTTCCAGAATTTTGATCGATCGAAGTTGTTTCTCGACCGGTTGAAATTGCGATTAAATTTTTGGTCAGCCCCTATCTGTTTCGATCGATGCTTGATTGGTTCTGGATCAATCGAAGGCATTTTCGTTCAATCAAACCTAACTTTTGACCGATTGAAAATCGTATAGAGAGTTTTTAAAATCATGAGTTTTTCATGTGTTCTTGCACTTTTCAAACTTTTTCAAACTCTTTCTCTCTCTATCCGATTTGTCGAAGCTCCCACTTAAGATTTTTATCGTTTTCTTCCTATTCTTTTGCAAGGTTTTTGTCCTCTAAGGCCGGTAAGACCATTCTACCCTTCCTTTTTCATTTATTTTCATTTTTTATGCATTAAATCATGCATTTAGAGGGGTATTTTAAACCTAAGATTTTTTGGGTTTTGTGTTGATTCAAGCTTTTTCTTGAGAAATTGATCAATGAGTTTTTATTGTGGGATGTTATAAACATGATTCTTGTGAATTAATTTGATCAATTTGATGCTTTCTGAAAAATTGAAAATTCTAGGACTTGAAATTACCTAATTGACGATTTTGTTCAATTAAGTTTAATTTGATGAAATTGGCTTGTTGGATTGATTAATTTGGTCATTTTAATGTGTTATCTATCTTGTATAAAGATCAATTGGTCAATTTCTTGAAAATTGTACAAATGGTTTTTCATAATTTTGGGGTTTTTGATATAAACTCTATGCTTAAGCCAATTTTGTGATTTTAAAGTTAAATTGAACTTATTCTCACTGCATTAGAGCATGCATCATGTGTTGATTATGTTCATACATCATATAGAATTGTTATTTCTATATTTGTTTTGTGCTAACTTGCAGTCTGCCCTTGGTTTTCTCTTGTTTTCGTTTTTGGTTCTTTTCTGTGTGTCTGTTCTTTCCTTAGCATCATGCCTAGGAAAACTAGAGCCAACAGGCAATCCTCCTCTTCTTTTGCTCCATTATTTGAGAGTGAGGGATTCTTGAGTGAGAAACACCAAGTGACCTATGAGACACTTAACCTTAAGAGAAATATTTGGGCTGAGAGAAAGGTTCTTTTAGATGAGCTAGATCTCGAGATTAGGAGAAACTTTGAGCGTTGGGATTGGTTCCCTTTGTTAGATATTTCTCACCCCCCTCTGGCTACCTTAATTAGAGAGTTCTATTGAACCTCTTTGTTCACTCCGATGATTCTGGGACTCTTGTGAGAAGTTAGATTCGTGGTAATGAGTACACCATTACCCCTTTAGTAGTGGTTGCTGCTCTTGGGGTGCTTGCCTCTTGTTCAGCATCCCGTCTACCCTTATGATGAGTCTCCTCCCCTAGACGACATCATGTCGTACATCATTAGGTCTTCTATCCAGTAGGGTTCTGATCCTCGGATCACTACTGCTGAGCTCACTGAGTTTTACTATCTTTTCTTTCGGATTGCTTGTCATTCCCTGTGGCCTATCTCGCATTTGCACACCATCCCTATTGAGAGATGTGTGTTTCTATATGCCCTTGCTACTAATGCTCCTATTAGTTTTCCTCATCTGTTCATTCATTCTTTGAATGAGGTTCATCGGAGTAGTTCTACTACTCACGCTCTTTTCTTCCCTTCCTTTATTCATCGGATTCTCTTACATCTTGGTTTAGAGGAGTTTCTCGCGATTGAGCCTGTTCATATTATCGCTCCTATAGGTGCCATCTTTCTTAGGCAGAGGGCTGCTCAATTAAGAGTGAGCTCTAAACTTCCTAGCTTTGAGTCTTCGGGTGTCGTACCTCCTTCTCCTCCTCCTTCCTCTATAGGTGATACTTCTGCTGAGGCGTATGTCGGTCCTGCTGTTGCTGCTGCTGATGTTCCTCCGCCTTCTACTTTGGATGATTCAGACATTTGACTTATGTTGGAGCTGTCATGATCATTCAGGCGATGCATGGTCAGCTTTTGGTGGACATGTTTGGTGAGATTTGTGCTTTGCGAGCAGATTTGGAGAGTATTAGACCGCCACCTCCTTTTGATGATGAGTGAGTGTCCTTTGGCAATTCATCACAAAAAGGGGGAGTGCATATATAAAGAGAGAGGAGTTTTTTGTTGTTAGGGGGAGTTTTTTTTTTTTTTTTTTATTTTTTATTTTGGAGCTGTGGAGTTTTTAGATTGTATCTAGGTGCTTCACTCTATATGTATCTTTTTGGCTCATAATGTTGTGTTTGGGTTATCCATGATAGGGGGAGATATTTTGTTTTATTTATCTGTTTCTTGTTTCACATTGTGCTACATTGTTTATTGATCCTTATACCTCAGGTTATTCATGATATATGTCTTGCAGTTTATGTTTGTGTGAAATCAAGAAGTTATGTTGTTTTACTTGTATTTTCCACACATGTGTTTATGTGTTTGTTAAGTGTTACAGGAATATACAGGTTGATTTAGTCATGCTGCTGTCTATACTTGCAACTGATGGATAGTAGTTAGGTTGAATTTGTTATGTTGGGCTTTGTTTTTTGTAATAGGTTGTTTATATGTAAACTTTGAGCATTTTGTTGTGTTTGTGTTTTGTTACGGATTGCCAAATGGGGAGTTTTTTAAGTTCTAAGATCTTTATGTTTAAGTTCTAAGACCTGTATGTTTAAATGTATTAGAACACTAATTTGTAATGTTGGCAAACTATGATCAAAATGTTTTAGTCTTGTTAAGACTGCTCAAAGTATGTGTCTTTTATGTAAAGTTGGAATCGAGCTACTATAGAATTTACTGTGCAATTCTGCTTGGCTCGATCGATCGAAAGTTGTGCAGATTGTTTTTCTGCAGAATTTTCCAACTCTGCCCAAGCCCATTTTACGTGTAGGGTTTTATGTTTTTCCCTAGGTATAAAAGGGAAAACCCTAACCACGTTTTTTGTGGTTATTGATGTTGTGTGTGTGAATCCTTTATGAGATCTAGAGGTGTTTGCCTTCACACATGCTTAGAGTTATCAAGGATTAAGACTATGTCAAGAACTTGATGATCGATTTAGTTGCTACGTTAAGAGCTTAAAGATATACAAGCGGGAGTGTTTGTGCTTGTTGGGAATCCAAGAAAGAAGTAGTCCGTGGCCTCGGAGCTATCACGTGGTCATGGTAGTAAGTTTCCTACTTGAGGTAGCAATAGGATGTTAGTGGTCTAAGTTGCAATTGTGTAAACTTCAATTCTTTCATAGTGGATTCAGTTTTACTTTAAGGATAGCTAGGTTAAATCCTTCCTAGGTTTTTTACTGGTTTGGTTTTCTTGGTTCATCATATCATTGTGTTCTTTATATTTCCGCTGCTTTGCATGATATGATTGTTTTGTGTTAACCTAAATCTGCATAATTTACCTAAGTTAATAACTTGGTTGTTTTAAGGAGTCTAAAAACGTACACAAATATTACCAAAAAAAAAAAAAACTTACAATGCTGAAATCAATGGAGGAAGACAAAAGGAAGGAAGAAGGGAGGTAGTGGAGGGAAAGAAAGGAGAAAGGGAGGTAGAATGAGAGAGGTAGTGGGTGAAGGGGTTCTCACTGACCGCGGGTTGGTCGGTGTTGCTGGCAGGGGGCGTTGGCTTTGTTGTCGGCGTCAGCGGCCTGGGGTTCAGCGGTTTGAGGTTGAATGTGAGAGGGACTATTGGTGTAGGTGAGGGAAAAAAAAGGGGTTGATGTGAGGCTGAATGTGTGAGGGTAAAAAGGGGTTAATGAGATAAATATATATGGCATCATTAGTGACGAAGTGCAAGTTGTCGCTATTGCTTGCCTTTAGCGATGAAATTGGATTCGTTGCAGATACCCCGCACAATCTTCTGGTTTTCCTTTTCAGCAATGACTTATTTTCGTCGCTAATTGCCACCTTCAGCGATGAAACGAATTTCGTCACTAATAGCATGACCAACAACACCTTTAGCGACGAAAGCGTTGTTGCAAAAAACTTGAACTTTTAGAGACGAAAAAATTCATCGCTATAAATCAATTTGGTTTCACACCTACACTTTCGTTTGGCGCCCTTAGGTCAGCACAACCTATAGTGACAAAATCTATTTTTCATCGCTAAATGTTACAAAATTTTTTTATAAACAGCGACGAAATATGTATTTGGATGGTGAGTCCACCAGTATGTGTGATCAAATTTGTTTATTAAAAAAAAAAAACTTAAATTGAACACATGGCGCAAAATTACACAATAATTGGAATTCAATTTAAAATCTAATTGAATTTTCTCTCATTTTTGGCTTTAATTATATATATAGACCAGTTATTGATTTTCGTGTTGCACAATTTTTTTTTTTTGGAATATATTATGACTGTACAACATTTTTTTGGGGAAAAAAAAAAAGCCTTCTTTCATTTTTATGTAGTGATTTTAAAAAAATACAATGAAGGGTTTATGATAAATTTTGTTAATTCATAAAATACATTTATATAAAATAAAACTCATAAAATGCATAAGATATACGTAAAGGTATAATTCTTGACTATGTGTGAAAGTTGTTGTATAATTTTAATTTCTATTAGCTAGATCACATTTCTTAAATAAACTAAACAACCATTTTATCACCCCGTTATGCATGTAATGATTGGAAAGTTGTTAGTTAGTACTTGATTTCTTGATAAACAATATTGAGTAAATTAATTTAATTCTAGTTGAGAAATATTTTGTGAAATTTTCATTTTTGTGTCCATTTTTTTAATATAATAGATTTAATTTTTCATGTTAGTTTGGCAAAAATAACCAAATACCACTATTTTTCGAAATTATTAGTGTTTTACCACTATTTAAGAAATATCTAGCAATCAAACACTTTTTTAAAACTCGAGTTTTTGAAACTCGAGTTTAAGAAAATCGAGTTCCATAAAAAATGCCACATGGAACTCAATTATGTAGAACTCAAGTTCATTGCAATGTCTTACTCGAGTTTAATACACTCGAGTACCATGTAAGAAACACTTCCCAATTCCCATAGCACTCACACAGCCACAATTGTTGAATGTTTGTGTTTTGTAAATTTTTAGGGGCATGTCTTTTTATTTTGTAAATCTGAGTGATTTTATGGGTTTGGTTGCTAAGAAAATGCAAGAAAAGAAAAGTAAATTTTTAATTTTTTGGGCAAGCTTTGTTGGGGAAGAACACATTTTTTGGGCAAGCTGAGTTCTTCATGTTATTCCAAAAAAAAGAAAAAAATTTAATTTAACTAATTTCTTTTTTTTTTTAAATAATTAGGTTAGAAATTTTTATATTATTTTTAACTGATGTGGCTTTTTAAAAAAAAATTAAATTGCTGATGTGGCATTTTTAAAATTGTAAATAATTTTTTTAATATTATTGTAATGGACACGTCAACATTTATTATTGGACCGTTTGCCACGTAGGATAATTCTATTAAATGAGCAACGATAGGGACTAAAACGGAATGCGTTTTTCAAAACGAGGACTAAAAGTGGTAAAAATAAAAAATAGGGACCAAAGTGGGAATCGCGTAAAAATCTAAGGACGAAAATATGGTTTTTGCCTTTAAACAATTGATTGATGACATGGCTATTGATCTTTGATTACCTTGAAATTTTGTAAGCATGAAAAATATATGAAGATAATGTAACTCTAAACACTGTTACATTGGGTTGAAAAATATAGGGTTGAGTTCAAGTTACACGTGATGTAACTCTAAACACTATTACATCACTCAATAGCTTATTATGGAATTCATATTTTGAAAATCCAACCACTGGATTAAATGTTCTATATATTTTTAACATACATGCCAATTTTAATTCCAATCGGATTTAATTTATCATTTGATCTATAAACTCATCTTTTATGCATTACTTTAATGGGAATAAATTTTTATTCACTTTTGAGAGAGAGAGAGAGAGAGAGAGAGAGAGAGAGAGAGAGTACAAAAGACTAAAATTCTTGAATTTTAGGCTACCTTTTTGAAGTTGAAAGTGCTATCAATTTTTTATGGATAAAATTGTTTAGAAAATAAGGACAGACCTTTCTTATATATGACGTATAAAAAATGTTTTTTTTAGACTGTAAACAAAAGTTTCATCTAAAGAATACAAAGTAATATATGTTTATACGTTTCTTTTTATTTTTCTTTGAATTTTAGAATAACTTTTATCTCCAAAAAAAAATTAATATTTTAATGATTTTTTGCAAAAGTCAATTGTGGCCATCGCAAATAATTTAGTGTTAGTAAGGGCATATTTTTAACCCACACTAAAAATAAACTTTTTGCAAGGGATTTTTATTGTTTCTCGGAAATAATTTGGTGGGAACATTTCCCTCTAAAATTTTTGACATTTTAATGATTATTTGTGAAGGTTGATCCTAGCCCTTGCAAATAATTTAGTATTAGTGACAACTTTTTTTTACCATCACAAATAATACACTTTTTGCGAGAGATTTTTAATTGTCCCTCGCAAATAATATGGAGGGAAAATTTTCTTCCAAAATATTAGTATTTGTGACGGCTGTGACTCGTCATTGTGATAGCTTTTCTTGTTGGTCACAAATATTTCACATTTTACCAAGTATTTGTGAGGGTTTTATTTTGCCATTGCAAATAAGATTTTTTAAGAGAGCTTTTTGGGTCCATCAAAAATTCTTGGTCGCTAATAGGCATTTTTCTTGTACGGATGATACGATTCTTGGTTGGATCGAATGATACGATTCTATGTAGAACAATGTATTCATTTTGTTCCCACTAATTTTTATTTTTATTTTTGCCAACTGTCACTGTTTGTTTCAATCTTAGATTTTAGTACTCAACTTATTTATAAGGTTTCTAGAGAAAAAGAATGGATTGGCCCAAGAGTAGGAGGGTACTTGTAGTCAAGATGAAGTTAGTGGTTAAGCATTGGTTGGCGAAATCATCTAGAGTTTACGTCATGGTGTAAAGTGACTTATTTTCAAGATTCTTACTTTTTTTTATTATATATATATATAGCATAATAATTATTGGGTTTAACAAAATTGATTCTTTATCTTTTATGTTTTTTATGGCTGTAACTTTTGTAAATTTTATCACGTTTACTTCTTCCTTTTTGCCTGGAAAGGGCAATAAGAGGTAAACCATATTGTTCATAGAAATTACCCATGTCATGTTTAGCTTTCTTTTTTATTTTTTAATTGTTATTTTAACAATTTTTCATCATTACACATGTTGATTCCAAGTTTTTTAATAGTGCTAAAAATATCACCATAAGCTAAATTATCATAATCAATAGAATCATCTTTTCCCATTAATTCTTGTTTTACCTTATGAGCAAAGATAGGAGGTAGACCATTAATAAACCTCTATTTCCAATAAAGCTTCGTGGAATCTTTTCTGAGCATTACTCTGGAAATAAACACATCTTGGTGCCATCTGTAATTCTTGTAGTGATACTTCTAATTCTCCTAATGCTAAACTTGGTTGCAGAGACTCATGTTGTAATGCTCTAAAATCTATTAATGTATTAACTAAGAGTGAAGAAGATGATAATTCGTTATGAATCTTAATAAGCAAAATTGATAACCCAATATTGCCAAAAGAATTTCTTGATAAGTTCAAACAAAACCTAACAAGAGATAAAAATTTCAAAAAATTTAAATCTACGATAAATTTTAAAGAAACTTTGGAAAGATATAATAAAAAGAAAACAAAAGAATTAACTGTTAATAATCTTCAGCATGAAATTGCTACTGTTAAACAATAAATAATTCAATTAAAAAATGATGTCAAAACTGTTAAACATGATAATGTTAATCTTAAACAAGAATTATTGTTACTCAAGATTGATAAAAATCTAGACAGAAACCAGTCTGATAATGATGAGCAAGAAGTTGGAAATGGATCCAATCAACAAGCTCCTCCTTTCGATAATATTTCTGATAATTTGATTAATTTGGTTGATAATCAACTTGCTCTTGTTAAACATATGATGCCTCCAAAATGGTTTACTAAAGTCAGGATTGTTGTTTCACATGGTTATGCTTTTGATACTATTGTCATGATTGATTCTAGTGCTGATGTTAATTGTATTCAAGAAGGTTTGATCCCTTCTAAATATTTTGAAAACTTTACTAAAAGATTGGTGTCTGCTAATGGCGCACAAATGAAAATCAAATATGAATTGAACAATGCTCATATGTGCCATAATGATGTCTGCTTTAAGATACCTTCTGTGCTTATTAAAAATATGACTGATAAAGTGATCCTTGGTTTGCCTTTTATTACTACCTTATATCCTTTCTTTGTTGAAAATGATGGACTTAATACTGATCCTTTTGGATAGAAAGTAAAGTTCAAATTTGTTTCAAAATTTGAAACTGATAATAATGATGCCTTGAGTTTAATTCATGCTAAAATTAAACATCTTAACTTCCTTAAACAAGAAGTTAGATACAAGAAAATTATTGACCAACTTTTTTACAAATTATTTAAATCCAAAATTGAAAATTTTCAGAAAATAATGACGAATGATGTCTGTTCTAATATTCCTAATGCTTTCTAGCGTAGGAAGAATCATATGCTTTCTAGTAAAATACGAAGTAGCATCCCTCCTTGCTTAGATATCCACAATTCTCTCAGACAATCCAAGACTTGTGTTAAAAAACTATCTTGTCTTACTATCCTTGCAGTCAATACTGTCAACCCACTGCTTATTATTCAAATAAAGCTGAATCTCCTTCTATAACTAGCAGAAATGCTAATGAAGAAGAAGATGATGCAAAATTTGATGCTCCTTCTGGATCTGATTTTCCACCTATTGAAAACCCTATGTATCATAATCAATTACGTGTGATAAATCTTGTTAACAAAAATTTTGAAATTGATATGGTTGCTTTGTATAATGAATTTATTTCTGCCAAAAAAAGAAGTAAAAGAAAATAATACCAAAGTACTTTTGCTCAGTCAGAAAAAGATAGAGTTAAGAGGAAATGGAAAGAAAAAATGAATTTGTTGGGAAAGCATTTTTTGTTCTTTGATTATCTCGAAAATTATTATGTTTCAAAAAATGAAGTTCATACTAATCATTTGAACGTAATAAGAAAATCAAATTTTGTTAAGGAACACAAAACCGGTGTTCGGTCTAGACATCCTCCCCTCGAAACTGTTTTGATAACTCACTAAAGTGCTAAGGTGAAAGCCTCCCCTTTCAAAATTGCTGATGATAAAACTCATGTTGTTAGTATTATTGAACAAAACAATTTTACTAATGAATCTTTACATGTCATTGGTCAACAGCTTGATAGTATTGAAGAAAAGATTGTTGAAAAACTGCTATTTCAAAACCTGAGAAACTTTTGATTGATTTGCCCAGTCAAAGAGAAAATGTTAATTTCAAAACTTCTCAGAGTAAAACTCTTGAAAAAGTTGCTACTCAGAGTTCAACTCTTGAAAAGTTTGAAAAAATGCTTGTTGATTTAAAAGTTAAAACCGAGCAAACTTCTACTTCTAGGAATGCTGCTTATGCTATTTCAAGAAATGAGAAAGAAACTGTTTCTAAAGAAACAGATTCTGACTCATTATCTTCTATATCTTACAATAATGTTTTTGATGATGGTTTACCAGAAGTTAAAAGATTTATTGGAAAACTCAGTCCCATGTCTTTTACAAAAAACTAGTATTCAAGACCTACTCCTCCTAATATGTAGTTTGAAGAAAGAATTTCTCAAACCCAATTTTCTGTTTTTGCTGATAAACTTTATGAATAGAATATTGATGGGTTGTCTGAACAAGAAATTGTTAACAAAATGAATCATATGTCCATGGTTGCCATTGCATACATGAATAACTATGATAATCTTGATCCCCCTGATATTTTTAATTTGTTTGTTACTAGTTTTTCTAGTACCCTTCAAGGATGGTGGGATTCCAACAAAATGTTTGAGAATAGTATAGACCAAAGTATTAACACCATCAGAAATACCTCTTTCAATTTCATCAAAAATAGGCATACCATCATTATCTTTTTTAACAGAATGTTTAATAGACTCTAGATTCTTCGAGTTTTTCAAAATTCTTTTTCAAAAACTCATCAATATCATGATCTCTTTTAACAAGACTTTCAGATCCAGCAAAGGAATGTCTTCCTTCATTGATTCTTAAAGGTTTGTTATCACCAAAACTTATTTTAACAGTACCATCAGCATATTGTTGAATATGAGTAAGATCAAGTTCATCAAAAACAGGTTTAATAGGTGGAGACTCTCGTTCCAAAGTCCATTCTTTGGAAGAGTTATATCTTGCCATTGAATCATCTTTGGGACTTGAATTTTAGCATCAGGGATTAAACACTGAATTAGCATGGTATTACCAACAAGATTTCTTCCTCTGGAACAAGGACTCAATTGAGAACCAAGTAAGCGGTAATAAATGCGATAAATAAGAGCAAAAGGCTTACTGCCTTCATCCATATCATAATTAGATGTCAATATGTTCAATGTTAGAGCTTTAACAATATTAGGATCATCCAAAGCAAAAGCAAGATTATGATAACAATCAAAGTAAACAGGACCATCATATAAAAAAGCAGTAATCATACCAAGAATGCTATCATTAAATTTCTTAAAACTAGCATCACGTAAACACATAAGAGTAGAAGCATTAATACTTTTCTGGTTAAAGGTTTAACAACAACTTGAAAAAGTCCAATATGTAAATATTTGAGTTTCTTAGTCATGAAATCATTAATATTTTTTCTGGAGAATAAACAACATTTTTTATGAGTTCTAGAGATAGAAAAAGTTTGTTCAACAGTTCTAACTCTATATTCAGAAAAAACAGAATTTTCAAACCAATTAAGTTCATAAACAGATTTAGTGGAAACCTTAGGAATATTCCATTTACGGAAATCAGGGTATTCACTTTTTTCTACAGTGTGGTCTTCTTCATTCACAATATCAGGAGGACAACTAGTCTTGGAACTAACAAAGGAGTTGGATTTCCACATCCTGTCCATAACTATCCTAGTTATAACACTCAATTATCATGTTTTTCTCACAACCATTGCATTTCATAACACATAGTGCAATCAAACCTATTCCTCTTATGCCTTCACACTCTCCTGGCTTCACAGGTCTTACTGTTCGGATCTGGGACTTCACTTTAACTATTGTCTTACCATAAAGGGGGAAGGATGACAGCACAAAAGGTGGAAGCACAACAATATAGTAAATGGAAAGCAATTATATATGAAAATAAGGCGGTAGAACCAGCCAAGAAGTATAATAAATTCAAAGTAATTATAATTGAAAGTAAGACGGTAGAACTAGCCAAGCAATTATAATAAAATAGATCAAAAGATATTGAAAGTACAAGTGTTATTGAAAGTAATTCAAAACACTTACAGTAGTAGTAGCAGTAGCTATAAGATTACAGTAATCAGCAGGATAGTAGTACAAGGCTTGAAGGCCAGACTTGGTTTCTAGTTACAAGCTTTGTGGATAGTAATGAGAGACAAGTTATTTAGTGGTAAACAAACCTAAATAAAAGTTCTGAATTGCAATAAGGGACAACCCCCCTTATATAGGTAAATAAAGCAGGGAATATTGACCTTGCACTATTTATATCAAGGTCCGTGAGTCAGTAGGAGCGCAAAATCCAGAAGTACCAGCCTTATCAGGTTGGTATTTTATGCCAAAAGTGACATCAGTAAAAGCAACAGTATGAGGTAATGGAATATTGCAGCCAAATGAGTGCTGAAAGTAGTCAATAGAGGAATCATTACTAGTAGATAAAGCAATAGTAGCATCTGGTAATGCAATAGTAAGAATATTTGGTGTCGAAAGTAGTTTGGCGTATTGAGCCAGAGGAATCATCAGGTAATGTGTCAAAAGTAGTCAACAGAGGAATCACCACAAAAGTCAATAGGTAAAGTAATAGTAATACTTTTTCCTTTGGTGAATATTGTAGCAGCATTGACTGTTGTGCAGGTCAGACAAGTAGTGGAGCAATGGGGAGATCATCATTAATCAGTATCTGCAACATCTGATGGGTAAACCTTATAAGGATCACTTTTGGTAGGATAAGGATCCCACTCTTCTTCATCTTCATGTTCATGGTAAGTGGCATATTGTTGCAAAAGCCACAATACAGCAAGGGTTCAAATACAGGGTCTCTTTTGAGAAACCTCATTGGATCATCATGATTCGTCCAATTTAGATGGCGAATAGCATGAGCATATGGTTTAACTCCAAAAACATAAATCCTATCTGTGCATCCTATGAAATGGTAATCCTTCCATAAATCTTGGATGACATCAAGAATTTGGTTATTAAAGTAGTTTCTCCAACATTCAGCAAAAGCATGGGGATATTTGTACGAAAGGTAGGTATCACCTTCATACCATTGTCCCTGGTAGGTATATACGTTAATAAGAACAAGGTGCCTTGAGGGCTGGACATTCATCCAGTTATTTTTCTCCCATTTTGGTAAAGTACTCCAGAACCTAATAGAAACAAAAGGACTTTCAACATTCTTAATAGCCTTTTGTATCATATTAGGGAATTAGCTGATTTGATCATGACTTGTTAGTTTTATAAGTCTTATAAAGCCATATTCAAACATTTGAGATAGCTAGAAGGGGTTATCATCTGAACCATCTTCGTAATTGATTAGAAGGCCAGGGAAAGGATGATGCATTTCATAAACTCTAAGACTGCTCCCAAAGTGTTCTCCCCAAACAGACTGCAAATAGACATCATTCACATCATCTAAATTATCAGGATCAGGAATGGTGGTTGTAATTAATGTTTCAAAATATTTAGACCAAAGGTCAAAAGACCTGGTCATTGCCTTGCTTTCCAAAATACCAGATTGTATTTCTGGAGGCAAGTTGGCAATAGCAGTTCTCAATTCAGATTGAGTTTTAATACTCAAACAAGCGTAATTAGTGCTCATTATAGTCTTTTTATCCATTGAATGGATTTCCTTTTTGACAAAGAGTTGACTCAGAAGGGTTTTAGTATCAAGGGTATCAAGGATATCAAGATGACTCTTATAAGTCTCAAGGTTACCAATATAGTTGGTATAAGTTTCATTTTGAATAGTGAGATCAGCAAAATGGCTTGTACAGGCCTCATTTTGAGCAGTGAGATTAACAAGGTGGATTTCAAGTGCTCTTATGGCCTTCTTGAAAGGAGTTTGTCGGTTTAATAAGAAGGTAGCTTAGAGGTTGTCAAGAATGAATTTAATGGAATCTGGTAATTCACTAAAGACTCCATTGTGGAAATGTAATTCTCTGGACAAGACTTCCTGTAAAGCTATCATCATATCACCACTGGAATATGCTACCTCTGCTGGGATAAATTCTTGAAGGGATGTTGCACCACTGGATTTTGTTCCAAAAGATGTGCCTTCATGCATTACAAAAGGTTGTCCCGCTGGGAGCCTTTTGTTTTGAGAAAAGCCCTCTGCTGGTGCTTTCCCTTTGTTCTTTTTCTCTGTTGAAGAAGGCATAGTATTCCACTTACTAGTGGTATTAATAATATTTCCTTTTCCTATCATGGTAGAGGGAGAATTTCAAAGTAGGTGAGAATAGTTAAATTAGTGAAGGCTGATAGTAGGAATAAACTATTTCAGTGTGGTCTTCTTCTTTCACAATATCAGGAGGACAACCAGTCCTGGAACTAACAGAGGAGTTGGATCTCCACATCCTGTCCATAATTATCCTAATTATAACACTCAATTATCATGTTTTTCTCACAACCGTTGCATTTCGTAACACATATCGCAATCAACCCTATTCCTCTTATGCCTTCATGCTCTCCTAGCTTCACGGGCCTTACTGTTCAGATATGGGACTTCACTTTATGACTACGGTGGCGCCAACGACGGTAAGAAGGAACACAACAACGAAGTATCACGAGGTTGGGTAAACATAGAAAGGGTATGAAGAACGCAACAACGGTACCCTAAAAAAAGGTAACCTGCTATATTAGGTTACCTTTTTTTCACATTTGACGGGTCTATTATCACATTATGCAGTTTCAACATTATATGTGGCAGTTCTTTTCTCACATTTGGTAGTTCCCTTATTTTTTTCTCACATTTGGTAGTTCCCTTATTTTTTTCTCACATTTGACGGTTTCATTCGGTGATTCCCTTATTTTTTTTATCATATTTGATGGTTCTTTCGTCACATTGTGCCGTTCGAAAATCACATGTAACAGTTCTTTTGTCACATTTAGTAGTTCCCTTAGTTTTTTCTCATATTTGGCAATTCCATCTTCACATTCTACAGTTCCAACATCATATGTAATAGTTTTTTTCTCACATTTGGTAGTTCCCTTACTTTTTTCTCACATTTGACGATTCCATCCTTACATTGTGCAGTTCCAACATCACATGTGAGAGTTCTTTTGTCACATTCGGTGGTTTCCTTATTTTTTTCCTCACATTTGCCGGTCCATTGTCACATTGGAATTGAATTAGAGTTTAATTTTGAGTCATGTGTCTCATCTAATCTAAATTTTAGAATTTTGTGCCAAGTGAGTTAATTTAGTGTAAAAATTGAATTTCAAATATAGTTTAATTTTGCACTACGTGTCCCATTTAATCTAAATTTTTAAATTTTTGTGCCAAATTAGTTAATTTAGTATAGAAAACGAGGAATCCAATATAAAATACAATAAAAACCATAATCATATAACTAAAAAAAAATTCAAATTTATAAGTCATACATATATATATATATTAATAGGTAAAATTTAGAAAAAAATGAATTAGAATTTGAAATTATAATCCAATTTTACCCCATGTGTCTAAATTTATGTGAGAATTACACCATAGTTATCCACTTAATCTTGTACCATGTGTCTACTTAAGTTATTTAATCTTTATGTCAATTGAGTTAATGAGTGCAAAATACTAAGAATTTAATTTTAATGAACTATAAAATTAAAAAAAAAAAAAAACACATATACTCAATAAAAATCACCACATGTTTCTCAAAAAAAATAAAAATAAAAAATAAAAATCATCACATAACAAAAATCACCACACGTTCTATCTTATTAAAAATTAGAAAACAATTATCATAAGTAGTATTAAATTTAGGTAAGAATTTTAATATATGACTAATTACGTTTACTTTAAAAAATATTTTGATTAATTATCTATATTTTATGATAAAAATTGTTTTTAATTTTAAATGTATCTATATGCATGCATGAATGCATGTGTTACAAGCTTTAAAAAAAAAAAAAAATTAATTTGACTAATTATTTATACTTTTATAATAAAAATTTTGTTTAATTTTAATTGCATCCATGCGTTTGCATGGAGTTACATGCTAGTCTATATGCATATAATAGGTGAAGTATAGAGAAATTCTAATTGCAATTGTAAATTAGAATTCTAATCTATATTGTGCCACATATCAATGTAAATATGAAATTAGAGTCTAATTTTCCTCCATCTTTTGTAATTCTGATGTGCTTTTTTTTTTTTTTTTTCCTTTTTTCCACACCTGTGTATTTTCAAGTTCACCTCCCTTTTCCACACCCATGTATTTTCAGGTTTACCTCCCTTTTCCACACCGATTCAGGCTCCTTAATATACAGCTCCCCTCTTCTTCAATCAATGCTATGGAATTTCAAAAGAATCTCTCGGTATCAATGATGCATGTATTTGGGTATTTTTTGTATCTTATATAAGAAGAGGTTCTCCAGATATTTCGATTGATTTGTCTTTACAATTTTCATGGTCCTGGTTTATACACTGTAAAACGAATTCCAACAATTCCTAAGGTTTGATTACTACTTTCTTTCATCTACCTATACTGTCGTTCCTTTATGTGTAAATTTTTTTATTGTTTAATTATATAATTTTGTGATTTTCCTATGATTGATGTTGCATGTTTATTTTCTTTCATTTGCCTATACTTTCTTTCCTTTTTGTCAATAATTTTTATTGTTTAATTATAAAATTGTGTTGTTTTCCTCTCATTGATGTTACATGTTTCTTTTCTTTTCATAACAAGTTGCAAGGAAACTCAGAATTTTAATGGTCTTGGTTTATACTCTGCAAAATGAATTCTAACCATTCCTATGAGTTGATTACTCCTTTCTTTCATCTACCTATGCTTTCCGTCCTTTTTGTGAATAATTTTTATTCTTTAATTGTATAAGTTTTTTTTTTTTTTTTTTTTTTTTTTTTTTTTTTTCCTACGATTGATGTTACATGTCATTTTTCATTTTCATAACAAGTTGCAAGGAAACTAGGGAATTGTTTGAATTGCAAATGAGAGTTCTAATAATGCATTAATAAAGGGTATATGTTGTTTTACCGTAAGAATGTGTTCGTAACTTATTTTCTTAACAAATGTCATCTATGTTTTCATAGTTTATGTCCTTATTTGCTGTGGTTTTTTCCCCCACAGGAGATTGCCATAAAATTGGGAAACTCTATTGCCAACGAACTGAGGCTTTTTAACTACTTATTTCCTTACCAAAGGTCAGCTCTTTTTCATTGTTTATGTTGTTATTATTATTGGTTAATTATTTGATAGGCTAATGATATGCTATTTATTAGAGCTTTTAATGTTTTTATTTGAATGGTAGTCACAATTGTAACAAAAATTCCTATTATCCCTTGAATCTATTCTCAATTCATAAAAAAAAAAAAATGACAATTGTTTATGTTGTTATTATTATTGGTCAATTATTTGATAGGCTATTGATATGCTCTTTGTTAGAGCTTTTAATGTTCTTATTTGAACGGTAGTTACAATTGTACCAAAAATTCCTATTACCCCTTCAATCTATTCTCAATTCATAAAAATAAAAAAAGAAAAATAAAAAAATGACAATTGTTTATGTTGTTATTATTATTGGTCAATTATTTGATAGGCTATTGATATGCTCTTTGTTAGAGCTTTTAATGTTCTTATTTGAACGGTAGTTACAATTGTACCAAAAATTCCTATTATCCCTTCAATCTATTCTCAATTCATAAAAAATATATAACAAGTAGTTAGCTGTGATTTTCGATAGCACCTACTTATTTTGTTAACAAAGGCCAATTTTTTTCCCCTGTTTATGTTGTGATTACAAAAAAAATAAACCTTATCCTTGTGATTATCAAAAATTTGTAGTTACTTCTCATAGATTATAAAAACCTAAAGACCACACCATACTTACATATACAAATTTCCTCAAATAACGTAGGAGTCTTTAATGACTCTCTCTATCTCTTGGCTTTTCACATTTTTTTTTTTTAATAATTTTTTCACATCAAGCCCAATCACTCTAAAATCCTTAATTTTTGTGCCAAAGGAATTATATATATATGAAATCAAAGCTAAGAGAAAATATAATTTAAATTCTAAATTGGATAGTTAATTTGGCATCATGTATCTTATCTAAAATTTTAATTTTTGTGCATGCCTTAACACCTAACACGGAAGTTAGAAAACCACAATAATCAAGTTCATTCACCGAAGCAAAAAACATTTAACTTGCACACTATAAAAATCCCTACCATCCCATTCGTTGTTCATATAAGCATAAACATATAACCTTCTAGAAACATTCAATGACATTTACCACAAAAAAAAAAAAAAAAAAAAAAAAAAAAAAAAAACTATTCCTATGCCTTCACCACTTAAAAGTTAAAACTAACACAAAACTCCACTCTCGCATAGATCTTCACATTTAGCTTTCGTCTATCTCTCAAATGCATAATCTTTGCTCTGAGTTTTTAAAGGCATTCAAGGTAGTTTCTCTCTATCTTACTTGCTTTCGTATTCTTATTTTTTTCCCCAATTTGGTTTGCGATTTGTGCAACCATTTTTTTTTTTTTAGTGGTATGATGAAGATCAAAAAGGCAAAGTCTCCATTAACCCCCACCCCCTCTTTCTTCAGTTCCTTTATGTTAATGTTTATTGGCCATATGATTTCCTTCTTTTGTTCCAACCAAGCCCACATGAAGAAACTGAATTTGATTTCCTTCTTCTTCTTCTTTTCTTCAGAATTTCTTATTAACATTATGAAGATTACATAAAATTAAAAGCAGACAATTATTAATTAGAAAACAACCAAGAAAATACGTTTAAATTGCACAAAAGATATTTATAATAATATTATTCTAACTTATATATTCATTTTCAATATTGATTTAAATTTTTTAATCCAAATTAATAAAACAATTTCGTTACATCAGATGAAGTTTTCCTATAAATAAATAATAATTAAAAAAAAACATTATGAAGCAGGAAATTATCACTTAGAAAATAAGCAAGCCAAAAAAGAACAAAAAAAGTGCTTCACAATATCAAAAATTCAAAATTAATAAATTTTAAACAAAAACAATATGGAAAATTTACATTTTCTACCTAATAATATCCTTACAAGATTTTTTAAAGACTCAACAAAATATAACAATGACTATTTATCAATAGTTTTTAAATTATATATATAGGAATTGTGAGGGCAGAAATGTGAAAATAGGATTTTTGGGCCTGATCCGATGGTATTGGGTCGTTCGAGGAGGGGATAATGCTAGTGGGGGATATCGTGTTTAAAGGCCCACGTGCAAACCGCTATGGAAAAGGCTGGCAATGATTGTCCGAGGAGGGATGTATCCTCGACCAATTAAGGGAAAGATCATAAAATGTGTTACTATGGTTGGGAGGAGGTCGAAGAAGGTTTGGTGGATGAGGATGCACTCTAGAAGGTCATGGAAAGGAGGGACAAATAGCAAATATCTTAAATAAAGCTGCTACCACCGTATTAAAGACACTGCACCTACCTCTCTGGCCTCATTAATGGGAAAATGACATCTAAGTAGTGTTGGATAACCTTACAGCTATTATTTGAAGACTTCAAGAGGGTGGTGGATGGGACAAGTATATGGATGGATGATATGAGCCCTACGTGAAAGATAGAGGAAAGAAGGAGGATGATATAAAAGGAAGAGAAAGACATTAGAAAGGGGGGGGGGGGGAGGGGAATAAATAAGGGAGAGAAAAAAGAGAGAGAGACACCATTGTCAGTTGTAATTGATCTTTGATAGTAAGAGAAGCATTTTATATCATCCTTGGCTGACGTTCAAGGAGAGATTTTACGTATAATCAATTCTTTGTTTGTAAGTTGTGGATTTAATCCATTACCTTTGTACTTTAGACGACCAGAAACCTAGGTTTTAAGCCCACTCTCTACAAAAATTCATTGTTTTAGGCGTTTTGGACCTGTCCCCTTTACGCGTTTGGATCCAGGTACAAATTATGCACTTACAATTGGCGCCGTCTGTGGGAAGCCTTGCGTTTTAGAGCGTCTAACTCTATGGCAGGTTCAGGTCCACAATGTGCAGAGTCCATGAGGTCCCAGCGTGAGGACCATTCCTTGCATCTTGAGCGAGAGAGAGATAAGGAAGGTAGTGTACATACGATGCATACCGGTGGGAGTCGTTCATGAAGGGGAAGTAGAATCCCCCATGAAGATGATGTGCAAGCCATGCAAAAGGAGATTGATCACCTAAGGAAGGAATTACGCTATGTGAGACGAAGGCGAACACCATCTTTTTCTGATCCTTCTTCTGAGGGCTCTCAAGGTAGTAGTTACAGGCCAAGGTCCAGAACTCCTCCCAATAAAACTTTCTTGTATAAGACAGATGATCTTCATGGTCAGAAATACAAGAAGTCTTCCTTTGGGGGCCTGGGAAACGATGCTATGAACAGGGCGTTGCACCAAATCTCTAAATCACCTTTCACACGGAGAGTTGAAGGAGGGAAGCTTCCATGACGGTTCACTCAGCCTACCTTCACCATTTATAATGGCAGAACAAACCCTGTAGAGCACGTGAGTCATTTCAATCAGAGGATGGTGGTACAATCCAAGAATGAAACTTTAATGTGTAAGGTTTTTCCATCTAGCTTGGGACCTGTTGCGATGAAATGGTTCAATGGCTTGAAGGCGGGTTCTATTGATTCCTTCATGGAACTCACTAGGGCCTTTGGGTCTTGATTCATCACTTGCAGTAGGGTTCCTCAGCCCTTAGACTTACTATTGTCCATGGCCATGAGGGAGGGAAAGACCTTGAAAACATATTCCTCGGACCACATACCTTGTGGAAATTGATATACTATTAAATGTTAAATAGAACCTCAGTTATGTTTGGTCATTGGACCATCTACTTTGGGAAAATTAATATTTCAAGTTTATTTTTATAAGTATCAAATAGAAACTTGGTCATGCTTGGTTCCTCGAACCACATACCTCGTGGAAATTGGTATACTATTAAATGTTAAACAGAACCTCAATTACGTCTGGTTCTCGGACCATCTACTTTGGGAAAATTAACACTTCTGTTCACTTTTCTAAGAATTAAATAATGGTTTGGTTGTATTAACTCTTGCGTTGCATATACTAGTGAGTTTAATAACCTACTTTTGTGATTAGTTTCATCACTTCTGTTGCCTATTGGCATCCTATGTCAATGAAGTGAAATTATTCCCATGTCAGGTTACTGATTTTTGGTTGAGATGTTATAGAAATTTATCCCATATAACTGTACATTAAGTCATTCAGGCTAAGCATATAACTTATGTTACAATAAAACAATATATACTTCAGCAAATGAAGTCTGGAAGGAATTTAAAATCAAAACCTTGAAATTATCATTGATACTGTGGGTGATTACATTGGAACTAAAAGTGAGAACTACAAAATAAATACTGAAAATGAGCTTCCTACAAGGCTATTTAGAAAAGGAGTCCTAAGTGACCTACGCCTTGGTTTTCAATGGAGGGTCTATCTTGGTCTCTGGCTCAGCGTCCTTCGCTTTGTCCTCCTTTCCTTTCTTATTAGGCTCGGCCTCGGCCAGGGTCTGAGTTTGTTCCCCTATGTCCTTTGTATTTAGAGGAGGGGCGTCTTGGTCAACAGGCTCGCTCAGACACTTCTCAGCCTTGTCACCTTGTTTCGCCTCTTTGTTAGCACCAGCAAACGCTTTAGGGGGTGGAATAGGATCTTGGACTAAAGATGGCTGTGTTAGAGGCACCGTCTCAGCCGCAATTGAAGAGGGCGGAAGGTCCTCAATCACTCGGATTTCTAGGGGAATCCAAATGTTTTCAGCTTTCCTCCATTCAGAAGTAGCAGGGACTCCTACCACGTCCAGGGCTTTTGCCTAAAATTGTTGACAGTATTCCTTACATACTTCTGCTATCTCTTCAACCAGCCGAGCCTCCGTTGACTCAACCCCTTCATTAAAGGAGGCTTTAGTTGCAGCTTCCACAGTTTCTTGATTGTACGAGTTGCTTCCTTTGCCTCCACAAGCTCCTTCTTTAAATCCAAGTTTTCTAGCTAAGCGGTGAATAGTTCTTGCTCTTTCTGGCGTAGTAGCTTGCGTTGCCCCTCCATTTGAGCTTAAGCAATTTTTAGCCCAGCCTCGCCACTGTTTCTCTCGATCTTCTCAGTTGTCAATTTGGAGGCCATATCATTTTTCTCCTTCTCGGCCAGGCCCAGGGCTTTCTCAGTCTCGACCCTAACTTTGAATTCAGTCTTGGCCTGTTTTCGAGAGTCTTCCACCCACTTCTCAGCGATGAAAACCTGTTGAATGAGTATATCATGGTGGCAACAAATATAAAGGTACTTTTGGAGAAGTTCATGTAAAGAGATAATAAAAATTAACAAGATGGAAGTAATCTGGTGAACCTTACCAAAGCTAATTCCCTTTTTAAGGAAAGAAAGAGGTGTTGTTGGTTTATTTTTTCCAGAACGGCCATGTCCTTGGGAAATTAGAGGGGCTGTTCCAGGGCGTTGGCTAGGTGATGGGCATGTCCTCTCCGGAATTCCCTTGTGCTAGAGTAAGAAGGAATTGGAGCTCCATCCAATTCCAGTGTAGGAGACCAGTTGAACTCCTTACAACGCACCTCGGCCAAACCATGACTCTCTTCGCTTTCTACAGAGGAGCCATGCGTTCCTCCTTTAGCAACTTTTTGTTGTTGTTGCTACTTTCGCTTCTTCTGCTGTCCTTTTTCAGCCTCCTCATCCTCTATTTTCCTCTTCTTTTTGGGGTCGGTAGGGGGAATGATGGGGGCAGGAGGAGGAGGGGGGGAAGGTAGCTTAGGAGGTTGAGATCTAGCATCATCCTTTCTAGTGGCCTGTTGGCCTCTCTTGCTAAAAAGAGACTTTAAACTTGACATATCTTCCTCTTCCTTGGAACTACTTTCTACTCGAGCAACTATCAAACCCTTAATACCAGAGTCTTTGTCGGAGTCGTCCTCTTCGTCCGATATTTCGACAATGTGGCCTTCTGAGGGTCTCTTTGCTTCCTCTAAACGGGATTGATCTATCTCTTCTTCAAGGGATGAGGATGAAGCTGTGGATTCTCCTCGGACAACTTGTGTTTCAAGTTTCACTAGATGAGGGGTAGCTTTAGGTAGGCGTACGTAAAGGATGATGGATGGGTCGTCCAGAAGATCGAAGGGAGCAAGGAAGTCGGGCTTTGAGATGTCTATCCTTTTACGTCTCTTATCACCTGCGATGATAGCACTACCGACTTCTTGGTAGACGTTCGACAAAGGGTCATACCCCAATATGAGGTGAGCAGCCTTCACTTGTAAGTCTTCGTTTACAAAGACCTCAAATCTCAAAACTCTGTTAAGGTCCGAAATGCTAGCTTCACTCAGACGGGGTGATGTATGTTGTTTGTCTGCAAGAGGGACATCAGAGAAGCCAAGCATAGTTAGATTCAAATTAACGTTAGGAAAAGAAAGTATTAAAGTGCGATGAATCTATTTGATGAAGTTAAAAGGACTAAAATTTAGACTGGAGATTCTAAATCCTAGGGAATCACACCTGGTTTTCCCTCTTTGACTGGGCAATGAGGACCATCGTACCATCTCCTAGAGGCGATTAAGTAGTCATCCTTCATGCCTTTGTTAGATTTAGGAAGGCAGGATATAAGTCTAACGATGTTAGACCTCGATTTGAGGTAATACCCTACGTTTTTCAATTGGTGACACTCATACAAATGGACAACATCACGCCATGTGAGATGTAGGCCCATTTGTTCGTTCAGAGCATTAACACAACCTAAGACTCTAAATATGTTAGGTGTACACTGGTTGGAGCATAATCTATGATGGTGTAGATATTCACTAGTGATGTTCTTTATAGGAAGTGTCATCCTACCCTACAAAAAGAAAATTATGGGGATGATGACTTGCCCTTCTTTCCTAGAGTCAGCTACAGATTCTATGGGGCAGTACTCTAAACCCACTTCTGGAGGAATGTAGTATTTGGCTCGGAAGCCCTTCATGCCGGAGTCGATATCTACTAGACACTTGAATCTACCCATTTGGTCAAAGTAGGAGTGGAGATTTAGAAAGAAAAAGGGTAAAAGTTAATAGCCGAGGGCTACAGCTGAGGAGAAAAAGTCTAATAAAATGAAAACTTACTAGAGAAAAGTGTACAACTTTTTGGGAACTTCTTGAAAGAAAATGGAAGTAGATACTCTCAGGATTAGATTGCTTTTTAGGTAATGAGGACAGTCGCGATTTCCTAGGAGTTTTGATATTTGGGAAGCGGCGGTTTGTTGGAGTATTCCAGCTCAAACTTACAAGAAAAACCCGAACCCGTTGGATTTACATCTCACCGTTGAACGTGGGCAACAGGAAGTTACTTGGACCAATTACTGAAGGCGTTGTGGGTTTCGAGGCGCCAAGGGCCGTTCTAGGGAGAACAGAGTGAACTTCTCATGTGTGGCGATTCAGGAAGTGTGTGAAGGTTGTGGTGTTGAGTCAAAATTTCATTTTTCTCTTTGGAAAAATGAATTTTTAAGGGACTATTGTGAGGGCAGAAATGTCAGAATATGATTTTTGGGCCTTGGGCCTAATCCGATGGTATTGGGTCGTCCGAGGAGGGGATAATACTAGTGAGGGATATCGTGTTTAAAGGCCCACGAGAAAACTGCTGTGAAAAAGGTTGGCAATGATTTTCCGAGGAAGGATGTATCCTCGACCAATTAAGGGGAAGATCATATAATGTGTTACTATGGTTGGGAGGAGGTCGGAGAAGGTTTGGTGGATAAGGATGCACTCCAGAAGGTCATGGAAAGGAGGGACAAATAGCAAATATCTTGAATAAAGCTGCTACCACCGTCTTGAAGACCCTGCACCTACCTCTCTGGCCGCATTAATGGAGAAATGACATTTGAGCAATGTTGGACAGTCTTACAGCTATTATTTGAAGACTTCAAGAAGGTGGTGGATGGGACAAGTATCTGGATGGATGATCTGAGCCCTACGTGGAAGATGGAAGGAAGAAGGAGGATGAAATAAAAAGAAAAGAAAGACATTAGGAAGGGGGGGGGAAGGAATAAGGGAGAGAAAAAAGAGAGAGAGACACCATTGTCAATTGTAATTGATCTTTGATAATAAGAAAAGCATTTCATATCATCCTCGGACATCGTTCGAGGAGAGATTTTACGTATAATCAACTCTTTGTTTGTAAGTTGTGGATTTAATCCATTACCTTTGTACTTTAGATGTCTATAAACTTAGGTTTTAAGCCCACTCTCTACACAAATTCATTGTTTTAGGCCTTTTGGGCCTGTCCCCTTTACACATTTGGGTCCAGGTACAAATTGTGCACTTATAATTAGCGCCGTCTATGGGGAGCCTTGCGTTTTAGGACATCTAACACTATGGCAGGTTCAGGTTCGCAACGTGCAGAGTCCATGAGGTCCCAGCGTAAGGACCATTCCTTGCATCTTAAGCGAGAGAGAGATGGGGAAGGTAGTGTACATACGATGCATACTGGTGGGAGTCGTTTGCAGGGGAGAAGTAGAATCCCCCATGAAGATGATGTGGAGGCCATGCAAAGGGAGATTGATCACCTAAGGAAGGAATTACGCTGTGTGAGACGAAGGCTAACACCATCTCTTTTTTATCCTTCTTCTGAGGGCTCCTAAGGTAGTAGTTGTAGACCAAGGTCCAAAACTCCTATCAGTGAAACTTTCTCATATAAGACAGATGATCTTAATGGTCAAAAATACAAGAAGTCTTCCTTTAAAGGCCTAGAAAACGATGCTATGAGCAGGGCATTGCACTAGATCTCTAAATCACCTTTCGCACGGAGAGTCGAGGGAGGGAAGCTTCCATGACGGTTCACTCAGCCTACCTTTACCATTTATAATGGCAGAACAGACAATGTGGAGCACGTGAGTCATTCCAATCAAAGGATGGCGGTACACTCCAATAATGAAACTTTAATGTGCAAGGTTTTTCCATCTAGCTTGGGACTTGTTGCGATGAGATGGTTCAATGGCTTGAAGGCGAGTTTTATTGATTCCTTCATGGAACTCATTAGGGCCTTTGGGTTCTGCATCTTATTGTATATCTTTAAGTATATCCATACATATGAATGGGGTTATAAGCTAAAGAATATAATTAGTGTCATGTCAACAAGGTAATAAATCAATTTCCTAATTATTATTCTATTTTGTGTTTAAAAATTGATAAATCCATTTAATAAAACTAGTGTATAACCCTGTGAATATGCACAGATACATTTAAAAAAATTACAATTATATATATATGTATGATTTAGAATCTAATTGAATCTAAACTTTTCGGTTTTTGCATCCAATAATTCACTTGCTACAAAAATTAAAAAATTAGATACAACATATGGCGCAAAATTGAACTCTAATCAAAATTCAATTTAGAATCTCATTGACTTTAGACTTTTTGATTTTTGTACCTAATAATTCACTTGACACACAAATTTAAAAATTAGATGAAACACGTGGCGCAAAATTAGACTCTAATTTATAATTTAATTGAATTTTGTCTTAGATTTGACTATTAATACACACACACACACACACACACACACATGCATAGATGTATAGCAACCTACCATCACTCTATTTAAAATTCCATGTTCATGAAATCACAGTCCCATATATGACCCTTTTCTAGGAGTCAATATCTCATAAAAAAAAAAAAAAAAAAAAAGGTTAGTATATTGCAATGTATTTGGAATGGTGAGTCCATCGATATTTCTAATCAAATTTGTTTATTAAAAAAAAAAAAAAAAACTTAAATTGAACACATAGCGCAAAATTACACAATAATTGGTATCCAATTTAAAATCTTATTGAATTTTCTCTCAGTTTTGGCTTTAATTATATATATAGACCAGTTATTGGCTTCCACATTGCACGATTTTTTTTTTGGTAAATATTATGACCATGGAGCATTGTTTTGGGGAAAAAAAAGTTTCTTTCATTTTTATGTAGTGATTGTAAAAAATACAATGAAGGGTTTATGATAAATTTTGTTAATTTTACAAAATACATTTTTATAAAATAAAACTCATTAACTGCATAAGATATACGTAAAGGTATAATTCTTGACTACACGTGAAAGCTGTTGTATAATTTTAATTTCTATTAGCTAGATCACATTATGCATGTAATGATTGGAATGTTGTTAGTTAGTACTTGATTTCGTGATAAACAATATTGAGTAAATTATTTTAATTCTATTTGAGAAATATTTTGTGAAATTTTCATTTTTATGTCCCTTTTTTTTAATCTAATAGATTTAATTTTTCACGTTAGTTTGGAAAAAATAGCCAAATACCACTATTTTTCGAAATTATTAGTGTTTTACAACTATTTAAGAAATATCTAGTAATCTACTACTATTTTAAAACTCGAGTAAAACTCGAGTTTTTGAAACTCAAGTTTTTGAAACTCGAGTTTGAGATGGAACTCGAGTTTAAGAAAATCGAGTTCATAAAAAATGCCACACGAAACTCGATTATGTGGAACTCAAGTTCATTGCAATGTTTTACTCGAGTTTAATGCACTTGAGTACTATGTAAGAAATACTTCCTAGTTCCCACAGCACTCACACAATCAACAATAGCTCTCACACAGCCACAATTGTTGACTTATCTCCCGCAATTGCACGCCTTTATATCTCTTTTAATTTTTTATTTTTTCAACTTCTATCTAATTTTTTTTTTTTTCCTCATTGGCTTCCAGGTGTGGGTTTCTCTTTTTTTCTTTCCTTTGTCATGGTCACGTGGGACGGGAGACAAGTCAAAAATTGTGAAAAGGTAGTGAAAGTGTTTGAAACACAGGCAATAGGTTTTACCACAAGGAACTCGAGTTTCATAAACTTGAGTTCCAATAAGTGGACTTTTTAAGAAACTTAATTTTCCTAAACTCGAGTTCCATGTCAGACTCGAGTTTCAAAAAGGGGTAGATTGTTAAATATTTCTCAAACAGTGGTAAGACACTAATAATTTCAAAAAATAGTGTTATTTGGCTATTTTTGCCTGTTAGTTTAATTGAATAGTTTTGTGTTTGTATTTTTTTTTTTTTACTACAATTGATAATTCACAAAATGAGTAAACAGCTTATTGAGTTCTGCAAAAGATACAAATATGAACAGTAATTGAGGAAGAACATGAAAGAAGATTTTTATTCATTTTCTTGAAGAAAAAATGTACTTACAGAAAATTCCAGACTTTATTAGGTAAAGAATCAAGTTATAGATAGAAAAATCAATAAAACCAAAAATTTTAGGAGCCTAAGAGGAGCCATTACTCATTTGAAACAACCCAAAATACTCAGGGACTAAAAAAAAAAAAAAAACCATTCTTTCTCTCTTACAATATGCTACTAACCTTGCAACTTGAACTTTTTCTCCCTTGAACCCCCTTAACTTGAACATTTTCTCTGTGACCCCTGCAACTTGAACATTTTCTCCCTTAAACCCCAAGCACTTTGTATATGGGGAGGTGCCAATTCAGCTACATGACCCTCCACACACACACACACATGTATATATGTGTGTGTGTGTGTGTATATATATATATATATATATCTCATTTAATAAATATAGAACTTCCTTTAAAAAAAGTTTAAAGGAAGTTCTAATGGGTACTTCACTGAGCATGTGAAAAAGGCATATACATACCACAAATGGTAAAGGATAAAGAAAAAGTTGCTAATTCTTTTTAATATGGTTAATTGCTTTGCCTTAATCAGTCGCCCAAACAACATACCGCTTATTCATACCACAACCACAAAAGACAATGCAACATTGCCCATCTGTAATTGCTAATATGGAAGTACAAACTTCTTTAATAGCTCTACCTTTGTTTCTTTTGGCTAATATTTCTTCACTAAATCAAAATCAAACTTCAAAAATTATATAAAAATCACCAAATTAGAGTTTAAAATTATAATTAAATTTTTAAATGAAATCTAGGCACAAAAGCACAAAAATTCCATGTAACTAAGTCACGCTCAGGAATATTGGACCCTTTTTCCTTTGTATAAATAGGGGGTCTCACTGGGATGAGGGGGCTAACAATTTTCTGTCTAAAACATTTATTGTAGGAACATGACTTGCCAACTAATCAAACTAGAGTTTTTAGTACCTACAACAATTTCACAACATCAAGAACAAACCCCAGTTTATACGATGTCAAATTCCATAGTCTCCTGTTACATCAAATAAGTGTTTAATTATTCTCACAAAGTATTGAATAGTAAAGCTTCTGGGCCATAGTCTCAACCACAACTCTTAATCATGTCGGACTTGGATGACACCTTTTCACATTGTATCATTATGAGATGCAAAAAAAATTTGGAGTGTACACAACCTTTAGTGTGGATGGGAAGAAATTTCATCCTATTCCAATTGGTTAGGTCAGTAAGGGACCTATTCCAATTTAATTATTCTAGAATTTTGTATACAAGTAATAATGAAAAAAACTTCCGCCTAAAATACGTCAGGCTTTTAGCAAAAGAGAAAATTATTGTCTAAACAAATCAAGCTAAGGCCAACCAAAATGGACCATATTCTTAATTTCTTATTTCGATTTGTTCCATGTACAAGACTTACAGTCAATGCTTGGCATATAAAAGTTAAACATCTTATCTAAAGTCCATCCTCTAATATAGAAATTATAAAGGAATTAAAGAAAAATTGTGAAAATTAATGAAAATTTAATCTATGCTTAAATTCTTATAAGGATGAACACAATAGCAATAGCCTTTTTAAAAAAATAAATAAAGATTAAAAAAAAAAAATCTGTGCCAACATCTTATTAACTGCATATTTTTTCTACATTTCGGAATGTATACATACCATATTCCTGCTTAAAACTTTCATGCCATGGCCCTTCAAAACAGTGACCAATAGCAAAGTGATGGATGACAAATACATGGATATCATTGTCACAATCATTATATCTAATAATGAGTTATGAGCACCCAAACAAATGGTAAATGGAAGACCGATTTAACAGGATCGACATATACATCTATGTCTGAAATCGATACCAAAATAACACAAAGTATTAAGTAATGGGTAGGTAGTCAAGGTGACATCATAGAAAATTACTAAAACTGTATGGTCAATATAAGGTGCATGGACATTAACCATGCTAAATGGCCTTTTAACATGGATTTGCAACTAGTGTTTTGGACATATGTTATTCTATGATATTTGAACCAAGACTCACTAATTTTGTTAGGAATCCGGTGGTTCCTAATGGAGATGGGTATGAATTATAAGGGAATTGTAGAGAAATTGACTTAATTCGAAGTAGTCACCCTCCATAGAGAAAGAAAGAGATTAATAATGAGAGAAATGCATTAATGCACTAAGAAGTTGGTTTATTCTTCAATTGATATCTCATATTGGATTACAATCATGTATTTATAGAAGACTAGCTCTAATCTCATTAGCCAACATGGCCTCATCCTATTGGTTCTATTATTCCCCATGTGTATTAATAATTCCAACATGCGCTAAATGTGATTAACATGCTTGGAATTGTAACTAACTAACTAACTAAATCTCAATACAGCAATTATTATATATATGCTTATTGCATTCCTAACATTTCCCTCCCCTTAAAAACATCTCGCCCACAAGGTGTTGTTGTGAAATAGCATCTTCATCAAAGGAGATCTTCCAATGGACCAATACCGTAGTGACATTTTGATCACCATATTCAAGCATTTCTCTTTGACAAGCGGTCTTGTGCATATGAAGGTTTCTTCTTCGTAGATCTTCAAACTTTGTTCAAATTCTTGAGCCTTCAATGGTTCTTCAATCTTCAAGGTCTCATTGGTTCTTTGAACCTTGAAATGTTCTTGTATCCCCAAGACCTCATTTGATTCTAGAACCATTAAAATTCTTGGCACTTGTATCTTGGATTCTTGGATCACTAACATTTGAATTGCCAATTCTTGAATCATAGACTCTTGAATGGAAGCCTCCATTGGTGCATCAAGAATTGGTTCTTGGAAGATCATCATCACTTTTTTTGTTAGTTCTTTCGACTGAACTTCAAAGGCAGGATGTGCATGTATATCATCATCCACTTTGATACAAAAATCAACATCTTGGCTTGCAACAACAGTAGTAGATTCTTGGAACTTGATTTGTTCTTCAAGTTTCTTTGAATTAAGAGATTGTAACTCCTCTTCCGTCCTATTCTCGAGACCCTCTTGTAATCTTGAGAACTCTTCCTTCATGGCCATGTTAGATTCATCCAAGGCCTTGAACTTTTCTAAAATGGCATTGTGAGATTCGTACAAAACCTTGAAATTCTTTGAAACTTCATTCATCATTTTTAAGATTTCTTGCTGATCATATTCACCCGTATCAAGATCAACAGCTCTGATACCAAATTTTAGGAATTTGGTAGTTCCTAATAGGGATGGGTATGAATTGTAAGGGGATTGATGGGAATTGTAGGGAAATTGACTTAATTTGAGGTAGTCACCCTCCATAGAGAAAGAGGGAGATTAAGAGAGGGAGATTAAGAGAGAGAGAGAGAGAGATACACTAATGCACTAAAAAGTTGGTTTATTCTTCAATTCATATCTCATTTTGGATTGCAATCATGAATCTATAGGAGACTCGCTCTAATCTCATTAGCCCACATAGTCTCATCCTATTGGATCTATTATTCCCCATGTGCATTAATAATTCCAACATGCACTAAATGTGATTAATATGCTTGGAATTGTAACTAACTAACTAACTAAATCTCAATACAACAATAATTATCCATATGCTTATAGCATTCCTAACAAATTTTCTAAGGTTGGCCAAACAAAAAAATTAAACTTTGAGAAACTTGAGTGGATTGATTAAAAATGAAAGCCCTACCTTTAAGAATTGATGAAGCACCAGCAAAAAGTTGGTAAAAGACATGGTATGACCTGTCGCCATTGGCCAGTTGCATTACTCTTGATTGCTTAAAGGAGACTGATAAGTTCGTAAGTGAAAAATGAATATATAAAAGTTCCAGGCACTTAGATGGGGCAACTTGTTTCCTTTTCTATCAGAATTGTTCATGATTATTGTCAGTAAATTAAACATGAGGTTATCAGTGGCAGTGCCACGTTGAACTGAAAAAAAAATATATATATATATATATATAATAATTAATTTTTTTTATTTGTTTACCCTTTAAAAAAAAATTAGGAACACTCTCAAGCAAAATCATGAACGCCCTTAGATAAATATATATATATATATATATTATTTGTTCTACTTTCAAGTTTCAAGCAAAAATAAAAAAGCCCAAAAAGATTATTGAAATAAAATTAGAAAAAAAAAATTGTAACAAAACAAGCCCACAAAAAAGCCCAACATATTATTGGCACTTTAAAAGGCCATAAAAAGAATTTATGGATCTAATCTATAAAAGAAAATTTAGCAAGCCCAAAAAATTTAGCACAACAACATAAATCACAAAATAGCAAAGCTAAAGAAAATTTAACCCAATCAACCAAATTTTATTAAAAACAAATAGCTTGGTCTTTCAAAAATTTAAAACAAAACTAATCTGTCAATCCATCAAAGATTAAAGAAAAAAAACACAAACAAACAAATAAGACCCTAAGCCTAACCAAGAGACTCAGTAGTTGATGGTTGAAGTAAAGCAGTGAAGAGAGAGGCAGCAGTAGCATGGTAACAGCAGAACTGCCAGCCCCGCCCCTAGCCCAAACTCACCAAATCTGGTCTCTCTCTCTCTCATGAGCAAGTGACCAACCAGCACCAAAAAAAAAAAAAAAAAAACTCTTAAACTGTCTGATACAAAAGAGAGAGAGAGAGAGAGAGAGAGAGAGAGAGAGAGAGAGAGAGAGAGGGACTTCTTTCCCTTTTTAAGAGACTTAAACAATGGCTTAAAAAAAAAAATAGAAGCAACTGGTGGTGGGTTGATGATATCCACCCTGTGTTGTGCTCTATGAGTTGAATTTTGTCCCTTTTTTTTTTTTTTTTTTTGGTCTTTTTGTGCTTATATGAATAGCAGTTTTTGTAATGGTAAATAGTTATGTTTGTATGTTAGTGTCTTTTTTTTTAAGTACAAATTGAGCTTGTTTGAAACTTTGAAATTAATTGGGAGTTGAGATATAATAAAGTTAGTGAATTGTAGTGTTGTGTTGTGTACATAGTGCAACAATGATTTTTTTTTTTTTTTTTTCTGTATGTGCATTTATTTCTCTGTTCAATCCTTGTTGATGGTTTATTAAAAATTTATTTAGGAACAGCTTATTTAGCTAAAATTGAAAACTTTTTATTGGGGGCATGAGGCTTGTCTATTAAATGGGGTGGGGGTGGATGGGCACATGGGGTCGGGTGAGATATTTGAATTGGGGGAAGTAAATGTACATGGGATGTGTGCTAGTGAAACTAATAAACAATAATTTAATTAACCAATAATTAATTAAGGGAAACAACTAATAAACAATAATTAATAATTTAATTAACCAATATATTATAAAAGACAAACAAATTAAATTATGTTAGGTTAAAAAACAATTAAGAATTTTATAATTAATGAAACAACAATATAACAAATTATTAGATTGTGTTATTTATGCTTCTTAAGGAACTCCCGGAGAAAATTCCTAGAGCTGTTACTGGAGGTTATAACAAAAATCAAGTCAGTAAACTTGATTGGTATGCATCACAAAAATAGCATAACATGACAACAATTATTTAATATCAAACATGCTTACAGGTTTGGATTTTAGTACCACATATCTTCCCCAGTGAAGTAAAATGAATATCAATCAACTTCCTCTGCAGAAATCAGAATATAATCAACATATTTAAACAATAAAACCAAATTGCATAGCTCTTCTCCTATCTAAATTGTGAAAATTGACTTGCAAAACTTTAACAATCATCTCCCAACAAAAATGCTATAAACCGTGAAAAACCTAGGAGAACCTTCCGCAATGAAGAAAAGAAAGAAACTCACAATCGGCTAGAGTTGTCATTCCTTGAGGTTTTTGCATTTCCAAATGCTTCCAGTATATAATATGTCCAAAGGATTTCAGACTCTATCCCATAACTGCCTCCACCAAGAGCAATCAAGTATTGCATTGCAATTTTGGCCGTCTCAGTTTTTCCAACTCCACTTTCGCCACTGTAAGAAATCAGAAAGAATAAGAGAGAGAGCCCTCACTAATGGAATCTTGAAACCTTCATAAAGAAAGGACCTGAGTACCCAATTTGTATATCTAACTTCCTAGTTCCAAGTAGCACATTAACTAAGGAAATGTTAATCAAATAAAAAATTTAATAATAGCAAATCTAAATCTTAGTTCAGTATCAGAGAGAAGCACTCAAATGAAAGCAAATGTTAATCGAAGAAACAACTTTCAATAATTTTCCTTTTCACATTCCCAAGAACCATACATATTAAAAGAACACTATGAACGAACATAAAATAGAAAAATGTGATTTTGCTCTTTACCATTGGTTGGGTCAATGAGCCCAAGACAAAACTTGGAAGTGAAATCAACACCAACCCAATACTAACCACCACACATAAACCCATGTTCATGCAACCCATTGCCTCAGCATAACCCACTACAAAAATGATTCCAGTATATTTGAACACATAGCACTTAACACATAATTGCGTCTGCTCTCTAAGAGCCTAATATTTGAATAATTTCATTTTTGTTTCCTTCATTATTTCATAACCAAAACCTTCATTTAATTAAAAAATATAAAGAATATTCAAATTAAAAGCTAACTCAATTCGATACCCTCAAAAACCCTAATACCCAACTCAAAAATCATTTTTTTCCAGCATTTTTTCCATCAATCAAACACACCATTTAACAGCAGCAATGATGACAGTTCAAATCAAAATCTCAATACCACAATTTCTAATACCTCAAAAACATAAGAACCTAAAACCTAACACCCAAATAAAAGTCTTTTTTGAACTACTTCATTTCAGACCAGTTAGGATAGTTTCAAAGTAAACCCACCAAAACAAAGCAATTGAACGGTAAGATATATCACAACGTTTTCAGTTAAGTACAGTTAGAATAAATTAACCCACCAAAGCAATTGAATGGCATCGGTATGGATAATTTTTTTTTTTTCAAAAGACCTCAGTCCAGTCCACTTAGAATTATTTCATGTTGAATCATATAACAAGTTCCACTCTGTACTCAACACCCATATGAGAAAGCAATGATATGTAACCAATACCCATATGAGAGATCAATGATATGCAGCCATATGAGAGAGCAATGATATGCAACCAACACTGATCATTTAGAAATTAGAGTTTTCTCTTCATTGATTTACAGAATGCTGAAAGGAGTTCATCATTGAGAAAATGCAAGAGAATATCTGCTTCTTGGTTCGCCCCCAAAATTGAGAGAAGATTTGCTTCTTTGTTTTAGGTTTATTTTTGGCTTTTATACGGTAACTTGCTCTACCGGTAATACGTTTTTCACTTAACATAAATCTACGGTCAGGATTAAATCCATGAAAATGGATGGCCAAAACTTGCGGGGGTATCGTACCCACTAAAAAAATTAGGTGTACTGAAGAACAACTCAAAAATTGTTCTTTCATATATATATATATATATATATATATACCATAAAGGGGGAACAACGATAGTGTAGGTTGCGGAAGCACAACTGATAATAGTAATTAAGGCGGTAGAACCAGCCAAACAGTTATATCAAAATAAAGTAATTGAAAGTAAAACGGTAGAACCAGCCAAGCAGTTATGTCAAAATAGTTCAAAGTATTGAAAACAGAAGTGTTTATTGAAAGTAATTCAAAACACTTATAGTAGTAGTAGTAATTACAGGATTACAGTGATCAACAGGGGTAGTAGTACAAGACTTGAAGACTAAGCATCAATCTAGTTACAAGCTTTGTGGTAATAGTGAGAAGTAGCAAGAGATTTCCGTGAGTGTTTAGGTTCTAAAGGGAATCCTAAAGAAAACTCAAAGAAAACTTCTGAAAATTAACTTCTGAGTTTAACAATAAGGGACAACCCCCTTTAAATAGGCAAATAGAGCAGTGAATAGTAGAAAGTGAATAGTGACTTTTTTACTATTTAAATCAGGACCCTTGAGGGGCATCAAAAGGAGGAAAAGCATCAAGAGCACCTCTTTAGGAGCCGAAAGTAGCTTGGCGTGAAGTGCCAAAAGTGGATAAGTTAATAAGGGAATCTCTTCACCAGGGAAATCTTTAGAGAAAGCAAAGTGATCGGCCTTTTGTGCTGGCTAGGCAAATAGTTTAATCATTATTAATTTGCTCCTAGATCAGGAGTAATTTCTTCATCAAAATCTTCATCATGACTGAACCATTCCTTGGGAAATGGCCGGGGATACGGGAAACATGGGCTTGCTGAAATAGAGCCTTCTTCTTCTGAGCTTCTATTAGCAGCTGCTTCTTCTTTAATTTTCCTCTCGAGGAGAATACATAGAGCTTCCTTACTTAGATCATCAAAAGGAGAACTCTTTTTAATAGCTTTGGTAGAGGAAGTAGAAGGTGAATCAGTTTCCTAGACTTGGAGAACAGGGGAAAGCTTTCTGGGCAAAGGTTTCTGGGCAAAGGTCTGGAGATATTATCAATAATATGTTGGACATAACCAAATTTATCCCACCATTTAACATACCAACATCTGATAAGAATATCATCATTCTTTTTATATTGCCACTTTAAAATCCAGGGGATTCTAAATTGTTTAACAAAATGGAGGAGAGAAGGGAATTTGGCATTATGATCATTTGTTTTGAGAGTTTTTTCAAAACTCTTGAAAGCATTTAACAGAGGATCAGGGATGCTATATTGAGAACCTTTAATATATTCAATAGTAAAGTCAAAAACACTTAAAATAGCTTGCCATCTAGCAAAGATATGTTTTGAAGCAATATTTTCAACATCTTTTTCAATAACATATTTAGCGCTTTTGCAATCTATTCTTAATAAAAACTTTTGATTTTACAAATCACTTTGAAATTTTGAAATACAAAGTACGATAGCTAAAATCTCCTTTTTAATAGTACTATAATTTAATTGTGCAGAACTCCAGACTCTTGAGTAGAATCGAACAATTTGTTCTGGAGAATTTGGTGCAATTTTTTGTTTTAGAATACCTCTATATCCAACGTCAGAGGCATCGGTTTCAACGATTTTGAAAGCATTAACAGTAGGAATACCAAGACAGGGCAAAGTCTTGACATGAGTTTTGATTTGTTTAACAAGAGAAGTATGAACGTTAGTCTAAGGAGGAGGATTATTTTGCAACCGGTCAAAGAGTGGTTTGCATTGCTTCCTCAAATCTTTGTAGAAATCAACAACATAATTTAGAGAACCAAGAAATCTTTGGAGTTGAGTTTTGTCAATAATTTCGTCAGGAAATTTATCCGCGAATCAAATAGCTTTGTTAATAGGGCGGATCTAACCCTCAAAGATGTTATACCCAAGGAATCTAACTTTAGTTTGAAACAGTTTGATTTTCTTAGTAGACACAATAAGACCATTTCTTTTTATAGTATCTAGAAACGAATACAAATGTTTCCAGTGTTCATCAATAGAATTGGAGAATATCAAAACATCATCAATGTAAACAATAGTAAAATGATTGAAGGAGTTAAATATATCATTCATAATATTCTAGAATTCACTAGGGGCATTTTTTAAACCAAAAGGCATAACATTCCACTCATAATGTCCAAAAGGGGTGGTGAAAGCAGTTTTGTATCTTTCTGCTTCACTAATTTGGACTTGCCAAAATCCAGACTTCACATCAAATTTTGAGAAGACAATAGCCTCACTTAACCTATGAACTAAATCATTCTTATTGGGGATAGGATACCTAATCCATTCCAAGACTTTATTCAAAGGTTTGTAGTTAATTACTAGGCGAGGGGTCCCTCTTTCTAACTCAGCATTTTTTTGGACATAGAAAGTAGCACAAGACCAAAGGGACTTGCTATTTCTAATAAGTTTTTTCTTAAGCAAATTGCTTATTTCATTTCTACAGAATTCAACAGCTTCAGCATTCATTTAAATAGGTCGAGCTTTAGTGGGAATATTCCTTTCACTAAAATCTCGAATATAAGGCAAGTCAACAATATGTTTTTTCCTATACCCAAAAGCACTAGGAATATCAGAACAAACATCATCCATTAGAATTTTTTGAAAATTATCAATTCTAGATTGCAACAATTTATCAGAAAGTTGTTCAGCAACTTTCTTGTACCTAATTTCTTGTTTAAGGAAATTAAGATGCTTGACTTTAGCATGAATAAGATCACTATCAGCAGTTTTTGAACAAAACTTGAATTTTACTTTTTGTCCAAAAGGATCAGTAGTTATACCATCATGTTCAACAAGGAAAGGATACAAAGAAGTAATAAAAGGTAAGCCAAGTATCACTCTATCAGTCATATTTTTAACAAATATAGAAGGTATCTTGAAGCAAACATTAGAATGGCAAACGTGAGCATTGTTCAATTCATATTTGATTTTCATTTGTGTGCCATTAGCAGATACCAATCTTTCAGTAGATTTTTCAAAATATTTAGAAGGAATCAAACCTTCTTGAATACAATTAACATCAGCACCAGAATCAATCATGGCAATAGTATCAAAAGCATAATCATGTGAAACAACAATTCTTACTTTAGTAAACCATTTTGGAGGCATCATATGTTTAACAAGAGCAAGTTGATTATCATTCCAAGTAATCAAATTATCAGAAACATTACTAGAAGGAGGAGTCTATTGAGTAGATCTTTCTCCATCTTGGTGCTCGTCAAGATCATTATCAGACAAGTTTTTATCCAAATTTTTGTCAATTTTTAGAATTAACGATTCTTGTTTAAGATTAACAGTATCAGTTTTAACAGTTTTGACATCATTTTTTAATGGGATTATCTCTTGTTTAACAGCATTAATTTCTTTTTGAAGATCGTTAACAGTTATTTCTTTGGATCTATTTTTTTTAAATTTTTCCAAAGTTTCTTCAAAGCTTATTGTTGCTCTAGGTTTTTTTACTGTTTTATCTCTTGTTAAGTTTTGCTTAAACTTATCAAGGAGTCCCTTTTGTAAAACAGGGTTTTCAATTTTACTTATTATGGTTAATAATAATTTATCCTATTCTTCTTCTTTGGTTAACACATTAACAATTTTCATAGCATTACAACAAGAGCCTTTACATCCAAGCTTAATATTAGGTGCATCAGAAGTATCACTAAAGGAGTGATAAGTGGAATTAGATGAGGAGGAGAAATCCTCTTCAAAAGAATCAGTTGAAGTTGCAAATTCAAGAAACTGAAACAATTCATTTTGATCATTATCATTAATGTTTAACATTTTTAATTTATTTTTCAGTTTACCAGGCTTTTGGGTACAATCTTTACTGAAATGACCAAATTTGCCACAGTTAAAGCATTTACCTTTACCTGTTCTTTGTTTATCGTGTTTTCTAAAGGCAGATTTCTTTCGAAAATAGTAATCATTGGGTTTAACAAAATGAGTTCTGTATTTTTTATGCTTTTTATGAGAATAACTTTTGTAAACTTTATCATGTTTACTTTTTCCTTTTTGTCTGGAAGGGGCAATAGGAGGTAAACCATGTTGTTCACAGAAATTACCCATTTCATATTTGGCTTTCTTTTTATTTTTTAATTGTTGTCTTAGAAATTTTTCATCATTACACATGTTAATACCAAGTTTTTTAATTGTACTGAAAATATCACCATAAGTTAAATTATCATAATTAATGGAATCACTTTTACCCATTAGTTCTTGTTTTACCTTATGAGCAAAGATAGGAGGCAGACCATCAATAAACTTCTCTTTCCAATAAGGCTTTGTGGAATCATTTCTAAGCATGACCCTAGAAAGAAAGACATCTTGGTACCATCTGTAATCAGACATAGTAGGACATTTCAAGTTATTCAAATAATCAGAAATACGAAATGAAATATTAGATGGAGTACCAACAAAATGTTTGAGTATAGTATAGACCAAGGTATTGATACCGTCAGGAATACCTCGACCAATATCTTCGTCAAAAATAGGCATACCTTCATTATCTTTTTTAACAGAATGTTTAATAAGCTGTCTGGATTCTTCAGTGAGATGTTTATCCCACCAACCATGAAGAGTACTAGAAAAACCAGTAACAAACAAGTTAACAACATCAGGATGATCAAGTTCATTATGATTGTTCATGTAAGCAAAACCAACCATAGACGTGTGAGCAAGTTTGTTAATAATTTCTTGTTCAGAAAAACCATCAATATTCCATTCATACATTTTATCAGCAAAAACGGAGAATTAGGTTTGAAAAGATCTTTCTTCAAACTGCATATCAAGAGGAGTAGGTTTTGGATATCAGTTTTTTGTAAAAGACATGGAATTAGGTTTTCTAATAAATCTTTTAATTTCTAGTTGTAAATCATCAAAAACATTTTCATAAGAAACAGGTGATGAGTCAGAATCTGTATTTTCTTCAGAAACAGGTTCTTTCTCATTTCTTGTAATAGCACAAGCAGTACTTTTAGAATCAAAAGTCTGCTCGGTTTTAACTTTTAAATCAGCAAGCATTTTTTCAACTTTGTCAAGAGTTGTATTCTAAGAAGCA
The DNA here is from genome assembly GCA_032878915.1 of Castanopsis chinensis. Lineage (NCBI taxonomy): Eukaryota > Viridiplantae > Streptophyta > Magnoliopsida > Fagales > Fagaceae > Castanopsis > Castanopsis chinensis. The sequence continues at coordinate 184,811 of JAVQMG010000059.1, forward strand.
ACCTTTTCAAGAGTTTTACTCTGAGAAGTTTTGAAATTAATTTTTTCACTTTGACTAGGCAAATCAATCAAAGGGATCTCAGGTTTTGAAGTAACAGGTCTTTGAACAATTTTTTCTTCAATTCGGTCAAGCTGTTGACCAATAATATGCAAGGACTCATTTGCAAAATTGTTTTGTTCAATAATAGTAGAAACAGGAGTTTTATTATCAGCAATTTTGAAAGGGGAGGCTTTCACCTCAACACTTTCATTGGCAGTTTGACAGGTGATTAAAACAGTTTCTAATGGAGGATGACTAGACCGTACAACGGTTTTGTCAGGTTTAATAAAATTAGATTTTCTTATAACATTCAAATAATTAGTATAAACATCATTCCTTGAAACATAATAGTTTTCAAGATAGTAAAAAAACAAAATGTGTTTTCTTTCTTCAACCATTTTTTCTTTCCACTTCCTTTTAACTCTGTCTTTTTCGGACTGAGCAAAAGTATCTTGGTAATATTTCCGTTTGGGACGGTTTTTTAGTAACATAAATTCATCATAAAGAAAAACCATATCATATTCAAAAGGTTTGAGTCTGGTTAGAACTCGTAGTTGATTATGAAGAATAGGGGTTTCAATAGGTGGAAAATCAGATCCAGAAGGAGCATCAGACTTTGCATCTTCCTCTTCTTCTTCATTAGCCTTTTGTGTATCATCAGAAGGAAATTCAAGTTTGGTTGAATAAAAAGCATTGCTAACTTGAGAGCTATTGCTCGCAACTCCCTTTAGCTTTAAATCTTGTTTTTGAAAATTCTTTTTCAAAAATTCATCAACTTCACTATCTCTTTTAGCAAGACTTTCAGATCTAGCAAAAGAATGTCTTCCTTCGTTGATTCTCAAAGGCTTGTTTTCAAATAAATTTTTATCATTGTCGAAACGTATTTTGACAGTGCCATCAGCTAATTGTTGAATATGAGTGAGATCGAGTTCTGTTAGGCCACAAACGCGTTGACCCCTTGTGATAACTTAGATTAATTAATTAGCCCAGTTATTAATTAATCAAATTAACATGCAATATCACGTAGTAGCACAAACAAATCACCAAACTAAGTAATGCAGCGGAAATTAAATGACACAGTAATTTGTTCACGAATGGGGAAAACCTTACGGCAAAAACCCCACCGGGTGATTTAAGGTCACCACTCCCGAAACTCCACTATTATCACAACAAGCAGTTACAAGCAAGGAATCCCAAGTACCTTACCAACCTATAGTTGAACTCTTACCCCAATACTCAATTGGACTTATTCTGTAGTGACAGTTTCTCCTTTCAATGCACGGCTCCCAAGTACGTGACTAACTAGATGCACGGATCCCAGTACGCGACTTCAAACACCAACTAGAGAAAGAGAATTGTTGGCTGCAAAGTTCTTCAAAACATCAGAGATGAACTAGGGCATGAACTTTGTCTTTTAGATCACAAATTGCATGAACAAGAAGTTCTCAATGAATGTGCAATTTGCATCATCTTGACGGCCCTTAAAACAATCCTTATATATGTCTAGGGTTGTGAGAAAAGAAACCCTACACAAATACAAAAGCCTGGCCCAAAAATCAAATCTGGAAATCTAAATTCCCGTAACCTCGATAGATACCTCGATCGATCAGGCAGCTGTCGAGCCTCATTAAACCTCGATAGATACCTCGATAGATAGGTATCTGTCCAGCAGCTATCCGCAGGTGCCCAGCAGCTATCCGCAGGTGTCCACCAGGTGTCCAGCTTTAGTACACACTTTTTCTTCACTTGTTTCTTGGTCCAATCTTCATGCCTTTAATACTAGACTTGAACAACATGTTCTTTGAAGTATTAAACACATCCTAAATCTACCTAAATACAAGTAAAGTGTGTTTTGTCAAAGAATTTACCAACTACATAAAATAGCGACATATGTTAACAAACTTGAACTACATATGTCCTAACAAGTTCATCAAATACAGGTTTAACAATTTTAGCAGGAGGTGTTTCTCGTTCTAAAGTCCATTCTTTAGGAAGATTAATATCTTCCCATCGAATCATTTTGGGGACTCGAATCCTAGCATCAGGGGTAGAACATTGAATTAGCATGGTATTACCAACATAATACTATCTTTAGAACAAGGAGTCAATTAAGAACCAAGTAGGCGATAATAAATTCGGTAAATAAGAGCAAAAGGTTTACTACCATCATCCATATCATAACTAGATGTTAATATGTTCAGAGTTAAAGCTTTAACAATATTAGGATCATCCAAAGCAATAGCAAGATCAGGATAACAATCAAAGTAAACAGGACCATCATATAAAGAAGCAGTAATCATACCAAGAATGCTATCATTGAATTGTCTAAATCTAGCATCACGTAAGCACATAAGCACAGAAGCATTTATGCCTTTTCTAGTTAAAGGTTTAACAGCAACTTGAACAAGTCCAATATGCAAATATTTCACTTTCTTAGTGATGAAACTGTTAATATCTTTTCTGGAAAATAAACAACATTTTTCTTGGAATTTAGAGATAGAAAAAGTTTGTTCAACAGTTCTAACTCTATATTCAGAGAAAATAGTATTTTCAAATCAACCAAGTTCATAAACAGATTTAGTGGAAACCTTAGGGATATTTCATTTTCTAAAATCAGGGTACTCACTTTTCTCTACAGTGTGGTCTTCTTCATTCACAATATCAGGAGGACAACCAGTTCTGGAACTAACAAAGGAGTTGGATCTCCACATCCTTTCTATAACTATCCTAGTTATAACACTTAATTATCATGTTTTTCTCACAACTGTTGCATTTCGTAACACATACCGCAATCAACCATTTTCCTTTCATACCCTCACGCTCTCCTGGCTTCACGGGCTTTACTATTCGGACTTGAGAATTCACTTTACGACTATGGTGGCGCCAACGATGGCAAGATAGACACAACAACGAAGTAACACAAGGTCAGACAGACATAGAAAGAACAAGGAAACACAACAACACTATATATATATATATATATATATATATATATAAATTGCGACCCACCTTCTATGTTTCACAAGAATTCGTTGCTAACTTTGCCTGCATTTATTTCAATCTTCTAAGTTTTAAGTTTATTCAATTAATGTTTCTCTGTCTACATTCGTTAGATTTTTTTTTTTAAATTCTTTAAAATATTTTTCAATCATTAATTGGATTTTTTTAATTTAAAATTTTTGAAGAAAAAAAAATTAAAAATTTGGAGAATTAACTACAACATTTAACTAAAGGTTATGAAGATGCTTTAATTGAATAAACTTGAAATTTAGAATATTAAAATGAACAAAAGTAAAGTTAGAGGACTAAAATGAATTCTGATGAAACATAAATAGTAAGTTTTGTATTTTAGCCTTTTAATTTTGTCCCACTCATTAAAAAATTTAGATTTGAATATAAAATGTTATTTAATGATTTAAAGCAAATCCTTCCACCCATGCCCCTTAATGAAATGATAGTTAAATATCATTTTAGTTTTCCTCAAAAAAAAAATCATTTTAGTTTAAAAAGACCTAATTTTAACAAATTAAAACTACAATCATTATTATCTATTTATTACTATTAAGAGAATATCAAAAGTTTGTTATCACTTCCTTAAATACCCACAATATTTATCTAACATGATTTATCGTTTTTCATTCTATTCTTTCTTTTACCCCCTCTTCATTGCCCAACACTTACTTAACTACGATATGTTGCTCCTTTGTCACCACAACCGCCCCACTCAATGGAGGAGTTGGCCACATTACTTCACGGCTAGACAGCTCAAAAAGTATGGAAAAGCCAAACATAATGAGCTAGAGAATGGGACATCAATGCCAATGGGAATGATTGAATCTCGGTGTGGTGTTGAAGCTAGGTGTCATGCTCAACTTCCTTAGCTCCTCCTTCTTCTTTGATGATGAGCTCTGATTTGTTTCATTTTAGTCCAAACTTTAAGTGTTTAATCATTTAAATGTAGCAGTTGAAATTTTGTTTACCAAAGTGTGAAGGGACCAAACCATATGGGATGAATTGTAATCGACCCAAAGTTTAAATTAACAATAGTTACAAGTCTTAGGACTGTGGATAAAGTATGGGGTATGAAGTTAGATATATTTTTTAGTGATTTATTAAGTTTGATTATTTGACGCATTACCTTTTGTAAATTACACTAGGTAAGGCATGTGAGAATGCTAGCCTGACTGGATCTAGGTTGTGCACGTGGAACAGCTGTGAGCAAAGGAAAAGGAACGCTAGCTGAAGGAGTGATCTTTAGTCCATACCAATGGTGTGACCATCTTGGGGAAGAGTGAGATTTACACTTGATGTGGACAACTAGCATTTGCACAAAAGGGAGATAGCGACCCCTTATTGGCTAGGCTTGCGCTGGACCACCGTTAGAGACATGTATATCACTCCCAACACCCCTTATGTTCCTTTCCTTGTCCAAGGTTTGCTCCCCACATAGTAGCAGAGCCACCCTCAATCCTACTACCCTGACATTGGCGTGTTTTATCTCTCCTTCAGCTGTTACATAGTATAGTAGCTATATCAAGATTCAAATGGAGGAATCACAGTTTGACCCCTATCCTTATGTACTTGGTAGCATTTTTGGGACTATAAGAGCAACATGTTGCTAAACCATTAGGGCAAGAACTAGGAGGGAAACTAAGAGAAAAGCTAGAAAGTTTGGGTGGGAAAGTGAGGTAAAGAGAAAGATATCCTTTGGGAAGGAATATCACCATTGTACAAAGTTGGTTGATTGAGCTTAACTTTTTTTTTTTTCCTTTGTTTGGTGAAATTGGTTGATTAAGCTTAATTTTTTTAAAACTTTATTATTGGTAATTTTTGTTGTTGGGCTAATTGTTTTGGGCTTGCATATTTGTTATATATTTTAGATGTATAAAGTTTTTTATGGCCTTTAAAAGGAGGAAAAATGTTTGTAGACACTTGATTTTGCACTCATGATTTAATTAAGGAAGATGACTAGAATGACCATTTATATACCCAAAATTCATGATTGCATTACATGCATTTATTTGTTCATTGTATACATAAAAATGATCTTGAGGTTCTAATGGTTTCAACGGTATGCCCGATTTTCAAATCAGACCGTCGGATTGAAAGATATCGCATGATCAAGTTTGTATGGTATGCATACATTTTGTTTAGGTAGAATCAACCACACATGATTAATTTAAATTAATTTTGATTGACTAGATAGTTAAAATTAATTAAATAATTTTGTGATTAGTTGTTAGTTAGTGTCAAAAATAGGCTTGCTTGAATGGGAACAAAGGGGATAATCAGATAACAATAAAACTGGAGATACTTAAGACTTTTGGGAATGCTTATCTATAAGATAATCATTGCTGTAGAGACTTAAATCATCAGAAAAGGAGTTTAATTTTTAGAATTTGGATTAAAAACGCGTCTAAGTGTAAGTCTCGGCTCAAAAAACCTCAAAAAAGGAGTCCAAAGTGAACCAAAATTCAAATGTGGGACCGGCACCCAAAAGGGCCATTCGGCACTTTTGGAGTGTCGATTGGCACAAATATGAGCCCCGGCCTGAGAGCACTTGGATTGAAATAAAACACATCCTTTTCTATTTTAGGGATAATGACGCGTCCCAATTCGTATTTTGATCATTTAGCTAGCTTTTTGAACATTCCAGCCTCTATAAATAGAGGCTGCATCTCAAAAGCTCTTTGACTCCCCTTTTTTTGACTTTTCTCTTCTTTTATTTTCTCTCTTACGTTAAAGACACTTTAGAGGCTCTGGCCTTAGGAATTTCTTTTTTGTAAGCAAAATATTTTAGGTTTCAAAGAGAATTGAATAAATTTCTTTGAATCCTAAAATATTCCTTCACTAAGAAGAACACGTCCATGCAATAGGTAGTTTTTCTTTTCTCTTTCTGTTCCTTTCTATTAATTCTACTTGATGATGCATGAATAGATTTAGGATTTTTTTATTATTTTTTATTTTTGATTCTATTGCCATGGGTTGTTTAAACTTTTCTTTAAATATGTTCTTAGATAATTCTTTTGTTGTTATGATTTCTCCTTTGAGTCTCAAAAATCTGCTAATTAAAACTTATCTAAAATTTTTAAATCTAATTGTTTAACACATAAAAATAGATCTGTATTTAATGAAAATACAAATCTAAATTTTTTTACACATAAAAGCTGATCTACATTTTCATTAAATGCAAATCTGAATTTTTTTCTACACTAAAAACTGATCTGTATTTTCATCAAATACAGATTTGAATTTTGTACACCTCAAAATTGGTCTGTACAGATATGATTTTTTTACACTCTCAAAACTAATCTGTACTTTCTTTAAATGCAAATCTGATTTTTTTAACAAGTCACTCTATTGTACCCCTCTTTTTCTTGGGGGTACAGTACCTACTTAATCTAATCCATTAATTTATTGGTGTTCTAATCTTGACCATCTATTTAATTTGAGTGGATACCGGTTACCGATAGAACAGGTTAAAAAAAAAAAAAAAAGAATTTTCTTTTGCACTCGCAGGCTTCTTTCTCCTCTTCTAACACTTCTTCCATGCCTGATGCCTCCTCCCTTCCAAAACAGCAGCAAGAAACCTAGACGGCGACTAAACAAAACCCTCTCTTTGTACACTTCTTCTCTTCCAAATCAGCCACAATAAACCTAGAGGGCTACTAAACAAAACCCTAAGGAAGACTCACAAAAGAAGAAATTGAGTCTTTCAATTCCAATCGTTCTCTGTCCGGCAACGCTATTAGAGCATTGAATCCGTCAAACAGGTTTCTCTTTCTCTATTTCTCCTATTATAATTCGATTTTAGTCTACTTGATAAAAGTCTGATTTTGGGCGAAGAAAGTAACAAGAGAATTTGTGGTTACCTGACTATTTTTTTTTTTTCTGTAGCCAATATTGAAGAAATCTGATATATGCTTTACTCTGCTTGATAAAGGATTTGTGGTTACTTGGTCTATGCAAAAGATATTTGCTTTACTTTAATTGAACTAGTTGTGTATCTTAAGTTATATGGCCTCAATTGTTTAATCGTCACACTTGCCTATGTTTTGTGGCTATATGGATAATGTGCTGCTGGTTTCATACCTTTTAATTAATATATATATATATATATATATATATATATATATATATATATTACCCAGATCTACTGTAATCAGTATAACGAAGCTGCCTGAATTTTGTTTAACAATTAGTAGTTCAAACCCTACACAGAGGTTGAGACTAAGTCAAAGTACGAAGGAAAGACAATTGAGGTTTACAAATCTCTTTGAGTAAGTGCCTGCATTCAATGTCTGTTGTATTTCAAATGTATTAGACTGCACAGTTTATTACTCTTACAGATCCTTATTTACTACTATTCATGTAACCTTGATCCGCATTTTCCAAACTTGGTTCCTCTAAAATATCCATTTCTTTTACACTCTCTTCCGGATTTGTTTCATCTTTTAACTCTTGTTCCTCCATATCTTAATTTTTTAGAATCCAATTCAAGTATATTTCTACAATTTTTGTCATCTTATGTTGAGATTTAACATGTTTCCCACTTTTAGTTCTTGCCCCTTCTCCATTTTTTCTGGTGAATTATATACGTGTAGATTTGGACAACTTTACTACCATAAAGAGGAAACTGAAAAATAACCAGTATATAACACCTTTAATTCCTTTGTCTTTCTGTGATCCTTTTTCTTCCTTTTAGCCTTGGATTTTCCCTGTCCTTGTCTTGGTCCCTGCCTCCTCCTTTGTGAGTACCCTTCTTGTCGCTAAGATCAAGTGCTGACAACAATGCTTCTATTGCAGCCTTAGACTTCTCTTCAGCATCTTTGTAAGCCAAATCCTCTAGGCGTGCCTATAAAAAAATAATTGTACTCTGAAAACATCAAATCATAGAAAGGAAAGATGGTAACTATATAGAATTCTCAACAAAACTGCAAGGAGAATCCAACACAAACCCGCATGAATGACTTCAATGGGGGCACCATAATTGATTGGTAGTCATAAGCAGTTACCGAATCAATTTTCTTCCTTGTCTACTGCATAGCAATAGAAGTTGTCCTAATTATAGCATCAAATTTGTAAAGCTGTCACAACAAACATACTAAGATTCAATCCTCCTATAGAATATAACAGTTCATCAAGCAACATATTTAATATTACAACAAACAACTTGGAAAATTTCACATGATAACAAATTTGGCAATAAAAATTTGCTCAAGTTGGTTTGTGAACTGCCCTCCTCTAGCTTGAAGAAGATCTGCATATTATTCGATTTCACACAAATTTTTGCCAAATTCTACAAGACGTGTGAGAGAATTCAGTGTGATTTTCTGAATGATTGAGGAAAAATATGCATGTGAAGCCTTGTGCACTCAAATTTTCTTTTTATAGTTCTTATATCATAAGTAATGAGGAGAAAAAAAATTAGTTTCTCAATATTGAATTTGTAATTCTGAAGGGTGAGGAAAGGGATCTAGCAAAAAAATTTTTTTTTTTTTTGCATGCTCCACTCTTGCTAGGATTGCTTGTAAATGTTATATTTCTTCCATGCGTAAGTGGGAAAAGGAAAAAATGTCTTTGCAAACGTAATAGGCGAATGACACAGCTACCTTTATAGGATTGGTTGCAACATGGTTATCAATGTGTGGTTCTCTATGTGATCTAATACCTTTGCATCTGGTTTAGTTCTAGCCACCAAAAATTGGTAGTGTGGAGAAAGTCTAAACATTCTAATCTATTGCTATTGGTTGTTGTCATTTTATTTTATTTTTGTAATAGTTTTCATATTTCAGGCATGATTGTGGCATGTATGTTATTAAACACATGTATACACATATTTTCAACACCAATTTACCTTTTTTGGTAATATATATCTTGGAAGTAAATTTTACAGTTGTCACATAATTTGTTTAAACCGCTTCTTTATCAATAGTGTCTAATTTTTGTAGGAGAACTAGTCGGAATGTTTGCGACACAAGTTGGCATCAAATTTAGTACTTTCAACGGAGAAGGAACAACGTTCCAAAATTATAGAAAATGCTGAAAAAATTCCACCACATGATTATTTTCGGTCACCCAAATGACAGTGATTTGTATAAATTGATGAATGAGCGATTGTTTATGATTTAGTGAATTGTCTTATACCTAGAAAAAATGACTTCTCATGTAAGATAATCTTTTGCATGAATGTGCATCATTGTCCATAATATCTAGATCAATTATGATTGTCCTCTCCATTGATAATAATTATGATGGAGCAATAAAAATTATTTTTAGTTTTATGATAAATTCATAATTTGCAAGTCCAAGTTGTTACTAATTGCAGATTATTAGTTGTTTATGATGACATATTTTTTGCCATTATCTTGTCAATTAGGTTATCAATGACTTTTTCATTATCTCATGTAGTTATTTGTGGTACTGAATATATTTGTTAAAACAAACCTCCCACACTGTTAGGAGCTTTACAAGTTTCTGATGATGGCATGAGGAATTGGAGTGCTTAGACAACATCAGGCTAGTCACTTGGCTCAATGTTTTCTCAAGACACCAATGGCTCCTCATGCCTATCTAGTGAAGCTCCTAACTGCTCTTTGAGGGGGGAAATGCCTGGTCTTCCTGCTGAATTCAAAATGATGAGCATGATGAGGGGTAGAATGTGGAGGCACCTTGCTCCACATGATGCCCCAGCACCTTGCTCCACATGATGCCCCAAGACCATGGCAGAGGAGGGTCATGGTGGGCAGAGATGGGTTGATGATGATGGGTAGCAACAGGCGGTGTTGACCCTATGTGATAAGGCATAGCATTGGTGGTTGGCTAATAGTTGCTTTATGTGTGGGCTTGGTTGCTTGAGTGCAAGGCAATGTTGGGCTGCTGTGATGATCATGTGCAGTGCAAGGCATTGGGCTGGTTGGTGCTGGCAGAATGCATGAACTTGTATGAGTGGGCTGATAGCAGTTACTTAGTGTGCTGCATATGGGCATGCTGTGTGGGCTGTGATGCTGATGAGAAGGGCTTGGGCAGAGGGTCAAGCCTTCTAAAACGAGATAGAACAATTGTGTGTGTGGGCTGCTGGAGCATGGGCAGAGGCCCCATGATGTGCTAAGTGATGGGTTAGCATGTGCAAAGTGTGTGGTAGTAGTTATCAGCAGTTACCAAGCAATTCATAACTTGCTAAATGTTCAGACCTATTGAGTAGGGGCTGGAAACATGGAAAGCAGGCCAAGACAGCATCAGTTGAAGGTGTCTTAAGTCAGACCACATGTGGCAGCAAGTCCTAGACAAGAGAGTAGTTACTTGGCAATGATTGCCGTGACAGTTATTTCTGTGCATATATCCTAGGCTGTTAGGGTTGTCAATAGCATGACTGAGTATATTTTGGCTTTGAGAATTTTGTTTGTATTTTCCAGGCTTCCTTTGTACTTAATATTGAGTAACAAAAGTTGGGGTTGGTGCCCCATAAATACTGTGCGCGTTGTATGTGTGAATTCCCTTAATAATTCTATTTTAAGTGTTCTTGCAGTGTGTGTGTGTGGTATATAGGTTGAGACTAAGTCGAGGAGCTTAATGCCATCACAGGCAGAAAATTTAAAAGAAAAATTGACCCTGTGACACACATGCATGTGTGTGTATGTGTATACTAGATAGTTTTTTTTTATAAATAACTTATCATCTTTTAAATTACAATAAGTATACAATAAAATACAACAATTTAATGGCAAAAGAAAATTTTTAAAGTTCCATCGAAACTTTTATGAAGGGAAAAGCAAGGAGAGTGGTTATATAAAATTTTTATTGTCATTTTGGTCTTGCAAATAAATGTTTCAAGGTCATTTTAGTCATTTTTTTGGTTTCAATAGCATCACAGTTATTTTTTAGGTTCTAATGGTATTTCAGTAATATTAAGGGGTTTTAGGAGGTATTTTGGTCATTTTTTAGGTTTCAAGAACATTTCGGTCAGTTTTTAATTTTCAAGTACATTATAGACATTTTTTTTAGATCTTAAGGGTATTTAAATCACTTTTAAGGTTACAATATCATTTTAGTCATTTTTTAGATTTCAAGGTCATTTCAGTCATTTTTTAAGTTCTAAGAATATTTCAGTCATTTTCTAAGTGTAGGGTCATTTTGGTCATTTTATAGGTTCTAAGTTCATTTCAGTCATTTTTTATGTTCTAATGATATCCTAGAATTTTTGAGAGTTTTGGGGGTATTTTGGTCACATGAGATGTTAGTACTACCCAATGTGAACAATAGAACCGCCAAATATGAGAAAACAAATAAGAGAACCATTAAATGTGATAAAAGTATGGTAACATGTGATGTTAGTACTACCCAATTCAATGTCGATATTACCTAATGTGACAATGGTACTGCAAAATGTGAGACTGGTACCATCAAATGTGAGAAAAAAAATAAGGGAACTATCAAATGTGACAAAAGAACTGTCAAATGTGATGTTGGAAATACACAATGTGAGAATGGAACCGTCAAATGTGAGAAAAAAGTAAGGGAACTACCAAATGTGAGAAAAGAACTGTTGCATGTGACAAAAATAAAGCAAATGCGATGTTAGTACTGCTTAATATGACAATGAAACCATCAAATTCGAGAAAAAAAAATAAAGGAACTACTATATGTGACAAATGAATTATCAAATGTGATATTGGAACTGTACAATGTGATAATGAAACTGTCAAATGTGAGGAAAAAAAAAAAAACAAGGGAACCACTAAATGTGAAAAAAAATTTCAAATGTAATGTTGGAACTACACAATGTGATAATAGAACCATCAAATGTGAGGAAAAAAAGTAAGGGAATCACCAAATGTGATAAAAGAACTGTCACATGTGATATTGGAACTGCACAATGTGAGGAATGAACCATCAAATGTGAGGAAAAAAGTAAAGGAACCACCAAATGTGAGAAAAAAACTATCATATGTGATGTTGGAACTGTACAATATGTGGATGGAATCGTCAAGTGTGAGAAAAAAGTAAGGGAACCATCTAATGTGACAAAAGAACTATCACATGTGATGTTGGAACTACACAATATGAGGATGAAACTGTCAAATGTGAAAAGAGTAAGAGAACCACCAAATGTGATAAAAGAACTATTACATGTGATGTTAGAACTGCACAATGTGAGGATGGAACCGTCCAATGTGAGGAAAAAGTAAGGAAGCCACCAAATGTGAAAAAAGAACTGTCACATGTGACAAAAATAGAGCAGATGCGATGTTGGTATTGCTTAATATGACAATGGAACTATCAAATTTGAGAAAAAAATAAATAAAAGAACCACTATATGTGACAAAAGAACTGTCAAATGTAATATTGGAATTGCACAATGTGATAATGGAACGGTCAAATGTGAGGAAAAAAAAAAGGAAACCACCAAATGTGAGAAAAGAACTATCAAATATGATGTTGGAACTACACAATGTAAGGATAGAATCGTTAAACGTGAGAAAAAAAAAAGTAAAAGAATCACCAAATATGAGAAAAGAACTGTCATATGTGATGTTAGAACTGCATAATGTGAAAATGAAACTGTCAAATGTGAGAAAAAAGTAAACCGGTATTGCAAGTTACCTACTAGTGGGTATTGTACCCCTCCTTTTGGGGGGGTATAGTAGTCTTATTCTTTTTTAACATATAATACTGATATGTATTTTCATTAAATACGAATTTGATTTTTTTTTTTTTTTTTTGAGAAAATTTTCTTTGGCACAAAAGTTGAGATTTTTTTTTTTTTTTTTTCTTGTATGATGCATGTAACATAGATCTATTTTTATGAGTGTAGTTCCTCTTCTAAAAAAATGTTTTTTTTTATTATTTTGTTCATAAAAAACAGATCTAATTTTTTCTTTGGAAATTTAGATTTTCTCATTTACAAAACAGATCTGATTTTTTTTTTTTTTTTACATATAAGCCAATTTTTTATTTTTTATAACTTTGCTTCAAAATAGATCTGAAATTTTTTACAAAAATCTTGTTCTTTCTTTATATAAACACAAAAATCTTGTTCTTTTGGATAGGTAGACCTATGCTTTGTCTTTCTTTTTATTTTTAGGTAGATTGTAACTAAGACAAAAAGTTATGTATTTTTTTGGTAGATTGTAAATAGGACTCAAAAGCCTTGTAATATTCAATCTATCAAGTTTGTATTTATTTTTATTCAATAAATGACAATGAAGCATGTTGATCATATAAAGTTGTATTACTTTTTTTTTCTTATTTTTTTGTATAAAAAGTAAGTGGTGACTCCATACCACTTACCCAAAAAGAAAGGTGCCCTCATAAGCACCCAAATCTCTCTTTTTTAAGAGACCTAATTTTCCCGATCTCTCACAATGTCAGAGTTACATTTTTTTATTTTTTTTTACAAATTATTGATATGGTGAGTGATTATTGTTAAGTAAAATAGTGATGAAAATGGCAGGCACGGATGTGAACTAGTAATAATTGTACCTCAATAGTTTGTAAAAATGTTGTTGCAAAGTTTATGGTTGTAGCATTACTTTTAAAAGAATCAATGATATTGTTTAGGGGGAAAAAATGTAATTTTATAGAACAAAATTGTTGAAAGTAATACCCATATATACTACTGATTAAAAAAAATTGGGGGTGGGGGGCATTGCCCCCTAAAGCGCAAGTGTGCCTCCATCCCTAGGTGTGGTGTTGAAGCTAGGTGTTAGCTCAACTTCCTCAACTCCTCCTTCTTTGTTGATGATGAGCTTTGATTCATTTCATTTTAGTCCAGACTTTAAGGGTTTAATCGTTTAAATGTAGCCATTGAAATTTTATGTATCGAATTGAAAAGAAAGTACGAAGATAGATATATTTAAGTGCTTTATTTAGCTTGATTATTTTACTCATTACCTTTTTATTTTATTCCAATTTTAGTTTTATCAAGTTCTTAAAATTTTTATTTTCCTTAATTTGTGCTTTTGAAAAAATCAATTTGAAAATAGTGAAAAATAGACATTAAAGAGTCTTCAATTTATATTTGAAGATCAAAATTGTAGGAGGGATCATATAATTTCCTTCTATATTTTTAAGAATAACACTAAATGTTACCTTTTTAGCATAAAAATAAGTGCAATTGGTTGACTACAAATAACTACATATAAACCAATGACAGATGTTAGAACAGTTTTAACTAGCACTATAAAAGGCATAAAAAGTGGGTTTTACAACAGCCAATAAGAAGGAAATACGTCATCATCTTAACAAATCCCTAAATTAAAAAAAAAAAAAAAAAAAAAAAAAAAAAAAAACCACTGCATATTTGTTTCAGAGGAATCAATGATATACCTAAACACCAAAACCAAACATCTGCCTCTTCTTATAACCGAACCTTCACTCCTCTGCCAGATTCGGTGCTGGAACCTGGAAAATATGTCAAAGTCGCCATGATTGTTTTGTTGTGACCTCAAGGTTTTGTTTTGTGGTTTGTTCTTTTACCTTATTTAGATTTCAAAATATTGATGGGTTTACGCTAGTTTTTGGGACATGAATCACTTGATTTGGTATAGTTTTTGCTCCATTCTGGTATCTTGATGCATTTTGATTAGATTCCAAAGTGGTTGAGTTCAACCCCTAAAAAAAATCTGATTGTCTATTGATGAGGGTGGAGTTAAAGTAGAAAGACCAGAATTTACAAAGACCTACCATCACTGGGATGACGGAAAAAAAGATTTGGCAACCAAACCCCTTGAGAATGGACGGATGATCGGGGAGAACGGGTCATTTGCAGTGGACGGATAACGATTCGAACAAATATTAAGGTTAATAGTGGTAAAAAGGCCACGTGGCAATGACATGGCTTACTTAGCTCCCAAGAAACTTCAAATGGCAATAACTTGTATTCTACGATAAACCCTAGTTAGTAGAACCTTATATGGAATGGGTCCCTTAAATTATAGGCATTTATAAGGACCTTCTTTACAAGGAAATATCCCTCTTTTCCAAGGCACCAAGGTCGGTTCCCCACTACTATAAAAAGGCTAAAACCTTCAGAAAATGAGGTACGCATAATTGAACCCAGTTCTGGAACTCTAGAGTTGTAATAATTTTTTGACTTAACCTTCGGAGTGTATTCGGTCGGTACCACACTGGTACTCTCTTGAAGTCTTCTTTTTTGATGTTGTGCAGGTATTTTTTCGGCATATAAGGGCTATACAGCTTACTGACGATTTTCAGCATCATCATCTATTATGAGAATCTTTTTTTTGGTTCTAGCTCTTGATTGGTATAGCTCTTGATTCTTGCTACAAACAATTGTGTAATAGTAGTATTCTATGGAAGATTTGAAACCTTAACTATTTTCTAATAGAGTTTTTGAAGGAATTAATTCAGTAATTAATCATTTTACTTGCCATAATTGGAGATGATATTTTTTGTAGGAACTATTTTAATGAAATGGAAATCACACAAAAGTTCTGCTTTTATTGTGTACTGTTGTAGGCTGAGCTTTCTACTGTTTTTAAGTCTCTATATTAGTTCAACCTAAAAAAGATTCTGATTGTATGAGAATCTTTTTTTTTCTTTCTTTTTTTGTAAGTAATTTTTTTCTTGGCCTATTTAACTTTATTTCTTACATTTTACTGTATGAATATTTTAAAATTAGGAAAAAAAAAAAAACTCAAGATTCTAATGGGTTTCTAAGTGTTTTTGTTGTTTGGATTTTTCTACTAACGTGGCTGTAGCTTATTGTTGGGTTAAAATAGCTTGACCCTATTTAATTAATTTAATTACCCAAGTTGATTGATTAGGTTAAATTGCATGGAAATGTTGAAGGAACCAACAAATCCCCAAGTAAACTAAATGCAGCAAAAATTAAATTGACACGGTGATTTATTGACAAATGGGAAAAACTTATCGCAAGGCAAAAACCTGATCGGGTGAATTTAAGGTCACCACTCCCAATAATTCATTAATCAACAATCAAGCAGTTACAAATATAAAGAATCTTACCACTACCCTAGCCTATCCCAAAATACAAACCTATAGTTAAACTTTTGCTTCAATACCCAATTGAACTTGATGCATGAATCTCCAATCTGTGACTAACCCTTTGCACGGATCCCAGTATTTGACTAATTCTAGCAACTTGAATGATGTTGTTGGCTATAAAGTTCTTCTCTTCATCAATAATGAAGATCAAGACGCACTTGGTTACAAAATTCTATGGCATACAAACGCAATAGCTTCTCATAGAGAAAATAATTCTTTAGGTCTCTGTATCCATATATAACAGCTCTTAAAATAAGCCTTATATATATCTAGGGTTATGAGAAAAGAAACTCTAAACAAAAACATAAACTGAAAATCGTAATTCTCGATAGATCGAGCTGCTGTCAAGCTATCTATCGAGCTTCACATTAAGTCTCGATAGCAGACATCTATCGAGTTATCTGTCAAGACTTAATGAACAGCTTTCCTTTACTTGTTTCTTGGACCAATATTCATGTCTTTTAATACAAACACTTGATGTGCTTGAACAACATATTTCTTGATGTATTAAACCTATCTTAGGTCTACCCAATTACAAGTAAAGTGCATTTTGTCAAAGGATTAGCCAATTACATAAAAAATGACCTAACAATCTCCCTCTTTGGCAATTTGTGACAAAACCACAAGCATAATTACGAGAGAAATATAAAGCAACAACTTCATAACTATTATAAGAAGCCAAAAGTACATTAGCCTAATAGCTACAATGAGCTCTTGAAAACTTTGTAAGAAAAGAGATCATGGCATGATAGACTTGCAACTTGTCTTATCTGAAACACTTAAACAAGATTCATCAAGGCATCAAGTGCTAAACATAGACAAGTTGTATAAAAGAAGAACCATGTGTATAAAAAGAGATAAGAAACAACACATGTGAGACAAAGGTGAAGAAACATACATCATATATATATATATATATATATATATACACAATAGCAAAGCTAGAAATTTATCTTATAGGGGGCCATCTACAAAGTTTTTTGTGTGTGTATAAAATCTAAAATAGTAATGCACAATACTTCATAACTCAATATGTGATATAAACAACAACTAAATGCATGTTAATTTTTTTGAAGTGCTAAATACATGTTAAAATAGTAGTAAATACTGTATATATTAATCAAACTAATCAAGTACATTTATAAATTATAATGCCACACGATATATAATATATTGATTATTATAATAACAAATAATGTATTATAAGAAATATAAAAAAGAAAGCAAATGAAAAGTAAAGTAAATAAATCAAAAGAAAGCAAATGAAAAGTAAAGTAACAAGTACAAGAGCACAGTGCATGGGTGAGGGGCCAACGGAAGCTTCAAACATATCTTTCACTCTTTCTTGTCTAGTTTAGTCACATTGTAGTAGCAGTGGGAAAATGAAAGAAATGAAAAGGGGGGGGGGGGGGGGGGGGAAGGATTGTATTCTATTTTACAATTTTTTTATAAAATGTTGATGTGATTAATCTTTTTTTGATTTTCAATTAGACATACCATTTATATCACTTTTTCATTTACCAATAACCACTCATCATATCAACAGTTTGTAATGTTTTTTGTAAAATAGTTTGTATCTCTAGCATTCTTCTTCTATTTTAATGAAAGTTATGTTTATTTTTAGACTTTCGTAAATATATATGTATATTATCGAGTATGGGGGGCCAAAATAATAAGGTTCTTTTAAAAATTTTCAAATTATTTAGGATAATTCCAAAAAAAAAAAATCATTAATTTTTTTCAAAAGTTTTGGGGGGGCTAAGGCCCTCTTCAGTCCTTATATATATGTGTGTGTGTTTTTTTTTTCTTCTTTTTTGAAATTAAGCGGCAGTATATATCTTTCAGAATAACACTAAATGTTACCTTTCCGCATAATAATTTGTGCAAATGGTGTTGATTACAAATAACTACATATTATCCAATGATGTCAGAACAGTTTTAACTAGCACTATAAAAATGCATAAAGAGTCTTAGTGGTTCTTTGATGTAATGAAGCATCTATTATATTGGGGGTAATTGCTAGAGTCTTCTCTATGAACATTACTCTTAGAACCAGCGGGTGCTGCCGAAAGGGATTCCCCATTTAGTGTTTCCAAAATGCTTTCAAGAATTTTTTATATAGTTTGACGTTGGCGAAAACCTCAGTAGATCCAATAAAATTACTGCCAAATCCAGCTAGATCTCATTGGATCTTGGACTTAACGGGCGAAATCTTGCCGCTTTTTGGTGTTTTTCAGTGGTTTTCGTCGGTTTTTTGCTTCACGCGAAACTGATGCCCACTTGACGAAAAACCGATCTGTGAAACCTGACCCTCTTATATGTCAATTGCGGGTTAGGAAGTTGCCCACCCTATTTGTTATGAGTCGATTTTGGGTAGGGCACAAACCCGACCCACCCGACTTGTGGATAGCTCTAGTATAACAGTTTTTTTTTTTTTTTGGTGTCATGTGACGTTAGCAAAAGGACCCATAGAAACTTATTCAAGAATCTCTGTACATGCTAGGCTACTTCCCGACATTAAATCGTGGCATCACACCCATACAATAGTAAATTAAAACTATTGGAGGAACAAAATTGAAAAATCTTTGCTTCATTTCTAGTGAGGTGTGTAAATATTCATAGTCATATTTGTGTTGATTTTTTCAATGGCATTTTGGCTGTGGCTTTTGGGTTTTTCATGTTGGCTATTAAAATTATATTACCATTATTTGGAAAGATGTTATTTGTTTATATGGTGGTAAATTATTTGAAATTCTGAAGTCCTTGTGATAGTTTATAGTTATGTATGGTGGGTGTTTGTGAATATGTTTGTGCCAATTTAGTAGTAGTAACTGTACAGTCAAAACAATAAAGTTTGGCTTGGGTTCGCGGGGTTTGGGTTAGGGAGGTCTGGGTTCGGGGGGTTTGAGTTTGGAAGGTCTGAGGTCTATTTCGTGGTTTTTGTTTTGGGTTTTAGAGTTTAACTTGAAACGGTGTCATTTAGGCCATAGGTTTATGTTTTAGGTTTAGGCTTGAAACTATGCAGTTTTGATTATGCCAACTCTTCATTTCGTCATCACTAAAATGACGTATATTTGGGGTTGATTTTGCAAAAATAAAACACTTTAGCATATGATGTATCATTTAACAGTAGAAACTAACTATGAGAGATGAACTGCTAACGGAACCAAACTTCAAGGCGTAAAATCAAGTTTTTAAAACTTTGGATTGTAATATCTAATCAACCACAAACTTCAGGAGGGTAATTTACAATTTACCTTGTTAAAAATAGTGAAAATTAGACATCAAAGAGTCTTCCATTATACATGAAGATTAAAATTGTAGGAGGGATCATATAATTTACTTCTCTCTCTCTCTCTCTCTCTCTCTCTCTCTCTCTCTCTCTCTCTCTCTCTCTCTCTCTATATATATATATATATATATATATAATTTTTCTTTCTTTTTTGAGATTAAACGGCAGTATATTTCTTTCAGAATAACACAAAATGTTACCTTTCAGCATAACAATTTGTGCAAATGGTCGATTACAAACAACTATATATTAGCCAATGATGTAAGAACAGTTTTAACTAGTACTATAAAAATGCATAAACCTAAGATACACAGGACAATTATTCCACAAATATAGCAAGCACACTTATTTGCTTTAGTGGTTCTTTGATGTAATGAAGATGCATCTACTTTGTTGGGGTTGATTGTTAAAGAGTCTTCTCTATGAATATTACTCTCGATGAATTAATTTTTTAAATAAAAAATTCTTTAAAATATTTTTCAATTATTAATTAGATTTTTTTAATTTAAAATTTTTGGAAAAAAAATAAAAATTTGGAGAATTAACTGCAATATTTAACAAAAGTTTATGAAAAACCTTAATTGAATAAACTTAAAACTTAGAAGATTGACATAAACGAAAGTAAAGTTAGAGGAAAAAAATGAATTTTGTTGAAACATAAAGAGTGAGTTTTGCATTTTAGCATTTTAATTTTATCCCACTCTTTGAAAAATTTAAATACTATTGTGATGCAATAATTTATTATTGTTGTGAATCTCTATAATCAAACCCAAGGGAAAGGCTTCTAAGAGCTTTACAATTTCTATTGGAGACCAATTTGGAGATAAATACTTTCTCTCCTTTTTTTCTTTTTCTTTTTTTGAGTAACAATTCGATTTGTATTTTTTTTTTTTTTTTTTTTTTTTTGGATTCCAAAATAACCAACCATTTTATGTGGATGTTGCAAAAATTTAAGAGGTCTTTCATGTTCTCTCTCACTTTTTCTTATAATTATTTTGTTTTATCAATGAACATTTTTATTCTTAACTTTCTCCTTAACTACTAGAGGTCTAGAGAGTATTGATTGCACTTTGTTTTATTTGTAGGAGGTGTGAATCTTAATGTTGCTTGCAGATTTTAAGTAATTTTTAAGATACAGTAATTCATACTTGGCTCTTAAGAACTATAATTATTGATACGCAAAAACAGTCTCTTAAGTGCATGGAACACCTAAGCATCATTTATCAACAACATTAGATGCTTAAACTTCTGTAATGAACACCATAATCTTCCAATAATGAACACATGAATGCTGATTTTTAAAAGGCAAAACAGACAACTTTCCTATTACAAAAACAAATATTTCTATTACTCTCTAATTATATGCCACATTCTAAAATTTTTCCATGATGAAGCTATATTGTCGCATTAGCTTCATTTAAGTGGAGGCTATTTGTTAGACTTTGTGGAGTCTAGCTGTATTTGATCCAGATTATGACTTGACCCGAAATAATGTTGTTAGAGTTTTTAAAGGGAGATTTTTTAGGGCTTAGTCCATGGAGTGGAGGCTTGAGGGTCCAGGGGCAGCACCCTGGAGAAAAAAAATTTGGCCCATTTTTGTAGTCCATTATGAATCCTGTGCACAGGATATAAAAACTATTGTTTTGGAGATTAGGGTTTTGATGTCATTTTTTAAAGAGAAAAACTCTATTGCCGCACTCTATATTTTTCCCTGAGAATAATGAAATCCCTACAACTTCGTGGACGTAGGCAAATTGTCGAACCATGTAAATAATGTCTTGTGTGTAATTATATTTTTTGGCGTATATTTTTTCTCTATTTTTGCATCTCACAGGTTTGAGAATTTCATACATATTCCCATCAACTACTGTTTCTATTATTTTCATCACACCCTAGTTGTTTTTAAGATTGAAAAATGTAGTAAACCCAAATTATGATGAATTGAACGTATTTTTTCACAAGCAATTTTTGAATAGTTTTAGAGAAATACTATGTCCACAACATTTTCACAACAAATCTTATGTGGCAGGTTTCCTATTACTAGCAGAAAAGAAAGTAATTTCAGTAGTGAATTCAAATTAAAAACCTATATTAACCCGTCAACTTGGATTTGTTATGAAAATGTTGTGGATGTAATACTTCTCGTAGTGTTATAGTTACAATTTCATTATACATTCACTTTATGTTAAGTTTTAAGATTTGCTCAGAGGTTTTTTTTTATTTTTTTATTTATTTAATATCTAAAGGTTAATGCCGAATTATAGTATCATTTTCCAATTTTCGAAATTTTGATCATCACATTAAAAGAAAATTGCAAATTACTCCCCTAACATTTGAGGTTGATTGTATTTTATACTCTAAAGTTTCATAAACTTGATTTTATACCCTGAAGTTGGCTTCAAATCACCCCCCACATTTAGTTTCTACTGTTAAGTGACACATCACCATGCTAATATGTTTTAATTTTGCCAAATCAACCCCAAAACTACACAGTTTCAATGATGATCAAGTGAAGAGCTATCACAATCAAAACTATGTAGTTTTAGGCCTAAACTTAAAACACAAACCTATAGCCTAAATGACATCGTTTTAGGACAAACTCTAAAACCAAAAAAAAAAAAAAAACAGAAACAGAAACAGAAACAGAAACAAAACAAAACCCAAAAAAAAAAAAAAAACCCCCACGAAGAATGGAAGAAGACCTCAGACCTCCCTAACCCAAACACCTGGGCTTGGACTGAACCTAGATAGACCATCGGCTCGCCTCATGAACCCAGGCGGCAGTAGTAGCCACACTGATAGTGGGCTGCTCTTCTCTTTCTCTTTCTTTCTGGATTTAGCTTTCGTAGT
Organism: Castanopsis chinensis; assembly: GCA_032878915.1. Lineage (NCBI taxonomy): Eukaryota > Viridiplantae > Streptophyta > Magnoliopsida > Fagales > Fagaceae > Castanopsis > Castanopsis chinensis. The sequence continues at coordinate 207,021 of JAVQMG010000059.1, forward strand.
TTTAATTTTTTGGGGTTTTGTTGACTAGGTTTGCTAGGGTTTTTGTAAAATTTTTGGATGACGGTATCAAATTGCATGGATAATAAACTGTAATCATGATAAGTTACAGATCTCACAAACTCAGAGTATTGTACTCAAAAGTAATTTGAGTGTATAACTTAGGGCTGTCCAACCCATATGCCCACCCGCCCGTACCCGACCCGCCACCACCAGATCCGATAGCTCCGGTAGTCGGACGAGGGTCTTGAGCTCTGAAACCTGACTTTAGTGGGTCGGTTTTGAGTCCCCTCCTTCAAAACTGGTGAAATCCAACCCGCTCGAAGACCATCAAATTTTGGTGCATTCTTAAGCTTCCTGGCGAGTTTTTCAACTTAATTTGATGGATTTCATCGACCAAAACAATTAGATCCGGCAAAGATACACCAAATCTGGTGATTCTTAGTGCAATTTGGTGGAAACCTCACTAGATCCGATGAAATTAATGACAAATTCGGCTAAATCTCATTGGATCTTGGATAGACCCTTGACAAAAAACTGATCCTTGAAACCCGACCCTCCTATATGTTGGTTGTGGGTTGGGAAGCTGCCTACCCGATTTGTTATGAGTCGGTTGTGGGTAGGGCACAAACCTGACCTGCCCGACCCGTGGATAGCTCTAGTATAATAATTTTGGCGTAAATGCACTTTTAGTCCCTATATTTTGGTTTTTTTTTTCATTTTGGTCTCTACATTTCCATTTTACCACTTTTAGTCCCTAAACCAATTAACGCGTGACATTTAAGTTCTTACCGTCACCCAACTAATAGAAAAAACTAACGTGGCTGACGGTATATTCAAATAATATTTAAAAAATCTATTTTGGCATTAAAAAATACCACATCAGCATCTAAATTTAAAAAAAAAAATTATTAATTTTAACTAAATGAAAAAAATTAAAAACAAAAAATCACATGAATGGAGATCTAAGAGTGCCTTGAACAAGAACACAAACTCAAATCTAAGTACACAAACCCAAAAATTATTAAAAAAAAAAAAAAAAAACAACAACAACAACAAACAACCATTCAAGACCGAATTCGCCATCTTCAAAAGCAAATCAAGCCTACCCGACACAGATCAAAACACCACAATCCAAGTTTTGTTTGCATTACAACAATGCAAACAAACCAAACCCATCTTCGAATCCAAACACACCGGCCAAAGAAACCCAACACTCACATGAACACTCGGTCACAGTAATCGCTCAAATCCGAGACTACCCAGATCGGGGAAAAAAAAAAAAAAAAACCCACTTCGGTTTTGAATGTTGATTCAAACAACCATTCCATTCGAGCGTTGTAGGTGAAGGATGTTGCTGAGAATCGAGAGTTTTTGAGCGATCTGGAAGAGGAGGTGGTGGGGAATCTTTGATTATGGTTAGAGTCGGGATAGGGTACGGAGAAAGGGAGACATTGTTGAAGGAGGAGGAGAAAGAAGGAGCGCTAATGGAGGAAGAGTTGTAAGGGTGGAAGGAGTGAGGTTGGAGCTCCGACGGCATCATTTTGGTTTGCTGGAATCAGAGCTAGACTTTTTTTTTGTGTGTATGAGATTGAAGAAAAGGATCTGAGATTTTTTTGAAGCTCGGAGAGTAATCACGACTGGCTGCTTCTTTAAGCTTTAGCTCCGGAGTATCAAGTATTTTGGAGTTGGAGATTTGGGAGATTTGGGAGTAGGGGTTTGGAAATGGGTGACATGTTTGAGCAATTTGGAGCTGTTGGATTGTTGATCTAGCGAATGGTATTGCTGCAGCATATTGCGAAGAGAAGTAGCACTAGGAGGCCACTGCTACAATAGTAGTAGGTGGAACTCGAACATTTTCTTAATTGGTTGTACATGCTTGTATGGCTCAACGCCTCAACCACAGACTTGGACTTGGGCTAAATTTGCTATTTCAGTTGCAGAGCCCTAACACAATTCAAACAACAAACCCAAATCTGAGACTAAATTTTTTGGGTTTATTTTGTGTTTGTTTCCTAAGAAAACATAGGTTTATGGGTTTGTTGGAGATTGGTTTGTTTACTGGATTTATGGGATTGATTTGTGAAAATCATGTGGATTAGTGATTTGCTGGAGAATTCGGTCTTGAATGATTGTTTGTTGTTGTTGTTGTTTTTTTTTTTTTTTTTTTTTTTTTTTTTTTTTAATTTCTGGGTTTGTGTTCTTAGATCTGAGTTTGTATTCTTGTTGTTTTTATTCAAGGCACTCTTAGATCTCAATTCATGTAATTTTTTGTTTTTAATTTTTTTTTCATTTAGTTAAAATTAATAAATTAATTTTTTTTTTAAATTTAAATGCTGATGTGGCATTTTTTAATGCCAAAATAGATTTTTTAATTATTATTTTAATGTACCGTCAGCCACATCAGCTTTTTCTGTTAATTGGGTGACGGTAAGGACTTAAATGTCACGCGTTAATTGGTTTAGGGACTAAAAGCGGTAAAATAAAAATATAGAGAAAAAAAGACCAAAATGTAGGGACTAAAAGTGCATTTAAGGCAATAATTTTCTATGTCATGTGATATTAGCAGAAGGACCCATAGAAACTAATTCAAGATTCTCTGTACATGCTAGGCTACTTCCCAACATTAAATCGTGGCATCACACCAATACAACAGTAAATTAAAACCATTGGAGGAACAAAATTTAAAAATCTTTGCTTCATTTACAGTCAGGTGTGTAAGTATTCATAGCCATATTTGTGTTGATTTTATCAATAACATTTTGGCTGTGATTTTTGGGTCTTTCATGTTGGCTATTAAAATCATATTCCTATTATTTGGAAAGATGTTATTTGTTTATATGGTGGTAAAGTATTTGAAATTCTGAAGTCCCTGTGATAGTTTATAGTTATGTATGGTGGGTGTTTGTGAAAATGTGTGTGCCAATTTAGTAGTAGTAACTGTACAGTCAAAGCAATAAAGCGTTGGCCTGGGTTCGTGGGGTTTGGGTTAGAGAGGTCTGGGTTCGAGGGGTTTGGGTTTGGGAGGTCTGAGTTCTTCTTCGTGGTTTTTGTTTTTGGTTTTAAAGTTTAGCTTGAAACAGTGTTGTTTAGGCCATAAGTTTGTGTTTAAAGTTTAGGCCTGAAACTATGTAGTTTTGATAGTGCCAACTCTTCACTTGGTCATCACTGAAAGGACGTAATTTTAGGGCTGATTTTGCAAAAATAAAACACATTAGTATGATGATGTGTCACTTAATAGCATAAACTAATCATGGGAGATGAATTGCTAACGGAACCAAACTTAAAGGTGTAAAATCAAGTTTCTAAAATTTGGGAGTGTAAAATCTAATCAATCACAAACTTCAAGGAGGTAATTTGCAATTTACCTTTTTAAAAATAGTGAACATTAGACGTCAATGAGTCTTCTATTTATACATGAAGATTAAAATTGTTGGAGGGATCATATAATTTACTTCTATATATATATATATATATATATATATATATTCTTTTTTAGATTAAACGGCAGTATATATCTTTCAGAATAACACTAAATCTTACCTTTCAGCATAACAATTTGTGCAAATGGTTGATTACAAATAACTACATATTAACCAATGATGTCAGAACAGTTTTAACTAGTACTTTAAAAATGCATAAACCTAAGATAGAAAGGAAAATTATTCCACAAATAGAGCAAGCAGAGCAAGCACACTTATTAGCTCTAGTGGTTTTTTGATGTAATGAAGAAGCACCTACTATATTGGCGGTGATTGTTAAAGAGTCTTCTCTATGAACATTACTCTCAAAACCAGCGGATGCTGCCGAAAGGGATTCCCCATTTAGTGTTTTCGAAATGCTATCAAGAATTTTTTCTATATGGTCTGACTCTGAACTGCAATGGGAATTATAGACACAAAAATAAGAAAGAATAAAAGATAGTGATCATGATTGCAAAATAATTTTAGCAAAGAAATTGAAATAGTAACGAGAATTTGACACACTCAGTTTGAAATGGAACTCTTGAAGTAAAATTACATACTATGTAATTTGTAAAAATATTTCTAGTTAATATCGTTTAAGCGGTGTGGTGGATGCACACCATATATAACTAGACGTGTTAATTTTGAAAATAAATACACTTGGTCGAAATGAATCAAAATCATCTGTATCATTTTCTCTATACCACTCTATGTACCATCAATAAAATTTTGTCATGTGTTCATTAATTCCTAAATTTATGTTTTTAATTTCTCTTGTTTTTAATTTCTCAATGTCGTGGACAAGATTTGATTCTTTGGGATTGATTGGTTACATTGTTGGGTCAATTTTGGTTTTGGGGTCCGTAGGGATAATGGTTTTTGTTTGCTTAAGAGGACAAGGCAATGGGTACATGAAGGGGTTTTACAAGGTAATGGGCAGAGGTGTGCATTGGGAACATTCAACAAAGATATAAGCCTTTGGGAGTAGTATGTGGTGCTGGTAAAGTTCTAGAGAAATTATATAGTTCTCATGATGGATCATGTATTCATGTTACTTGTCCATCATTCTACTAAAAAACTCTTACTTGTTTAAAAGTGTTGAGTTAGTAATCACTTTTTATTTAAAAACAAATTTTAACTCAACAATATTAATCTGATAGACTGGAGTTACACAATTAATTGTGAGATTAGAAGTTTACCTCCACCCTTCACCTCCCCTTTACACACATATCTAGCCCAATAACTGATTCAATTCATATTAACCCAATAACCACAATTAAAAAGAATAAAATAGTCTCTCTCTTTTTCAACGTAAAATTAAACATTTTTTACTATCTCCTTATCTTCTATATTCACTCTTACATCTTTACATTTAAGTTATAATATTTATTCATTTTAATTAATTAATATTAAAATACTCCAACACAATATCTATCTCTATTTTTTTATAATAAAAAAAATTTAAAAAAAAAAGGAAAGAAAGAAAAGGAAAGAAGAGATTAGCACAAAAAAAGATAGAAAGTTACTGATCTCGTTTCAAATGGAAGCCTGCCAAATTTGCAGCATCCATCAAAGCCTCCCTCCATTTCTTCACCATGTCTTTAGGGCCATTCGGAAGCTGATCTTCTGCAAAAATTTCCTTTCTGTTTGATTACACCTACTTTTGAAACAATCCATGATCACTACGAGCTCATTGAGGCACCACCCGGAATTAGCATAATTTTTGGAGAACACAATAATTGCCATCCTTGATGTCTTGATTGCTTGCTCCAGCTCTATCGAAATTTCTTTCCCTTTCTCAACGTCTTTGTCATTTATATATACACAAATCTTTTTCCTTTCTAAAGTGGTAACGATGTGGTCTGTAAAGTTTGTGCTGATATCTTCAACACAAAAATTAACGAAAACGTCATATGTGCAAGGTGGCGTTGGTAAGGATGAAGAAGCCATGGTTGCATTTAAGCTCAAGAACGAGCCAGCTCAGAATGAGAGAGAGCCGATGAGGAGTGTAATTTTAGGTCAACCTATGTAAATCTATATTATCGAATCGTTAGAGGAGAAGTTTAGAAGAGGCCGGCAATAAAGACAACATCTTAGGGAGCACAGATCCTATATAGAACACGACACTTACATGAATACATGGTAATAGGGTAGTTTTTGTTAAGTATACACCCTTGAATGAAAGTCAAAGTCCGACGTCGAAAAAAAAATTAAAGAAGTTGATTGATTAATATAATGTAATGGGGTCTATCGCCTTTGAGTTTATGGGTTAAGAAACTAAAAATTTGATTCTCAAAAAAAAAAAAAAAAAAAAAATCTAAAACTATAAATTTTATTACATATGCAACATTTATGCATTATGTTATTAAAATATATAGATTACATTTATTGTCATTTCAATTTATATAGTTTATGCGGTAAAATTTGTAGTATATAGCTTAGTATTTTCTATATTAATTTCTCAACCTTTTTACTTTTTCTTCATTCGCATGGGCAGAGAAGGGGGCTTAAACCCCCTATATCTTAAAAAAATTTTCCCCCTCCCCCTATAAATATTAATTAAATTTTAAATTTAACTTATTGACCTCCTGTCATATTTAATATATTTATATATATATATATATATATATATATATATATTAAACCATGTACACATGAGTATAAGAGTATTAATGGTCCCATTCATATAGATATATAAATTTTAAAATTATACAATAAGTATAAATATCTCTTTTTTCTTTTTCTTTTTTCTAATATTCACTTTTATTTTGCCATGTATAAATCATTCATTTCAGGAGTATGAACATATGTTCATGAAAATATATAACTACGAAAATCTCCTTATGCATTTTGTATTAGAGTTAGAGAATATGAATTCACATTTTTTTGGTTATAAGAAAAAATTCTATGATTTTTATGGTTAAATTTTTAGGCTCTGATGACGTTATAGCCAAGGCCTTTCAAACCAGCCCAACGAAACTTGATAGGAAACGAATCAAAGAATTTGCCACAATACGAAGTAATCTAAGCAGGACAGTCCTTGAAGTGACATTTAGCGTGGCAGAACTTCTTGCACTTGGACAAGTATTTAGAACAACATTCCCGCAGGAAAGCCTGAAGGATGGCACAATGCAGCGATGAAGTGACCACATGAATAGTTTTCCCATAATCTCATCACCATGCAACTCATCCAGCCGAGTTAACAAATGACCTAGAAACAAAGGTCCCCATGGCAAACTAACCCCAGCAGAAATCTTAATAGCCATAAGAAAATATGCAAGTTTGATAGGATAACGAGGATGCACGCAAAACACAAACTTACATAACCAGAAGGCAATGAAAGCAGCACGACGAACCCCATCTGACCCTTGGCGCTAAATGTATGGACCCAAGAGGAGAGTTTGGCGTTGTATCCACCCACAGTAGAATGCTCTCCAGTGAATCCTTTGTACAGCTGTTTTTTGATGGCCTTCTCAACAATTAACTCTAATGACCATGACAAGAGGTCACTCCCAGTTAAACAAAACCAGATACTTTTCATCAAAATTGACTTTCTTCCCTCGACCTAAACAATATCCCAAAGTGATGCAAAACTTTGATAAACGAAAAAGCGATTTATAATTCATGATAGATGCAAAATATATATATATATATATATATATATATATATATAATCATGGAATTAAATTCAACGCAATACTTTTTTTTTTTGGATTGTTGGTAGCAGAAGTTAAAATATTAATTTTTTTATATCAGCCGTCCAATAAAAATAATAATAATTTCTTTTATTTATGGGTTGTTTGAAGAGAAAAATTTTAACTTTTTAAAATTTCTTCCCGACGGTCCATAGATATTACTCGTAGCTCTAGCATGGGATCTGGATCCTATGGTGACCCATGGAAAAGTTAGATTGCTTCGCAAATAAGAAAGTTCCTTTTAAAAAAAAAATTAAATTACAATCACGTAGATTTTTATTTTGACAGATTTCTTCATAGCCATTAGATTTCATAGCAAAGAAGTTTTTTTAGGGTCTCAACTGAAAAGAGTCTTCAAAAATATATTTCTTTTATTTTTCTCTCTTTTTAAATATTTTGTTAAATTCAGAGTTTTCAGGGGAAATTCTTAAATATTATCGGAGTGCGGAAATATAGTGCTCCTTCCTCTCACATTCATAATAAATCCTACCATAAATCTAATAAATGGACTACAGCATAAATGTCAGAGAAAGAAGCACCGTCTTTTGTACTCTTAAGATTTCCTAAAAATTACTCTTCTTTATTAGAGTTCACCCCTGTAGCTTTTTTCAGTTCAATTGTTTGTTCCATACACCGTACCAATTTTGTCAATTACTTACATAACCAGAGCTCTTCGACTTTTTCCACAATCAGCAGCATGCAACTACTGGGTCAATGTTCCAGTTCTTTAATCAACATTTCCAACTGCAACAACTTATGCTGCAGTAATTGCAGCTTTTGATTGTCGCTTCATGTTAACTTGGAATGCAAGTAATTCCCAATCTTATAGTCTGTTTAGATTGAAGGAGAGGAGAGAGGTAGAATACAGTTAGCTAGAAATTAGCTTTAGTTTTTAACTAATTCTACTCTACTCTGTCTTGCTCCCCTCTCACCCCTCTATCCAAACAAACCAATAGGTAGTCTTTAGCATGTTTTGACTCAACAAAAACTTAAAGCAATTGAAGTCCTCCTAATCCGATTTGTTTTTTCCTGGAACTTTGCTAGAAAAATCTTTAGTCATTACTTACTGCAGTCAACACAGAAATATTATTATTATTAATATTAAGAGATATCATAGGATACCATTCAATCCCACGCCCAACGCCAATCTCTACTCCCAACGCCGATCACCACACCCAACGCCCAAAGCTGATCTCCACATCCCACGATCTCCATGCCCAACGCCGATCTCCACACCCCACGCCCAGCGGCGATCTCCATGCCCAACGGCGATCTCCACACCATAGCCAAACACCGATTCCTGCGCCATGGCCGGTGACAGTGGGTCAAGCCATGGTGTGGTGGCTACGGAGTTGAGTCTGAAGAGAGGAGAGCAGAATGAGGGAGAGAAGAAAGATAGTGAAAAGAAAAAAAATAATGAGGGAGAGAGGAGAGAGACAATTAAAAACTAATTTTCAGAAATACCATTGAGCTACAGTAGCATCTTATTAATAAGATGCTACTGTAGCTCAATGGTAAATCTTTATACAATTCTGATTGGTTACCATTTTCAAAATATAATAATAATAATAATAATAATAAAATCACTGTGTGAACAGTGAGTTGCCCTGCAATGTAACTTCCAAGTAGAGATTTTGCTTTAAAAATTTAGACCCCCCAGTTGGGCGTCAACACCACTCCCCCTTCCTCTGTCTTCTGTCAAAATGCATCCCTATCTCTTCCCAACCATCAAATTGTCCTTGATGATAGTAACCATAACCTTAATCTATTTTCCAACATCTTTGCTTGCGGATAATGAGCAATATCTCACTTGTGAGGCACCATTTAACTGTGGCAACCTTGTGAACCTCAGTTATCCATTCTGGGCATCCAATCAGCCAAACTATTGCGGTCACCCTGGTTTTCAGTTAGACTGCAGCAGCAATGTTCCGCAGATCCACATCGGTACCGTGAATTACAGAGTCCTGAAAATCAATAACTCATCACGGACTCTCAAGGTTGCCAGGGTGGATTACTTGGACACGATTTGCCCTGCTGCGTTCGTTAATACCACCATTGATAACAACTTATTTTCCTATATTAGTTCAGGTGATACGAACCTGACCCTCTATTATAATTGCCGACGCCTCTAGCTGCTCAACCAAATTTGACCTTTTATCAGTTCAATTGCACCATAAACAATACCAACTTTGTTAATTACTATACCCAGAATTCTCAGACTTTTTTGGCAATTAGCAACTTTACGGGCGGATGCAACTACTGGGGTGGGATGCAAATAATTCCCAGCGTGATACATGCCTCAAGGCTGGAGGGCTGTGTGGTTCCGACCCAACCACGAGTACATTCACTTGCCATTGTACAAACGGGACTTTTTCATCCAGTTGTAGACTGTACCAACAAGTAAGCATCCATTTTTGTTGTTATTGATTCTGTACGGGCATCGCCCTCGTTGAAATCATTCATCCACAAAAGCCCATTGCCGCAACGTCAAGTGTGGAACCTTACGCTATCTAAGCGTGTTGGCCCATTCCGTGCAATCTTCGGCACTTGGTATGCCCGACATCACTCAAGGGAAAGCCTCTACCGAGCAATGGACCTAGCGGTGGACCTGGTCCCAATGCCACTATTACCCATCCATCACCTAACACCCACTCCGAAGCAACAGTATTGGACCTCCCCTCCATTATCTAGGGAACGCCTCTACCGAGCAACAGGCCTAGCGGTGGACCTGGTCCTAATGCCATTATTACCACCCATCCATCACCTAACACCGACTCATAAGCAACGGTATTGAACCTCCCTTCCATTGCCTAGGAAATGCCTCCGCCGAGCAACAGACCTCGCGGTGGAATTAGTTCCAAGGCCACTGTTAGTTTCCCCCACTCGCATTAAAAGCGCCCACTTAGAAGAGGGAACATTGGACCTCTCCCTCTACTGACCAAGAAAATTATCATAGCAGTCCCACTAACTTGGTCTATAAATAGGCAAGGGAGATTCAGGGAATGGGGTGGGCAATTTTGGAGGAAAAAGATAAGAGGGAAAAACCAGTCTCATTGAAGAAAAAGGGAGGAAGGTGTTAGAGAGAGGGAGAGCAAGGGAAATTTGGGAGTTGGGTTTGCCAAGTACAGTACCGCCCATTGTAAAAAACACAAAAGTTTACCATACAAATAGATTGTGAGCCCAAATACACCTTAGGCCCAACAGACGTAATTGGGCGCACACAAATTCTTATTTCATTTCTTGTCTAATTGTCTACGTCGTTTAGATGCTCAGTTACTTCTATATTGGTAACTGCCTTGTGCTACTCTTATTTTTTTCCTTCAGCTAGCTAGCCAAACTGCATCTATTCCATAGTTTTCATCACACTAGAGGATTAAGATCAAATGTTTAGGAAAAACTCTGATCAATCATTTAAGATCAAATATAGCATCCATCACATATTTGAACATCATATATACATCATACAAGTCCATGTGACTTGAATCAAATTAAATCATCTATCCCACACTCTCTGTTCTATACCATGCTCCACAAATCTAAATGAGCGACATGTCCCTTAATTCCTAATTTTATGCTATTTTATTTACCTTACCTGAAATAAATAAGAAAGAAAAAACCCAACACATATTCGCCTCCAACCCTCATACTACCAACTTCCGCCCAACGCCACCGACATAAGTTCATTGGCACCGTCAATTCCAGTCACAGCCACCGTTCCACCACCAAGGCCAAGAAGACCTACAGTCGATTTGAATACCCACCACCATCGTCATTGTTGACTTTATCTTGGCATCAGAAAAGTTGCTCCCTTCAATTCAAGAATAGGTAAATATTTTCCTCTGGTCAGTGACGGTCTATTTCCTTGGTTCTCTTTGCGAGAATATGAAATTGATGGACGATTAGTATGTTTGATCTAACTACTTGGATTGGATCAAAACCAAGTCAAGTTCTGGGATAACATTTACAAAGGATTACGCTTTAGACACCGACATCCTCTAGTGGCAATTATGTGCTGTAACAACGTGAGCCATGAGAAACTATGAATTTTCAGATCACGTTGTTTGTCCAGTATTTTACTAAAAAATTTGTATTTATTTAAAATTATTGAGTCATTAGTTAGTTTATGTTTAAAAAAAGTTTCTTGTTTAACAATTTTAAACGGGTGGATAGTCTTTAAGTAAAATAGTTAGTCTTTAACTAGGAATGACATTCTTACTCTTGAATAATTGAATACTCTCTTGAATGCTGAAGAACAATCAATCAAGAAGAGGTCTATTGCTTCTGATCTTAGGGATTCTGCTTCTTTAGCTATGGCAGCCAATCAATTTCATCAATTCAATCAAGGTCAAAGTAAGGGAAGAGGCAAGTATGGCAATAACAAGGGTCGTGGTAACACTGGTTTTGGTAGAGGTGGAAATCAATTTTCTGGTGGTAGTCAATTTTCTTCTGGAAATCAATTTTCTGGTGGTCAATTTTCTGGTGGAAATCAATTTCCTGGTGGTCAATCTGGAGGTTATAGTCATGCTCCTAACCAAGTGATTGGTCAACATCAATTCCCCTTTATGCCACAGACCAAATCTGCTTCTTCTCAAGGACAGAAGGTCTCTTGTCAGATCTGTGGCAAGAATGGACATTCTGCCTTGGACTGTTATCACAGAATGAATTTTGCTTACCAAGGGAGGCATGCTCCAGCTAAGCTAGCTTCCATGGCTACAAGATCAATGGCTGTTTCTTCAAATGCTAATCAGAATCAACATTGGCTGACTGACACTGGTGCTTCTGACTATATCACTTCAGATTTGTCTCAACTTTCTCTTGCTCAACAACCTGCATCTGGTGAGTCTGTTACAGTTGGCAATGGGCAAGATTTGTCTGTCACACATATTGGTAATGGTAAGCTTGTTACTCCTTCCCATAATTTCTGCTTGAACGATATTCTTAGAGTTCCTCAAATTGCTTCAAATATGCTGTTAGTTCACAAATTATGTCTTCAAAATAATGCATTTTGTTATTTTGATGCCCATCAGTTCTTAATTCAGGATTTGCTTACGAGGAAGGTGCTTTACAGAGGGTTGAGTAAGGATGGAGTCTACCCTATACCTGCTCCTGCCTCTCTGTCTACCTCCTCTTCTTCACAAATCAATTCTAGTGGTTTTGCTGCCCTCTCTCCACAGACTTTGCTTTGGCACAATAGGCTTGGACACCCCTGTGCTAAGGTTTTACATTCAGCCATGTCCTTTTATCCTTCTATTCATCTTTCTTCTGTGAGTGATATATGCTCCAAGTGTACTTCATGTATAAGTGCTAAAATGCACAAATTTCCTTTTCCTAAACATGTATCTAGTACTACATATCCTTTTCAATTAGTACATTCAGATGTTTGGGGTCCTGCTCCTATCACTTCTGTTCTTGAACATAGGTTCTATGTAATCTTTGTGGATGATTTCACTTGGTTTACTTGGATGTTTCTGTTAAAAAGAAAATCTGATGTTTTTCAAGTCTTCTTGCATTTTCATTCCTTGATTGCCAATCAATTTAATGCTAAAATTCAAACATTAAGGACTGATGGTGGTGGTGAATTTGTTAATACCAACTTCAAGTCTTTTTGTTTAGAACATGGTATTCAACACCAACTTTCTTGCCCTTATTCTCCTCAGCAAAATGGTGTTGCTGAAAGGAAGCACAGACAGATTGTAGAAAGTGCTTTGTCCATGCTTCATCAATCTAAACTTCCATTCTCTTATTGGTCTTATGCTTTCAGTACTTTTGTTTTTCTTCTTAACAGAATTCCTTCTTCTGTTTTAGATTTTACTTCACCTTGGGAAAAGTTATATGGTCACAAACCACCACTCCATGACTTAAGGACTTTTGGTTGTGCTGTTTATCCTTACTTGAGGCCTTATGCTTCTAATAAATTTGATCCTAAGTCTAGTCAATGCATTTTTCTTGGTTATCGTCCTCAGACAAAGGGTTATATTTGTCTAGATACTCTTTCTGGCAGAATTTATATTTCTTGTCACTTCCTTTCTGATGAGTCTATTTTTTCTTCATTTCCTATTCCTACTCCTGAGTCTCCTTCTCATTCTTCTGCTCCTGCTACTTCTTATGATGTCTGGTTCTGCTCTTTGCTTCCAATTGTGTCTAGTTCTCCCATTGTGTCTGGTTCTGCTTTATCTGATTCTTCTATTCCTTCTACTTCTTGTTCTATGAGTCACTCCCTTCCTTCTGCTTCATCTGACCTACCTCTTTGTCATTCTGTTGATTCCATTCAACCTAATTCTAGTGTTGTATCCAATCCTTCTCCTTCCAATTCAGTCCCTTTAGTCACAAACACTCATCCTATGCTTACCAGGTCCAAAAATGGTATTGTCAAGCCCAAAGTCTTTTCTGTTCAGGCTGATTATAGTTGCACTGAGCCTCCTTCATATTCTATTGCATCCAAGCATTCTCATTGGATTGATGCTATGGATTCTGAATTTGGTAGTTTACAGCAGTAACAAACTTGGTCACTTGTTCCTTTGCCACCTAATAAAAATGTGGTGGGATGTAAATGGGTGTATAAGGTTAAGAGGAATAATGATGGAAGTGTTGCTCGTTTTAAGGCAAGACTGGTTGCTAAAGGATATTTGTAGCAATATGGACTTGATTATGCTGAGACATTTAGTCCTGTTGTCAAGCCTACAACTGTGAGGATCATTCTTGCTTTGGCTGTTCACTATGGCTGGTCTCTAAGGCAATTGGATGTTTCCAATGCCTTTCTTCATGATGTGTTGCAAGAGGAGGTCTTCATGAGTCAGCCACCTGGGTATAAAGATAAATCTAAGCCTAATCATGTCTGTCTGCTACATAAGGCTATCTATGGTCTCAAACAAGCACCAAGGGCTTGGTTTGACAGCTTCACATCTCATCTTTTCCATCTAGGATTTCATGCTTCATGTGCAGATAGCAATTTATTCATTCTTATCCACTCAAACCATGTTGTTTACTTACTTTTGTATGTGGATGACATTATCATCACTGGTAATCATAGTGATTTTGTTGCTGAGATTATAGCACAGCTTGGGGCAGCTTTTGCACTTAAGGATTTAGGTCCCTTGAGTTATTTCTTGGGTCTGCAGATTGAGTATACTGACAGGGGTATTTTTGTGCATCAATCCAAATATGCTAAGGACTTGCTTTCTAAATTTCATATGTTGGATTGTAAGCCCTGCTCTAATCCAAGTGCTTCTTCTCATTCTCACACCTCTGCCAGCCCTCTTCTTCCTGATCCTACTGCTTATAGGAGTCTTGTTGGGGCTTTGCAATACCTTACTTTCACTAGACCTGACCTGTCTTATGCAGTCCAGCAGGCTTGTCAGTTTATGAGCAAGCCTTCTCAACATCATCTTGTTGCAGCAAAACGGATCTTAAGGTATCTGAGGGGTACTCTTCACTTGGGGATTTATTTTAAGCCTGGTCCTTTGTCTCTTTCAGCTTACTGTGATGCTGATTGGGCTGGAGATCCTCTTGATAGAAGATCTATTTCTGGCATGGTTGTTTTCCTTGGAAACTCTCCTATTACATGGTCTGCCAAGAAACAAACTGTGGTCTCTAGGTCATCCACTGAAGCTGAATATAGGTCCCTTGCTGTCACCACTGCTGAGTTGTATTGGTTGCGTATGCTTCTTAAGGACTTAGGGATATACTTGCATCATCCTCCCATATTATGGTGTGACAATGTTTCAGCCCTTGCATTGGCCTCTAATCCTATTTTTCATGCTAGAACTAAACACATTGAAGTAGATTATCACTTTGTTCATGAGAAAGTCTTGAATAGAGACATGGTTCTTAAATATATTTCAACTTTGGATCAATTGGCTGACTTATTCACCAAGAGTATGCCTTCTCCTCGTTTTCGTGCTCTCTCTTTCAAACTCATGGGGCTTCCTCCCTCTCGTTTGAGGGGGGATGTAAAGGATAATGATGCAGATCAAGACATTCAGTCAACAAGTGTTTCAGCACAGCCAACCAAAACGACTGTAGTTTAGTTATAGTCTTGTAAAGCTATAGGTAGTTTAATATAACAGATTATGATACACGTGTCTGTATTCCATTAGCCATTATATAATTCTGTTAGATCAATTAGATTAGAGTTGGCGCCATTAATTAGTTACAGATGGTTAGCCTATATATATATTTGTATCTCATGTAATTGAATCAATCAATGAAAAACAGATTCTTTCTCTCATTGTTTTTCTCTCTAGAATTTTCTCTCAAATCTTCTCTCAAAGAATCATAGTTTTCTTCAAGTTTTACTGTCTTTAAGTTAATAGGTTTTCTATCTCTCAAACAAAAAAATAATAATAATAATAGGCATTGTAAGAGGGTTTGATGTGCTAAGAGGTTTTCTTTGTCCTGTGAATTTTTTTTTTTATTTTTATTATTTTTTTTTTCATTTCTTCTTGTACTTTCTCAATTGGTAATCTGGCTGTGCATGATTGGCATAACCTACTTTTGAGAAAGACTCATATAAATTTACATAGGGTTATGCCAACGAGCGTCGTTAGACCAATGATTAATAATTCATTTTAAGAAAATTTTGACATCATTTTTATGGAAAATGAAAAAAATTATCAAAATATTAATTGTTTATTTTTTCTATATTTTTTTTTTTTAATTTACATATAAAAGAAACAAAATGAAGCACGTCAAGCTTGATCGCATTATTGGTCATTACCAATTTACCATATAAAACGAGAAAGATACAAAATCGGCACACCATGATTGACTGTTTTATTGGTAACTTTATTAGTGCTCAAGACTTTTGGAAGGCAACCATTATTAATTCCAACTTTGGGAATCAACTTAAATGAATAAGTTACATAATATGTCGGTGGGAAGAATTTTTTTTTTTGGTTAAGAAGGAACTTTATTAAACTTAGTTAGCCATGAAAGGCAAAGTATTGGACACGCCTTACATAGTACAGACCAAACGCTGCTCCATCTAAATTTAACTTACCCCTACCTTCCATTGGTCTATTCCATTTGACACTGGCACACCTTACTTGTATGGTTCTAAATGATTTCCCCACACAGTACACATACTCAATGGCTTGCTTTAGACAAGAGTCATGGAGTTTCGAGTTCAATGTAGTGTTTTCAAACACTACCCTATTCCTATGTTTCCAGAGTGACCAAACAGCAAAGGTGAACACTGTCTTCCACAGGCATCCTTTCACCTTAATCAATGAGTTGCACACACAATTGGTTTCAAGCCATTTAAGTATATCAAGGCTGAAGGTGGATTTCAAATCAGATGGCACACCAATTTTTCTCCAAAAATTCGCTGCAAAGGGGCAATCCCTCAACACATGAATAATCGTCTCTGCATCAAAGTTGTAGAGAGGGCACACGGCTTCGCACTCAATTCCTCTTGATGCAATTACCTCCCTAACTGGTACACTATTATGATGACACAGCCAGAGAAAGTGACAAATCCTTAGTAGAGAGTCGATTTTCCAGATCCAACTCCCTTTGAAACCATCGCTGTGCTCCTCCTCAATTCTTGCCAAAATGTACATTGATGCCACAGTGAACTCTCCATCCTTTGAAGCTTTCCAACTCATAGAGTCCCCTTTCTCCCCATATAGTTGAATGGGTGTGGCAAGGATTCTTCCTTTTATACGCATAGGCAGATCAAAAGAAATGGCATTCCTATGCCACTCACCTCCTTGTCTCATCTCTTCAATAGTGATTTCATGCTCTGCCTGGCAGATTAGTTCATGAATTAGCTCTCTAACTAATTTGCCCTTGACCCAATTATCAGACCAGAATTTTAGCTTGGAGTTGCTCCCTACATTCCATCCTATTCCCTTCATGAACACAGGGAATCCCTGTTTAATTGCTTTCCAGTTGACAAAACAAGGAAGTTTGTCTGAGTCCCTGGCATTTTTTCGAGCTTGGGTGCAATACTTGTTTAGTAAAACTTTCACCCATAGGGCATCATGCTCATGGTACATTCTCCAGTTCAATTTAGCTAGAAGGGCTATATTCTTTGCCTTTGCTGCCTGAAGGCCAAGTCCTCCTTCCTCTTTAGTTTTGATAATTTTATTCCATCCCACCATATGCATCTTTTTTTCTTGCGTGGTGCCCCATAGAAAATCCCTACTGAACTTGTCAAGCTTATCACACAGATGGGCGGGAAGGGCAACACCTTGCATAACATAGTTCAGAATGGCAGACATAACTGATTTAACTAATACTGTCCTTCCGGCAAAGGATAGAAGCTGGGCTTTCCAACCAACCAGCTTGTTAATGACCTTCTTAGCAACAAATTTAAACTGAATCTTATCTAAACCCTTATGCTTCAAAGGATATCCAGGTACTTTCCCAATTGTTGGTGGTTTGGATATTTAAGTTTTCACAAATCTTGGATTTTAGACCAGCTTCCATATTTTGAGAGAAGTAGATTCGAGACTTAGTTGAGCTGACTTTCTGCCCAAACTTACTGCAAAATAGATCCAGCACCTCCTTTATGGCTTCACTCCCTTCCTTAGTAGCCTTCACGAACAATATTAAATCATTCGCAAAAAATAAGTGAGATATCTCTGAAGTTCCTCGAGAAGCCTTAATTGGGGGCCAATTCCCTTCAATGCATTCCTTATTAATGAGACTTCTAGGTTACTCCATGCAAGGAATAAACAAATATGGGGACAACGGATCTCCCTGTCGGATGCCCCTTGAGGGTTGGAAGGAGTCCGTCATACTTCCATTAAAAAGGATAGAGATACTTGTTGAGGAGACACAACTCATTATTAGAGTGATCAACTTACTAGGAAAATGATAAGCTTGGAGGACTTTATGTATAAAATTCCATTCAAGTAGATCATAGGCCTTCTCCAAATCCACATTGATCGCCATGTACCCTTCTTTCCCCCTTTTGTTGTCAATGGAGTGGATCAGCTCTTGAGAAATTATCAAATTGTCCAGACCTCTCCTGCCTGGAACAAATGCAGCCTAAACTAGAGAGACAAGTTTGTTAAGAAAAGGACGGATCCTTCCCACAGCAATCTTTGTAACAAACTTATACACAGAGTTACATAGGCTAATGGATCTGTAACTTCCAAATAACTCCGGATGCTGATACTTAGGAATAAGCGAGATTAAGGTTCTATTTAAGTAGTCAGGAATAGACCCTGAAGCAAAAATCCTCTTAATCTCCATACACACTGATTCTTTGACATCATGCCAGAAGTACTGAAAAAACCTTGCATGAAGACCATCAGGCCCGGGTGCTTTGAAAGCCTTAAGAGCCCACAAGCCTGCTCTGATTTCTTCCTTCGAAATTTGCAGCTTAAGTCTGTTTTTTTCCTCTTCGGTCAGAATGCAGCTAGAGAAATGGCTGACCTCCGAAGAAAGAGAAGAGTAAATTGGCTCAGTTGAGAATAGCTTTCTATATCCAATCAAAATGAACTCCTTAACTCCATCTTCCTCCATGATCCACTCCCCATTATTGTCTTTAGTGCACCTGATTTTATTTCTGTTCCTTCTCGCCACAGTTGAAACGTGGGAGAAGGATGTGTTCCTATCCCCAAATGAAGCCCAGTTTAGACGGGATTTAAGTGCTCAGTATTCCTCCTCTTGAAGCATAATTAGGTTATACTCTTCAATCAAATTCTTTTCAAGCTGTATAAGGAAATCACCAGGATTATGCTAATGCTTTTTGAGCTCCATTTAGTCTCGCAAGCACTCTCCTTTTTCTGGCAAACAGATTACCAAAGACATTTACATTCCAATGCTTGGCTTTCCTTGTAAAAATAGAAATTGCATTATTGAGTGAAGGTTCCCTATCCCATTATTCTTTAACTACACCAAGGAGTTCAGGATGCATCAGCCACATTGACTGAAATCTAAAAGGCTTGTTTCTCATCTCAGCAAGTGATTTGGCAAGTTCCAATAAAACAGGATATTGATCAGAAAAAACCCTGGGTAAATGCATTACTGAATCCTCTGGAAAAAGAATTCTCCAAAAGGGGTTAGCAAAGCACCTGTCAATTCTTTCTAGAATTAAATCTGTCAACTGTCTCCAGTTTGACCAGGTGTATTTTAGCCCGAAGAAGCCTAAATCCAGAAGGTTGCAAGAGTCTAAACTATCTTTAAAATCCAAGGCTCTATTGAGATTAATTCTTCTGCCCCAAACTTGTCCTCCCCAGTGAGAACCTCATTAAAATCTCCCAAAATCAACCACGACATATTATGTAACTGAGCTACTAGTGACAGATTTGACCAAAGAATTTTCCTTTCAACTATACGAGGACTAGCATATATAGATGATAAAAGCCAAGAAAGGTTATTAGAGCATACCTTCACAGTTGTGCGAATTTCTTGTCCTGTGGAGGAGAGCACAAAAATGTCCACCTCATCCTTCTTCTAGAGTAGCGATAAGCCTCTAGCGTATCCTATTGTATCAGTCACATAAGACCCATCAAAAGGAAGGTCATCAATAATCTTCCTAGCTCTATCTCCCCCAACTCTTGTTTCAGTGATCACCATTATCACAGGAAATCTGGATTTAAAGCACCTTTGTAATTCCACAAAAGAACATTCATTTTGACAAAGCCTCCGTTTGATACCTCTACTTGATTAGGCATCATCATTGCAGTCTCCATCATGCTTCATCCCAGTCGCCTTAGTATGTCCTTAGAGGTTACCCAATTCGGCATCCACACCATCAGGTACTTCAGTATACCCACTATGTCCTCTCTGCAACACATCAGGAGGTTGCACATTTGCACTGAGGTTAGGAGTTGAAACAGCTTCATTGTCGAAAAATTCCCCATGTGGGACAACACTGCCCCTCTGATGTCCACCACTTTCCTCTCCTAAATCAACCACCCTAATTTGTCCAAGCGAGGCACCACCAATGGCCTCCTTTGCTTGTTCAAGGTCTTTGCATCTTTCTACGTAATTAAAGGGGTATCTGAAAGGAACTTCCACCACTGATTGGGAGTTGTTCCCCACGCTAGATGCTCCAAGGCAAGGTCTCCCTCCCTTAGACTGTTCTGAGTGATAGAAAACAAGTTCTTACAAGCCTTCTTTCAATCCTCCTCGAGCCACCCCATGGTATCCGTCGGGAAAGCTCGGATCTGCGCTATGATTTCATCTGGTATGGGTGTGACTTGATTCTGATGTTTCATTGCCCACCCTGTTCAGAGTAGAGTTTGGGGTACCAGGTAATGAATCTCCATTCTTAGAGCACATTAGGTAGTCAAAGGCTCTTCGTGTTGTAGAAGCTTTTCTCCCTGTGTTTTGACTGGCTCTTTCGAAAGCTTTTGTCTTCTTCGCTTTGGCAAGCTTCTTGTCCGTTGGAGGCTTAGAGTAGCTAGTAGCCTTCACATCAGTCCCACTCTTCCCACTACTCAAAGTTGAAGCGCATACATCCATCTATTCCTCAAGATTTTCTAACATATCCTTTTGTGTGCGCGAAACAACTTCCTTTCTAATCACCTTGGCTTGCCCCCCTTCTTTCTCTATATTGGAACTAGTTGTAGAGTTGTTCACGTGATTGTCAGAGGCGTTGGGTCCCAACTTTTGACTTGCTTTTGTCAAGTTGCTTTTCACTAACTTTTCTCCATGCTGGCTAGTATTATTAGTATCACGTGCTCGTCCATTTCAGACTATATTCTTTTTCCACGTTACTAACATCCATGCACCAAAATTAGGATCTGGTTTGTCGACCACCTAAGTGCTCCTTTGCATGGAACTAGTTTCTCCAACATCCTTAACTTCCATATCCTTCGGTTTCACCATGTAGCTACAGGCCTCTTGCTTATGGCCAAGCCTACCACAACAAAAGCATAATGAGCCAATGCCTTCATACAAAACCTTCTGCTTTAGTTTTCCCACTCTCACAATGTTAATAAGTGGTTTCTCCAGATCAACTTGGACGCATAATCTGGCATAGCTTCCTCTAGTACCAGTTACTGTAAACGAATCAATTCTTAACACTGGACCTATTGCCCTTCTAATATCCTTTAAGACTACTCAATCATAAAATTCTATAGGGAGCTCTGGGAGTCTAACCCACACTGCTACTTATGAGAGGGTAGCCTTGGAAGCTTTGAAATAAGGCTCCTGTGGCTTAATAGCTAAGAAGTGTTCTCCCACAAACCACGGACCACCCTTCAATACCTTGTCATAGTCATCATCACTACTGAACTTGATAAGGAAGTAGTCTTTCCCTAAATTCAAACAATCCATTCTAGCCGATGGCTTCCATAAAGTATTGATCTTGAAAGTGAAAGTGAGGTAGTTGAAACCCACCGTTCTACCATACACTTTCACTATTAGGGCTTTGGACCATGGCACCCTTATCCTGACCTTCGTCCCTTTTGAAAATTTGACATTAGCCATGCCCTCAGTGAGGTCTTCACGCTCATTGTTAGAGTCATCTTCATCTACTTCCCTTGACTCCACGAACTAGAAGGCTTTAACATATGCTCCTGGTATCTCTCCAACCAAACTGTCTCACTAGCTAACTACCTTTCGAGGCTGGGAGAAGGTCGTATGTCCACTGCTATCCTTAAACTTCATCACACTCCTATTCAGTTCTTCCTCTTCCTCACTAGAACTCTATTTTCCAGACGTTGTCTCCACTTCCATCATATTTCTACCCAATTGACCTTGTTATTTTAGGGCAAATTAGAAATACAAATTGACATATTATGTTAGTGGGAAGTTTCAAACACATTCTTGCCACCTTATTTTATTAGTTTTTTAATAAAATTTTTGTAGTATTTTCATCATTTTTCTTGTATCTATATAGATATCTATATAAGAAATATTATGTTTACAGTATTGTCACAATAAATTCTAAATGTTAGATGATTGTTGAACATTGTATATTAATAGAAAAAAAAAATTAATGTTGTATCCAAATTAGAACTAGTAATAATAATAATAAATATTAATTACAATTTTAGTCTGTATAAACTAAAAATATTTTCAAACCAATTAAAAATAAAATTTAGACATAGTGGATGAGCAGTCAAGTTAGTTCAAGATTGATTTGACTTCAAGGATGCTAAAAAATGTCTTCAGAAAAGGCTAACTACCTTGCCAATATTGTTTTCAGTCCGTATTTGTCCTCTTCAATTATTTCTATATGACTCGATCGTCTAGCTGTCTGAGTTGCAATATCTCTTTGCAGGCTGGCCCAAGATATTTTAAGGTTTTAGGCGAAACTTTTGAACGGGATCTTTTGTGCTGTCTAAATATCTACTCTATATTATTAAATATATATATATATATATAATTTTTTTTTGCTTTTTAAGATGCAAAATTATTAATTAAGTTTTTGTATTCAAATTCTTTTAAAATTTTCTTTTTAATTAATAATAAGTGCATTATTTCATTATCTTCTAACTCTATTTTATAAATTTATTGTTCATTTATAAGATTTTCAACTGAATTTTTAGTTATATTTTTTTATTGCTAGTGACAAATTAGTCCAGAGATCTTTTTGAGATTCAATTTAAAAATAAATTTAAATTTTTTTGTATCCAAATTCACAAATTTATCTAATAAAACCAAATAGAATAAATACTTTTTGTGGCGAGTCAAAATAGACTAAGCTAAATTCTAACCTCACACAATTTATTTATAGAGATGGGATGCCAATCAACCTTAGTTATCCTTTTGAAAATGAAATGATCAAGTGATATTGGGATACGAGCTCGGGATATTTGTAAGTCAAGGAAACTAAATAATACTAGTCTTGAATTGATTAAGTTATACTTCTCAGGTTTAGTCCAAGCTGTAGGTTTACACTTGTTCTTATGTTACAAGGCTATCACTCTCTTTTTTCTTATCTCAAAATGCTTCATCCCCCACTTCATAGGGATCTCTCTCTTATATAGTCATCTAGGTTGTATCTTGGCTTTCCATCTCGAGGGCTAGGACTTTATCCCTTGATACTTGTCCCATCAGGGCCTTACTAGAAGGTTTCTCTATTAGGCTATGAGTTGTGATAGCACTGTTCAGGTGTCATTTTACCATTAATGTAGTTAGCTAAGTGGGTGCATAGCATTATATGCGGAAGTAATGGATACTTTGTACTCTTCCTTCTCTTGCTTGATAACAAACTTTCCTTTTTTCCTCGATACGTGCCTAATGGTCTTCAGAACTAGACTTTTGACCTTCCAAGAACGTATCAGTATCCTCGGGGTTCTTAGGCATTCTAATCTTCTTGAGTTTGTGGTTGTGTTGTCATATTTAGCTCTGAGAATTCTTTGATAGAATTTGCCAAGGTGTGCTCTTTTGGTGTTGGTCTCTTCTCACTCATTCCTCTCTTTTCAAAAAATAAAAACTGAAAAACAAAAGCTAAATGAATGCATAAGCTAATAAAGAACGCCTAATTAGACCAAGAAACAACAAATCAAATGGCTATACAGTTAAGTGTTAGATTTTTCTTTATATTTTAAAATGAAAATTAATGAATTAAAAAAGAAAGATAAAAAAAGAACAAAACGATAGATCTAGAAGAGTGTGGTCACTGTAATACAACCACTAGAGGAATCTTCACCAAACATTTGCCTCAAAAACCCATAACCTCTATGTCCTCGACTATGTTCTCAAAAAAGGAAAAATATAGTCTAACACTACCATTTCAAGTAAAGATGGAAGATCTAGCAGCAATTTTCCATAATCTGGGAGAATATTTCAGACTCTTCAAGTAATCAATTTAAGTTTAGGATTTTTGGAAAGATAGAGAAAAGTTTGGTCTATGTTTTTACTTTTTAGTGATTAGGAGACTCAAATTAATCAGAATTCTGACCGTTTGAAAGAGATAGTCAAACAAAATACACGTATATTAAAAATTGAAATTTTTATGTATTGGCTAAATTTTGGGACTTAATTAATTCTCTCCAAGTTAATTAGTGATCCTAAATTTTCTCCTACAGGTCTTTGTTTTTTTAAAATACAGCATTGGATAAGTATTAACTAATATTTGAGATGATATTTTAAAATTTTGCTGATCCAGGGCTTTTTTTTATGGGGGCCTTAGGCAATGACATGAGTTGCTTCTACTGTTGAGCCACCCCTGACTCTTTCTTTTTCGGGTTAAATCTTGTGGTTAACTTCCTTGACACTTAATGGTATTAAGCATTTACTAACAAGCACTTCCTATGTACTCTCACTGATATTATGTTTATGTTTGTGCTATAGGATAATCCTCCAAGCTGCGTGAAATTGTTATAGGTATGTAAATATAGTCACGACAAAGTTGTCAAATGAGAATTGAGTTAACATTGGTTGCACATGACAAAGTTTCCTTTCGTTAATTACAGGTATTGCGGCTGCTGTGCTTGGGATTATAGTAGTCTGTTTCATAATATGCTGCCTTAGAAGAGAACAATTGAGTAAGGCGTTGATCTTTAGGACAGCAAGGAAAAACGATGAAAATGTCAAGGCATTTATATTGAATTATGGTTCACTTGCTTCCAAGTATTATAGGTATTTAGAGATCAAGAAGATGACCAACTCATTCATAAACAAACTAGGGCAAGGAGGATACAGCAGTGTATACAAAGGAAAGCTACCAGATGGTAAGCTCGTGGCAGTAAAAGTTCTAAGTGAATCCAAAGGCAATGGAGAAGATTTTGCTAATGAAGTTGCAAGCATTAGTAGGACCTCTCATGTTAATATAGTCACTCTTTTAGGTTTCAGTTGTGAAAAGAACAATCGAGCTCTAATATATGAATTTATGCCCAATGGATCTCTAGACAAGTTCATATACCATCGAGATTCTTCAGCAACAAATTGTCATTTGTAATGGAAAACATTGTACAAAATCGCAGTTGACATTGCTTGAGGACTAGAATATTTACATCGAGGTTGTAGCACAAAGATTCTGCATTTTGAGATAAAACCTCAGAATATTCTTTTAGACAAAGATTTCAACCCAAAAATCTCTGATTTTGGCCTTGCTAAACTCTGCCAAAGACAAGACAGCATTGTATCAATGCTTGGCATGAGAGGAACAGTAGGGTATATTGCCCCAGAAGTATTTAGTCGGAACTTTGGAGGAGTCTCTCATAAGTCTGATGTCTATAGCAATGGAATGCTTGTTCTTGAAATGGTTGGAGGAAGAAAGAATTTTGATAATGGAGTGTCCAACAGTAGCGAAAAATATTTTCCAGATTAGATTTATAAGGATCTCGAACTAGGTATGGGTGGAAGAACATATGGGGTCATGACAGCGGAGGAACAAGAGACAACAAGGAAGATGATACTGGTGAGTTTATGGTGCATTCAGACGAATCCATCCGATCGACCATCCATGAATAAGGTGGTAGAGATGTTAGAAGGAACCCTTCGTAAAAATGAGCCAAAAGCAATTTACAAGGAAAAATACAGATCCAGCATTGGGCGGAATAAAAGAAACATTCCTCATCAGTCATCACATGTATGAATTTCTTATATTTATGGCTTGAATTATACATGATATGTTTTACTCTTGACTACGAAAGCTGATGAGAGTACCATACTTGTCTTACTTTGAGGTCTTGATATGGATCTAATGATTGGAATTTCTTGCTCTCACTTTGTGGTCTCACTATGGACTAAATAATTAGAATATCAAGGCTACAATTAATACCAAAAATGGAATGTTAAAATTCCGTTCTCGTACAGGAATATTCCAAAAATATTTATTGTTGTTAACAATATAAATACAAAGAGACTAATTAAATAGCCTGTATATTTTGTATATATGATGTGTGTATAATAATGTATAAGAGAGGACATTACACACGCAAAATATATGTGAAGTACAAGTAATATGTGTGTATTGCAAGTACAATAGACTGGGCCCAAGCTAGTGGGCTAGACTAACTAACTTATATACTAACATCCTGCCTCAAAGTCAAGGCGGTGAAGATGAAGCTAATTGGAGCTTGGATATAAGATCTCGAAGGCAACTTGGTGGGTGAGTTTGGTGAAGATATCAATAGGTTGATCAGCAGAGGAGATGGAGTACAACCAAAGATTGCCTTTCATGAGATCCTAATGAGTGATATGGCTGTCAATTTTAATCTACTTGGTGCGTTCATGGAAGACTTCATTATGTATAATATAACTAGCACTACAATTATCACAATAAAAAGGAGTTTCAGTGAGTTGTGGAGCATCTAGGTTAGACAAGAGCCATCAAAGCCAAAAAAGCTCCACTTTTGAGAATGATGTATGGTTTGGGTGTGAACTATGACTAATGAGTCATTTTTAATTAAAGTTCAGGAATCACCACCAATCATTGGGTATTTCTAGGTGTGATTAGTCATATGACTCCATTTTGATTTTATTATCAATCCTAGGTTAAGAAAAATGTCAAGTTTTTCCTAATCTAAATGGACAATTAAAAAATCTTGATTCTTGGATTGAAAAGTTTGGTTACACGTGGGGAAGGTGTTAGGCACCCACAATGCTTGTCATGAAACAGTCCTTTGTTATGGTAAGCTATTAGTTTTTGGTCATTGACAGATAAGAACAAGCTATTAGCAATAGCTTTCGGGGCTTTAAAGAATTTAGGCTTTGAGTTTTGATTTGGGAAAGGTGTTTAGCCTTTATCAATGCTTTGCTAGGACATTGGAATTACTATCAAATTTCCATGATGAAAATCTGACAATACTTTGCCTTATTTTCATGAAGAAAATTCGGCAGCATATCAAATCAAGTGCATCATGGCACACATAACGCTTTCTTCACCAAGCTTTCATGATGAGAATATAGCAAGAAGATTCCACATTTTCACAATGAAAATCCGGTAGAGTTTCACGTTAGGTGCACCACAGTGCATCAGCAGGGTTTCATGCCTATGTATACAACATGCACCACTATGCTCGGACTAAGGTAGACCGAGGCTTACCAAAGTATGTAGACACTGCATTTTGACCCCTTACGACTCAGGCCCCCATTTTCCAATGATGCTCAATCTCTAAAGCCTAAGGCCAATTTAGAGCACAATCAGATATCAAATTGACTTGAAAAGTGTTAAAATGAAAAATTTAACCTTTTAAATGAGTAAAAATCTATTTTTGAAAATAAAATACTAAAGTGGCCATCGACCCATGTACGTGGGAAACAGCCTATGTACGTGGTCCAAAGCATGCATATAAAGGCACAATTCTGCGTACGTAGAAACATAATAGTTGAAATTTGGAATGAATCCCACATCGTCTACGAGCCGTTCCAAATCCCTTTTTTTAACTATATAAAGCTTTACATGGTACATTTTCAAAACACACAAAAATTCCACGGAAAAAATATTCACTAGAAAATAGTGAATCAAAAGGGAGTTTTTTACAAAACACTCTCAAGTCAATTTTGTTTGATTGGGACATTTAATGACTGCAATCCTTTAAGTTTAAAGTTTCTAATCACTGTTTTTATTGTATTGTGATAGATTTGACTAAAGGGAACAATAAAAAATCAAGCCTACGAGTTTTTTGCTTTAAGGTATTCATTCTAGATTTCTTTTCTTTTCTATCTTTCTTTTGTCTTTTTAATATGTTTTTCTTGTTTATTTTATGTTTATATATACGTGTTTAGTTTAGTTTTATGCTTGTTTGACGTTTACATGTATGCTAGGTTGTTAGATTTATGTTTTTCTTTTCTACTCTATTTTTCTGTTTCATGTTTCTGGGTTAGGGTTTTTGAACAATCCTACACATGCATGTTGTGAGCAGGTGTATGCAGATCAAATCCTAGGTACGTAGGCCTCTGTCTATGTAAGCAGGCATTTGTCCAGAAACCCTGATTCAGATATCTTCTTTGTTTGGTTTGCTTGTTTCACATATCTTGCCTCTATTTAAGTCCTTTTTACACACACACACACACACACACACACACACACACACACACACACACACACATATATCTGTATCTGAGTTCTTGTTTCACATGTTTTATTTGCTTGTTAACTTGTTAGATTAGGATTTTCTTGTTTAAGATGCTACGTACATGCATTCACATACTCATACATAATGTCATAGGTGCTGGGTTGCTACAAGGTAAGTAAATGTAGGTCATGCATTGATATGAACATGCATCTTTTGTGATGAATATGTTTTGTATGATGTTTGATTTTGAGTATAGATGTTTATATGATGTTATGATTGCCATGATTAAGTTGCTGCTTAAGGTATTGTTGCCTTTGTCTGAGATGAATGGCATGATAGGGTTTCACATGCTTGAGTTTTTTATGTGCGTCATAGTTTTAGGTTTTGTCCCTAAAAAAGGCAGATGCAATTTCTTCCCATAGAGATAATCTTCAGTCTGCATCCTCCAATACCCGAAATTTGTTTTATCAAAATTCTCAATTTCTAAAGCCTTGCCTTCTTCTCCTGCCATCGCTTCTACTCTAACCTTAGCTCTGATACCACTTATTGAGTCCTAAATTATCTTATGACAATATTAGCAATCTAAAATAGCAATCACACACAAAACACAAATATTTACATGGAAAACTCTTTCTCTTTGAAGGGAAAACCACAAGACAAATTCCGAATAATTTCACTATTATCAAATCAATTACAATAATTCTTATGTATATCTCACGGCTAAAGAAAAATCTCTCCTGTTTTTCTCTGCTCTCACACACACACACTAATTATCTTTCTCAATTGCGACAACACTTTGCTCTCTCCTTTCTATTTTTCTTCTCCACGCATAGCTCTCTCTCTTGGCTATCTTCTTTTTCTAAGCTACTTCCTCTTGGCTGCTTTCTCAATTCATTTGTATGCTCATCTTTTTTTAGCACCACGTACAGTACTTTGCAAGGAATTAAGACTCCTTGCTATTAAAGTCTATCACAAACTCATTAAAGAATAGTGATTAGATGCGGCTGGACTCCTAGGAACACACAAAGTACATACTGACCGTGTTCTCTTATTTCAACTTGATATGGGAGTCTTTCACTTGGGCTTTTATGCTTCATGGGCTGGACTATGGTGCATGTGCATCCAACACATTTAATTCTCAAAAAAAAAAAAAAAAAAAAAAAAAAAGCTACAAATTTTATTACATATGCAACATTCAAGTATTATGTTAAAATCTACCAATTATATTTATTGTCATTTCAATTTGTATAGTTTATGTGGTTAAATTTATAGTAGCTTAGTATTTTCTATTTTAATTTATCAACCTTTTTACTTTTTCTTCATACGCATTGACAGAAAAGAGGGCTTAACCCCTGACTCTTAAAAACAATTTCCCCTCCCCCTATAAATGTTAATTAAATTTTAAATTTTACTTATGAACTCTTGTCATATTTAATATATATATATATATATATATATATATAAATTGGATAAAATACAAAACTAATCCTCTTACTTTCTTCAGATTTCATTTCAATCCTCTAACTTTACTTTTGTTCATTTCAGTCCTTCAACTTTCAAGTTTATTCAATTAAAACTTTTCCATCAACTTTTGTTATATGTTGTTGTTAATTTTTAAATCTTATAAATTTTTCTTCAAGTTTTTTAAATTAAAAAAATTCAATTAATGATTGACAATATTTTCCAGTTTTTTTTTTTTTAATTTTAACAAAAGTTAACGAAAATGACTTAATTGAATAAATCTGAAACTTAGAAGGTTGAAATGAATGAAAGCAAAGTTAGAGGACTGAAATGAAATCTAAAGAAAGTTAGAGGGTCAGTTTTGCATTTTAGCCAAAAAAATTATACAATAAGTATTAGTCTCTCTTTTTTTTTTTTTTTCTTCTTCTTCTTCTAATATTCCCTTTTATTTTGCCATTTATAAATCATTCATTTTTGGAGTATTAAGAGCATATGTTCATGAAAATATATAACTACATAAATCTCTTTGAGCAAGACTTAAGTACAGTATTTAGATACTATTTCTTAGGTTCCCCTCCTAAGATTCTGCCATATGGCTTTTTTCTCATAAGACGAATATGTATTTTTTTTAGTTAAATAACCACATAATTGAGTCTTAAGATGGAACCTAAGGAATAATACCTAAAGTACTATACATAAATTTTATCTAATTTCTTTACAGTGGCGGCGCCACGTGCATCTCAGGGTGTTCCCAGGAACACCTTGACTTGGAAAAAAAATTTATATATAATAATTAAAATTTTTATATTTGATTTGTATTAGGAACACCTTTAATCACAACATCAGGAACACCCTCAAATTAAATATATATATATATATATATATATATTTGTTCTACTTTCAACCAAAAAAAAAAAAAAAAACCCAAAAAAAATTGTAATAAAGGCAAGCCTACAACAAACCCAACAAATTTACAGAGGTACTACCCACAGATTCTTCAAAAAAAAAAAAAAAAACAAAACAAAACCAAACCCTAATACAGAGCAAATCACCACTAAATCAGAAAACACTTCTAAACCAGAAATCACTAAAGCCTAAAGCAAACTTAAAGCACATCATCGTAGCTCGCTCACTCGCAGAGCAATGATCAGCTTGCTCGCTCATCGGAGAATGGAGCACATCGTCGTCGTCGTTGCTCACTCGCCCTCACCCCTCCTCGTCGTTGCTCGTCGCTCGTCCCTCATCGCAAATCACTCGACGCCTCAGCTGCTCCGGTGCTCGGTGCTCCCTCCCTCAAGCTATTTCTCCCTCTTTTTCTCTCTGACTCTCTCTCAATCTCTCACTCAAATTAAAAGTTGAAAACTATGAAAATATGAAATGAAATTAATGAATGACTAAATGAGAGTCTCTCTCTCTCTCTCTCTCTCTCTCTCTCTCTCTCTCTTTATTATATTTAAGAGTCTAACTCTCTCTCTTTTGAACTGTGAGTCTGTGATTGGCTCATTGGTTGGCCAAATTTTAGCTTTATTAATATTTTGCTTTTTTGACTTTTTGAGTTTGGCTTTATCTTATCCATTGGTGTGTGTTGGTGTTGGTGTTGGTGTTGATGCTGGTGTTGGTGAGATATTAATTGTCTTTTAGTGTAATGTGTATTGTGATTTGTGATTGTAAAATTTTCTAATTGGTAGCTGGCTCTTGTGATTGGGGCATCAAGCATGAGGCTTGTACTTGTCTGTTGAGTGGGTGCGGGTAGATGGGCACACAAGTTAAAGCAATAAAGTTTATTGTTAGGCTAAACAACAATAATTAAAGCATATAATTAACCAATTTATATTTATATATTACTAAAAGCTGAAGCGTAGCATTTAATACTGCTGCTGCTCTTACATTGCGCCACATCAGCTGCCACGTCATTCTTTTTTTTTTAATATAATTTGTCCTACAATTTTAAAATGGTTTTTACAATTTTCAGTCCTATAAATGCAGCCCACTACTTATTTATTTACTTCCACTATCACCTTATAATAAATCTAGCTCACTACTTATTTATTTATTTCCACTATCACTCTATAATAAATCTATATAATTAATCCAGCCACCTCTTATTTATTTAGTTTTATTATCAAGCCCAACCCAAAGCCTTTCAGTTCAGCTTAAAGGTTTTGTATGAGCCTTTTCAGTTTAAAGGGGGAAAAAAAAAATTGAAGCCTTTCAGGCTTCAATTTTTTTTTTTTTTCAATTTTCCTATAATTGTTTTCAACATTTATGTTTTTTTAATATTTACACTTCTCTAACCTTTTTCTCTCCCTTACCATTTCATTTCCCCACTACTTCTTCAATCATTCTCTTTCCCTTACCTTTTCATCTCTCCACTACCCTCTACATTAATATCATTCTTCCTCTTTCTCTTCATCTTCCTTTATTTTTGTCTCTTCTTATCCACACATCCTTACTATAAATTTGTCACTATCTCTTCTATTCTATGCATAGTTTTCCCTCACAAAAAAGGTTCTCTCTCTCTTTCTCTCTCTCTCTCTCTCTCTCTCTCTAAATTTTTTGGTAGATTTTTTTATTTTTCTTGCATCTCTACTTTAGGTTGATAATTTTTTATATTCTTTAAAACTCTATTTTGGGATAATGCGATTTAGTTTTGTTTTTTAAATTGCTGTTTTTTTTTTTTATTATTATTCTCTTTGATTGTTAATTGTTATTCTATTGCGTTCTAAAGAATTAAATATAGCATATAAAAATATAATATTATTCTATTACATAGCATGATTTTGATAATTTGATATTTATTCTGTTACATAGCATGATTTTTTATAGTACTTAATTTAGATGTTAAACTATGAGACTTTACTAATTTTTGTTTATTTTCTAATCCTTTGTGGTGGACAAAGTACTCTTAATAGTTGTATTAAAAGTACTCTATAATGCCATTTATTTAAAGGAAAGCAAAGGTTAGCCAAACAAAAACAAGTGAATAGGTGACAAATTTCATCTTTTGAAATTTTATTTTTATTATTATTATTATTTTATAACAATGCATGTATAGAAATTTAATTCTTAGATTTTGCTAATAATTGTTTATTTGGTAATATATTTTGGGTGGCCGAAATTAAAATTTCTACAAAAAAAAATAACCTCAATAGATTATCAAAAACAAAATTTTATCCTAATATTGGTTCAATTAATCATTATTAAGTTTTTTTTTTTTTTTAGTTTACGTTTTTTTGGTGTTTTGGATTGTTCCTATGTTACATTTATGATTGTTCTTATAATAAATAAAAATATAATTAAAAAATACATTACTTATTATTAGATTAGTTTAAATTGTAAAAATAATTACCACGCGCAACGCGCGGGATCGCGGCTTGTATATTATAAAAGACAAACAAATTAAATTATGTTAGGCTAAATAACAATTAATAATTTTATAATTAATGAAACAATAATATAACAAGTTATAGTTTATAAAAGACAAACAAATTAATGAAACAACTAAATAACAATAATTAATAATTTTATTAATAAAAAATGAACTACGCAATCGAATGGGAGATCAATGGATGAATGGTTGCTTGGTTGTGTATATTGAAAAAGATGTAGCTTGTAGCATTGATAATGAGATTATCATGCAACGATTTCAAAATATAAAAACTCGTAGAAGACAATTGTAAACATTATGTAATTGCGTGTTTTTTTTATTGTTGTTGTCAATATATAAAATTTTCTTTTTATTAGATTGTGTAATTTATACTTGTTGAGGATCACCCTGAAAAAAATTCCTAGAGTTGCCACTGTTTCATTATACATTTTGTAGTAGAGTTAGAGTACATGAATGCACATTTTTTTGGTTATAAGAAAAAATGCTATGATTTTTATGATTAAATTTTTAGGCTCTAATGACCTTATACCCAAGGCTTTTCAAACCAGCCCAATGAAAATGAAAGGAATCAGAGAATCTGCCACAATACAAAGTAATCTTAGCATGACAATCCTTGAAGTGACATTTAGCATGACGAAACTTCTTGCACTTGGACAAGTATTTAGAACAAAATTCCCGTAGGAAAGCTTGAAGGATGCAACAATATGCAGCAATGAAATGACCACAAGATAAGTTTCCCCATAGTCTCATCACTATGCAACTCATCCAGCCGAGTGTACAAATGACCTAGAAACAAAGGTCCCAATGGCAAACTAACCCCCGCGGATATCTTTTTTTTTTTTTATGAACAGCGCCCGCGGATATCTTAATAGCCATAAATTTGCACGTTTGATAGAATAACAAGGATGCTCGCAAGACACAAAATTACATAACCAGAGGACAAGAATGCTCTCCAATGAATGCTCTCCAATGAATTTTTTGTACGGATGTTTTTTATGTTAAAAATACTGAATGAATAGTATTATATTTCTCAAGTAATAAAATATACGATTAGTGCATTTATATAGGAAGTAGTGTGTGTAATACAAGTATGTGTGGTATACAAGTAAATAAGGTAGGTCTAAAGCCTACAAGACAACATTGCAGGAGATAAGAACATGATGAGAGACAGGATCATAACACCAATACCCCTTTTAAGTTTCGGCATAGCCAAGAAAACAACAAAGTCTAGACCAATGCTCAAGTTTGTTATGCTCATGTGACTGAAGAATAACGAAACAAGCAAAACTGAAGGAGCAAAGGTGATAATGGTCTGGAGGTGACTCAAAAAGGCACTCATATGGAGTTTGATTTTGAATGATAGGACTGGGAATGCGATTAATAGCATAAATGGCATGAAGAGCAGTTTCACCCCAAAAAGGAGCAGGAACTTTGGCAGAAAGAAGGAGAGCACGACAGGCAGACAGCCAGGTATCGAGAAGGTGTCGAGCCAGCTTTTAAAAGCAATTTTTCGAGAAAAGAAAAATACAAATATAAATGCAATCACACATGCAATTCAACCAATGATCCAATCAGCATATTAAGCTTTCAAAATCATCTCTCAACAATAATATTAAGCACATGGATCCCAAAACACACACACACATTAAACAAGTCTAATCAATTTTATATTTCAAAAATGAGTTAAGACAGTTTAGTAAGCATACATTAACGCATGTAAATCTTGTGATGGCCAAATCACATTGTACTTGCACATATATCAAAAATAGCAAAGAATATTGCGTGTTATGTGTAAAAAACATCGCAAGATTGTATAAGTGTCTCAAAGTTATGACAATTTGAGATATGAGAAAATCATTTTAACTCACACACAATCATAACCGTTTGATGGGGACTATCACCTTCGAGGTATATCCTATAACTCTCACATCTCCTAGTAAACACGATTGCAATCATATATTAAAGCATTTTGTTCTTTTTGCTTTTATTTCTTTGCATATTTTCTTTTATTAAATAAACTATGCATGGACATATAAGAGAGAAAAGAAATATCCAATTATATTAAGCTTTTTGGCATTGCACTTTTGCTATGCCGAAACATACAGATGTCATTTCATGATTGGAGGGCAACAGTGGTGAGATAGTTATTTATGCCTTTCTCTTAGGATTTTCTAGTCCTACCCGTCAAAAAGAGTAATACGAGTATTAAGTACAAGAGATCACTTAACCTTACTCATCACAAACAAAGAGTCACAAAGCTCACTTACTTAGTTTGTGCATAAGAATGCTCATCTAAACTACAAGAGATACAAAGTTTGGAAAACTCTGTTTCAATGGCTATTTTAAGGTTCACAAGAACTAATGTACACATACACACACTGTTTTTGTATTTTTTTCAATTTTTTATTTTTTATTTTTATCTGAGAAACAAAATAAAACAAAAACTGAAAACAAACAAACAAAAACATGTTAACCAAAGCAAAAACAATGCATAAAACTAAACTGACTCAAAACAGTAAAGTAACATACACAAGTAATGCAAAAACAAAAACAAGAAGGGGGGGGGGGGAGAGAAAACATGAATAAATCACTTGGAACCCTTTTTCCTTCCACACCTTAGAAGAACATTTCCTTTTTGCAAACCCTTGAACAGGTGATGAGGGGGAAGGATTGAAACCATTCAAGTTCGAAAGGAACATGAGGGCTTTGAGAAGATCTCCAAGAGGAGCAAGAGAGGTTTGAAGCTGATTCTAGTTCCTAGATGCTATCATGCCATTGCTCTGTTGAGTGGCTAACCACTTATAGCAATTTGGTGGAGTATGACCAACAATACCACAATGATGACAGAGATCATGTTTCTTCTGTTTAGGCTTTTGAGAGTTAGCCTTCTTAGACCTAGGGTTTTTAGTTTCCTTCTTCTCAAGCTTAGGGGTTGCTCCTAAGATGGGCTTACCCTTGTCTAGGTTCTCATTGACTAATTCAGTTTTAACATCATTATCCTCAATTTTAATGTTATTAGCAGGAGGAACAAAAACAGTAGTACTAGCAGAAGGAGTATTAGAGGAAGAGAATTCATACCCCGATCCTGTTCGATCAGAAGCAGATTTTTGACTGCTGAGCATCTCATCTAGCTTCGCACTTGATGTTCTCTCCAATTGAGCTCTTACTTAAAACAGTTCTGCTTCAAACTTCTTGGTCTTCTTAACTAAGAAATTGTTTTTGAATCTCAGTGCCCCAATAGTCTGATTTGCTTCATTAAACTTAGTAGAAAGCTCCTCACAGTCAAGTTCCACATCACTAAGCTTCTCAGAAAGCTTGTACAGTTTCTCATAGGCGGTATGGATATCATCTTGGTCATCCATCATTTCAAACTTAGCATCCATCAATTCTTTTTCTTCATCTACATCTTCAGCAATCCCTTCAGTAGGATTTACAGTGGCAGTGAAGGCATTCAAAATTTCGTCATCATCATTGTTAGAATCATCTTCGGGCTCAGTGTCACTTAAGGTAGCAGCAAGTGCCTTACTCTTCTCAATGCTCTTGAGATATGTAGGACACTCTTGTTTCATGTGACCAAAACCTTGACACCCGAAGCATTTAGGTCCAGCGGGAACAGTGTACTGACCGCCATCTCTAGTATCCTTCTTCCCTTTATCTAGGCTCTTGAACTAAGAAGAATTGGATTGCCTACAGTCTTTGTTGAAGCCTTTTTCATTGGCATTTTTCATGAATTTTTTTAATTGCCTAGTAATGTAGGACTTCATCTTAGAATCTTCATCGTCTGAGGACTTATTTGTCTCACTGCTCTTAGCCTTCAACGCCATGCTCTTGCCTTTACTTAACTTACCGATTCTTGTCAACCCTAGCTCGTAGGTTTGCAGATTACTAACCAGCTTAGTCAGAGGAATCTTGTCAATATCCTTTGATTCTTCTATCGCCGTGATCTTGGCATAGAATCTCTCGAGCAGAGATCTGAACACTTTTCTTACGATCTTGGGTTCAGGAATGGTTTCTCCAAGATTGAAAACTGAGTTCACTATGTCGTTGACCTTGGCATAGAACTCATCGAATGACTCATCCTCCTCCATCTTAATTTCTTCGAAGTTTGTAGTGAGCCTTTGTAGCTTCGAATCCTTGATAGTCTTTGTTCCCTCATAGGTTGTCTGGAAAATGGTCCATGCTTCCTTTACAGTTTCAGTGGAGGAAATCTTCTTGAACTCCTCATTAGTGACTGCACTGAATAGGGCATTCAATGCTCTGCTGTTGAAATTGGCTGCCTTGATCTTGGCATCATCCCAATCGGCCGGTGCTTCTGTAGGCTTGGTCTAGCCTATCTCCACAGCTTGCCACACATTCTCATCTAATGACTACAAAAAAAGCTCTCATGTGTACTTTCCAGTATGCATAGTTAGTACCATCAAACAGTGGAGGTATAATAAGAGATTAACCTCTATCCATGACAAACAGGGGTCAATGGATCACACACAAGGATTAACCCTAATCAGAGTGTGCTTGCTCTGATACCACTTAATAGGCCACAAACGCGTTGACCATTTGTGATGAATTAAGTTGATTAATTATTCAAGTTATTAATTAATCAAATTAACGTGCAAATAGCGTGGTAACACAAACAAATCACCAATAAACTAAAGTATGTAGTGGAAAATAAATTAACATGGTGATTTGTTTAGGAATGGGGAAAACCTACATGGCAAAAACCCCACTAGGTGATGTTAAGGTCACCACTCCCGAAACTCCACTTTTATCACAACAAGTGGTTACAAGTAAAGGAATCTCAAGTACCTTACCAACCTACAGTTGAACCCTTACCTCAATACCCAATTGGACTTATTCTGTAGTGACAGTTTCTCCTTTTGATGCACAACTCCCAAGTACGTAACTAACCAATTGTGCGGATCCCAGTACGCGACTTCCATCACCAACTAGAGAGAGTTGTTGGCTGCAAAGTTCTTCAATTCATCCATACGATGAAAATCAAGAAGATGCTTGGTTACAAAACCCTACGGTGCACATTACACAGCAACTTCTTCACAAGAGATGAACCAGGGCAAGAACTTTGTCTCAGGTCACAAATTGCTTGAACAAAGGTTTCTCAATGCTTATGCAACTTGTGTCCTCTTTGACGACCCTTAAAATAATATTTTATATGTCTAGGATTAAAAGAGAAGAAGTCCCAAAGACACATGTACGAATTGAAATAAAAAACAGAACTCAGAATTTGTTTTTCTTAAATCTCGACAGCTAGAGGTGTTGAGGTGCTATCGAGTAGCTGTCGAGCCTCGGGGCTGAACAGCTTCTTAAAGTTCGATAGATGTAACTGTCGAGCTTTAAAATCTGGCACTTCTTCAACTTGAATGTTGGACAACTTGCATGGTTTTAACACTTGATCTTGAAACCTTATTTCTTGAAGTATTAAAATCATCCTAGAGCTACCCAAATACAAGCTGAGTGCGTTTTGTCAAAGGATAAGCCAATTACATAAAAGAATAATATATGTTCAAAACAAAGTAAAACACATATGTCCTAACAAACTCCACTATGAATATAAGAAAATAGAGCACCATTTTCCGTACTCGAAAATACCTAAAATTTACTCGTCTTTAGAGTTCATCCCTATAGCTTTTTCCAGTTTAATTGTTTGTTCCATACAAGTACCAATTTTGTCAATTACTTATATACCCAGAGCTCTTTGACTTTTTCCACAATTAGCAGCATCCAACTAATGGGCCAATGTTCCAATTCTACAATCAACATTTCCAACTACTACAACTTATGATGCAGTAATTGTAGCTTTCGATAGTGGCTTCATGTTAACTTGGAATGCAAGAAATTCCCAATCTTATGGTCTGTTTGGATTGAAGGAAAAGGAGGGAGGGAGGAAGAGTAGAGGGAGCACAGTTGTCAAAATCCCGATTTAAATCCTACGATCTTACGATTTTACGATCTCACTTACCCAAAACGATCTGAATCTTTCAAGGATCTTTGTCATCGTTCAAAATCGGTAAAATCATACAATTCTGATTATCCCAAACGACCTTGGCTTCTTGTATATTTTTTAACTTGACAAAAGGCTCAGTTGGACCTAAATGAAAAATAATATTCCGATAGACCAAGTTTTTCTACTCTAATGTAGAGAGGGTGTCCATTGGACCCAAATAAAAAATAACTCAATAAAATGTCACATTTTGAGGTTTTTAGCCTCTTTAAATGATACTTACAAATGGATATAGTGATGTATGATAATTATATCAATGAATGTATAATTTATGTGATTATTTAATATACCAATCTATATTTATTGTTTTTTTCTCAAATAATGTAAGATCTTACAATTCACGATCCGATTTTACGATCTACAATTCCACCTATCTCTCACGATCCTACGTAGAATCTTGATTTTGACAACCTTGAAAGGGAGGTAGAGTAGAAATGACTGAAAATTAGCTTAGTTTTCAACTAACTCTACTCTACTCCGCTTTGCTCCTCCTCTATCCAAATAGGACAATAGATAGTCTTCACGTGTTTTGACTCAGCAAAAACTTAAAAAAATTAAAGTCCTCCTAATCCCATTTGTTTTTCTTCTGCATCTTTGCTGGAAAAATCTTGAGTCATTACGTCCTGCAGTCAACACAAATATTATTATTATTAATATTAAGAGATATCATAGGATACCATTCAAAGTAGTAATAATAATAATAATAATAATAATAATAATCACCACGTGAATGGTGAGTTGACCAGCAATGTAACTTCCAAATAGAGATTTTGCTTCAAAAATTTAGACCCCCCAATTTAGCGTCAACACCATTCCCACTCCCTCTGTCTTCTGTCAAAATGCATCCCCATCTCTTCCCAACCACCAAATTGTCCTTGATGATAGTAACCATAACCTTAATCCATTTTCCACCATCTTTTCTTGCGGATCATGTGCTATACCTCACCTGTGAGGCACCATTTAGCTGTAGCAACTTTTTGAACCTCAGTTATCCATTCTGGGGCTCCAATCGACCAAACTACTGCGGTCACCCTAGTTTTCAGTTAGACTGCAGCAGCAATGTTCCACAGATCAACATCACTACCATGAATTACAGAGTCCTTGAAATCAATAGCTCATCACGGATTCTCAGGGTTGCTAGGGCGGATTACTTCGACACGATTTGCCCTGCTTCGTTCGTTAATACCACCATTGATAACCACTTATTTTCCTCTAGTACCTCAGATACGAAACTGACAATCTATTATAATTGCCACACGCCTGTAGCTGCTCTTCCAAATCTTGACTTTTATCAGTTTAATTGCTCCATAAACAGCAGTACCAACTTTATCAATTACTTTACCCAGAGCTTTCAGACATTTTTGACAATTAGCAACTTAATTGGAGCATGCAACTACTGGGTCAATGTTCCTGTTCTGCAATCAGCAGTTCCAACTACTGCAACTTATGATGCAGTAATTGCAGCTATTGATGGTGGTTTCATGTTGAGGTGGGATGCAAGAGATTCCCAGTGTGATACATGCCTCAAGGCTGGAGGGCTGTGTGGTTCCGACCCAACCACGAGTGCATTCGCTTGCCATTGTACGTACGGGACTTTTGCATCCGGTTGTAGAACTGTATCAATAAGTAAGCATCCATTTTTGTTGTCATAAATTCTTATTTCATTTCTTATCTAGTTGTCTACTTCATTAGAGCTATACCGTAGTTGTCATCAGACTAGAGGATTAAGATCAAACTTTTAGGAAAAACTCTGATCAGACGTTTAAGATCAAATATAGCATCCATCATATATTTGAAAATCATACAAGTCCATGAGACCTGGCATCAGAAAAGTTGCTCCCTTCAATTAGGGACGAAGCTAGGATTTGTAATAGGGGGAAGACTTTGCTCCTAGTTGTGTGCAGTGACTTAGCTGCTGAGGTTTTTTTTTTTTTTTTTTTTTTTTTTTTTTTTTAATTTTTGTGTGTGTGTGTATGTGTGAGATTTTGATGCATGTTGTTGGGTAAGGACAATTATTTTGTTTGAAATTTTTTAAGAGGCTAAGTAATTTGTTTTGGGTAAAATTGATTGATTAGACTTAATTTTTCTTAATTTGTTTTGGATAATTTGTTTTAAATTTATAGATTTTTTTTATGGCTTTTAAAAAGAAGAAAGTGCTAGAGTTATAAAAATTTTTTTATAAATGACTGATGTGATGAGTAGTTATTAACAAGTAAAAAAGTGTTGAAAGTGGTGGACTTAGATGCGAACTAATAAAAATTTGCTACCTCAATTATTTGTTAAATTATTATAAAAAAATTTCTGACTATAGCATTGTTTTTAAAAGAATTAATGATATTATTAAGGGAACAAAGTATAATTTTATAGAACAGAATTGCTAAAATTAATATGCAGTATATATTCTAATATTTTTAAAAGCAAATTGGGAGAGGGGCCATTCCCCCACCCCCCCCCCCCCCCCCCCCAAAAAAAAAAAAAGGCTATGCTTCAATACCGAATAAGTAAAATATTTTCCTCTGGTCAATGATGGGCTAATTCCTTGGTTCTCTTTGCGAGAATATGAAATTGGATGATTAGGATGTTTGATCTAACTACTTAGATGGGATCAGAACTAAGTCAAGTTCTGGGATAACATTTATTAAGGATTTAGACACTGACGTCCTCTGGCAGTAATTAGTTGCTGTAACAATGTGAGACATATTCTGCCAGGCTTAATCTGGGATTGCAAAACTGATTAACATTTTCTTAAAGGCTATGCCTTCAATTCAGAATAAGTAAAATATTTTCCTCTGGTCAATGATGGGCTAATTCCTTGGTTCTCTTTGCGAGAATATGAAATTGGATGACTAGGATGTTTGATCTAACTACTTAGATGGGATCAGAACTAAGTCAAGTTCTGGGATAACATTTTTTAAGGATTTAGACACTGACGTCCTCTAGCAGTAATTATTTACTGTAACAATGTGAGACATATTCTGCCAGGCTTAATCTGGGATTGCAAAACTGATTAACATTTTCTATTATTTAGATTTTTCAAACGTATGCACCTAACCTTCCTTGACCGCATACCAATTATCAAACCTGTCTATGAATCTTGCTTTGTGTATTTAGGCGCTCTTGATACTACTTTTCAACACATTTAAATTAAGAGATTAAATATATAATCCCACACACATTGCGGTGGTTTTTTTTTTTTTTTTTTTTTAAATTTGAATAATTCATTATCATGTTTATTTACGTTTATGAGTGTTATAAGCTACTTCTAACCTTTTCCAAACAAACCAATTAAAAATAAAATTTAGACAAGGTACTAGTGGATGAACAATCAAGTTAAGTTAAAAATTGATTTGACTTCAAAGATAAAAAATTTAAAATAAAAAAAAATAAAAATGTCTTCGGAAAAGGCTAACTACCTTGCCGATATTGTTTTCAGTCCGTATTTGTCCTCTTCCATTATTTCTATATATGACTCGATCCTCTAGCTGTCTGAGTTGCAATATCTCTTTGTTTTCCGGTTTAAATCTTGTGGTTTACTTCCTTCACACTTAATAGTATTATTAACTAACTATCACTTCCTACGTACTCTCACTGATATTATGTTTGTGCTATAGGATCATCTTCCAAGCTAATTGTTCGTGAAATTGTCATAGGTATGTACTATAGTCATGACAAAGTTGTCAGATGAAAATCGGGTTAACATTGGTTGCATATGACAAAGTTTCCTTTCGTTAATTACAGGAATTGCGGCTGCTGTGCTTGTGATTATAGTAGTCTGTATCATAATATGCTGCCTTAGAAGAGAACAATTGAGTAAGGCATTGATCTTTAGCAGGACAGCAAGGAAAAACGATGAAAATCTCAAGGCAATTATATTGAGTTATGGTTCACTTGCTCCCAAGCATTATAGTTATTCAGAGATCAAGAAGATGACAAACTCATTCATAAACAAACTAGGGCAAGGAGGATACAGCAGTGTCTACAAAGGAAAGCTACCAGATGGTAAGCTCGTGGCAGTAAAAGTTCTAAGTGAATCCAAAGGCAATGGAGAAGATTTTGTTAATGAAGTTGCAAGCATTAGTAGGACTTCTCATGTTAATATAGTCTCTCTTTTAGGTTTCAGTTGTGAAAAGAACAAGCGAGCTCTAATATATGAATTTATGCCCAATGGGTCTCTAGACAAGTTCATATACCATCGAGATTCTTCAGCAACAAATTGTCGTTTGGAATGGAAAACACTGTACAAAATCGCAGTTGACATTGCTCGAGGACTAGAATATTTACATCGAGGTTGTAGCACAAGGATTTTGCATTTCGACATAAAACCTCAGAATGTTCTTTTAGATGAAGATTTCAACCCAAAAATTTCTGATTTTGGCCTTGCTAAACTCTGCCAAAGAAAAGACAGCATTGTATCAATGCTTGGCATGAGAGGAACAGCAGGGTATATTGCCCCAGAAGTATTTAGTCGGAAATTTGGAGGAGTCTCTCATAAGTCTGATGTCTATAGCTATGGAATGCTTGTTCTTGAAATGGTTGGAGGAAGAAAGAATTTTGATAATGGAGTGTCCAACAGTAGCGAAAAATCTTTTCCAGATTGTATTTATAAGGAAGTTGAACTGGGTATGGGAGGAAGAACATATGGGGTCATGACAGCGGAGGAACAAGAGACAACAAGGAAGATGATACTGGTGAGTTTATGGTGCATTCAGACGAATCCATCCGATCGACCATCCATAAATAAGGTGGTAGAGATGTTAGAAGGAACCCTTCATTCCTTACAAATTCCTCCAAAGCCTTTCTTGTGTTCTCCTGAAGGGTCACCAGTAGGTTCTTCCACAACTCAGTAAAAATGAGCCAAAAGCAATTTACAAGGAAAAATACAGATCCAGCGTTGGGCGGAATAAAAGAAACATTCCTCATCAGTCATCACATGTATGAATTTCTTATATTTATGGCTTGAATTATACATGATATATTTTACTCGACTACGAAAGCTGATGGGAGTACCATGTTTGTCTTACTTTGTGGTCTCGATATGGATCTAATAATTGGAATTTCTTGCTCTCATTTTGTGGTCTCAGACCAAATAATTAGAATATCAAGGCTACAATTAATACCAAAGATGGACTGTTAAAATTCCGTTCTCGTACAGGAAGATTCCAAAAAAAATTATTGTTGTTAACAATATAAAGACAAAGAGACTAATTAAATAGCCTGTATATTTTGTATATATTACGTGTGTATAATAGTGTACAAGAGAGGACATTACATAGGCACAATATATGTGAATTACAAGTAACATGTGTGTACTGCAAGTACAATACACTTGGCCCAAGCCAGTGGGCTAGACTAACTAACTTATATACTAACATCCTGCCTCAAGGTCAAGGCAGCAAAGATGAAACCAATTGGAGCTTGGATATAAGATCTCAAAGGCAACTAGATGGGTGAGTCTTGGTGAAGATATCAGTAGGTTGGTCAGTAAAGGAGATGGAGTACAACCAAAGATTGCCTTTCATGAGATCCTGATGAGTGATATGGCTGAAAATTTTAATGTGCTTGGTGCGTTCATACAAGACGTCATTATGAGTAATATAAATAGCACTATAATTATCACAATAAAAAGGAGTTTCAGTGAGTGATGGAGCATCCAGGTTAGCCAAGAGCTAGAAAAGCTCACCAATGATGTCAACAAAGGTATAATACTCA
The DNA here is from genome assembly GCA_032878915.1 of Castanopsis chinensis. Lineage (NCBI taxonomy): Eukaryota > Viridiplantae > Streptophyta > Magnoliopsida > Fagales > Fagaceae > Castanopsis > Castanopsis chinensis. The sequence continues at coordinate 251,627 of JAVQMG010000059.1, forward strand.
GCTACAGTGCTGGAATGAGAAACAACAAACTGCTTTTTGCTACATCATGAGACAAGAGAGTTACCATGTTGATGTCTCGTGGCCTTCGGCCACCTCAGAAGGCAACGTATGCTCTCCACATGTGTGGATAGGACTGGAAACAAGCGATGGGCACTTGTAGTCCCTTCCCCCTTTCTTCCCCTCTTGAGAATGATGCACGGTTTGGGTGTGAACTATGACTAATGAGTCATTTTTAATTAAAGTTTAGGAATCGCCACCAATCATTGGGTATTTCTAGGTATGATTAGTCACATGACTCTATTTTGATTTTATTACCAATCCTAGTTTAAGAAAAATGTCAAGTTTTTCCTAATCTAAATGGATAATAAAAAATCTTGATTCTTGGATTTAAAAGTCTAGTTACATGTGGGGAAGGTTTTAGGCACTCACTATGCTTTTCATGAAACAATCCTTTGTTATGGTAAACTATTAAGTTTTGGTCATTAACAGATAAAAACAAGCTATTAGCAGTAGCTTTCGAGGCTTTAAAGAATTTAGGCTTTGAGGTTTGATTTGGGAAGGGTGTGTAGCCTTTATCAATGCTTTGCTACCACATTGGAATTACTACGAAATTTCCATGACGAAAATCCGAGAGTACTTCGCCTTATTTTCATGGCAAAAATTTGACAGCATTTCAGATCAAGTGCATCGTAGCACGCATAACGCTATCTTCACCAAGCTTTCATGGTGAGAATATAGCAAGAAGATGCCACATTTTCACGATGAAAATCTGGTAAAGTTTCACATTAGGTGCACCACAATGCATCAACAAGGTTTCATGCCTATGTATACAACATGCATCACTATGCTCGAACTAAGGTAGGCTGAGGCTCACCAAAGTACGCACACACCGCATTTTGTACCCCTTACGACTCAAGCCCCCGTTTTCCAATGATGCTTAAACTCTAAGGCCCAAGGTCAATTTAAAGTTCAATTAGATATCAAATTGATTTGAGGAGTGTTAAAATAAAAAATATAACCTTTTAAATGAGCAAAAATCTATTTTTGAAAATAAAATATCAAAGTGGCCCTCGGCCCATGTACATGGGTAGTGGCCTGCATACGTGGTCCTAAGCATGCGTACACAAACACACTACTGCATACGCAAAGACATAAAAATAAAATAAAATAAAATAAAATAAATTTTTTGCAATAATGGCTGAGATTTAGAATGAATCCCACATCGTCTGAGAGCCGTTTAAAACCCCATTTTTTCACTGTATAAAGCCTTACATAGTACATTTTCAAAACACACAGAAATCCCATAGAAAAAATATAGGATTCACTAGAAAATAGTGAATCAAAATGGAATTTTTTACAAAACACCCTCAAGTTAATTTTTTTTTTTTTTATTATTATTGGGACCTTTTTTGGCCCTAATCCTTTGAGTTTGAAGTTTCTAATCACTGTTTTATTGAATTGTGATAGATTTGACTAAGGGAAACGGTAAAAAATAAAGCCTAGGAGTTTTTTGCTTTGAGGTATTCATTCTAGCTTTCTTTTCTTTTTTGTCTTTCTTTGGTCTTTTTAATATGTTTTTCTTGTTTAGTTTATGTTTATATATGCGTGTTTAGTTTAGTTTAGTTTTATGCTTGTTTGAGGTTTACAAGTATGCCAGGTTATTAGATTTATGTTTTTCTTTTATGCTTTGTTTTTTGTTTCGTGTTTTCGAGTTAGGGTTTTTGAACAATCCTACACACACATGTCATGAGCAGGCATACGCAGATCAAATCCTGTGTATCCAAGCCTCTATCTACGTAAGCAAGCATTTGCCCAGAAACCCTAATTCAGATTTCTACTTTGTTTGGTTTGCTTGTTTCATATATCTTGCCTCTGTTTAAGTTCTTTTTACAGATATATCTGTATTTGAGTTCTTGTTTCACATGTTTTATTTGCTTGTTTGCTTGTTAACATTTTATATTAGGGTTTTCTTGTTTAAGATGCTACATACATGCATTCACATACTCATACATAATGCCATAGGTGGTGGGTTGTTGCAAGGTAAGTAAAAGTATGTCATGCATTGATATGAACATGCATCTTTTGTGAATATGTTTTGTATGATGTTTGATTTTGAGTTTGGATATTTATATGATCTAATGATTGCTATGATTAAGTTGTTGCCTTGAGTTATTGTTGCCTTTGTCTGAGATGAATGGTATGATAAGTTTTCACATGCTAGGGTTTTTCATGTGCGTATGGGTTTGGCTCTCTTTTACTTTATGGATAGATAGGTATGTGTTTTGGGATAATGATGTCATGTTGTATGCTTAGATGTATGCTAGTGTGTGTGTGTGTGTGTGTGTGTGTGTGTGTGTGTGTGTGTGTGAGTATAGATACAAGTGTTGAATATGTTTTTAATGAGGTTAAGACATAAGACACAATAATGGGAGCCAACTTTAGGGTTAGATGGTCTTGGGTGCCTAACACCTTCTCAAGAACGCACCTAAACTCTGAACGCATATATCTAGTAGTAAGATCAAAAGGTTTTTCCTCGAAACAACACTATATATATGGTTCCTAAACCATTGCAAAAACTAGGTGGTGACTCCCAACACTTTTCGTTGCGTTCACAAAGTACCAGACACGTGATGCATGTCATATACATGGTTTGGGAAACCAATGTCAATAGCTAACAAGGATAAAGGCAACCACACACGTGGCAAATAAACATGGAAAATAGTTGGATCAGGTCAAGTCAATCAAATTGCGGGTCAAAAGGAGCTAGGTTAAAAGACAGATCATTTTAAATGAGTTGAAAACTGGTCAAGCTAATTGGGTTGCACGTAGATCGGGCCAACCCTTATTTTCATATGAAAAAAATAAATAAATATTTTTAGAGAGAATAAATCTAATCAATCAAGGAAACAAATTGCATATAATACCCTTTGTTTTTTTTTCTTTAAGTGGGCACCTACTATTATTAGACTATTTACGTTACTACTATACATGTGAGGGAAAAAAAACAAACAAACCAAAAAAATAAAACTTTCCATATCCCTCCAATTCCGATAGTTTTGAGCATGACTAAAATTTTATAGTCATGATAAGAAAATCTTCCATGTTAATAACTTACAGCCAGAATGTTTATAAGTACGAATTTACAACTTGTGAGAGATAGATTATAAGAGTACAAAAAGTGTATATTTTAAGTTTACACATTTCAAATTTATAGTTCACTAATGACATGGACTTTTAGACATTTTCTTTTACTTGAGTTTTGTTTTGTGCTAGTTAGACTTAGTGTTAATAAATTGGTCTTAGTATTTAACTCTACTACTTAGTATTTAACTTAGTTTTAGACGTTTAGTAATGTACACGTGTAGTTATATGGGGTGATGCTAAGAAGGGGGCACGTTGACGTGTGGGGAATGGGGAAGATATTAGTATATGGGGTGATGCTTGGTTGCCCTCCATAGAATCACCAAGATTAGCCAACCCGATGGGAATTAATTTCCTAGAAATACTAGTAAGCTCACTTATCAAACGTTTAACCCAAAGCTGGGATGATGAGCTGCTAAGAGGCCTGTTCAGCCCAGAGCAGGTGATTCTGATCAAAAGCGTCCTACTTGGTCATGAGTTGGTGAAGGATAAGCTCATTTGGCCTCATACCCAATCTGGAGTTTACTCGGTAAAATCAGGCTACTGTTTCTTATCAAAGGAGAGAAATGGAGCAAGTGTGGAAGATGGGAATCCTGAGCTGCCACAGAAATTTTGGAAGTTTATTTGGAGTCTTTCAGTTCCAAATAAAGTTCGAAACTTCATGTGGAGGGCTGTTAGAAATGCTATATCGGTGAAGGAGAATCTGGTCAAGCGGAAAGTGCTATCCGATGCCACCTGTGACCATTGCAAACAACGGCAGAATAGCATTTTACATGCTCTGTGGTCGTGCAACTACATTGCTGGGATGTGGAATTCAGATCAGGTATGGAGTTCTCACTGTGTTAGACCATTCTCAGATTTTCAGCGACTAGTTTGGTACATCATTGAAGCCGGTCTGGATCTGGAGCATTTTTCTATGACTGCTTGGCTGTTATGGTATCGCCGAAATCAAATAAGAACTGAGGCTACGGCCCTTCCGCTTAACCAGTTCCTCATGCAAGCTCATCAGATGTTACAGGATTTTTGTCGAGCTCAACCAACAAATGTGGCTCCCCACTACCCTCCAAATGGATCACCAACTACTTGGACACCTCCCTTACCGCCTTTCCTTAAAGTCAACTATGACGGCACCATGTTCAAGGAGACCAGGGAGGCAGGGATTGGAGTGGTTTTCAAAGACAGTGCTAGTCAGGTCATGGCTTCTTTGGCAGAAAAAGTCTCAACGACTCAGACAGTGGCAGAGGTGGAGGCATTAGCAGCTAGATGTGCAATAAAGTTCGCAAAAGTGCTGAATCTTCAATCCATTATTCTAGAGGGTGATTCTGAACTTATTACTAGAGCTCTACAACAAGAGGACCCATCTTTTGCTTGCTATGGCCAACTCACCGAGGAGACTCAAGCTCTTGTAGGTATCATCCTTAGCTGTAGTGTATCCCACGTACGTAGAAAGGGAAATTCCTTGGCCAACCACCTTGCTAGACATGCAAGATATGTTAGTGGTTTAGTAGTATGGATGAAAGAGGTTCCTCTACATTTAAATAATGTACTCATAGCCGATTATGGCTAACGTTTTCTCCTTTCATTAATAAAAATTCATAGCCTGGATTCTCCACAAAAAAAGAAAAGTAAAATAGAGAAAATGGTAAAAGTTACTTCATTTATTTTAGATTTGTATTTTAACAATACATCATACATCTCATACTCTATTTTACAATACACTACACTAAAATAATCTAAAAAATTCTACTTTTATAACGAGACCAATATGAATACACCTAGAACAAAAACACAATACCCAAAGCATAATTTAAAAAATGTAGGAAGATCTAAATATAGATCTTTACAGTAGCATATTGTATTTATTTTTGCAGTCCCAGTCCATCTTAGCTCCTCGAATGTTGTAGTATTTTGTGCATTTTGTGAACAGTTAGAGTTATTTTACATTTTGGCCCACCAAATGTAAATGCCAATTTGAAAAAGAGAAAACATTGGGTCAGGAATTGGCGTAAAAGGTGTATTTTACTCCAGCCAATCCTGACCTACCACATCACTTTTTTTTCTTTTCTTTCAGTGGAAAAGATTAAGCGCTATCTTCTCAGTTCTCTCCTCCCCTGATCTCTCCATCTCTGAATTAAACCCACGACCTCCATAGCCAGAACTTCAAAGCTCAACACAAGCCACCAACCCCACTGCCATGGCCAAAATTCCATGGTTCAACCAATAGCTGCTGTGTTCTTGTAAATAGTTCAAGAGTGCAATTTTAATGGGTACTGTAGATTTTTGCAGACTCACATTGGGGGTCAGAGTCGTTGAAATTTTTAGAAGAAGATGCGAATTAGTGACGAAATGATTCTTCACGTCTTTCTTGTGAAGATTTTTGGGTCAAAATTTGATTTTTATCTTATATAAGCGCCAATGTCAGCAAGCACTTTGAAGCTTCTCTGGTGGGTTTCCAAGAAAGAAATAGAAATAGAACTGAAGAGTTTGAAGGTGGGATTAAACTGTTCTTTTAATTTTACGCAAGTTTTATTCATTTTGAGCCTCATGTAAAAAAATGAGAGAGAGAAAACTTATGCTTGTTTAAGATTTTTAAAGCTTCTAGGAAGCTTCAAATAGCTTTTCTTCACTTTGAACGTGTTGTTTGTTTCCAATTTATGTGAGGCATATATAGCTTAAAAGCTCTATCTTTCTTGGTTCTGAGAGTTTTGTTTATGGGTTGTTCAGTAGTACAGCTAAAATGGCCTACTACTTTTGCAACAAGAAAATCTTTACCTTTGTTTTGCTTTTCATAAAACTCTGCTTTGAAGTGGTGTTGGTGTTGGTGGCTTGTGTTGAGCTTTGAAGCTCTAACCATGGATGTCGTGGGTTTGATTAAGAGATGAAAAGAGAGATCAGGGGAGGAGAGAAGAGAAGAGAGGCGCTTAATCTTTTTTGCTAAAAAAAAAAAATGGTGACATGGCAGGTCAAGATTGGCTGGCGTAAAACACACCTTTTACACCAGCTCCTGACCCAATGTTTTCTCTTTGAAAAAACAATACCAAAAAAACAAAAACAATCTCCGGTCCGACCGCCCACAAACCCAAAGAGTTTTTTTTTTTTTTTTTTTTATAAGTAAGAATGTTAGATATACGAAAGGCTACTCTATGCATGAAAAACATAGAGCAAACCAAAGACAACAGGAAGAAAAAACAACAGAAAACAGAAAAGAAAACCAAACAAAGGAAAAATTACAGAAGAGATAGAGAGCTAAGAAAAGAAGGGAGAGAATCACTAAACGTGAGTCCCTAAGCCCGAGACCAATCAAAAAGAATCCCACTACAAGATGCAATCAACTGAACACTATAACAGTCCAAATCCTCAAAAGTCCTCCGATTCCGTTCCTTCCAAATACACCAAAGAATGCACAATGGAACTAAGTTTCAAATATGAGACGAGTGATTTCCCAACCAATTACACCATCCAACAAGCAACTTCGGGATCGATCTAGGCAAGACCCAAGACAAACCAAAAGTTTTTAAGGCAGAACTCCACAACTGATAAGCCAACTCACAACGAAGAAGTAAGTGATCTACCATCTCTCCACAATGTCGGCACATAATGCACCAGTCTACAAAGTCCAAACCCCTTAATCTCCTCAAGTTATCGCCCATAAGGATCCTATTCCAAGCCACACACCAAACAAAAAAGATACACGCCTAGGTGTCTTTACTCTCCATATTCCTTTCCAAAAAAACAATATCCTATTCCAAGCCCAAAGAATTTTTTAAACTAATTTAATCTTTTTGTAATATTTAATATCAAATGATATTATATCAGCAGTATCAAAATTTAATAAATATAAAATATGTTTTCAAAAAATAATGAGCAATTATTTTTACAAGTATATTTCAAGATTTATTGAATTTTGATAAGTGGTATTTTTAATACAAAATATTTTCGCTTTTTCTTCCTTAAGCAAGGACAAGCGCAGTGGGTAGTAGGTGACGTCATTGAGCCAACGTGGCAGATGGAACGGTCAGAGTTGACATTCTGTCTCACCTGTGTTTTTGAGTTAGGTGAGCCAACTCTCTCCTTTCTTATTCCTACTACTCTACCTCGATTTCTCAGTCCGCTCTCTCTACTCTTCCTCTTCTCCTTCCATTTTCCGGGAAAATCGTTTTTCTTTTTTCCCGAGAAAATTTAAAATAAAAAAATTAAAACTACGTCTTTTCCATTTTCTCACTAACCAAACATGTTTTCGGTTCGCTCAATCCTCGCTCTACAGCTAAGACGCTCAATCCTCCTACTGCATTCTTCTTCTTCTTCGTCTTCGGCCTCGTATTCTACTTCTTCCGCTGCTGCGGTGCAAGCCGAGCGAGCGATAAGCGAAGGTCCGAGAAACGATTGGACACGAGACGAGATCAAGTCCGTCTACGACTCTCCGGTTCTCGATCTCCTTTTCCACGGAGTGAGTTTCGATTCTCTCTTCGAATTTCTGTTTCTCTTGCTTTACATTTGATATGCGCTGTTTCTGGTTCGTTCTGTGAAGTATGTGTATCAAAGCTTTGTTTGGTTGCTCGGAAAATGAACTTTCTAGTATAATTACTAATTTTTTGCCTTCTTTAGAACCTTTTGAAAAGAACAGAAAAATGAAAAAGAAACTTCTGTGCTGTACATTTATGTGCATTATGTGCACTTGCTGTGATGCTTTTGTGTAAATTTTGTGAATTTCAGTGTATAGATGCTTTTTAGAAACTAGAAAGTTTCTCTCTTTTGAGAAAATGTAGGAAAGTCAAAGAAAAAAAAATGTTCTAGTGTAATTGTGTTCCTTTTTAGAACATTTTAAAATAAATAAATAAAAGAAAAGGAAAAGGAAAAGGTTGTTCCATCCTGTACATTATAAGCGATTCTGTGAGGATTTTGTAGAAATTTTGTGAATTTAAGTGTATAAATGATTGCTGAGTTTGTCTTATATGAAAAAAAAAATGTGTTGCAATTATTATTGTTATTATGATTGTTAGGGTTAATTAAGTTAATTTAATTCATAAAGTGAATATATTTTTTTGTGTGTGTTTTAGGCTCAAGTTCATAGACATGCACATAATTTTAGGGAAGTGCAGCAATGTACTCTGCTCTCTATCAAGACGGGTGGGTGTAGTGAGGATTGTTCGTATTGTCCTCAATCCTCTAGATATGACACAGGACTAAAGGCCCAAAAGCTTATGACCAAGGAGGCTGTTCTGCAGGCTGCAACAAAGGTTCAATCTCTTTGCTTTTAGATGCTTTGCCATTTTGCCTTTTAAAGTTCAGTTTTTTAATAGACTAATGTAAGTACTTATTTTTATGTTACTTATATCCTAATTGTTGAATAAAAACCCTTTGTCTCACTAAGTGTTCTACTTTATGCCCGCCCCCCTCCCCCCCAATCACAACCTGCGCACACGTCCTTTGTTTTTCCTTGTAAAGAAACCAAAATTTAAAATGGAAAATAATCAAACACATGGCATATTGACGTTGGTGGGACACTAAGAATAGTATATGGGATTTTTTTGTTTACTTTTTTTTTTTTTTTTTGTAGGAGATTTCCATTGTGCCCTTATGTATGAATTGATTGTATTTTTTTTACCTAAGGGAATATGTCACTATTTAAATTAAGTTCATTCCCTTTGAACTAAAAAGTTACTAGTTTCTAAAAATGTCATCCTTAATTTAAATCAAATAAAGTAAATGGAGAAGTACTAATTATTCTTGATTTTGGATGAGTAAAGGGAGTGCTGATTACTCAAAAAAATTCAGTATAAGTTAGGCAAGTAATGAAATTTGCGTCCATTGGCTTTAGGTTAGTTTACTTTAGGTTGTGTTAAGGTAGAAATATAATGGGCAAAAGTAACCAGTCTTCCCAAATTAAATTTTGATATAGCCACACTTTGAGCTATCAAAATAGCCACACTTTGAATTGTTATCTCCTGAACTGCTTATCCAGATGCCAGTACTTTTTGAGCTCCTGCCTATGGATCGGCAGTTTTAATTTTCCTGATGATTAAATCAAATTTGTTTGAAGTATTCATGAAATCCTTTTGTTGCACATTATCCATTTTCTTTTTCGCATCATTTGGACATATTCTCATTCTTTGGCAGGCAAAAGAGGCTGGTAGCACACGTTTTTGCATGGGTGCTGCATGGAGAGACACTGTAGGAAGAAAAACCAATTTCAACCAGATCCTTGAATATGTAAAAGAAATAAGGTAATGACATGTCATTTATAGAACATACTAATCACTTAGAAAATAGAATCTTTTTGTAAAAAACTAAAAACTGAATTTATAATGACCAAGAGCTTGGACCCCTATCACTCTGTATGGATCTCAAAGAAATTAACTCACACTTTGGTAAATTAAAATTATAATAAATGAGTCATGAGTTTGACTTATTTTTCCTTCTAATTAAATTTTCATTTCAAATTATTACACTCTTTTATTTTTTTTTTGGCTATAATGTGAAATATATGCATGGTCAGCAGGGGCTGCAGTCTCCTATGTGATTTAATACTTGTTTTATAATGATTCCAGGATCATATCCACTTTTTAGGCCACAAAAATAAAGAACAAAAAACCCAGCATTTGGACCTCAAGAAATATATATATATATATATATATATATATTTTATCATTAAGCAGAAGATGCTGGGTGATTCTTAATGTGACTTTTACAGAGAAAAGACATAATAAACGAAGAAATTGTTTTAATAATAGACTTTTTTTATTAAGTTTTTCTATCTTTTGGGGTCAGCATATAACAATAAAATTGATATGTAATATTTTTTTACCCTAGAATTAAAAAAAAAAAAAAAAAAAAAAAAACAATACAATAATGCATGTCATATCGGGTCAAATATGGGCCACCCACGTGCCAATAAGAAGAAGAGAGTAAGAGATTAAATCAAGGAAAATAAAAGGAGAGAAGAGAGTAAGAGCTCTGAGCAGTGCTGATATGTTTTTGATAAGTCATGACCATGTTTCCGACATGTCTTTGTTAAATGGCATAAACTCTAAATATAAGAATCTTTTTCTTTTTTTCTTTTTTTTTGAGAAAGCAAATAAAAGAATCTTTGTTTAAATGAAAAAGGAAAAAAAAAAAAAAAAAAAAATTGGAAGGTGTTTGACAAGCCCAAAAAATTGAACTAGCTATAGCTATCAATGTTTTGATACATTTCAAATTTTTGTAATTATTGAACTGGTTCTTAATATGCTATTTTTGCATCTGTAATAATTTGAATTTTCATTCTCTTATAAAAAATATTATGAATTTTTATAACCTACGTTCATACTATACTTCCATCTTATTTTTAACTTATGTCAGAGGTATCTTTAATGTACCAGGGATATGGGAATGGAGGTGTGCTGCACCTTGGGCATGCTAGAGAAGCAGCAAGCTGTAGAACTTAAGAAGGCTGGCCTAACAGCTTATAATCATAATCTCGATACCTCAAGGGAGTATTATCCAAATGTCATCACCACAAGGACTTATGATGAGCGCCTAGAAACCCTTGAGTTTGTTCGCGATGCAGGGATTAATGTCTGTTCAGGTAATTTAGTTACTCTCTTGAATATATTACGATCAGACACATTAATTGTAGGAGTATATTGTAATCAAGCCAAATTAATGTGGTTAATTTCTCCTTCTTATTCAAAATGTAAATAGAATTTCATAAAATGACAAAAGTGGCCAATCGTTTATACTGGTTCATTTTTATCAGAATAGAGCACTCTTTTGAAAGTGGAAAGAATCTAATCTGTTCCCATATATAGCTAAAGAATTGTCTGCTAGACTCATGTCTCACTTGAAGTTATTTTTCTAAGCTTGAAATTTCTTCCCCTACATGCTAGGATGTTTAGGACATTCTTGACCCAGTGTGTAGCTAGTAAAATCATTAGTACTTGATTTTATGTGGTCAATATTTCATGCCAGTTTCGGGTCTTATCACAGTGTGTCAGTTTACAAGAGGCATGTGAAATTACATTTGATTGATAACCAATCCTCCAAAGGCATCATTGAATTTGCTTTATGAATTTTCCAAGTCAGTTCACAGAATTCTTGAAAACGGAGTTCAATTTAGGTTGAACTATAACTTTCTTGACTCTGTTAGCTAAGTGTCAAAATTGTAACCAAAATCTTAGGCTTCTCTAATATGGACAGAGGTTTTCTGGTGGACTTTAACCATAAGATTTCTAGAACTAAGGAGGTTACCTCACTAAAAAATTCTTAATTACAAAAATTCGTTAATTCAAAAGTGGCCCCAAAAGGACAGTGGTTTTTTCATTTTATTTTTATGGTTGTATTGATGAATAATGTCATATAATAGTCTCTTTCTGTATCACAACTAGAAACATTAGTTATTTTTCTTAGGGAAAAATATTCTTCTTTCTATTGTTGTTTTAGAGGTTCCTACTCTGAACATGTTCTCAAAATTGGCTCAAACTAGCTTTTTAAGTTGCATTTTTTAAGGTAATTAATAATTTGAAAATTTAATACATATGATGGGTGATTGTAACGACCTTCTTTGTCATTAGGGTGACTCCCTAGCCATTGACTTACCTTCTCTGTGTTCGCAAATCACAATCTTAAATCTGCTTGAAAAAGAAAAAAAAAAAAAAAAATGTATATCACTATGAGTCACTATATTATGTAGGAATGATGATTCACTCATTAATTTCTGTTAATAGGAGGAATAATAGGGCTCGGAGAAGCAGAAGAGGACCGAGTTGGTCTTTTACATACATTGGCAACACTCCCTAGTCACCCTGAGAGTGTTCCCATCAATGCACTGCTTGCAGTGAAAGGCACACCTCTTCAAGATCAGAAGGTAAATAGTTCTTATTCTGTTTATACTAGAGTCTATAATATTGGTTGTCAATCTGCCAATTCTTGTGCATGCTCATAATATGTTATTGAACATATCGACTCTACACTTTTATTGAAGTTAAAAATTCTGTACTTTATATTTTGAATATTGCAAGTTTGCAACTGGTAGGGATTAAGGCTTTATTATCATAGGAAGGGAAGCAAGTAAAGAAGAAAATAAAGTTAAAAAGGCAACCATATGAAACAGGCAAAATTAATTTGAAGAGGCTGATCATTGTATCAATACCTGCTTTTGGCTGCATCCATCACCCATGCTTCTTTCTACTAGGTTTACATTTGAATCATTTAATGATGTAATAATTATCAAATGAGAGTAGTCGTAATTCTTCTATAGTCATTGTCATTAAAGTACCCACCGCTAGCATTGGAAACAAAAGAAAATAAACCCTTTTTTAATTGTCTAATTATATTTATATTTGCCAAAAGTCTTATAACTTAACTGACAATTCCTTGAGCGTGGCTCAGAGGCTAGGTTTTTTTTTTTTTTTTTAATCTACTTATTTCTATTTCTTTTGCTTTAATGAAATTAACATTCACAAAATTCTTTCCAGATTTTTTATAGTTTTTAGCAGCTTAAAAGACCCTCTTTCTTTTTTCTCTTCTTTTTTTTGGTTCAGCCAGTTGAAATATGGGAGATGGTTCGAATGATTGCCACAGCACGCATAGTCATGCCCAAGGCAATGGTCAGGCTGTCAGCTGGAAGAGTTCGGTTCTCCATGCCTGAGCAAGCATTGTGCTTTCTTGCTGGTGCAAATTCGATCTTCACTGGGGAGAAGCTCTTGACTACTCCTAACAATGATTTCGATGCTGATCAACTCATGTTCAAGGTGCTTGGACTTGTTCCAAAAGCTCCCCGTTTTGATGATTCTGCGGCAAATGTCTATGAAGCAGAGGCTTGTGAGAAAGCTGCTTCCAGTTCAGGTTAAATTCACAGAAAGTGCGTGTTGTACCCTATCATTGTAGAAGAAAATGTTTTCTTCTTCTTTTTTTTTTTTTTTCTTTTTTTAAATTATGTCATCATTGTGGAATTAGGTACGACATACGTTTGGTCCCTTGGGGCGATGTAGTTGCCTTTTACAAATGCAATAGGTCGGTTTAGAGTAATTTAAGAGGGGTGGGGAATATGATTTATATTCAATGATCACCTTCCAATGACACGGGTTTAATTTAGATATCAGTATCAGTCTGCATATTTTCAAGCCACTGGCCGGATTAAACTTTAATACCGATTTTTATGGGGCTTGGGTATATACAGTGTCCACAAAAAATTTTACATTGTTGAGGTTTGTTGATTGTGATTGGTGTATGATAAAAAAAGTCTCATGTAAAAGAGAAGCTGCACTAATTATAATCTACCATCGCAATAAGTTGTGAAATTTGTGTAGCATTAGTGAGATTTATTTTGTTCTTTGAACTTATACTGAATACCAGCTTCAACGGGGAAAAATATCTAAAGCCCCCATTCAATAATGCTGAAATTAGATTGAGAGTAACAGCTACGATTTTGGCAATAGAAGCTTTACTATGAAATTCTCATAAATTAAACCATATTTTTTCTCAGGTACAATAAGCCGTGCAATTATAAATTTTCAATCAATTGCTAAAAGAAATAACCTTAAAAATCACGGATCATGCTTGTTTTGACAAGATATTCCCGTAGTGCTTGAGCAAGCCACCATTTATTGGGCAGAGCCCGTACTATTGACAATTTTGTTCTCACTGTCCATTCCAGAAATAGTGGTTTTGTTCAAGAATTTTATATATGGAATTATTTTTGTTGGTGTGCTTTATCAACTTTATTCCAATATCAACCAAAATGTTCTTTCAGAACCTGAAAAGGTCAAAATCATTATTTTTGAAGACCACATGATCAATGGGGATGAATAGTGCAAGCCTCAACCTCAATACCACAGGAGAAGCATTCAATGAGCCAAGGATCAAATAAGTAAACTCTTTGATAAATGAATTCAGTAAAATACAGACTGTGATTCAGTCTCCATGTAGTTCAAGTCCTTGGTCTTGTACCCATCCTTGAAGTCAATCCACTGCTTATCCTTCGTACTATCTTCGCCATAAATGTGGACTATCATCTGTCCTATAAAATATATATATATATATATATATATATATATATATGCACAATTCAACATGCAGCTTACAATGAACAACCTTCATGTTATCGCTAAACATAACTTTTAGGGTTAGCAGAAGATTTACTGCTCTTCCAATCGATGTCGTCAACAGTCTCAGCTATATGATATCAAGTTCAAAGGATAAAATGGAAATCTTAAGTCAATGATGAAGGTAGACCACTCCGTTAATGGCAGCTCAAGGTCTCTTGGCTGATCAGAGTTTAGAGTTCCAGTTGCAACAATGTAAAAATATGATTGTTAACGTTACCAAATACACAGCCACCAAGCCAATCTTCGGAGTGTTACATTTTCTTTAATGTTCCTAGATACCATATAACTACAAATTTGGTTTTAGTAATCTTTTAGCCCACCAAATGGATGTGCAAGCATCAACAAAGACTTTGCACATATTACGATCATGTCTTTAAAACATATATGATTTCAATTAATTTAAAAATAGTAACTTTTTTTCAAATATATGTGTATATATATATATATATATATATATATATATATTTGTAAGACTAGCAGAAAACTATGTCTTGGTTTTTTAAAAAAAAAAAAATACACATTTTATAAATATAAAAAAAATTTATATTTTGAATTGATGATAAAAAACAATTATCAAAAGCCAATCTTATAAGTTGAAACATAACTATCTCTCAAAAAATAAAAATAAAAAACTGAAAAAAATAATTTGGATTTTCTTTTTGAATGAAAATATTTAAACAGGACCTTTTCTTCAAAAAAAAAATTAATTATAAAATAAAATAAAAATGAAACAACGCACATTGAGAGTTGAGACTTTCTTTGAGAGGAAAGTTTTTATAACATGTTTAACTTTATTATTTAAACTTTCTAAACAGATTAAATTGAATGTATTTTGGGTATTAAAAAAAAAAGTAGGAATCCAAATAAGAGAAACCCTTAATAGTAGTATAGATAATAATCAAGAAACAAAGAAAAATGGTGGTCAAAGCAAAGATAATGATAAAGTGAGGGAAGGGATGAAGTGGGGGAAGATTAGAGTGAAAGAAAAAGAACGTAAACAAAGAAAAGAAACTAAATCCCCTACCACAACCGAAAGAATAAGATTGGAGAGGTTTGTATCTTGCGGAGAAAAAAAAAAAAAAAAAAACACAAATTTGTGGCCTCCACTTTCTAAGACCCCTGAGAAACAAAGAGAGACAATTTTATGTTATATTAACATAAAAGAATGCATGTGCTTATATAACACACACACACATTTTTTACATAAATTATAATGCTATGTTTATCAATTTTCTTAACAAAGACTTTGCTTATAACATATGTTTATTAAATTCTTATATTTTATGTTTATAATAACATATAAATTATATAAACATAAAAGAATACATAAAATAAAGGGACAAACCTATTTGGATCCCATTTTATTATTATAGTGCAAAAACTTTGATGATAAAAAAATTATGAAAAGTTTGTACTCTCCAAATTTGGGGATGGCCTAGGATGCCCTCCATCCTCAAATCTTCAGAGTATAAGTTGATTGTCATCAAACCCCATCATCCTGAAATTTGGAGAGTACAAGCTGATCTCTATCAAAGTACTTGTTCCTTACCCTTCATACTTAAACCTAGATTGTACATGCTGACCACCATCAAATCTTTAATTTTGTATTCGACCTTAAGCAACTTCATAGGAATACAAGTTTTTTTTTTTTTTCCTTCTATTTTCTAATTTAAATCTTGTCGCCCCTTCCTTTTTCTCTCACTTCCTCTTTTTTCCTTCTTTATAGTGGCAAACAAATTTCAAATAAGGCCATGGTTGCAACCGACACATTTGCCTTTTTTGAAAAATCAAAATTTGGGGACTCCATCTGTGCTCCATCGGTAATAAGTTCATAGCTTTCTATTTCTTCAACAATCTCTGCTTTACATCCTTCCTTGCTGTTATCTTCAGTGTTAATGATTGCCTTCTCCTTCTCAAAATCAAATTTTATATCAAATCCCCTTTATTTATCTCATGGGTACGACTTGAGCTAGTTCCCCTCCGTAAGATTTTTATATATAAATCTAAATTCATAGAAAACCCTCTCTCTCTCTCTCTCTCTCTCTCTCTCTCTCTCTCTCTCTCTCTCTCTCTCTCTCTCTCTCTCTCTCTCTCTATATATATATATATATATATATCGGGTTTTATATTGTACATCTATATTACTTATAAATTTAAAATGTAATATTATAGGAATTATATTATGTTATATTAACATAAAAAGAATACATTGGATTATAACATACATACATAATATACTTTCACAAGGGTATATGTTGACATAAAATAAATTATAATGATATGACATTTTAATTAGAATAATAAAACACATTTTAACACAAATTAGAATGCTATGTTTATAAATTTTCTTATTAAACACTTTACTTATAACATATGTTTATAAAATTATTTTTAGTTTATGTTTATAATAACATATAAATTATATAAACAAAATTGAACACATAAAATAAAGAAACAAAACTTTTTGGATC
This sequence comes from Castanopsis chinensis, assembly GCA_032878915.1. Lineage (NCBI taxonomy): Eukaryota > Viridiplantae > Streptophyta > Magnoliopsida > Fagales > Fagaceae > Castanopsis > Castanopsis chinensis. The sequence goes on from JAVQMG010000059.1 coordinate 268,323, forward strand.
CCATCTTACTATTTTAGTGCAAAACATTTGATGATAAAAATTGTCAACTATGAAGAGTATATGTACAAAAAAATGTGTCCATTTGTTAGAATTGAGTGATCTTTTAAAAAGTCAAATTGTATAATTTTATTATCAAATAAGTAAGTTTTGGTAAATGAAAAGGCTAAAATGACTAACTTGCATAGAAGTTCAACATGATGTTGCCAAGGCTAGTTATTATGGAGAACCATAACATAGAATGTCTACTTTACAGTTTGAACCCAAAAATAAATATATAAAAAATCTGGGTAGCAGCATTGTCATGCAAATGTGTAAACGTAAAATATCATTTAAAAGGACCTTTTAAAGAAGGTTACAAAAAAAAAAGAAATATATATATATATATATATATATATAAACATCGACTCCATGCCCAAAACGTTCTTTGTGCCTAAAAATTCCAAAGTTTAATCTCAAATTGATGTTATCTTTATATTGTTCTCCTTCTAACTTTATTAAATAGTAATTCTAAGAGTTAAGAACTTTGTAACTTAATTGGCACCTCTTTATGTAAAAAATGTATGGGGATTTAGGAGAGAAAATGTTTAAGAAAAATAAATTATAATAGAAAATAGAGTTTTAAATGTCATTGCAACAGGTTACATTATAGGAGGTTCATGTAGTGTTTTCAAGGACCCCTAGAGGAAATTCTAGATGGTGCCTCCTAAGATTGGTACATGAACCACGAAAATGAAAACGAAGTAAACATATACACACACGTACTTAATACTTTAGTTCCTGATTGTTAATTTCAGAAGTTAATAAAAAATTTAAAAAAAAAAAAAAAACATTTCTACAAAGTACAAACTTCATTTTCAAATCGAAGTTTTAATCTTTTGTAAAGTGACATAAAAAATTGACTTAAAAAAAAATTAATGTTAGGGGATATTTAAATTGCAACGATTGGAAAATTTTGGCCCTTAAAAAACAAATTTAAGGGGCATTTGAAAAATATTGAATTCCTTCAGCACACACCACGACAAAAAATATGTAAAAAGCCTTTGAAAACTAAAATGACATTAGAAAAAAGTAATGTTAACGAGTGCCCTTAAAGCACTAGTTAACAATTTATTTTAAAAAAATTTTAACACTATATTTATAGGAAATGAAAAAAGCTAGTAAAACATTAATTACTTTTTTTTTCTTTCATTTCCCTTAGAAAAAAATAGAAGAAATAGAAATATAGAGATGCACAAAGACATTCTCGTAATACACAAAATTCAACTATGTTTTATTCACAGTGGAACTTATTTTGTTTTATTCAACTATGTTTTATTCATAGGGTCCGTTTGGATAGAACTTATTTTGCTGAAACTGAAAACTGAAAACTGAAAACACTGTAGCAAAATAATTTTTAAATATGTGTATAGTACGATGGGACCCATTTTTAATGAAAAAGTTGCTGAAAAATGAAGTTTGTGAGTGCACTGTTCACAGTTAAATTGGTCAAAAGTTGCGGCTATTGTTCATGAACAGTGTATAAACAGTAGTCATAACAGTGTTTTTTGCTCCTGAAACACGTGGCCCCAAAAAAAAAAAAAAAAAAAGAGGAGTAAAGCGCAAGCATGGATGCAAGAGACGCTATCCAAATACATACTGGGTCCGTTTGGATAGAGCTTATTTTTGCTGAACTGAAATCTGAAACTGAAAACACTGTAACAAAATAATTTTTTAATGTGTGAATAGTACTGCGAGACCCATTTTTAATAAAAAATTTTCTGAAAAGTGAAATTTGTGGGTCCCGTGAACAGTAAACGGGACCCACAAATATAATAAAAAAATTGAAAAGTCAACAAAAATCGGCTACTGTCATGTTACTGTTCATGAACAGTGCCGATGTCCCCTGAGGCGTGCAGCAGCGCAGCAGAAGAGAAAAAAAAAAAAAAAAGGAAGCAAAACGCTTCAAACGCAAACGGAAAAAAAATAAGCTGGATCCAAACAAGTATACTATATTGATTGTTGTAGCGTTTATGTTGTAGTGAATTATCTTTGTTTTATTCTCAGCAAAAAATATATTGCAATGAATTATTACAGAATTTGCCGTGATATACAACTTTCAAAGTTTTTATAATGGTTTAAATATATCAAAAGTCAAATTATAGTTTTTTTTTTTTTTTTTGGTCATTACTAAGCCTTAGAAGTGCTATCTCTAGGCGGATGATAGTAATTACCATTGATCCAAGGAAGGTCCGAACTTAGTTTTGTTTCTCTTTCCTCTCTATTGGTGTTAAGGGGAAAAAAATCCTACTCTATTTCAAATCATTTTCACCACTACGCATCTTTGGCATGATGGTCACTCCACAAGTATAAGTGCTTGTGGAGTGTGGGGGATAAATAAGGGCAGAGATTTAAGCATTTAAGAAGGAGTTTTACACATATATACACTTAGATTAAACTATAATATAATTTTTATCTTGTATAAAAGGAAAAAAAAAAATCATTTCCCCTTTAATTATGATCTATGAATGAATTGTTTAAGTGCTTCAATACAATAGTTCGTATCCTCCAATCATCCTAGCATATTGTATATCAATCCACTGTATTACCTAGGGGTGACAATTCGTGTTTATGGGTCGGGTTCGTGTCGTATCAAGTCATATGTATTCGACTATATAGGTTGACTCAAACCCAACCTATTTAGTAAGCGTGCTAAGAATCCTCAACCCAAATCAACAAGTTTAACTCATTTAATTAATAAGTCATATAAAGGTTAATACAAATGACCCATTTAATAATCTATTTGATTAATAGGTCATACCAAACTTATATAATTTTTATTAATTCTCATATATATAAAATTAAAATACAATTACAACTATAAATATAGTAATAAACATATAAAAACAACCATTAATTAAGCAATAATATCAAAATAACTAATAATTTTATAAACTAAACTAGTCAAACAAGTTAGACGAGTTCGCATGTTGAACACGAACACGACCCGTTTATTAAACCGGTTAGCTGTGTCAACCTAAATATGACTCAAACCCCGTTTAGCTTCAACCCATGACATGTTTATAAACGGGTTAATCGTGTCAAATTCGCGAGGCATATTAGATTTTGCCACCCCTAATATCACCTTGGTATCCTATGTTAGCGTCCAATAAAGCTCTTTTTTCTAGCTTTTTTTCTATGTGGCACAAAAGTAGCTTTTCACAAGAATAAAAAATATCAACCAACAATTAATGACCAACATTCAAACTTCTTAATCTATATTGAAGACATTTATTTTTATTTCCTCTTCCTTTTATTTCTCTCTATTAGGACTATACATTTCATACAATAATTTTTTTATTCTACCTTGATATAAAACTTTCAAACATTCAAAGTTTTTACATGGGATGAGCCGCAAACACAACAACATCAAAGTAATTAATTTGAACCCACTTAAAAAAATTAAAACCCTACCTATCTTCAAAAACCAAAATAATTATAGTAGTCTATATATATATATATATATATATATATATATATATATATATAAAAACTGAAGCGTAACATTTATTATTGCTACACTCCTATTAAGCCACCTCATCCTCCACATCATTGCCACATCATTATTTTCTCGTATTTATTTTTTACCTTTAATTTTTTTTTTTGACAATAATAAATATATAAATACATTGACTTTTCATCATAAGAGGTTTTAACTTTACATATACATCTACTTTAATTTTAATGTTATAATTAAGTATTGCATATACATATTCCTCTTAGACGGTTTTAATTTTGCATATTTTTGCCCTTTTATCTTCCTTTATATTGGCTCTTCTTATTCTTATTCTCTTACTAAAAATTTGTCACTCTTTCCTATTTTATACATATTTTTTCCCACACAAAAGGTTATTTCTCTCTCTCTCTCTCTCTCTCTCTCTCTCTCTCTCTCTCTCTCTCTCTCTCTCAATTTTCTTTTTCATTTTTAGTTTGATTTTTTATGAGGTTTGTACTCTCATTGTCTTATTATTGACTAATTCATATGTTTTCCTTGATGCAAGTATTTTTTTTTTATCATTTTATTTACAACACTAAATACTTTTAATGTTGTTGACTAGCTTTGGGGAAAAATCATACTATAATATGTCTATAATTTGTGTTATTGTCAGGTTTTAGTTTATTTGGAAAACAGTAAGATAGTTTAGACAATATGATAAAGAACAGTTAGTGCAATTGAAAAAGATGTTCATTGTATAGTTTCCTTTCACTGTTTGTAAATATTTTGTATAACAAATTAGCACTAAGTAATGTATTTATTAGATGAAGTTTTTAGATACTTGAGTAATTTTTTTAAGCATTTACAAATGTTTTGTATTGCTTATCTTTCTAATCTCATTAGTGTGTTTTTTGAGATTTTTAAGTTCTTTATTTATCTATTCATTTTTCACATGTTGGATTAGATGTTAGGTTAGATTATGACAATATTAACATAATACTTCTCCTTTTTTCAAAAAAAGTTTCTCTACTTTTTTCCCCTTTGTACTGTTTTTTTTTTTTTTTTTTTTTTTTTTTTGTGTTAAGAAAAAAGAGTTACAATCAATATGTATAAAGCTTTTACCAACAATTTTGCTTAGAGTAGTAACATATTTCTATTGCGTTACTTCAAAACCTTATTAAAATTTTGAATTTGATTATGCATTGAATATTTGACTTGATCACGTCATGTTTGAAATGTTTTACATATTTGGGAAAATGAGTTTGACTTTGATGTGAGTTCTATTTTTCCCTTTCTTTTACATTTGAGTTATAGTTTTGTTGAATTTTATTAATTTTTTTATATGTTTCTCCGTGTTTTTTATTGTACAGTAGAAAATTTGGGGTTTGAAAATGTTTGTTTAAAACTAAAAAAATAAATTACAAAATTTATATACTTTTTAATGATACACAAAATTTTATAATTAATTTTTATTAAAAAAATAGTAGTTTTTCTACCATTTGAATTTCTGAAAAAAAAAATTGTAATGTTTTCATTTTGGTATGGCAAAAATTATATAAATTGCATTTGTGCTTGTCCCTATAATAACTAAAAATATGATTATGAAATAATTTACTATTTATTAAATTAGTCCAAACTACAAAAAATAAAAAATAAAAAAAAATAATGAGGCTACCTAAAAATATTATTACACGCAACTTGCGGGGTCCGCCACTAGTAATAATAAAAATCAACTCAAAAGATCTTGAAAAATTATATATCTTTTATTGGTAAGAGTACACTCAGCTGGTGGGTCTTAAATCCAAAATTGTGACCTTCACCTTGCTCTTACACTGGAAGAGATGCCATTTCAACTAGAGTTCATTGGCATATAAGAAGTCATAGGAAATTATGACCTTCAAGCATCATGGATTGCCAACATCAATCTCTACCTAACAACCTTAGATGCCTTTGAGTTGAATACATAGCTCACTCAAAATGGAAAGGACTAAAACAACAAAACCTAAAAACTTTGACATCTTCCTTGTACGAAAACTTTCCGGCAGCCATTAAATTAAACATCAATTGATGTAGAAACAAAACACAAGTTAAACAAAGCTACAATTGAAGTAGATTACTAAAATCTTTATGCTGCATCTCCCAGCTACGGTGCTTGAGGGCTAAGGACACTGCCATTACTTAGAAACTACCTCTACTAGTATATAAGTGAACAATGAAAATCGAAAGCACTTAAAAACAGATGTTGAAGAACTAGAAATGCAAAATGCTTTATATTTACTCACTCATTAGTATACAACTTCTGAAACCAAAAAATAAAAAATCAATTACAATGAATCAAAATGATTTACAAATGCAAAAAAAAAAAAAAATGTTTGCTATGTCTTAAGAAGTTTGTAGGCATGGTGATTCAGGCTTCATGGTGGCAACAATTAGGTTGTTTTGGTAGCACTGTGAGCTTATGTTATTGATATTAAGTGACGCAATGAAGCCGATTTACCATTGGATCATTTTTTATCCCTATAAGAAATCATCGTCATCCCTCCCGATTTACCATTGGTATTACTTCCGCTACATACTCTCACACTCACATAAGCACCAACCATAATGAGAGATTTTGAGTAGATGGACTGTGGAGGTCTTAAAATTATTTCTACTTGGAAACACTTTTTTGGAAAAAAAAAAAAAAAAGAAGAAGAAGAAGAAGAAGAAGAAGAAAAAATTATATTGGACTAGCTTAAAATTATGTCTTGATTTTAAAAGAGTAATGTTGTAGGTACAACGAAAAACAATTTCACAACAAATTTACAAAATAAAAAAATCTAAGTAGAAAGTCGTTATTGATTTTTCTATGGACCCATCACTGTCACATTTTTTTACATGCCATTAATTGTTTGATGCAGAGGTTCTATTGTGAAAATATTATGCATGTAATTTTCTTTTTTAATGCAAGTGCCTGCAATTTTATTGTTTAAGAAAAACACACAAATTTTATCAAATAATTTTAATTACTACGTTGTGCCAATTTTTTATTCTTTATTTCAGTACCAACTAATAATAATAAATATTTGGAAAATATTTTATTTTAATTAAAAAAGATCAATTTGATTTTTTTTTTTTTTAATTGAGAGGGGGATATCCATTGAAAAAAAAATGATAAAAAGAAGAAAAAGAAAAGAAAAAAAAAAAAAAAAAATCCCCTTGTGAAGAATGACGCATAGCACGTTATGACAAGTTCAACCAAATTCGAGGAATGATCTTTAGAACTAAACATGGAGCTCTCGCTCTTTCTTCAAACCTCTTCAAAACCATCACACCCTTTCTCAATTCCTCTCCATTTTCTTCAATTCCCATACCTAATTTCTCCACTTCCACAAGACCTACTTCACTCATTGTACCACCACCACCAACAACAACAACAACCTCACAAATATTGATAATTTGTTAAAGGGTTTTAAAGAAAAATTGAACTCTAATCTTGTGCTTCAAATTCTGATGAACTATACGCAGTTGGGAAGGATTAAGACCATGGAATTCTTTGCTTGGGTTGGAATGTAAATGGGTTTTCAGTTTGATGACTGTGTTGTTGTGGACATGGCTGATTTCATAGGTACGAGGAAGCTATTTGTTGATATCTAGTGTCTTTTGGTAACTGTGTTCTTACATAAAGGTTGAGTTTTGTGTCGAACATTTTCAATTTGTATTAGGTTTTTAGGTAGGCAAGGGAGAGTTAGAGAAGCCCTTTGCTTGTTTCAGGAAATGGAATCACAATGTAGGTGTAAACCTGATAATCTTGTGTACAATAATATGCTCTATGTGCTTTGCAAGAAGAAAAGGTCTGAGGAACTAATTGATTTTGCACGAATGATTCTTAGGAGAACCAAATTTCCGGATACATATTCTTATAGTAATATTCTTGTTGGTTTATGTAAATTTGGTAGGTTTGAGACTGCACTTGATATATTTGGTGAAATAGGTAGGGCTGGTTTAGTTCCTACTCGGTCTGCAGTGAACTTTCTTATTGGGGAGTTGTGTTCATTGAGTGCAAAAGAAGGAGCTGTTGAGAGAGTTGTGAAAGATGCTGATAGACCCTTTACAATTTTAGTTCCGAATGTGGGTGCTAACAGTGGTGCTGTACTGCCTGCAGTTGCAGTGTTTTGGGCAGTTCATGAGATGGGTTTATTACCTAGTACATTTGTTATAAACAGCTAATTTCAGAGCTTTGTTGATTGGGTAAAATGGAAGAAGCTGTTAAGTTGTTGAAACTTGTTGAGGGAAGGAAGCTGAGTTGTGTGGAAGAAGGTTACTCTATTGTCATACAGGCATTGTGCGAACACCGATTGGTAGAGGAAGCCGGCCACTTGTTTAGGAGGATGCTCTCCCAGGGCATGAAGCCAAAGTTGGTTATTTGCAATTCTGTTTTTTCAATGCTATGCAAATTAGGGAATTTAGATGATGCTAAAAGGGTTTTTGAGATTATGAATAAGAAGATATGCCTTCCAGATAATTTTACCAATTCAGCATTGATCCTTGCTTATGGTGAAGCTAGGAATTGGGCAGATGCGTATGGCTTATTGATTGAGATTTTAGGATTGGCTTATCTCCACATCTTCACACATATAGTTTAGTGGATAAACTTTTGAGGGATAATGCGAAGTTGGATTTGTTATTTAAATTGGAGAGGAAATTGGACTCTCATATCTTGCAGAAGTTCTGTAAAGCTGGTGAACTAGAGGCTGCTTATGAGAGGCTAAAATCAATGCTTGAAATGGTTTTTATCTACCAGTCTATGTCAAGGATGCTTTTGAACATGCATTAAAAAAGAGTGGAAAATTGAAGATGGCTTGTGAATTGCTAGAGAAGATTGAAATTGACTGCAAATCTGATGAGACAGAAATCAGAAGTTCTGAATAAACCATCAGCAAGAAGTGTAGTGTTTCTATTCCCACATTGTTTTATTGTTTATGTAACACATCTCATAGCCAGAATATTTTGAGTACCTGCGTGCTTGTTCATTGCATCCATGTAGATATATCTGAATTTTCCAAATTTAGCCACCCTTAAAGAACCAAGGTAACCTGTTGGCCTTGTTATTATTACTACTCAAATCTATTAGTACCAGCACTACTACTACTCGCTCATTTGTTCAAATCTATGAATTTTGAATACATAGTTCACTCAAAATGAAAAGGACTAAAACAATTGAACCAAAAAACTTTGACTTCTTCCTTGTATCAGCTTGCACAGTGATAACCCCACTGTCTGAGCACTTATATTCTATTTTTGTTACTCCATCAATCTATCTTCTTTTACTATTATCTTTGATACCACAGTAAGCTACAGATTGATACAGGATTACTACGATTGAAGTAGAAACGGAACACGGGTTAAACAAGGCTACAATTGAAGTAGATCACTACATCTTTAGGCTGCATCTCCCAGATACCCTGCTTAAGGGCTAAGGACACTACCAAATTAAGAATCTACCTCTACTAGTGTACAAATGAACGATGAAAATTGAAGGCACATAAAACATGAAATGGTGAATGACCAGAATTGCAAAATGCTTTATATTTACTGACACATTAGTTTTCAACTTCTGAAACCAAAAAATAAAAAATCAATTACGATGAAAAAAAATGATTTACAAATGCAAACAAAATGTTTGCTACGTCTCAATTGGCACAAATAGTAAAAGTGACAGGAGGTTGGCAACCCTTGATTGCCAAAGGATGGATCTGTTTGTAACATGTTCTCTCCACTGCAGCAGGGATGTCCTTTTCCTCTTTAGATGATGAAGAAGGAACAGGTATAAAACTCAGCAAAGCTGAAGGACGATGCTGTGATTGAGGCTTCACTCCAAGATACTTCTGATTCGAAACTTCAGCTGATTCTTGAATGAATACTTCTTTGCACTCATCTGATTCTAGTAAAAAGAAGTGACTCAATAGCTCAGTAGCCGTCAACCTCTTCGCAGAATGCCTCACAAAGCAGCAACTCAAGAAGTTTTGGGCTGCTTTTGAAATATGGTGTGGAATCGTCGGTGTTTCAGTAGCAATCCGAGACAAAAGTTCAGATTTAGATGTACAAGCCCACGGTGGTTTTCCAGTCAACATCATCAGCACAGTACACCCAAGTGCCCAAATATCTGAAGGTGCTTCCTGAATTCCAAAAACCACCATCTCAGGAGAAAAGAACAACCGTGTGCCTCTGACACCACTACCATCTCTCACATTGTGCCTCTTTGCCAACCCAAAGTCTGCAACTTTAGGAATATACCCATCTACTGTAGGTACTAACAGGACATTGTGAGGCTTGATATCACAGTGAACAAATCCATGTTCATGCACTTGCTTCAATCCAATCAGAATAGACCGAGTACAATCCCTTACTAGAACCTCAGGCAACCCAGTACCAGAACCAGTTTTCTTGATGAAATCAAACAAGCTTCCTCCCGAAGCAAACTCAAGAAAAACGTTGTAGATGGATTCCCCAGAGCAGTCAGTTGTGATGTCTGATCCAAAGCTTTGAACCACATTAGGACACCCTCTTAAAGCCTGAAGAACCAGTTCTTCCTTCATGAGTGAAGATGACGCAGAAGCAGCGTTTTCTGATTTTACAGCCATGATTGAAGGAAATCTCCAACAGGGTTCCTTCAATTTCGCAATGATAACAGACCCAAACCCTCCACGGCCAAGCAATTGACCTCTGCACCAAGACGGTGATCCGTAACCCGTGGAGACCTCGCCACCCACACTGAAGTTCTCTCTGATTGGCTTCATCCCTGAGCCAAACAGACAGAGAGAGTAATTTGATGCTTATTCTCAACGCTGACTATATATATAAGTCGGTTTAAGGGCTGGAGTTAACGGTCGGATAATTTCAAACTCGAAGAACTCAGAATCTGTTTCGGGGTGTTTCAGGAACTCCACATCAGCATCAGCACCTAGTCGGTGCTTCTAAGACCAAAAAATAAAAAGACAAATATGCCCCTCCTTGAAAAATTTGAAACCCCCGCCTTTTAACACCCTTTTCAGCAAAATGAAAATCAAAACTCTCTCTCTCTCTCTCTCTCTCTCTCTCTCTCTCTCCATTTCTGCTTTGTTCTCACCGCACCACCAAAACTAACCAAAGTCGGTCCCAGAATAAAAAGTCTAATAAAAATGTAGGTAATTCTAAAAGTTTTGTATTTATTTTTTACGTTACTAAATAAATTAATTATAAAATCATGATTTCCTCTTCTTTTTCTTTTTTTTTTAAATTAAAGCTAGACTATATCTTAATAGTAAGGAAAAATAAATATAAAAACAAGCTTTATAAATTTAAATTGAGAAAATAATTGAAAAAATATAGGTGATTTTACAATTTTTATATTGATTTTTACATTAATTAATAATAGAATTAAACCACTCATCTTTTCTTTTTCTTTTTTTTGGCTCTTTTAAAAAAAATAAAAGTAACTTTGAAAGCTATTAGTTAATAAGTGACAGAATCAGGATTTCAATTTAGAGGAGCAAGATTTAAGGACTATTTTTAAAAAGACAAAAACAAAAACAATTGTATACCAATTCTTTTAGAACTTGACTTGGACTCATTATTATACTCATGATTTTCCATAATTTCAATTACGTACAAATATATATTTTACATTGAAACAAAAATAACCAATTCATAATTACCAACAATTAAAATAAGAGATTAATCTTTTTTGTATATAAGAAGTAAGAGATTAATCTAATTACATTAAATTTATATATCTAATTTTATTCTTTAAATTTTAGATATTTAAAGTTGTGTACACGTATATTGCTTTGATTTCTTTTAAATAATATGTACAATTCAACTTTTTTTTCTTCTATATTCTTCAAAGTAAAGTATTAAATTTGGGTTCGTAGTAGAAACCTAGACCTAGAGCTTGAAATTGAAATGTCCAGTTAGTGCAAGGATATTAGTTAGTTTTTTTTTTAATTATTTCAATTAAAATATTAAAATACAAGGCCCACCACTGAGAGAGTGTTTGGTATAATAATTTAAGATGAGATTTTTATATATGGATAAAAAAATATGTAAAAATATGTGTAATATTATTTAAAATGTAAGAATGTGAATTTGAATTCTAATACCAAATAGGCTTGAATATTTATAAAATGAAAAAGAAAAAAAGCTGGGATAAACGTTTTCCATGAATAGTTGTGACATCTTAAATCTAGACTTGGTAGAAGAATGATGTAGCATTGTTTAAGGGTCGAATAAATCTTCCATCAAGAATTCTAAAACTTTTAGCTTTTAACACTTTAAGGGTCGAATAAACTTTACTTTATGTTACAAACAAAACAATTAAGATTATTATTAGTTAAATATTGACATGACAAAATCTTAACCATTAATCATTAAAAAGTTATTAGAATTTAAAAAAATTTACTTGATAGAGTTTCTTAGAAAATTTAAAAAATTTGAATCCCTTTATCTATTATATCATCCGCTCCAAGATACATTAAAATAATACATAAGCACCGTTTCAAGATACATTAAAATATTTCTATACCACTTTATTTAAATAATATATATTGATCATTAAAATAATAAAAAAAACAACAATGGAACTATAGCAACCACCACCCCTACCACCACTCCACTTGCCATAACCCCTATTGTAGCAACCACAACCCAGCACAACAGCCGCCACCACCACCACCACAAGCCATAGGCACCACTATGGAAACCATAACCCACTGCAGGAAGAAAAGAAAAAGAAAAAAACCAAAGCATAACCACAACCATCCACCAAAACCACAACCAGCCACTGCAAAAAAAAAATATCAACCACCTTCCTCTTCCACCAAATTTCAGTCACACACTCACCAATAACATTCCTATCGACCAACGAATCCTAGCCAAGCACTCACAGGTGGCCGGTCTAACCCACTGCAGGAAGAAAAAATAAAAGCAAAACCACAACCATCTACCAAAAACAAACAGCCATTAAAACAAATTTGTAACCCAAAGATCCAACTCATGCACTCACCGATCTCACCACTGTACCTCCAAATCCAACCCACAAATCACATCAGAAGTCACAAGAAGATCAAATTTAGAGAGAGAGGAAAAAAAAAAAAAAAAAAAAGAGGAGAGAAACGGCAGGTCTGAAGACTCTGAACAAAAATAATATATTTATTTATAAGATACAGCTACAGTAAGCGGTCTGAAGACTTCTTTTTAAAAAGAAACGGCAGGAGAGAAATAAAATATATTTTTTAAAAAGAAGAAGAGAGAGAGAGCTTTAAAATAATATATTTATTTATAAGATATAGCTACAGTAAAGTGTCAAAGGTAACCGCTTACCGTAACTAAGGTGATTTTTTTTTTTTTTTTTAGCTATAGCACCTTTGTTGTGATCTACTTTTTGTGACCCACTTTTTAGGGTTTTAGTTGCAAATATAGCATTTTAGAACTTACATCAACTTTAACGTGAATGCTCTTAATGAGTCAAGTGATGTGTAATCCTTTTTTTTCCTTTTTTACAATAATAGGGCTTCTTTAGGAGAAATTACAATATTATCATCGTGAATCATGTCATTTTTCCAGCCGTTGAGTCAGTAGTTAGTTTTTGTTTAATAAATTTTCTGACTCAGCTAAGTCAATTTGAAAGAACTGGAGTCTCCATATCACTATTTGGAGAATATAGAGTTAGAGGGGAGCTATGTGGCTTGCTGGTGACAGAGATGTAGTTTAATGGTAGTTTGATTGTTTTTTTTTTTTTTTTTGGGAGGGGGGTGGGGGGTGGGGTTTGTTGAAGGGCTTTTAAAAAGAGAGCTACTTAGCTGCAATTTCTCCATAGAATATATGTCATCTTTTTATTTTCAAGTGTCACAATTAGTGGTGTTTACCAAACTGCAAAAACCGCATCAAAACTGCCCGTAAAATAGCATAATTGCACCGCACTGCATTGCAAGTAATAGTGCACCGCACCTCATCACAAAATACAATGCGGTTTGCAGTTTTATAATAAGAAAACCGCACAAACCGCACTGCACTCTCTCTATATATTAATATTTTTAATATTAAATATATTATTAATAGTTTAAAAACCCTAATTTTCAAAAAAAAAAAAAATTTGATAACCCTAGTAAGTGTTAATTATAAAAGCCAGCCCAAATTTTTTTTTTTTTTTAAATAACTCAATAGTTTCAAACTTGCACTAAAACAAAGGAAAAAATTAGTTTTGAACTCAGTAAAAAAAAAGCCCAAAATTTAAAAAATATACCAACTTCAAATCCTTCAAAGTGCATCTTATACACCGCATCGCAAAAATGAGGTGCGGTGCTGTTAAGATTTTGGTTAAACTTTAAACCGCACCGCACCACACCACACCGCACTGCACATGTAACCGCAAAAATAAGGTGCAGTGCATTTATAGTTTTAACTAAACCGCAACACAAAGTACGGTTCTAAAAATTACACCGCACCCTAAACACCCCTAATCACAATTTTTAACAGTTTATCTTTGATAGCCAGAGGCATTTACGTAGAACCACTAATACTTTCCTGGTACCATTCAAACAACACAACTCCATAATATCACAATTTATGTATTTTTATCAATTATTTTCCTCCGTGATAGATGAAGAGCCATTGGGGGAAGCTTATATTTAGGTAAGGTCCCCTGATTGAGCAACATACTGAGAAAAAATAAATCAAGATTTCCTAAATCTATAGGGATCGATGAAGATCGTACACTCGCATGCACAAACCATGCTGAAAACTCTAATTTTTTTAAAATAAATCTATTTTAAATTAGTACTCACTCTGATGAATAAGATTATAACGAATTTTTGGCCTATTTCATTAAGCTACATTATTCTTTTTCATCTCTTTCTTTTTTATTTTAAAGATGAATGAAAGAGAAAAGAAATTTCGAATAGTAATAGCATTAGGACCAGTTTTCTTTTTGGTTGTACATGTAAAATGCAGTCTAACATTATAAACAATATTAAGCACTGAGCAGCAAAGCGATTGAAACAAAGCATAAGACCAACTGGCATTAATTTCCTTTAATACATGTAGTGTATGTACAACAACAATAAAAATGATAATTTTAACTGACTGCATGTGACCTCAATTTTTTCCTGGGCAAAAAAGTGCAGTACAAGGAGAAAAAAATAAAAAATAAAAATAAAAAGACCGTTCAATGTGAATCAAGTCACTCAGATTTCTTTGTCCTAGAAAAATAATCTCCAACTGACAAGAAAACGTGTTCACCCAATACCAAATCAACAGGAGGCAGATTTTCAATGCAATTGACTGTAATCTGCAGGGGAAAAAAAAACAGGTATTAAGAAAGGACCATGAGACTAATATCAAGTGTTTCAGTCAAAACAAACTTCTGTGGATAGTCACTCAAGCAAACAAGCTCACAGAGCACAAACAGACCTTTCCATTTCCAAGTTGAAACTCAGACTTCAAATTTGTATGATCCCTAGATAGCAAATAAGTCTCAAGACCTTGAGCAAATTTTGAATTTCCTGCAACCATTGAAAAACATTCTATAGAGAGAAGATAACAAAACAAAACAAAAAAAAAAAAAAGACAAATTCATGGGCAGTTCAAAAGTGCATGGGGATTTTTCTTTCTTTTGGGTCCATTTTTATTTTTAAAGAGAGCTTTGGCTCTACTTTTTAGAGAGAGAGAGAGAGAGAGAGATATTTAAAACAAACCTGCATTTAGTCTATGAATTGCATCTAAATTGAACATTAGTGTAGGCCTTGTCAAGCTGATGACAAATGACATTCCAGAAATCCCATGGAAACTCTCCTCACAAATAATGACCTGCAATTTACACAACGCATGAGAAACAAATATATACAAATTTACCATACGCTGGACCGCTGTCAGAAGAAAATATAGAAGCTAAATTGCATTTAAGAACTGACTCTGTGCACTCACTATTCCCCATAAACATTCTTGTCTGTTCAACAAAAAGGAAAGACGAATCAGGAGATTTAATCCATGTAACAAGTTATGCACACCATTTGAGACAATTAGTCCATGGAATGGAAATTTACTATTCATATTTACATCTTGAACCTTCAAGCTCTAAAATATTCACAAGTATGCCATGGTGGGAACTTAAACTCAGATCCATCGGGAAGCAATGTTGTTTATATACCATGTTCACAAAAGAATAGAAGATGATTAAGAAAACTCAATCTACATCTAGTGTGATCCAAGATCCATAATTAACCAATGTCCTTCCACTATATCAGAAACCTAGATAGGAGAAGGTATAGTTCCCCATTAATTGTTGCATTTCCCAATCTTTCAATCTGTTTTTTCACCAAAGAAGCAGAGAGGTAGCTACCCTAAAATTTCATCCAAAAAAAGAAACAGAAACAGGTTTTCATTGTTTATTCCAGGAAAAAAAATAGTGCCTACTCTATACCCAAAAAAAAAAGGGTTTGTTTTAAAGAAGATTAAAAGCATAAAGAACAAAAAAATAATATCAGGACTCTTCAAACTAAAACAAGCAGTGCCTATTCTATGCAACTTACCGCATGTGATGGCTTCACGGCAGAAGGAAGCAAGTGGGAACCAATCGCATCAGCAATGTAGGAATCCTGCAATTGAATTAAAAAATTGAGCTATGAATATGGGGCGTAAGTGGTAATCATGTCAGACACTTGTTGATATGACACATACATGTGAGACCATTAAGATTTATATTCGCACAAATTATGAAAAAAGATATGCAAGCACACAAAGAAGCATGTGAGGTTTTTTTTTTTATTTTTTTTTTTTTATATATAAAACATGATACTTGGTAGAAAACACCATTGGCCGCCAAGCAAGGAAAAAACAATCAAATCCCTTTAAAAAGGAAGGAATCTAATGTTTGAACTTTGAAAAAATAAGAAAAGCAGGGGTGAGGAACAACATAGACAGAAGCTAACACCTATTAT
This sequence comes from Castanopsis chinensis, assembly GCA_032878915.1. Classification (NCBI taxonomy): domain Eukaryota; kingdom Viridiplantae; phylum Streptophyta; class Magnoliopsida; order Fagales; family Fagaceae; genus Castanopsis; species Castanopsis chinensis. The sequence goes on from JAVQMG010000059.1 coordinate 284,748, forward strand.
TAATGTCAAAGTAATTAAAGAAACAGGAGACATAGAAATTCCCAAAAGCCGGGACATATAAGAATATTCATGGAAAGTATTCTCATTTAACTAAACATTGAGAGGCACTTCTTTAATACACATGTACAACGAAGGCACAAGAGGGAATCACACACAACTAGGACAGCAGACATTCCACATGCTGTCATAGTGCAACTTAATCCTTCACGATTTCAAGCAATTTGACGATATCAAATTTTTAACTAGTAACCAATCAACGATAGACTTTATTGGGTAAGTTTAAAACATACACACTCAAGCAACAAGCCAACAACTAGATGAAAGAAGAACCCATATCACTAACAATTCAAGTAGAAAGCCCTCATATATATACAAGACAATATTACCTGTGAATTCAAAACTCGCACTGAGAGTGATTTATCTTCATCCAATGAGTTGAAGTATACCTCAACTATGTCAGTAGGTTCCAATGCAGCTTTCTTCCGTAACTTCTGAATTCTATTCACAATCTACAATGGACAATTTTAAATAAATTCAATCATCAGAAACGTTCCACTTCAGTATGACAATACATTACACACAAGCACTTCAATGAATATTAACACAAACAATTTAAAGAAGCACCTCAACAACATCATAGTCTAAAGGACACTTACAAAATGCATGTCATTATAACATAACAAACAAGTTGACTATGCATGCTATTCTTTCTTTTTAATCAGTGTTGACCCATACATACTAGTTATTTATTTCTTAATAGGCGTTGCCTATCCATACTATTTTTTTTATTATTATCAGTGCTGACTATATATTCCACAACAAAAAATAGAAGTTACATGACTAGAATGGATAAACACAGCATGTATAAGCATAACAATGGTTTGAATTTACCTCACGAGCAACACCAGCCTCATACAATGACTCATCCGCATGTAAATCCAAAATCACTAAAACATCACCTGAACCATTGAATGCAGATTATGTAAGCCAACACTATAGTCACACGATAAATTATAGTAGACATCGTCAATAATCCATACCATCTCCAGCCGCATCAATCTCCAACTCTGTCATTCCATCAGGACGTTTGAAATCCCGAACAACCTGAAAATTAATAAGGTGACAAAATTGATATGTTAACACAATTGCAGCCCATCACTCCTTAAATAAATGAAAGACACCAGGAATGGAGTCAGTATATCATGAGACCACCCTCTCACACATTGGACCCACCCATGTATCTCATGAGACCACCCTCACACATGTGGGACCCACCCATGTTGTAAGAGATCTATGATACTTTTTCCCATGAATGAGCCATGACCAACCCAAGGTGGTCCATCCCCATTGAATGGGACAGAAATAGTAATGTTATCTCCATTATAAATCAAACTATTGTCGCCTAAACATTACTGAGTGGCTAGGACTACCCATTTAGCACTTGTATATTTCTTAAACCTTAAGTTAGCCCAAAGAATTATTTAAAAAAAAAAAAAACTAAATAAAAAAAGAAGAAGGTAACGTTAGGAGTAAAGACAATCAATATTTTGTTAAGCTTCTTGCTCAAACAATACTCATCATCCTTTCCCAAAAATAAATAAATAATTAAATAAAAACCCTTATAAAAATACTTTGTTTAGCTTTGTGGTCAAACATTTATTTAAGTTAAAGGAATCTTCAAATTGAAATCCAAACATAATTTTACCTTACTCTCCAGTAAGATGGCCAGGGAAATACACAAACTCCTTCCAAGTTTGTTAGATTGCATCTCTGATAAAATTGTTTCCACCATTTATGCTAGTGTAAATCGAAGCAATAGTAAGACCAAGGTTATTATTTTTAAGCCATTGGTCACTTTTTCCAAGGAAAATATTAAATTTCCAAGGTATTAAATGATACTATTGTTATTTTGCCAGCCATTCAACAGCATCAAGAATCAAATGTTGCCAAGGCAAAACATACACACACACACACATGACCAGTATTTAAATATAAATCTCAAACACATTGTTACAGAGATATTGATGATATATTGTTTTAGCAAAAAAAGGATTAGTACCTTAATATCAGTTAGCTTCAAACAATGACCAGCAATAGTAACTTCCCCGGCTTTTTCAAAGGCTAAAATATTTTCCTGTGACATGGCTTTGACTTCCTTGGCAACTACTCCCATAGATTTTCCAAGCCGCTTACCTAATACACTAGAAGAAAACAATAGATTGGAAGTCAAACAAAAGCACAAAACACGAATACCTTTTTATTTTTATTTTTGATAAGGTACAAAACACAAATACCTTGCCTTTCATAAGTGTTGAAACAATGAACATACCTAAAATCAGGTTCGGCACGTAAAGAAGCATACTTCAAGGTATCATTGCATGGTACAAGAGAACGCACATTAAGTTCTTCTAGCACATACTGCAAAGCAAATGGAAATAAATAAATCAAATGGCAGCACTGGTTGCAGAAGTTGGGGAAGGATTCATAGAAACATGCAAGAATGACAAGAAAGAGCAGACACCCCAGCAAGTGAAACTACATAAACAAGAACCATAGTTTGTGTAGTTTTCCTATTAATAACAGTGATTCATTTTATACAATGACAAGCTATTGTATTTATTGAACAGGAAAAAACCAGAGCAATATGCAAGCCAACATTTTGCCCTAACAAAAATGATGTATAATTAAAATAAAATAAAAAATAGACGATAAATTTCACAGGAGTTTCTTTCAAGGCTAGTTCCTAGTTTGCATCCAGATATCAATGAATTAAGCCTTCCAAGTTTCACCAATGGTGTAACAGAAAATTAGCAACCAATAAACTTGATGGGACAAATATGACGTTGACATTTTCTCATACTTAAAACTCCCTTCTTTTCCATGCTTCGAGTCATCAGAAGAACCTCTTTGGTTTCATTTTCTAAAATTTAAATGGTGTCAAATTGTACTTTCTAAATTTTTTTTTTTTTTTTAAAAAAAACGTGTTTGGAAAACCTAAAAACAAATCATTTAAATACTTTAGCATACGTTATGGTAACTAATCTCAGTAGTCCCTTTTTTTTCACCTCAAGTAAATGAATCAAACAGACCTAACAGACTTGGATGACATGGAATAAGTCCATTCCCATAAAATCTTTAAGACATTCTGCATCAGTCATGCTATGTTAGACCAGAGAAGTGAAATATAGCTTGGATGAAGTGCTCAACAAACACAACCTCGGGAGTCTACAATGTAAAAAGTAATAAAAATAAAGGCATGGGATCACTTTTTTTCAATACAAATGACTATAGAAAAGGAAAAATATTGATACAGAAAAATAAAATTTGGTAGGGACTGACAATAAAATCGGATAATACAGTAAAATAAACTAGCTTACCTTCTAATAGAGACCAAAAGACTTATTTAGACATACAACAATGCCAATACGAGTAACAGGTTACAGGCTACTAAATATGATTAGATAGGAGATACTAGTAGAAAAAAATAGCATTTATTAGAAGCAAAGTAGATCAACTAACTATAAACACAAGTACAAAGAAATAGAAGTACAATATAAATTGACATTATTCATGTATACCTCTCTTAACTTTCCAGCTATGTCATCAAGAAAGTCTGCATCAGGGTGAACTACTACCATCTCCCTGCAGTTGCTCAGAAAAGAAAAAAACGATAGTGAGGGTGACATATATGAGAACATGGACTCAAAGAAACAGCAGAAGCAACAAGAGACAAGCTTAACCTTAGTGGTGTTTTAAGAGGTTTGTTGTGACGCTCACGAATGTTGCGGGCGAGATCAATAATAGTCATCATCCTCACAACACTTTGTTCAATTCGTTCACCCCTCTGAGAAAAGAATTAAAAAGAACGAAAAGGAAAAGCAATAGCAGGGTTTCAGAAGTTGCTAAAAGTTAATCAGTACAACATCAGAATTAGCTAGAAACGCTAAATTAAATCAGTACTAGGATCTCAATAAAACTTTTTTTTTTAAATAGGTATAAAAGGAAAAAAGCTAAAACAACTAGTTGGAATTAAGGCTCTCTTGAATTGTTTGTAAGGTACTACTCTGTAAAAAAATGGCACAAATTTTGGGACAAATGTTGGCGCAGTAGAAAAATGTTTAGGTGAAAGATCATTCAGAATAGATATCCAATTTAACATTAATTTCATGGCCTGAATAACCAAAAACAATTTTAGAAAACAAAATCAGTTAGATATGATCGGCATACATGACTTAATCCTGATCAACCCTTCGAAAATAGAGGAAACAATAGAGCACAGACTTTTAAAAGGGAGAGGAACATGGAATAAGAGGAAGAGGGAAACATTAGAAGGAAATCACCCAAATGAAAGTAATCCATACCTTCCCCTCTTCTTGAGGAAATCTGCAATAATGAATACTTTCCTCTGACCCATTGGTAACTTTTCGAAGATTTTGATATAGAACTTCAGTGAAGAATGGTGTGAATGGTGCCATCACTTTACATGAAACTAGGAGGACCTAAAAAACACATAAAAAGACCTAAAACATAAGTGAATGTTATGATGCCAGGCATTTCCTCAATAGCTAAATAGCATGTTGCACCAAAATATGAATAAGCAGAAATAGAACACTTAGAAATGTGACATAAGAGTGTCCCTAATCTAGAACAATTTCAATACTCCCAAATTACAAGCTGTATCAATTAACAGAAGCAGGACCAAGACTTGAGTTTAGATCCTTTTCTTTAATGGTAAGACTGGAAGTTACCCATCCGAATCAAGTTCTCCAATAATTAAATAGTGATCAGGAAGAGATTCAGTACAGAATAACCATTTATCTAGGTAAAGGAAAGATTTACATCCCCTCATGAAGTAGAAAAGAGGAAAAAAAGCACTCATAATATTATGCTTGTAGATGAGAATAAATTGCTGAATGACCAGAAAGCTTAGATACAATTATACATAAAAATAGCTTGTTTCAAATTCAAGCCTATTACTTCGGGAAACTAACCACTAGGCTGCACCCTGACAAGTAAACTTTTTCAATGATGTGGCATGCTAATTTGGGAATGTTTTAAATTGTTGTGGCTTTTTGTTGTGTCCACAGCATTACTCATACTATAAAATCCATATATAGCATTTTATATAGTTTTCTTGGGCTTTACAAAATATACTCAACTAATTTTTAGTTTGAGTACTATATATTTTCACAAATTCAATTTTTTTTCCTAATAAAAGAGATGGCCCATGTTTCAACAAAAATCCACAAGACGTCCAGGCAAGCAATTTGCAAACTAATCTGTAAAATGAAACAATCTAGCTGATGAGCCATATTGTACTTAAAAAATGAAATTAACTATGCAAAGTAGACAGACAACTGGCACAGTAACTAACATAATGGGGATTACTGGATAAAACCACAATAGCAACAGGGACTCCGCCAATTGGAATAGCAGTATCAGGACCATAAATAAAACAAACCACATAAAATAGGACTAATTGTGAGATGACACCGTAGGTCACGTAATGGCATGCAATCCAAAATGATTACTCTTCCAAATAAATAAAAAAAAAAGATGTGTTACTGCCATCATACATTATAAAGAGTTGAAAGCGCCATCCTACAATCTTCTTCACCAGTACGACCTTTAAGTCTCTTCCGGTTGAACCGGACATATATGTTTGTAAGGTTGTCAAGAAACTTCAAGAGATATGGAACCACCTGTACAGTTAATAGAGCCATTAAAAACTGAATTTGGTTTCAATACAAACAAACATATATACAAGCCACCATTAATTTGGCAGAGCCCACATGATATTGATAATGTACTATTGACAATGTTGTTCTCATTGCCATTCCAAAATACTTGTTTAGTTCAAAAAATATATACATAGAATTACTTTTTATATTATTGTTGTGCTTTACCAGATTTATTCTAATACCAATCAAAATGTTCTTTCAGAACCTGAAAACGTCACCATCATTTCCATACAAACCAAAATTCTCAGCACATAAAAAACAGAACATATCACAACATAAAAGAAAGTAGAATTTATTTTGATGAACATTTTAGCCAATTCTCTTATATATTCTTCTTACATGCATTTGTCCACCAATTTATCATTTCCTATGCACAAAAATCAACTATTCTATAATTAGTACCAAAATTCACTTCAGACAATGATTCATTGTGTTCTAAATGCAATGGTCCTTTTTTTCAAGGGCTAAGCATGAAGTATCCACTACAAAGTAACAGCAAATAGACAGCTAACCGTGTAAAGGCGATAACCATCCATTTCTTGGCGGAAAAAATAAATAAGAGACTGTGTGGCTGAGTTGATCCACTGGTCAAGCACATTAGATGAATTTTGAAGAGTGGCTTGATCAATAGGAATGAATGGTGCAAGCCCCTCAACCTCAAGTCTCTTTGCATTCTGAACAAGGAATCTATATGCATTGTACCAAGGAAGGAAAACATCCCTAACCTGGGAAGAAATAAAAACATAGGAAAGAGAGATTCGGATCAATTAGAGCTCAACAAGATAAAAATACACAATATAGATATCACAAAAGCTTACTGAAATTGAAATCAAATGGAACTATAAGGAAAAAAGCTAAAATAAAAAGGAACACAATACTCACAACACCATGAACCCCTTCCTTTTTGAAACGTAAGGGCTCCGCACGCACCACTGGGGAGTTTATGATGTACAATCGTAACGCATCCTGCACATAGAAAATAGGACATAAGCCTTAGCATGAGTGAGAAACAACAATTGAGTAAGCGGATCAAAATAGTGAAAAACAAATTAGAACAACCAACTTGATCAAACATAATAACACCAAAAATAAATAAATAAACGACTTAGACAAGGATTATGTAATAACTTACAGCCCCATAGTTATCAATGACTTCCAGTGGCGAAGGATAGTTTCTCAAACTTTTACTCATCTTCTTTCCATCCTCTGCCAGGACAAGTCCATTGCAAATGAGGTTCTTAAATGCTGGTTTATCAAATAACGCAGTAGATAACACCATGAGAGTATAGAACCTGCAGAATGAGAAAGTAATTAAAAGAAGTAAACTGCTTGGAAAAACAGATGTTCCACAAGTGTAGTACTGGTACACAGCAGATAAGAATAAATTCTTGCTAGGCAGTTGAGATATTCAGTACTCTATCATCAGAAGATGAACACAGATCCCATCAAACAGGAAGGGCTTATATCAATGATTTGATTAAATAAGTTTGATGTTCCACTCTTGAAAGTAAGGTAAACAGATCTAACAAATTCAATCAAGACATGGTATTCAGAAACATCAACTACCATGAAATCAAGGATTCATATATATATATATATATATATATATATATCTGAAACTGGCGAGTATCATAAAATAGACAACTAAAAAGCAGGAAACCAACCATCCACGAGTTTGATCCAGTCCTTCAGCCACAAAATGCCCCGGAAAGTTGTTCTCAAAGAGTTCAACATTTTCAAAAGGATAGTGGATATAAGCATAAGGCATGGACCCACTCTCAAACCAACAATCAAACACCTGAAAAGATAAAACAACATATTAACATTAAAAAACCATGTAGCAAATTAGCATATCTGTTCAAAATCACCCACGCATATATACCATATAAAGAAGGGAAATACGCTTGATTTTTTTTTTCCTTCCAGGCAGATTAAAAAGCATCCTGGAAAATTTCAAGGCAACCTCAATTCCACAGGAGAAAAATACAATGAACAGAAGAACCCAAATACCATAGAGCACAAAAACATATAGCTCTTCCCAACTATTGAGAGGCCTAAGGCTTTTTACAGTTGGGAAGAGCACAACCAATAGGAATTGAGCTATATGTTTTTGTGCTCTATAGCTCTTCATTTACTATTCATTTACTATGGTATTTGGGTTTATAGTAATACAGTTGGGAAGAGCACAACCAATAGGGATTTTATAGCTCTTCCCAATAGCTCTCCTATACAAATGGGTGTTTCTCATGTCATCTGTATTACTCCTCCCAAATGAAGAGCACAACCACCCAAAAAGAGGAATAACTAATTGGCTTTGCTGGAAGGAAAAATACAGATGACATGAGAAACACCCATTTGTATAGATAGGGGAGACAATAATTTTAAAAGGGAAAATACAGAAGTTGTGACTCAATAGGAGTGGATAATTAACATCACAAGTCAACATGGCCACAATGTCATGAGAAACTCCCATTTGTATGGACAGGTAATGCTACTGCTAATGCATGTCTTTCAATTCATTTACCACTTCCATTTCATTATTATTTCTTCTGAATGAGGAAATATGAGGTCAAGACTAAAGTATGTGCAAAGTGATATATCTAAATGTAACCATGCAATTAAAACAGCAAAAAGCAATGATTTAAGCCTAGGCACTCTACTGCATAGCCCGATTCAAAAATCTTACATCATCCACTCGTCGAAGCACACCGTATTCAAGACCACGCTTAGAAGGAATGGTGATATGATCAATCTTGTGACGGTGCAGATCATCCACCTGTAGAAAGCAGACACTAAGATAAGCACACATGGTTTCAAATATTCTCCAGCAAGATAATCAAGACAAAAACATTTTTTGGGCTCTTCTATTTTTATTTTTCAACAGGAAGTACACAATATTCTGTCCAAAAAAAAATAAAGAGGATGAAGAAGACAAAAAAGACAAAAATTGGCAACAGAAATCAAGATCATCTAAAGAACACAAGCATAAGAAAGACATTGCCTGGCCACGTAGAAAACCAGATTATGATTTTACAGACAAGGAGTGCAACAACATCAACCACTTAACTACCCTATACACTCCAGATTTCGCATAAGCATTAAATGACAGCTATCCACACTACAGCCACTGTGCCACCAAAGCTCCTCATCCAACAACCCACTCCCCAATGGCACAAGTGCTGCTCTTTGTTAAGATCCAAAAAGGTTCTTGTACAACAAGAAAAAATATTCAGATTATCTATGACACACTGATGCTCTTCCATAAAAACCCTATCCCTGCATCTCTTCTAACATCTACTAAATAGATTTAACGTCTTAATTTTGGAAATATTTTCTTCTTCTTCCTCCCTTTGTGTGTGTGTGTGTGTTACCCAATTATTCTGCTCCATAGACATCTCAGGCCTCATTTAAATTCAGTACAGTACACGGCTCTTGGCCAGTAAAATATAAATTCTTCCTCAATGATATTTAGGAAACAGCAGGGCAATCAAATTAAAAAGCTCCAATGGGCTCTTTTCATGCCAGATATCATGCGAATGAAGCAATCTCAAATCACCAATCACAATAACTATGTAGCATGAAACTATATATCATCGCACAATGATCAAAACATTAGAAAATTAAAGGAAAAAGGGAAGGGGTTTTGGGGGGGGGGGGGGGTGTCAAACTTCTTTATATCTAGATATAGAGATAAACCATGATAATCACTTTTTAAGAGTACTATGACCTCATTCTGAGAGGACTACATCATCAAGACAAGTATCAGTTTATATGGAAAGTTCATCAAAAAGAATAATTAGAGTAGACCAAGAAGATAAGGTTCTGTAATATCATGATTGAGACTTGGTAGAGGATGCCTGGCATTCCCTCAAATCACCAATAACTGAAGGGGTCCTGCTAGGAGTATGTTAGGTTTAAGTCAAATCAGGCACCAAGTCCAAAGACATTGAAAACATTAATACACACAAACAGAACTTCAGTATGAACAAAGTGCGTGCATGTAATCTCATAGTGTTGTGCATAACTACCATTTTTTTCTAAATAATAATAGCAATTAGAGACTCAATTTCTACATGACAAAACTGCGAAGTGAAATAGTCAATTCATACTAAGTTGGATGCATTAATGTATAAAGATACAAAATTAACCAACCATGAGAAATAATGAGAGAGAGAGAGAGAGAGAGATCAAACCTTAACACCAGAAAGCTTTTCAAGTTTCTCAATGGAATCCATGACTTCTACTTCCTCACCATCTTCACTAATCCAAATAGGAAGAGGAGTACCCCAAAATCTACTTCTACTAACTGCCCAGTCTCTTGCATTTTCCAGCCAATTTTGGAACCGTTTTTCCTTTAGCATGACAAAAGAACAGATAGCAGGTGTTATAACAACTAAAAAACCTATTACATATTTTCTAACAGGGGATACTTATTTCTATTATCCACAACATTAATAAATGTGACACCAAAATAATCTGAAACTTGTTTATAATTATAACATAGAGTAATTCAAGAAAATCAAAGATTCATAATTCAGCTGAAAAAAATAATCAACTTTCTTCAAGTAGTTTAATTTTCTGAAATCTTAACCACCATATATCTGGGCTCATGACACCTATATATATTCATCAAGAAGGGCACCATTATAATGTAGCCACAGTTTAATTATAACTGATGACACACTGAGGAGTAACCAAAACTGTAGCCACAGATATTCCTTAGTCCACCCTATGGCGGAATAATAAAAGACAAGCATCTCCAAAAAATGCATATTGCAATCACTCTACATTTCATAATTCTGGATATATTTTATGAATCATTCCATTATTCATGATCCTTTTAAAAACACACTTTGAGCTTCCTCCCAAGGGCAGAGTGCCCCTGTATGAGGGCAGTACATGGTTTGATTCATCAGTTATAGGGAATATTTATAATCAGATAACTAATGAACTAAGTCAAATCACAACTGAACCAAACAGTAAACGTACGGGTTGGCGTGTTGTGTGTCTGTTCAAACTAGGATTGAATAGATGGCCAGAAGGAAGAATGCAATTGGACAAAGATCGACTAATCTAGTGTATCGATGAGATGAAATGAGAGAATAAGGTTGGTGAAAAGATGATAGACAAGAGACCAGAGGAGATCAGCTAAGAGAGGAAGACATGAGGGAAGAGAGTGACACTGCTGATGGGCGTAGGAGCAACGATGGAGGAGGCAATGGCAGAATTGGAGAGGCATAGGTGACAGGTGGCATTGAAAAGGTACAGAGAATGGGGATGGGGTTAGAGAGGGACATTTGAGTTTAGGGCTGTTTTGGTTGGATTTAATCACATCCTGGTGACAAGTTTGATTTAAGAAAATTACGAGGTATATGCAGTTTCTTTGTATAACAATGCGCATTATCTTTGTTATATGAAAAAATATATTTCAAACAGTCAGTAATTAGTCAATTAAAAAACTATTATGTGAGCAAACAACTAGGTGTGGTGCAGGTTTGTCTTCAGTTTGGTTATTAGTTAATTACAAAAATATGAACCTGTACACAAATCCAACAAGTAAGGTTGCAGAGAAATTGCAACCAGGCCAAACTATTACACTCTCAGAAGCCAAACAGATTGGGCCAGTTTCAGCTTGTCAACATTTGTATGATAGCTAGCATATAGAAATTTTATGGGAAAACTTGTGCCGTCATAAATTCTATCTAGAACTCAACAATTGTAGACTTAAAAAGGCTGCCAGCTTTTTTTGAGCAGCCACGGTCATTGTTGCAGGGAGATACCATACCTTCACAAAATCTGGAACCCAGTAAGTCTCCTTGTTGTTTCTAAGCAATTTCTCTTTCAATGTTTCTACTTTAACAAACCTGGACAAATATAGAATAGCTTGATCAGGAAGAATAAACGTTAAAAACACACATAGAAATGTAAAATAAGGAAAAGGGAGGAAAAAAATACAACAAAATGAGAGTAAAGAGACATCATATTAAGTAATGTAACTGCGTGAGCCTGTAACATCCCCAATCCCTCCCCAACTCCCTGAGAATCTGTCCAGAAAGAACTACTCTGCATATAGAAGGGGAGCCACAAGAAAAGATCTGACCTCTTGAGTGATATCAAAACACATCACAAGAAGATGGATAATGTCAATGACAAGTCAACAAATACAGTCCACTTTATCAACATACATTGCTTTACAAAGTAAAATTGAGATGCACATCCACAGAATAGCACTAACCCCTCATTAGCTTTTTTCTATCTTCCATTCAGTCAACACGATTATCCATTCTACTTTTAACAATTAACTACTAAAGATCAATCTCATATTTATTATTTATGAAAGTATTAGTCGCAAAAAGTTATTTATTTTTATAATGCTTTAAAAAATTTTAAAGTGTAAGCATTAACATCCCTACAGAACGAAACTTCCCATGATTTTAACTTAGTAGGAATTATCTCTCCATTATTTCTGAGGACTTCCCATGTCAGCATCAAGTACAGGAGAAAACACCATATTGGCAAGATTCCATCAACAAACCAGCAAATAGAAAAACAATGCAAAAATTAAATTTAAGCATCTGTTCCCAATAGCCAGAATTTTCCAACCTTCAGAATAGGGTCACGCCAGCAATTGTTAGCAAAATCAGACATGTTTTTGAAATATTATTTTATGGTAACTGAGTGAGTGGCCCCAGGGGGTGCAAGAGGGGAGGAGTTGAACCATTGAACCCGCTTACGGTAGGAAGCCTCATGAAGTTGGTGCAAAAACTTATACATAACCCAATGACTTTAAAAAATATTTCAGTTCAGAGAGAATTGGATTTGGGAAATCAACAAAACAGATAGCTACAATATGAGTGCAGTCAAGGTTAACGAAAAACTTGGTAAAAATGCACTTACCAGCTTGGAACAGCTCGATAAATCAGAGGAGTTTTTGATCTCGGGCAAAAGGGATATGAATGCATAAAGCTTCCTAACTTAACAAGCCGACCTTTTGCCTGAGCAAATACAAAAAATTACAATATAACAAAGAAAATGGTGGAAAACAAGTAAATGACACAGTGGGTATAAAATTTATAGCATTCCACCCAAAACATAACTTTATTTTCAGGTTCAAACTTTTCTTTTTAACTTTAGTTGACAATGATACTTTAATCTTTCATTCATTGACATCCAAATACAAGATTTAGGACATGAACTCAGAAATAAAGGGATTCGTACAGTTACAAGATAAGTATTGAATTGTATAATGACACAACTGTCAGCAATATTTTCAGAGTTTTCACCCACACAAATATTATTGTTGTTATCCTCTAAGCACTCTCATAATTAAATACATCTGAACCTTACCTTAACTGCTTCAATAATATCCTTATCTGCATCTTTCACGTACTGCCCACTGAAATCGGAAATTTTTGTAGTAAAGCAGCCATCATCATCAACTGCCACAATTAAGTTCTCTCCCTACAACAGAACAAAACAAAGTAAAGGATGAAGTATCTCCAAGACAGGACAGAAAATTCAAGTGTGTGTGAACAAATTTCTTGGGGGATTTAAACATTAATGAAACCTCCCAAAACTAATACAAAACATAGTGCGCTAGAACAAACAGACGAGCAAAAGTAATAAAATTTCAGTTACAACATATTTGGGGGGAGGGGGTGAGTATTTCAAATTGCTCATTAAACAACATAAGTAACACTACCTCCATCCCAAATTGTTGGACTTGTTTAGAAAATCCAACTTTTTAAGGAAACATCATTTAATGAGTTGTATACCAGTTAAAGGGTACAAGTTTCTTCCCTCATTGATTTATACACGAGAAGAATGATATTGACTTTTTAAATAAAATAAAGGGTAAGAGGGAAATTTTATTTATTTGACTTTTCAAAGAGAAATACGTTTTGGGATGAAAAGAACTAAAGTGCGTAGATGATGGAAGATTCCCATCATGAAATCAGAGCAACAGAGCATCAAACTTCACCAAAGCAACATCACTTACAGCAACCAGGTGATTTTCAAGATGATTTTTGTATAAGTATAATGTGCTCTATATTTCTATAAATAATGAAATTTTATTGAAACCAAAAAAGAGACCTAATTGTACAGGATGTATACAACTGGGAACAAATACAGTCACACACACAAACTACAAGCATCCATCAGAGCATTAACCAAAACAATAGAATGACTACCAGTCACACACACAAATTACAAGCATCCATCAGAGCATTAACCAAAACAATAGAATGACTACCTAAAACTGTCATCCAATCTAAATGTTTATGGAAGAAAAGTTTCAGGTCTCATCCTGTCCTTTCAGTGTCCTCAAAGCTCAGGTTGTTTCTCTCCTGCCAAATAGACCACATCAAGCAATGAGGGGCAGCCTTCCTAGAAAAACTGTCGTGATGAAGCCCAAACTTTCCTTGCCAACAAGCTAATAGCTCAACCAGAATCTTCGGCATTATAGAATGAACACCAAACAAAGTGAACACCAAAGTCTACAACTCAACAGCAATACGACAATGAAGTAGGAGGTGGTCTACTGATTCCCCATTACTTTTACACAGAACCAATCTAATATCAAAACTTTTCTTTCTGCAAGTTATCAATCGTCAAAATATTTCCCAAAGCTACAGTCCAAACAAAAAAAACCACTTTGCAGGGGACCTTTGGCTTCCAAATGCTCCTCCAAGGAAAGGAAAAATCACTAACACAAGCCAAAACCCGTTAATAGCTACTAACTTCAAGACCCCTTCTTCCTAGTTGGCAACCAACACATCTTGTCTTTCCCCAACCCCTCAATAAGACCCCATAGATAATATCCATGAAACTAGATAGAGACTCAAGTTCCCAATCCTATATTGCTCTAAATAATTTCAAATCCCAAAATAGAACCCCATTGGAGAACTTCATTAGATCAGCCACAAAAGCTTCCTTATTCTAACTGATTGCAAACAGCTCTAGGAAACACATTCTCAACGGGCTATCCTCACACCAGACATCCTGCCAAAACTTCACTCCAGCCCCAACCCCAACCCCAACCCCAAACTCAAACTAAATATAAAGAGAAAAGGCAGGCCAGCCAACTGTGATAGTCTTCCACAGACTCACGCCATAAGGACTAGTAACAGGATAAGATTACCCGCCTCACCCCTCACTCCCATACTTAACCCCTATCACCCTCCAAAACACATCTCTTTCGGTCCCAAATCTCACAGCCATTTCCCTAATAATACTTCATTAAAATGTCTCAAACTCCTAACAGCTATTCCGCCATACTGAAGAGGGGCACAAACCTTAGACCAATTCACCAAATGGAAATTTGATTCATTCCCCAACCCACTCCAAAGAAAGTTTGTTGGAGTTGTTCCAGTATGACATACTTTATATATCTGCAACTAATCCGATTCAACTCATTTTTTCATACATATCCAATATGATGTTTTTTATTTTTATAAGTATTTTAATGACATTAGAAAAAGCACAAAAAGAGGCATTGTCTTGGTACAAAGAGGTGTACAAAGAGAGACCGCCCCCCAAAAAAAAAAAAAAACAAAAAAATCAAATGAAGAAATTAACATCAAAAATATAAATCACCTAAACGTCTATGAAGTGAAGCATGGAGAAACCAATGGAATTTGAAGTCTACTTGTCTAAAGTCTTGAGAAAAGAAAACTTGATATGTGGCACCAGCAACTCCCTTTCCTCAAATGTATGAATATTCCACTTTCCAAAGACACCACACAAGGCATAAAAACCAGCCATCCAAGTTTTCCCATTGTTGAGTTTTTCTAAACTCCTACTCTGGGAACCCAACATAACAGTCACTGAATTAGGCATTACCCAACCAACTCTGAATAGACATAACAGTAGATTCCACGTCTCCTAAGCAATTAAACAGTATAAGAGAAGATGGTCCATGGACTCCCATTGGATTTACACAATATAATGTGCTTTAAGATACACACATTTTTATTTTATTTTTTAAAACAAAAAGGATAATAAAGGCAACCACCATGTATGGAAAGATTCCACATCTCCCAAGCAATTAAACAGTGTAAGAGAAGATGGTCCATGGACTCCCATTTAATATACACGATATAATGTACTTTAGATATGCACATTGTGTTTTATTAAAAATAAAATAAAAAAAAAAGGATAATAAAGACAACCACCATGTACGGAAAACGTCCAATGACTAGACAATTCTAAAGTGGAGGGGTTTAGGAAGGAAAGAGAGAGGGAACAAAAGATGAACATGGAATAAAATGTGAAATAAAAATGCTCAAACAAACAAGCTCATCTAAAGGTACTAAAGCAAATTTTTCAAGACTCGAGTATGTAGCATTATGTGCATCTTTAATTAAAAATAAATAGAAAAGAAGACCTTGATTATCACTTGATTTTCAATGCAAGCACAATAATCATCTTCACCAAATGCAGGCGCACAATGCACAATTCCAGTACCGCTGTCATCAGTGACATAATTGTCCGCAATAACTCTAAATGCAGAGTCAGAGTACTCCTTAAAATAATCAAAAAGTGGTTCATACCTGCAGTACACAACCTTCCAGTTTCAGTACCCCCAAAACCCCATAATCATATTTTACTAAAAAGGAATTCACAAAAACAGCAGTAATCATCTGGAAGTAATCTGATAACAAATAGTAATTATGCAAAGAGTAACAGTAGTGCTCACTTCAATCCCACCAATGAAGCCCCAGAGACTTTCTCCAACACTTCAAAATGATCCACAGCATCTCCAGTTTTACCAGTTGAAGGTCCCTTGGTCTTCGGATTGGGTTTTTTGGAGTCATCAATAGATCCATTAGCAACATTTGGTTTGGGTTTCTCACTTGGAAGGGCTGACAAACGAGATTCAGCAACCACATATACTTTTCCAGAGTACTTGTTGCGAACCTGGTATTCTTTTCCACCTCAAATTAGATACCAAAATAACATATAACAGAACACTCCCACATATTGTAGGCTATATGTGTGTTTGTGTGTGTGTGTGTGTGTGTTTGACATGAAACGGATACCATTATACAGCAACAATGTTAAATACAGCCATAAACAAAAACAGGCAAATATGTGCCAAGAAAATGAGCAGCAATCTTTACAATCTTTAAACATAATCAGTAAACATACTGCTCAGCAATCTATTTATTTAGGAACTATCAATTAACTTGATAAACACGGTGTATCTTTTTCTCTTTTTGGGGGTAAATAAAATTTCAAATTTGCAAAGTACACAAATATCATAGATATAACAAGATCTAATGCAAATGCAGTCACAAAAGCCTGACACTTTAAGGCATGAGCCTCCAAGGACCCCAACTTCCATATGAAAACATAATTAAAATAAAAATTGAAAAAATTTAAATAAAAGTTAAAGACAGGAAGAGCTTCAAACAGCCACCCTTCAATCCCACAATTTTAAAAACCCAAGAATCTTTTATTTTTATGCTGGGATAAATGTTAATAATGGAGAATCCTTCCAATATAAGTCCTTCAACCCAATCCAACAACAACCAATATAATCATCATTTAAAGGGTAAATTTGGAAATTTTATATCATAATACTCCGTCTAGCTGTGTTAACAGTCTACCACAGAAGCACACATATAAGTTGACTAAACATATTAAACATACCTTCACATAGACAAAATTGGCATTGACACAAAGGGCAAGATTACTAGGAAGGGTCCATGGAGTTGTCGTCCAAGCCACAAAAGCCGCCTTGTGTGTATCACCAATTACTGGAAACGTCACCATCATTTCAGGGTCAGGGACATCCTGTATCACTCCAACAATGTTACATAATTGAATCTATAAAATCAAGGTTCAAGAACTTGTATAAAAATCGGTCATATAATTGCTTTAAAACCGAAATGATAGTTTACTACAAGAGTGGCCAGAACCTAGTTTCCCCAATTTGACTGGTTGGGCATGGCCACCAATCATGAATAAGTTTTTTTTTTAAGAAAGTAGGGAACCTTTCTAAAGAAGAGTCCTTTGGAATCACCTCTAGTTAGTAAAACCTATGGACAACTAACCCCACCCATGAGAACCAATTGCTAGATAATCCAAGGACATTCACTCCTAAGGGGCTAAGCAATCACAGAACAAGGTATAAATAAAATTACATCATACCAAGAACAAGTTATAAGTAAACACTAAAGACTATTAGTTCAGCAACCAAGCCTCACATATGAATGGTAAACAGAAGTTTCAGATCACAAACCCTATATTCTTGACCGGCTTCAAAATTAGATAGAGGTGTCTTGCAACCAGTGCTGTATGGCATGACCTGAAAAACACAACATCCAAGCAATTAAATTGAATCCACTTTAAAATTTTAAAACCTCACCATCACCCAAAACTATAATAATTGTAAGAATTATGGTTTAATAATTAAATTCACAAATTCCTAATAAGCTTGAACTTCAAAGATAATCTATAATTTATCATGATATCAGAACAATTTGTCACGAGCTTCAACTTATCTCCACTCTACCTCCCATATAAAATGCTAATTCTGTGTTGGGTCCCCTTTATATTAGGGGGGTGGGGGAGTTCGAGCCCACATGTGAGGAAAAAAATGTTAGAATTATTATTATGATTAAATTCACCATTTTCAGATAACTTAAGATTTTGGTATAATCAGTAATTTATAATAATAATAAGTTTTTTTTTTTATTATTAGTAACAATAATATATAAATTCAATTTAAATCTCTTTTACTCCTAGAAAATGCAATTCACAAAGATTCAATATAAGAAGAGGAACGGCACATTAGGAATGAGGGAGAACATTCGATATCTTGGGTCAATAATCCTAAAGATTGAGTCATTGAAGATAAAGAGAATCATACGGTAAGAGTAGGGTATATGCAATGGAGAAGCGCATTAAAATATTGTGTGATCATAGAAAATCAATGATTCATAAAGATTGAGAGATTATAGATAATGTAAATTATAGGATTAGAGTAGGGTATATGCAATGGAGAAGAGCATTAAAAATACCATGTGATCGTAACGTAAAATGCCTATTAAGTTAAAGGAAAATTTTAGAAGATTGCTATAAGACCAGCTATACTCTATGGTACTGAATGTTGAGCCGTTAGGAAGAAATATTAAAAATATAAGTGCAGCTGAAATGAGAACGCTAAGATGGATAAGTGAAAATACATTGAGAGATAGGATTTAGAATGAGGAAAATCACTTAAAGATAAGAGAAGCCCCTATCGATGAAAGAGTGCTACATTCAAAATATTTTCTCAACCATTTCACAAGAAATCCTAGGTGACAAGTTGCCAGTAGTTCTAATCTTGGCCCACTACTGATATCACTTTATTACCCTCCAGTAACAACTTTCCATTTAGGATTTGTTGTAAATTGTTATGAAAATCTTGTGGACGTAGCAATAAAAGATGAGAGAGAGTTGCTTGAGATGGGTTGGACATGTTCAAAGGAGAGCAGTTAACACACAAGTAAGAAATAATTTTGACTGAAGTTGAGGGCACCAAAAAAAGGTAGAGAGAAAAAATAAAATGTCATTTAAGTAAGGCTTGGTTGATGAGAATCCATGTGGTGGAAAATAAAATCAAATAGAATGGAGAAAAACATACATGTGGCAGAGGCTTAGTTGTTGGTAATTTCCACAAGCGGGTAATGGGTCTTGAGTTGAAAATTGCACCCTCTTACAAGGAGAAGATGCCAATTTGAACTACAGCTCATTTGCATATGAGAAATTTTGGTATCACTGACTGCCAGTATAAATTAAATAACTACTTTGAAACTTAAAAAAAAAATCAACTTCTTCCTAGTACTAAAACTATCCAGCTCCATTAAAGTGAACCATCATATTATTGAAACCATCAAATCACATCCAAAGGAACTCAGAATGAAATCCAAAAATTTCATTAAAAATTCATTACGTGTCAACTCAATAAGAAGCCATTCCCCAAATTAGAATATGAAGAAGCACAAATTTAACAGTTAACAGTATCACTAGTAACTACCAAATTCTTTAAAAGAGAAACTGATAATAACAAAAAACGAGAAAATTCAAAGATCAACAGATCAAGAAAAATACAGACCTTGAAACCCTTATAAACAAGATCTTTTTTATAAAGTTGGGCAAAGACCCACCACACACTCTCCATGAAGCTCAAGTCCATGGTCTTGTACCCGTTTTTGAAGTCGATCCACCGCCCTGTCCTCCACACTATCTTCTCCCACTCCTCCACATACCTACAAATACCAAATACATAATCAATTCCTTCAAAATTCAATGTTTGTCAACTTAGTCCTAAAAATGAGCCAATTTTAGACATTATTTTTCTTTAAAAATTAACCAACAACATTTATAAAACATATTATTATTTATTAGTACTTTTTTGAAAATTAAAATAAGAATGATTCAATGCCTTTATTTGCTAAAAAATTGAGTTGCTAAATGGACAAAATTTCAACGTTATGAACTAATTTGATAATCAAAGTAAAATTTAATTTTCGTGAAATTATAACCTAATTTGATAATTGAAGTGAATCTTTAATTCAGTATGAACAAAAAAAGCATCCAGATTATTATTTCAAAAATAAAAAATCTAAATGCCTTCATATGCTAATCAAAAACGCATGAACAAGAATTTGAATTGAATTGAAAAACCTGGTGACAATGCTTCGGCACTCCTCGTTGTACTTGTCAATCCCTAGCTTCAAAACCTCTTCGCGTTTGTTGATATTGAGCCGGCGATCGATCTCGTTCTCGACTGGCAAGCCATGGCAGTCCCAGCCGAAGCGGCGAGTGACGTGGAAGCCGTTCATGGACTGGTACCGAGTGACGATGTCCTTGATGGTGCCGGCGAGGATGTGGCCGTAGTGAGGGAGTCCGGTGGCGAACGGCGGACCGTCGTAGAAAACGTACTCCGGCGAGCCTTTGGTCCGTTCGAGCTGAGTCTCGAAGGCCTTGATCTCCGTCCAGAGGCGGAGGATTTCCTCCTCGTGTTTAGGGAAGGAGAAGTCTTTGCCTTCGCATACTTCTTCCATTGTGGCGGTGGCGGAGGCGGATGGCGCTGTGTGAGAGGAATCAGGGTTTTGGAGTTTCGACGCTAAAATGACTCTGGTGGATGCAGTGTGGGTTTTGTTTTCGGGGTTTTTTTTTTTTTTTTTTTTTTTGTGAATTTTATAGTTGGACGGAAATTACGGGTCAAATTACGGGTCGGGTCAAATTTGATTCTTTAAATTCGGGTATGGGTTTTCCTTTAGAATCAGTTATAGAGGACTGTTTTTTTCTTTTTGATAAAAGAGGACTTTATTGGTGACCATACTAGTTCTGTTACTTTGGACGCTTTCCCGTTGATGAGTTTTTGTCTTTATTTTATTTTATTTTCTTTTTGAAAAAAGAGATTTTGTCTTAAAATTTGATTAGGAATTTTGGTTAAAATAAAAAAGGCGTAAATGCACTTTTGGTTCTTATATTTGGGGTCATTTATTGATTTGGTCCCTAAACTGATATTGCTCCTACGTTAATCCTTGATTTCAGAAAATCGTTTTTATTTTAGTTCTTGCCATCAACCCAGTAACAAAAAATTGCATATATGACAAACAGAATGTACTGTTGGCAGATTATATGTTGACATTGCTAATAAAGTAATACTAATAAAACCACATCAACATACCATGTCAACATCTGATTTAAAAATAATAATTTATCAATTTTAACAAAATTAAAAAAACATAAAAACAAAATTAAAAACATAAAAATACATAGATTCATATTTGAAAATGAATACACAAAAATATAAACCCAAATCACAAGAACTCAAGAACACAAAAAATATCTAGGTATTCAACATCTTTCCCAGAAAATTCCTTTCAAACCAAACACTGTTAAATTCACATCTAACAAGTTGATGCCTAAGATTTTCATCACAACATTTTCTTTCCACCCAAAACCAAAAGTTTTCTTATGAAACAAACATACACATACAAACTCAGTCGATTCAGCTCACAATAACAACAAACCCAACCAATCTCATAAATTTTCCTTGAACAATTATCAACATTTTTCCTAGAATATCAAGATCTTCTTTTAAACCAAACACTAAAATAACTCACATTTAATAAACCAATGCTTAAAATACATACAAAATCCCTATCCTCCACCGAAACCTTCAACAAATCAAACTCATAAACCCAAATAAAAAACCCACTGATCAAGCCACATCAAGCCACCAATTCTGCAATCTGTAACCCACATGAACAGATCAAACCACCAATCACCACTACTACCACCAATTAGTCCATCAAGCCACTGCAACCCACTCCAATAACAAACACATCAAACGATACAGCCCCACCCACCATCGGACCAACCAACACTTCACAACAACTACCACCGATCTCAGCCCATCTCTCTCTCTCTCTCTCTAAACCTAGATTAAAGCCAAATCTAAAAGAGAAAGCCAAAAGAGAGAGATCTTGATTCGAGGAAAAGTCAAAAAAGAGAGAGCTGTTAGGATGTGTATCCTTAAATCCTATTGTATGATATTATGTATGACTTAATGTTGTGTTTAATAAAGTTGTTTTATTTTTATCTAAAATAACAGTAACATGAATATTTGGACATTATCATATAGTCCATAAAATGCATAGTATGTGATTTATGTGAAAAGTCACAAAAGATATAAATCACAAGTTCTTTGTAAACTTAGAATTTATAGTTCGTAGTCAGTAATGAAATTGGGCATTTCATTTGCGAAGACTATAACGTATCAACTAAGATGATTTGTCTTGATCATGTAAGTGGAGACTTCTAGTTGACATGTTTTAAGAGTTAAGACATATTGAACTGGACTGCTGTGAGATTTATTATTCTCCTAACGACTGTCAAATGAATAATAAATCTCACGACTTTTATTTCCATGAACTCTTAATCTTGAGAGAATAATAGATCTGATCATGACGTGTAGGTTACTTTGATATATCAGGAATGAAATCTAAAGTAACGGTCAAAACTTTAGTATGTTGGGTAGCCACATTTAGTGTTGATGAAACATATATTCTCAAGATGGAATTCATAGTCTCTTGATGGAGATATAAAATATTCCCTTGAGATAAGTTTAATGGGTTCAGTTATTCAGAGAGTTAGGCCTAACTACTTTAGTAAGAAATTACTAAAGTATATATTTATGAAATTGGATTTCATAAATATATAATGAATAACTTTGAAGGATTAAACTGGGGTACTCAAGAATAAGATGTAGTAATTTTTAAAGTGGCGGTCTATATTCATGACATTGTATTACTACGAATATTTTATGAAGGATTTGCGTGTACAATAAAGTCTTGGGATATAATTTATTAATAAGGTCTAGAGTGCAATTATATTTATATAGTAGTATTAAATATAATTAATAGTAATTTTGGACTTGTCAAAAGTTGACAGAAAAGCCCAAAGTCTATTGGAGTTAGTGTCGTATTAGTCCCTTTTGGTCCCATTCCAAGCCACACACTAAAAGCCAATTGGAAAGGCCCAATAGGCCAGCCTAATTAGATAATCAGTTAGTTATAAAGGGAGAAACATACATAATTTTTTTTTAATAAAAAGAAGCGTAGAGAAAAAGAAAAAGAAAGAGTGTCAGACACACTTTTATTCTCCCTTTGAAAACTGATTGAGAGACTACACATCTTGGGCATAAAGTGGAATTGGAGTGAAGATTAAAAGTATTCCCAAGTGCTTCTAATCTTTATTTTGAATTTCTCCACACCAAGGTACGCTATCTTGTTCTTAAATTCTGAAATTTACATAGTGCATGTTGTCAATCATGAATGAAATAGAGCATCATTTGTTGCTTTTGCTATGTGTTTTGTATGAGATACAAAACCAGATTTGTTCCAACAAGAGCAAGCTTCAGACCTGATTTTTGCAGAAAGAGAGAGGGAGAAGAAGCTTGATTAACTCTCCGTTGGTCTACTTGTGAGCTCTGGCCCGTGGTGGAGATGATGGCTTAGTGAACTCCAACTATGAAAAGTGGAGAGTGAGAGATTCTATCCATGAAGTGTGAAAAGAGTGAGAGAATTTGAGATTAGTCTTTGAGTGTAGGGATTTTTTTAAAGCTGATGAGTGATAGTGAGTTCCAGTTAGCTCAAGCGATAAAGTCTCTGATTGTTGTATAAGAGATCTAGGGTTCAATCCCCGCTTACACCAAAAACTGATTGGTGTCTTAGTCTGACGATAAAGAGTTATCATCAGAAGCGGACGCTATAGATTGAAACTTTCTAAAAAAAAAAAAAAACTGATGAGTGATAAGGTTAAAGAAAATTAAAAACAAAATAAAAAAAATTAAAAAGATAATGATTTTTGATTTTTTAAGAAATGATTTTAGTTTAAATTAGATTTAAGATTTTTTTTTAATTTAGTTTACTTTTTTTTTTTAAATTCCTGAGTTGGCTTTTCTTATTAATTTAAACGTTGATGTGTTATTTAAAAAATGCTAAATATAATTTTTATTATTATTATTTTATTAGCTACGTCAGCAAATAGTGCATTTTGTTTGTCACGTATGCATTTTCTATTACTGGGTTAATGGCAGGGACTAAAATAAAAATGATTTTCTAAAATCAGGGACTGACTTAGGAGCAAAATTAGTTTAGGGACCAAATCGAAAAATTGCCCAAAATGTAGAGCCCAAAAATACATTTACGCCAATAAAAAATGTAATGCTAAGAGCTTCAACATCGGACGGTGTAAATGCCAAATTTAATGATTTTTTAGCAATCTGGCCCAAAATGCTCACTCCAGCCTGACTTGCAAAATATGCCAATTGTAAAAAAAATTGGGATTGTGCTACAGTGCAATTCTACATTTAGAATCACACTGTAGCTCAATTGTAAAACATATATTAATATTTTATGCGTAAATATCAGGCCTCTCTCCACGGTCTCTCATCTCTTTCTCTTTATCGCTCTTTCACACAGCCATCGCTGAAGCTCACCCATCACTAAAGCCATTGCTGAAGCTTTTTCACACCAAGCCTCTATCGTCTCTCTCATCTCCTCTCTCTATGACTCTCTCTTCAAACCGAGATTCTCAAGGGTTTTTGGGTTTGAGTTTAGGTTAAGATCAAAATCAACCAAACCCACAACAAAAAATGGATAGCCAGAACCATCAACACAGAACACAGAACCATCAACTTTGGCAGCAACAATGGTTTTCTTCAAACCATCAACATAGAACACAGAACCCATTTTCTTCAAACCCAAAACCCATGCGCATGAACACCATCACCAGAGCCACCCATGGCTGGACCCACTAAGCAGTGTTTATGTTTGGATTGATGGAAGTGGCAATGATTATTTTGGGTGATTTGGTGGATTTGCTGCTTTGTTCTTGGCTAGGTTTTTTTTTTTTTTTCTTTTTTTTCTTTTTTTGGAGAAAAATCTTGGCTGGGTTATTGGTGGTTAAATAATGGGTTTTGGTGTGGTGGTGTCTATCGTCGGTGGCGGTGTGGTTAAGAGAAAGAGAGAGAGAGGCAGTGAGGAAAAGTGACTGAAATTAGGGATAAAGGAAAGAGGCAGATAATTTTATATTATTTTTTTATTGTATAATTTATATTATTTTAATGCTTTGTATTGTAAAATAAAAGTTGGGTTGTTGGAGTATTGTAAAATGGTATTGTATAAATTGATAAAGTAGTTTTTTTAGATGGTAAAATAAAATAGAATGAGATTTTGGGCTGTGGATGCTCCAAGTCCACAATATTTATTTTAGATTAGATTGTTACTGGAGTATAATTTATTGTGGTTTTTTTTTTTTTTTTTTTGAGGATCAAGAATTTATTGTGGTTATGTTAAGGAAATAGTGTTTTTCAATTAAAAATCACAACCTTTTTAATTATAATGTTTTTCCGAATTTGTATTTAAAATTCTATTTTATTTTTAGTTCTTTAATTTTAATATGGTTTTAAAATTTTAATTTAGTCCTTGTGTTTCTTCATAAAAAAAAAATATTAATTTAGTTTAATTTTGAGAATCAAGAATTTATTGTGGTTAAGTTGTGGAAAAAGCGTTTCTCAATTAAAAATCGTAACCTTTTTAATTATAACATGTTTCCAACTTTGTATTTTCAATTTTATTTTATTTTTTGTTCTTTAGTTTTAATATGGTTTAAAATTTTTAATTTAGTCCTTTTGTTATTTATTAAAAAAAAATAGACATTTAGTTTAATTTTGTCTAATATCGCCGTTTAGAATTTTTCACTTTCCCAAACGATGTGAACTAGAAGAGAGGCAAAAACAATTACACTCGCTTGAACGGTGCATGGCAAATAATGATAACACCATTTGCCCGGTGCATGGCAAATAGTGATAACACCATTTGCCTTTCCTAGCACTAATATCATATGTTATTTTGTTAATCCATCAAAATTCTTTTCTTATTTTCCTTGTATCTTTGAGACCACTATAAAATGTAGATGGAGTTATGGAATAAAGATTAGTACACAGTCTCAAAGGGAAGTAGAACCATGGTCATCAGAACAGCATGCAGCAAAATTTGCTTAAGATGTTAACTCTCTTACATAAAAATTGATTATCATCTGCAAGGTTGTCAAAATCGGGATCCTACGTAGGATCGTGGGAGGTAGGTAGGATCGAAGATCGTAGGATCGGATCGTGAATCGTAAGATCCTACCTATTTTCATATTTTAAGCAAAAAACCTATTTATAGTGACTTTGTATGTTATATAATCACTTAAAATATGAATCCATCCATTAAAAAAAAAAAAATTGCATCATAAAATATAATTTGCACGCACTACATCATTCTTATGTCATTCTAACGAAGCAAAATATATTTAACTTTTGACATAATGTATCTAAAAAGTTTAGTACATGTTTAATTAGCAACTAAGTACCAAAATATTATCTACACATATGGAAAGTATGCTTAATTTTCTTTCTAGCCAAAGTAGACATTGTATATTTGTACTAGAGCTGCAAAAAAAAAAAAAAAAAAGACTCCAAGATACAGAGCATGCTCAAAAAATCACACAGAGAATTTATCAAACAGGTTGTGTGCAATTCTAAACTACTAATTATGTTTACTAATATTTCTCAAAGATTCAAATACTGAAGATCCTATTTCATAATTTTTCAAATTTTACTTAATTTAGTTAACAAAGTAGAAAAATAAAAACCTTAAAAGCTTTGTCAAAATCATATACACAACACAACAATACGGAATCAAACTATCAAAGTACAAAATATATGATAAACTACTAAGTACTATCTACCAAAAGAAATTACCAGAAAGCTTAAAGGCAGCAATAGCTCACGGCAACATCATTGAGAGGGCTGAGAGGTGTTGGGTTTTTGACAGAGGAGTGAGGAGGTGTGGGGCTGAGGTGTTGGGTTTTTGACTAATTTAAAAAAAAAAAAAAAAACGTTAAACTTAAGTTAATAAAGCTTAAAGGCAGTGATGGCTCACCATTAACAAGGCTGAGAGGTGCTGGGTTTTTGACAGAGGGTTGAAGAGGCGTGGGACAAAGGTGCATGCTGGAGTTTTGTGTTTCTAAATAGTTTAGGTTTTGTTTTTGAAAACGTTAGACTTATACCATAGGTTTTGTTTTTGAGATTTTATGTTAACATATGGGTAAATTTAGGACTTCAATTTATTATTGGGCTTCTAAAACCTGTTGGGCTTGTGGGTTTAGGTTTACCCAAATGAATCCCACTTCAAAAAAAAAAAAAAAAAAATTCAAGCCAAATGGTAGGATCGGTAAGATCGGTAGGATCCCATACGATCCTACGATCCTATACGATCCTACACGATCCTACCTACGATCCTAACATTTTTGCGATCCTGGTACGATTTTAAATTTTTTGGTGAGGTAGGATCGTAAAATCGTGCGATTTTACGATCTGGATTGCGATTTTGACAACCATGATCATCTGTTATAAAAATTAAATTACAGGCTCAAACTCTTGAAACTCATAAAAGCATAGGTGTTTCCAAAACAAGTAACAACTATATACATGGAAAACAAATAGCAAAGTAAACCCCTTTCCTTTCTAATTCAAAATCAAGCACTCGATGAAGAATAAGGTACGCATAGACTTTTCCAAAGGGATAGATCGATTTCATTTCTCGAACTAACTCATTAAAACAATGACAAAATTGCACACGTTTCCGCACCAGTACCACGTCTTATTCCTCATATTAACATTACCTAAAACCATGTCTAAAAAATATGTTTGTCAAGAGTCAGATCAATGCTATGAACATGAAGGTTGTCCTTGTCTCTAGTTTTGTCAAATGCCAACTGGAGCCTACATTCAATTTATGAGGTGCAGAAAAGGAATCCCAATCAAACACCAAGTGAACGCTTGCCTTTGCTTCCCACTTCGTATACCATTAATCCAAATGCTGCTTATTTGGGTTGATGAAAACGCTATCCTCATTTCTAAGCATCATTCCAATGCAAACTTTGCAAATTCCTTAACATTAGAAATCAAATTTTATATTAATCTGAGTCTCTTCTCAAAGTGGATCTCGAGATGTTCACACTACACACTTTCTCGAAGTAAATATCTAACTTTGAGGATTAGAGTCTGGTGTTTGAAAACACCTAACTTAATAGGACTTCTTGTGAAATGCACGAGTTAACAGTGAGAATAAGAGAACTTAGGGGGCGTTTGGATTGGCTATTTCCATAACTTATAACTCAGTTTCCATAACTCATAACTCAAAAATGGTGGGACCCATGACAAAAACTTTGTTTGGATGCAAATAACTTAATTTTCATAACTCTGTTTCCATCACTCAATTCTCTGATTTTTGAGTTATGAGTTATGAAAACTGAAAACACATTTTAGCTGTTTCAGTTTCCATAACTCATAACTCAATGGCATTTTTGTAATTAAACACACATTGAGGGACCCACAGCCGCAACGTTTGACCGTTGACTTTTTTTTTTTTTTTTTTTCTTTCTTTCTTTCTTTCTGGGTTCAACGTTAACGTGTTTTTTTTTTTTTTTTTGGGTTCAACGTTAACGTTAGTTTTTTTTTCTTTTCTTTTTTTTTTTCTTCTGGGTTTGGTCTTCACTTTTTTTTTTTTTTTTTTTTTTTTCAGTACCAGATCACCTAAACTCAGGAAAGGAAAAAAAAAAAAAAAAAACTAACATTAAGCTAGACCGAACCCAGAAGAAAAGAAAAAAAAAGAAGAAGGAAAAAGCTGCATTGATTGACAGCCATGGGACCCACAAATAGTGTGAAAACTATGAGTGATGAAAACCGAGTGATGGTGTCAAACGGGTATAATATTTTTAAATGATGAGTGATGGGTGATAAGTGATGAGTGAAGAGTGATGAGTGATGAGAAGTCTTTGGTCCGTTCGAGCTGAGTCTCGAAGGCCTTGATCTCCATCCAGAGGCGGAGGATTTCCTCCTCATGTTTAGGGAAGGAGAAGTCTTTGCCTTCACATACTTCTTCCATTGTGGCGGTGGCGGAGGCGGATGGCGCTGTGTGAGAGGAATCAGGGTTTTGGAGTTTCAACGCTAAAATGACTCTGGTGGATGCAGTGTGGGTTTTGTTTTCGGGGTTTTTTTTTTTTTTTTGTGACTTTTATAGTTGGACGAAAATTACGGGTCAAATTACGGGTCGGGTCAAATTTGATTCTTTTAATTCAGGTATGGGTTTTCCTTTAGAATCAGTTATAGAGGATTGTTTTTTTATTTTTGATAAAAGAGGACTGTATTGTTGACCATACTAGTTCCGTTACTTTGGACGCTTTCCCGTTGATGAGTTTTTGTCTTTATTTTATTTTATTTTCTTTTTGAAAAAAGAGATTTTGTCTTAAAATTTGATTAGGAATTTTGGTTAAAATAAAAAAGGCATAAATGCAATTTTGGTCCTTATATTTGGGGTCATTTCTTGATTTGGTCCCTAAACTGATATTGCTTCTACGTCAATCCCTGATTTCAGAAAATCGTTTTTATTTTAGTTCTTGCCATCAACCTAGTAACAAAAAATGCATACGTGACAAACAGAATGTACTGTTGGCATATTATATGTTGACATTGCTAATAAAGTAATACTAATAAAACCACATCAACATGCCATGTCAGCATCTGATTTAAAAATAATACTTTATCAATTTTAACAAAATTAAAAAAACATAAAAATAAAATTAAAAACATAAAAATACATAGATTCATATTTGAAAATGAATACACAAAAATATAAACCTAAATCACAAGAACTCAGGAACACAAAAAATATCTAGGTATTCAACATCTTTTCCAAAAAATTCCTTTTAAACCAAACACTATTAAATTCACATCTAACAAGTTGATGCCTAAGATTTTTATCATAACATTTTCTTTCCACCCAAAACCCATTTTCAAAGAACCCAAAACCCATGCACATGAACACCATCACCAGAGCCACCCATGGCCAGACCCACTAAGCAGTGTTTATGTTTGGATTGATGGAAGTGGCAATGATTATTTTTGGGTGATTTGGTGGATTTGCTGCTTTGTTCTTGGCTGGTTTTTTTTTTTTTTTTTTTTTTTCTTCTTCTTTTCTTTTGAGAAACATCTTAGCTGGGTTGTTGGTGGTTAAATAATGGGTTTTGGTGTGGTGGTGCCTGTCGTTGGTGGCAGTGTGGTTGAGAGAGAGAGAGAGGCAGTGAGGAAAAGTGACCAAAATTAGGGATAAAGAAAAGAGGAAGATAATTTTATATTATTTTTTTATTGTATAATTTATATTATTTTAATGTTTTGTATTGTAAAATAAAAGTTGGGTTGTTGGAGTATTGTAAAATGGTATTGTATAAATTGATAAAGTAGTTTTTTGAGATGGTAAAATAGAATAGGATGAGATTTTGGGCTGTGGATGCTGTAAGTCCACAATAGTTATTTTAGATTAGATTGTTACTGGAGTACAATTTATTGTGGTTTTTTTTTTTTTTTTTTTTTTTTTTGAGGATCAAGAATTTATTGTGGTTATGTTAAGGAAATAGTGCTTTTCAATTAAAAATCACAACCTTTTTAATTTTAATATTTTTCCAAATTTGTATTTAAAATTCTATTTTATTTTTAGTTCTTTAATTTTAATATAGTTTTAAAATTTTAATTTAGTCCTTTTGTTTCTTAATAAAAAAAAATAGTCATTTAGTTTAATTTTGAGAATCAAGAATTTATTGTGGTTAAGTTGTGGAAAAAGCGTTTCTCAATTAAAAATCGTAACCTTTTTAATTATAACATGTTTCCAACTTTGTATTTTCACTTTTATTTGATTTTTTGTTCTTTAATTTTAATATGGTTTAAAATTTTTAATTTAGTCCTTTTGTTATTTATTAAAAAAATAGACATTTAGTTTAATTTTGTCTAATATCGCCGTTTAGAATTTTTCACTTTCCCTAACGATGTGAATTAGAAGAGAGGCAAAAACAATTACACTCGCTTGAACGGTGCATGGCAAATAGTGATAACACCATTTTCCTTGCCTAGCACTAATATCATATGTTATTTTGTTAATCCATCAAAATTCTTTTCTTCTTTTACTTGTATCTTTGAGACCACTATAAAATGTAGATGGAGTTATGGAATAGAGATTAGTACACAATCTCAAAGGGAAGTAGAACCATGGTCATCAGAACAGCCTGCAGCAAAATTTGCTTAAGATGTTAACTCTCTTACGTAAAAATTGATTATCATCTGTTATAAAAATTAAATTACAGGCTGAAACTCATAAAAGCATAGGTGTTTCCAAAACAAGTAACAACTATATACATGGAAAACAAATAGCAAAGTAAGTCCCTTTCCTTTCTAATTCAAAATCAAGCACTCGATGAAGAATAAGGAACGCATAGACTTTTCCGAAGGGATAGATCGATTTCATTTCTCGAACCAACTCATTAAAACAATGACAAAATTGCACATGTTTCCGCACCAGTACCACGTCTTATTCCTCATATTAACATTACCTAAAACCATGTCTAAAAAATATGTTTGTCAAGAGTCAGATCAATGCTATGAACACGAAGGTTGTCCTTGGCTCTAGTTTTGTCAAATGCCAACTGGAGCCTACATTCAATTTATTGTTAGGATATATGCCCTTAAATCCTATTGTATGATGCTATGTATGACATTATGTATGACTTAATGTTGTGTTTAATAAAGTTGTTTATTTTTATCTAAAATAATGGTAACATGAATATTTGGACATTATCATATAGTCCATGAGATGCATAGTATGTGATTTAGTCACAGAAGATATAAATCACAAGTTCTTTGTAAACTCAGAATTTATAGTTCGTAGTCGGTGATGAAATTGGGCATTTCATCTGCGAAGACTATAACGTATCAACTAAGATGATTTGTCTTGATCATGGAAGTGGTGACTTCTAGTTGATATGTTGATATGTTTTAAGAGTTAAGACATATTGAACTGGACCGCTGTGAGATTTATTATTCTCCTAACGACTGTCAAATGAATAATAAATCTCACGACTTCTATTTGCATGAACTCTTAATCCTGAGAGAATAATGGACTTGATCATGAAGTGTAGGTTGCTTTGATATATCAGGAGTGAGATCTAAAGTGACGATCAAAACCTCAGTATGTTGGGCAACCACATTTAGTGTTGATAGAACATATATTCTCAAGATGGAATTCATAGTCTCTTAATGGAGATACAAAATATTCCCTTGAGATAAGTTTAATGGGTTTAGTTATTCAGAGAGTTAGGCCTAACCACTTTGGTAAGAAATTACTAAAGTATATATTTATGGAATTGGATTTCATAAATATATGATGAATAACTTTAAAGGATTAAACCGGGTACTCAAGGATAAGATGTAGTAATTTACAAAGTGGCAGTCTATATTTATGACTTTGTATTACTACGAATATTTTATGAAGGGGTTGCGTGTAAAATAAAGTCTTGGGATATAATTTATTAATAAGGCCTAGAGTGCAATTATATTTATATAGTGGTATTAAATATAATTAATGGTAACTTTAGACTTGTCAAAAGTTGACGGAAAAGCCCAAGGCCCATTGGAGCTAGTGTCTTATTAGTCCCTTTTGGTCCCATTCCAAGCCACACACTAAAGCCCAATTGGAAAGGCCCAATAGGCCGGCCCAATTAGATAATCAGTTAATTATAAAGGGAGAAACATACAGAATTTTTTAATGTGATTTTTTCGAAAAGAAAAGAAAGAGTGTGAGACACACTTTTATTCTCCCTTTGGAAACTGATTGAGAGACCACACATCTTGGGCGTAAAGTGGAATTGGAGTGAAGATTAAAAGTTTTCCCAAGTGCTTCTAATCTTTGTTTTGAAATTCTCCACACCAAGGTACGTTATCTTGTTCTTAAATTCTGAAATTTACAGAGTGCATATTGTTAATCATGAATGAAATAGATCCTGTTTGTTGCTTCCGCTGTGTGTTTTGTATGAGATACAAAACCAGATTTTTAACCAACATTTATGAGGTGCAGAAAAGGAATCCCAATCAAACACCAAGTGAACGCTTGCCTTTGCTTCCCACTTCGTATACCATTAATCCAAATGCTGCTTATTTGGGTTGATGAAAACGCTATCCTCATTTCTAAGCATCATTCCAATGCAAACTTTGCAATTTCCTTAACATTAGAAATCAAATTTTATATTAATCTAAGTCTCTTCTCAAAGTGGATCTCGAGATGTTCACACTTCACACTTACTCGAAGTAAATATCTAACTTTGAGGATTAGAGTCTGGTGTTTGAAAACACCTAACTTAATAGGACTTCTTGTGAAATGCACGAGTTAACAGTGAGAACAAGATAACTTACTATTTGCCTAAATTACGGTATCTAATATACCCAAGCCTAAGTTATCGGGCGTACTTGAAGTAAAGTAAATTGCCAGACACGCAGGATTACAACCTACTTAACACAATAAATACTAAATTAAAATAAGAACGTGTACAAACCAATGGCATTGCCTATAGGGTATCTAATTTTTTAAGATACTACTACAATTGTTCTAAGTGTTCTGTCAGATTATGTGTGTCCCATCTTATGGAATGAATTCTCAATTTATAATTAAGACTGACACAATTATGTTAGTCCCTTCTGCTATGTGTCATTTTTTTTTTTGATAGGCTGTGTGTAATGTTTTGACTGCATCTTTAGTGCCAAATATCTCTGAGTATTAAGGCTTGATAACCTCTTTTAATCGCTTCAAGGGAACCGTTACCTTGCTACTTTTAGTTGCTTGGCACGTCTCAAAGTAATCGCTGGAGGTCGTCCTTCCATGTAAGTATCTTTTATGGGCTTGGGCTTTGGTATATTACCTTGCTAAGGAAGCAGGTGGCTGATTGATGTGTTTGGTAATGAGGGCCACCCAATGAGAAATTTATTACTACAATGACATATTTGATGTTTATTTTTTTGAATTGATAAATTTATGTGGCATAAACTATAAGACTGTTTGTGTATATATAGCAGTAATCTCAAAACAATACATTGATATAGTCTGGTACCGAACATTAGTTCCAACAAACAAACTAGAAAAAGCAATGAAACAGTATTCAAAATTTTTTAAATATAATATAATTTAATAATTAGGAAATACATAAGGTTTGTTACATGTGTTTATTGTTATCATGTTATAATAACTTTTTGGTATAAACTTAGAAATTCAAAAAATAAATAAAGTTAGTGATTGTTCAAGTATTATAGATAATGTATTATTTATGTATGGATGAGTGTGATTGTGTGAGTCAATAATTAATACAATGCCAATGAATTGAGTTTTGTCATTTAGTTTGAATTTTTTTTATAAAAACAATGACAACTGCATTAAAATAAAAATATTATACAAATTTAACAAAATAAAATGATTGTGGGTTCCAATTAACTCAATTGGTAAAGTTTTTAATGGTTGTATGAGAGATCTGGGGTTCAATCTCCCGCCTACATAAAAAACTGATTGATGTGTTGGCCTGATGATAAAGAGCTATTATCAGAAGTTTTAAGAGATAGTTTCAACCTATGACATCTATTTCAAATGATTAATATAATAAATTTTATCAGTTGAGCTAACTATAACATACTAGATAATAATAACTAATAATGAATTATCATGTAATTATTTCAAAATAGAAAACTTGAAAAAAAAAATTGTAAAACGAAATATGGGTGTGTGTGTGTGTGTGTGTGTGTTTTGTCAATAACTCGATGTATTCAGGTTATCTTTTTATTAAATTTTGTTTAATTTAAGTTTTTTCACGAATATTTTCTATAATTAAACAAAAAAAGTTTCTTAATGACCTACCGAAAAAAAAATTCCACCACTCACATTGCAACATTTTCTTTTTATGTTCCTAGTTACAATAATATAACTTCGATTTTGGTTTTAATAATATGTTTTAGTCCACCAAATGGATGATCACGCATTAAGTTGATCTCAAAATATTAGCTTCTCTTGATGCATAATAATGCCTTAGTACTACATTAGCAATAGATTTACAAAAATTTAAAAATTAATAATAATAATAATAATAGATAGGAGCAAGCAATAGTTCCCTCCCAAAACCCCCCCCCCCCCCCCCCCCCAAAACAAAAAGCGAAAACTTCCCACAAAGCAACCAACATATCTCGTAATTTCCTGAACAAAAGGTGATGGTTCGTATGTATATAGTGGGTCTCACGTAAAACTAACCCTTTAAAAAAAAAAAAAATTTTTTTTTTTTTTTAAATTACTTGCTTTTATATATATATATAGGTAAACTTGTGTGCTCTTTTATTTATTTATTTCTTTTTGTAAAATTTAATAATTTTCACTAACTTCATTACATGCGCTCCGTACATGCGATAAGGCTCTTTTTTTATTTTGAGTTTAATGTAATTTTTCAATTTGAATTTGTCTATTGTTAGTGAGATTATATAGGAAGAGATTTTTAAGAAGTTAAAATTTAGGATTTTGAAAAGGATTAAACTGCCGGGTTTAGTGTGTGCTAGTTTTTAAGAAAAAAAATATATTAAACGTATATGAGATAATTTAAATAGAGAGTGTGTACTAATTTTTAAGGAAAAAGTTTCTTGGGTAGTTTTTTTTTTTTTTTTTTTTTTTAAATTTTGTTGCATTACAATTTTAACTTTATTTTTGACATTTTTTAAAATTATAACTAACTTCTTGAATCATTTTAATATATAGACTAGCTTATGAGCACATGTTCGCGTGCTTGCTCATATACTCTTTTATTTTTTGGATAAGGGTTAATTCACGCGTGTCCTCAAAGGCTCTTCTTGTAATACCCCACATAATTTTTTTTAAGAGTTTTCTTTAAAATAAAATTGATGGGCCATAGGTTTTCTTCTATTTATAATTGCAGCCCACTACCCACTAAGCCCACATCTTATAAAAAAAACTACAGTTTAGAGGAAGAGATAGTTAGGGTTTTATCTAAGAAGGCTAAGAGGTGTATTCTTTCCTTGGAGTTAATCAAAGAGGCAACTAAAGAATTCCAGGGATGATTTCTCATTTGTTAGAATCAAAGAATTAAAAAAAAAAAAAAATTAGAACCTTAATATATGTATAGGATTTTCACGGTTTTCATTAGGGTTAATAGGTATTAAACCCCTAGTTGCCCACTATATGCATTCTAGTACAAGCCGTGAATTGAGAAAGATTATGTATATAGCTTTACATCCTCATTGGTTTATATATATCCATGAACAAGTCACGAATCATACCTTTAGTCAAGAGGCTTTCACCTTTTCAATTGTGGTTATATATATATATATATATATATATATATATATTAGGATAGTTGTAAGGTTTTCAATTGTGGTTATATATATATATATATATATATATATATTAGGATAGCTATAAGGTTTTCTATAGTGGATATATATATTAGGTGGCTTTAACGTGTTTGGGGTTATGTATATCAACTTAAACCCTAAAGTATTAGCTACTGCCTTTGAGTTTTGATTAATTCAAGGAAAAACATTTTTGGGTGGAGATACTTTGCATTAGTGCTATCATTTAGTTCAGCAAAGTATTTTACTAGTGAATCAATTTGTATAATTTAGTTAAATTTTTATTTTGTGGAGGAAATTAAGAAATTTCCATTATTGATTATAGGTCCTATTTAAGAGTATTTTGAGGCTTTTTGGAGGTTGTTTCGGCTGGACTTTCAGAGTGATTCAAGTGCTATAAGTAATTATGCATAATATGTACAAGTTTTGTTCTTTAGGTTCTTAAAAGTTATATATTTTTTTAGCTCACGTTTTAAAAGTTTATCAAAAGGTATTTTTACACTATTAAAAGAGAAATTTTAATTGGCTTTTAAACAATGTTTTAAGAGAATTTTCGAATTTTAAATAACGTTTTGAATGTCCAAATCCCATTTAAAAGATGATTTTTAAACTAAACTATTTTTCAAAAATAATTGAGTATCAAAGTAAGTTTTCTAAAAAGATTCTTGTTCTTTAAATTTGTTTCAAACTAAATGATTTTGAAGTCGTATTCTTATTTTTTCAAACGGTATTTTAAGACGTGTCTATTAGCAATTGGATTTTCAAACTTGCTCAAGAATTTTAAAAATATATATATAAACTCTTCAGTTTCTATTCGTTTCCTAGGAGAGTCAAGCATCTTTTGATTTATGTTTCAATCTGTTATTATAATATTCAACATGCTTTTATTGTTGGAATAATTGTTAATTTTGAGAAAATTATTTTATGTTGTATAAACTTTGTTTTTTGTGATATGTGACTCAAAATGAATGTTTTTAGAATTGATCAGATATATGTGTAAATCCGCTCACAGGATTGTATGTGAGAATATGTGTTGATCCCTCACCAACAAGGATTAGATGTTGGTATCCGCTCACATGATTGTATGTGAGAATATATGATGTGTATATGTGACACCGTGCTCTGATCAATTATTTGTATGTGTTTTCGAAAGACTTAAAGATTTGATTTTGTGTGTATTAAGTGATTTCGTATATGTTTAGAAAACTATATTGGATATTTTGAGTGAAATTGTGAAATTAAACTCGTGCTTTGCTTGACTCTATTCCAATGTATATTCTATATAATTACTTACTAGATGTGTGGCTCACCCCATCAATTAATATTTTCAGATTAAAGTGTAGATGGGAATTAGAACCCTTGGATCACTTGTAAGGTGCAAGGTAGAACATGGAAGTTGTAGGCGACTACAATATTACTTGAAGACTCATAGAATTTTAGTTACCTTTGTTTTGGTAATTCACGTTTTATATAGTGGAGATGGTTTCCAGTTTGTGGAGTTTTTTTAAAAAAAAAAAAATTATTAGTTATTTTGTATTTCCGCTTTAGACTTCACAGTATTTTAGAGATTATTATAAATTGTGGATTTTAGTTATTGTAAGAGATTTATCAGTAGCATTGTTTATTTGGAGATTTATGGAACTATGTTTAATAAATTATTTTTTTATTGAGGTAGATAAGGCTAGCAAGTTAGTCATGCATCTAAATTCATGTTTCATGGATTTGGGTTGTGACACTTCTATTTTTTGAGTAAGGGTTAATTTAGAGCATTTATTATAATTTGGGATTACTATATTTTCCAATCACAAAAAAAATCTTAGGGGTGTGATGAGTATTTGAAAACCATCAGGAGAGTGATCTTATTTTGTAGGCAATATTTTAATGGGAGTTAAAGATGTATTTACTTATAAAAAAAAAAAAAAACGTGTATATATCTATTTAGTTTAGTTTTTTTATTGATAACTATTTAGTTTTTTTTTGGATATTTAGTTTAGTTTTTTTTTTTTTTTTAAATTAGTACTAATGTTTTTGGATAAATGTAGCGTGTTTTTTTTTTTTTAATAATAATAAAGTAGTATTAGAAGCTAAGGTTTTTTTTTTTTTTTAAGGAAAAAGACAATAGAAACGTAGGTCGTTTAATTAATTTTTCTATTAAAAAAGACAATAAACCTCTAGTTGCTTTGAAGAAATGAGTTAGTAGAAGAGTGTTTCTATTTTGTAAGCAATGTTTTAGTGCACGTTATGTTAGATAAAAATCTAGTTTTGTATCTCATACAAAACATACAGCGGAAGAAACAAACAAGGATCTATTTCATTCATGATTGATAACATACACTATGTAAATTTTAGAGTTTAAGAATAAGATAGCGTACCTTGGTGTGGAGAAATTCAAAACAAATATTAGAAGCACTTGGGAACATTTTTAATCTTCATTCCAATTCCACTTTACGCCTACGACTAAACCCATTAAACTTATCTCAAAGAAATATTTTATATCTCCGTTAAGAGATTATGAATTCCATCTTGAGAATATATGTTCCATCAATATTAAATGTGGTTGCCCAACATACTGAGATTTTGATCGTTACTTTAGATCTCACTCTTGATATATCAAAGTAACCTATACATCATAATCAAGTTCAGTATTCTCTCAGGATTAAGAGTTCATGCAAATAAAAGTCGTGAAATTTATTATTCATTTGACAGTCGTTCGGAAAATAATAAATCTCATAGCGGTCTAGTTCAATATGTCTTAATTCTTAAAACATATCAACATATCAACTAGAAGTCTCTACTTCCATGATCAAGACAAATCATCTTAGTTGATACGTCATAGTCTTCGTAGATGAAATGCCTAATTTCATCACTGAC
Organism: Castanopsis chinensis; assembly: GCA_032878915.1. Lineage (NCBI taxonomy): Eukaryota > Viridiplantae > Streptophyta > Magnoliopsida > Fagales > Fagaceae > Castanopsis > Castanopsis chinensis. The sequence goes on from JAVQMG010000059.1 coordinate 324,192, forward strand.
TACGAATTACAAATTCTGAGTTTACAAAGAACTTGTGATTTATATCTTCTATGACTTTTCACATAAATCACATACTATACATCTTATAGACTATATGATAATGTCCAAATATTCATGTTGCCATTATTTTAGATAAAAATAAACAAATTTATTAAATACAACATTAAGTCATACATAGCATCATACAATAAGATTTAAGAGCACATATCCTAACAAGTTAGATATGTATTTTTATATCCTTTAGTTTTGTCTTTACTTAAACCTTGGGGTGTAGGAGTATTTTGGAACAAAAATAAAAATCTGATCAAAATAGGGAAAGATCCTTAAATAATAGTATAAAAAATATATAGAAGAAAAGAGATAAATTATAAATCAGGATTTCTGCAGTTTTCAATCATAAAACTATCTAGGAGTAATTATTTCATTCGAAAACACATAGCACTCATCACACCCTTAGGTATTTTTGTGATTGAAAAATGTAGTAATCCTGAATTATGATGAATGAACTCTATTAATCTTTTCACAAAAGAAAAAAAGAAAAAAAAAGAAGAGTTGTGCTCAAAGGCTTCTTTGACTTTTGTTAAATTACCGATTGTCTCAAAAGTTTAGTTATTGGGATATGATAAATTTAATTATTTAACCACATACTTTTTAATACTCTCTCTCACATGTGGATCGAAACTACCTTTTAATAGATGAGACCCAAGGCTTCTTTGATCTTTGTTAAATTGCTGATTGTCTCAAAAGTTTAAGCTATTGGGATATGGTAAATTTAATCATTTAACTACATATTTTTAACACTCTTCCTCACGTGTAGGGCAAAGTACCTTTTAATAGGTGATGCCTAACACGTGAAAATTTAAATTGGAGATAGAGTAGAGAAGATAAGGATCGAATTTAGAATCTCATACTCTAATACCATGTTAAATTACCGATTGTACTAAAAGTTTAAACAATTGAGATATAGAAAATTTAATCATTTAACCACATATTTCTAACAACTTAGGAGCCTAACTAATCATTTATCTTTGTCTTATTAAACAAAAAAAGTTTACTATCATGGTAACCTTGCTAATTTCCCACTGAAAATTAAGTTCATTTTGTACACCATCTCTTATAACCACATTGACAGTGCTGGAATTTCAAATTATGAGCTTGTATCTCGTGAGAGAGGTGTTGACGTGTATTAGGGTATGCGGGCTTTAGGCCTACTTTGTTTACTTGTATAGCATACTTATTTGTATTGTACACTCTGCCTCCTATATAAAAGCACTTATGTATACTCTATTACTTGAGAAATACAATACACTTATTTAGTATTTTCAACATGGTATCAAAGCCATTGCTCTAACTTTTTCTTCGTAGTCTTGTCTCTTATTGGTGTTATGCCAGACTCACAATTGCTTTCGCTGTTACAACTACTGCTGCAGCCATTCGCAGTTAAACCTCTGACGCATCTCAGTTATCCTCTCTAGTTCCAAACTTGAAGTTGTCGTCATTCAGAGTCTTAAGACCACTGCCATATCATCGCCGCCGTGATCCTTGCCTCGATTGTGTTTTTGCTTGTACCACTAAGATCGTCCTCCGCCTTTCTATGACTTAATGGAAACTTGACCATCATCCGAGGCCCCATGCACCCTCATGTGCCGCCCAAAGTTTCGACGAGTTGATCCACGCACCTCACATGCTGCTGGGTTACCTGCTGACGTCATCACTTCCATGCTAGCATCCACGTAAGCACTAGCTGACATCATCACTCCATGTCATTACTTACGTCATCAGGCCACATCATTGACACGTCATCACCAGTTAGCCACTTACGTCAACAAATGTCAGCTACTTGCGTCATCTTGCTGACGTCATCACAGGGAGTTGACTGTGATGTTGACTGTTGTCTATTGACTTTGACTGTTTACTTTTTCCCATAGTTAACTTTTTGTAGTTCAGGTGCTCCTTACCCAGTTTTTTGCGTATATTTCACTTTTGCAGTCTATTTTTGCATATTTTAAATGAAGAATAAGGACATGTCTTCTTTTTATTGCAATAATCAATGCCGACAATCCAACAAATGTTTTTGCAATTTTTGCAAACGTTTTGGCCATAATATTGAGACTTGCTATCAACGCAAAAAATTAGTTGTTTCCATTTCTGTTGCTGCGGTTGCTAATAGTGAAAATGTCCAACCCATGGTTCCCGTCTCTACATAGTCTAAGTCTTTTGGATCCACTTTCACCATTTCCACAGATGACCTTAATAACATCATTGCTAATGTCATTCACATGGTTAGTAATGCATCTTATTCCTCTCCTCTCTCAGCTTTGTCTAGTATGTCGCCTTCCTCTTGGCTTATGAATTTTGCTTGTTACAATCACATGACACCTCACTCGTCCTTATTTTCTGACCTTAAACTTGCACCACACCCTTTTAAATATTCGCATAGCAAATGGTTCCACAATGTTTGGTCATAATATAGGTTTTTTTTTTTACCTCCAACCTCTCAGTTCCTGTGATCTTTAATGTTCTTGACCTTTCTTACAATTTATTTTTTGTGAGACAATTAGCTAAGTTGGGTTATCATATTATCTTTGATTATTCTTGGTCTATTGTACGTGATCCAAGGACGAGACAGGAGCTTAAGATCTGTCCCATAGTTGGGCGTATGTTTCTCATGGACAACCTTCGTCTTCCACTTGTTGCTCTTGTTTTTGTTGGTGGAGCTGCTGCTGTTTCTTCTATTCTTTCTCTTGCACTTTGGCATGCCCAACTTGGTCACGCATGTTTCTCTTGGGTACAACACTTAGCTTCTAGAGGTTTGTAAGGTTCAGTGTCCATAGAAAATTTTGATTGTGTTTCATGTCAGTTAAGAAAACAACTAGCTTTGCCTTTCAATACTAGTGAATCAATGTCCATTGATATTTTTAATCTAATTCATTTTGATGTCTGGGGGCCTTCCTCTGTCTCTATTATTGGTGGATCTCAAGATTTTGTTGTCTTTATTGATGATTATTCTCGCTATAGTTGGATTTTTCATATGAAACATTGTTCTGAATTACTACAAGTATATTCTAATTTTGCAAAACAAAGTTGAAACTCAATTTTCCAAACATATCAAAAATTTTCGATTTGATAATGATCTTGAGTACACTCAATATGTTTTCAAAGCTGTTTTGCATTCCTATGGCACTGTTTATCAATTAACTTGTTCAGGTACCTCTCAGCAAAATGGTAGAGCTGAATGAAAATTTCGTCATATTCTTGACATTATTCGTGCTCTCTTTTCTTTACCAAAGTTCCTACTCTTTTTTGGGGCGAAATTGTTCTTTAAACTGTTCATGCTATTAATCGCATTTTAAGTTCTGATATCCAAAATCAAACTCCATATGAATGCCTTTTTGGGTCACCTCCAGACTATGACCACCTTTGCTCCTTCGGTTCTACTTGTTTTGTTCTTCTTCAGCCAAATGAGCATAAAAAACTTAAGCCTCGGTCAAGGCTTTGTTGTGAAACTCAAAAGGGGTATCAGTGTTATGATCCTATCTCTCATCGTCTTCGTATCTCTTGCAATGTTGTCTTTTGAGAACATCACTCTTTTGTCAAGTTCTCTCACTTCCGTGCCTCTCTATCTTGCTCTTCTTTCTTAGATCTTTTTCCAGATGAGGCACATGTCCCTTTTGTAGCTACTCCTGATCCTCTTGTTGTTGCTCTTGATTCACTTATAGACTTCTCTATCCAACCACTAGATATCTAAAATCCCTTTCCTAGTTCACCCTTTAATGAATAAGTGGAAGATGAATAGGTCGAAGACGAGCTACCCAACCCTAAGCTTAGGTCCCTTGCTCCTGCTCTTGCTTCACCTAAAGATCTTGCACAAGACATTTCACCTTGTCACTCAACTCGGGTAAAATCCATTCCTGCACATTTACTTAACTATCATTGTTACACTGCCCTTGCTACACTGCACGAGCCTCACACCTATCGTGAGGCTTCCACTAACCATTTATGGCAAATTGCAATGAAAGAGGAACTTGATGCATTATCGAAAAACCATACTTGAGAGTTGGTGACTCTCTCCCCTACGAAAATTGTGGTTCGTTGTAAGTGGATCTACAAAATTAAGACTCACTCTGATGGGTCCATTGAGTGTTACAAAACTTGTCTTGTTGCAAAAGGTTTTCCACAGGGGTATGAGATTAATTATGAAGAGACATTTGCTCTAGTTGCGCGTATCTCATCTGTTTGTGCCCTCTTAGCTGTTGCTGCTGCCAGTAAATGAGATATTTTTTAGATAGATGTCAAAAATGCATTTCTTAATGGGGATTTAAGTAAAGAAGTTTATATGCAGCCTCCTCTTAGTCTCTCTATTGAATCAAATAAGGTTTATCACCTTCGACATGCACTTTATGGCCTTAAACAAGCTCTATAAGCTTGGTTTGCCAAATTCAGCTCTACCATCTCTCGCTTGGGTTACATGGTCAGTCATTATGATTTTGTCTTATTTCTTTGTATCACTGACAAATGCATTATTTTACTTCTCCTATATGTGGATGATATGATCATAACTAGTAATGACTTTAGTGGCATTCAAGAACTCAAGAATATTATCAGTCAGTAGTTTGAGATGAAAGATCTTGGACATCTCAGTTACTTTTTGGGTCTTGAAATCACTCATTCTACAAATGGACTTTATATTACTCAAGCTAAATATGCCTCTAAACTCTTGTCTTGAGCTAGACTCATTGATAGCAAGATTGTTAACACTCTAATTGAGCTTAATGCGCATCTAACTTCCTCGGGGGGGAAATCACTATCTAATCACTGTCTAATCCCTCTCTTTACAGACGCCTGGTTGGCAGCCCAGTTGATCTCACTATCACTCATCCAAACATTTCTTATACTATTCACTAGGTGAACCAGTATCTGTCTGCTTCACGATTGACTCATTATGCTGCTGTTCTGCGCATTCTTCGATACCTAAAAGGCACTCTCTTCCATGGTCTTTTCTACTCTGCTCAGTGTTCTCTTATTATCCGTGCATTTTTTGATGCTGATTGGGCAGGAGATCCCATTGATCACAGGTCCACCACTGGTTATTATTTTCTTCTTGGTTTTTCTCTGATTTCTTAGGGAAGCAAGAAACAAACTCATGTGGTTTGCTCCAGTACTGAAGTAGAATATCGTGCCCTTGTTGATACCACATCTGAGCTCTTTTGGCTATGATGGCTTCTCAAAGACTTAGGTGTGTCCATATCCTCTACTATTCTTCTTTATTGTGACAACTAGAGTGCCATTCATATTGCTCACAATGATGTCTTCCATGAGCGGACTAAATACATCGAGATTGATAGTCATTTTATCCATTATCATCTTGTCCATGGTGCTCTTAAGCTAATCTCAGTTTCCTCTGAAGATCAACTTGCAGATATCTTTACCAAGTCACATCTTAAAGGACACCTTTGTACTTTGGTTGACAACCTCAAGTTGGTCTCACATCCACCTTGAGTTTGAAGGGGGCTATTAACGTGAATTAGGGTATGTGTGCTTTAGATCCACCTTATTTACTTATATAACATACTTACTTGTACAGTACACTTTGCCTCCTATATAAAGATACTCATGTATATTCTATTATTTAAGAAATACAATACATTTGTTTAGTATTTCTAACAAGAGGAAATTGAACTCAAAGTTTCAAATATTATTTCCAGTTTTCTTCATTCATAGCATTAAAAAGTATAAAAATGACAAAAAATAATACACAAATTAAATACTTTTTTTAAAAATCAATATATAACCATTTAAATAACTATCTACTAAAAATTGTTATCACCAATTCTGATTCATCTATATATTTGTAAGATGATACTGCAAAATTGGAGGTGGACAGCAGACATTCCATTGCTGTCCACATTTTTGTATTTATATTCAAACAGGGATGGACAGGTGGGCGTCCAAGGGGGCCCAGGTCCCCTTGGGTCCATTTTTTTATATTTATATATTGTAGTTGACCCCCTTCCAAAACATTGGGCCTCCTTTCTCCCTAATTAGCCTAAATAGCTTAACCCAAATAGTAGCTATCCAACCTAAAAACTTAACAAAAACAATAAAAACATTCATAATAGTGATTGTATTTTAGCAAAAAAAACTTCTTTACCACCAAAGAACTAAAAAATCTTGTATTATTAGAGACGCTAAAGCTAAATTTTTTGCAACTATAGTAAATTGATATAAATACTAGTTAACTGTAATAAGTTGTTAAAAATAAAATACAATATTTTATTAAGATTATATATCTTCGTTCAATTAAAAAACTCAATTTCTCTCTCTTCCTCTATTATTTTAATGAATAGTTTATATTATTTTGAATGAAGTGATAAGAAAAGAACATTTAATATTGGGTGTATTGTAAAATAAGGTGGTAAAATAGATAAAGTAGCGTTTTTGAAGTGCTAAAAGCTAAAATTTTTAGCACCACCATATTGAATGCTCTAACTTCAACGAAAAAAAATCTAAGCCAGCCTAGTATTAAAAAAAAAATGATTTTGTTTTTGATTTTGTCTTTGTTGGTAGATGATTGCATGTTAATGTATTTAGAAACAATGATTTTATGTATTTATAATTTTTTAATACTATATAGATGCTTATTTAGGGATTTTTTTTTTTCTTTTTACTCTAGTCCTTGCTAACTTAAAATCTTGGATCCATTCCTGCATTCAGATATACACTAGATGAAAATATGCGTAAGTTACAACTAAAAGATAATTACAACTTCAAATTATGTGAAAAAAAAAACAATCTGCAAAGTCTACCTCTATCACCACGAATTTCAGGAATTTTAGCCACACGTCACTTCATCACTATTATCATTAAAGCCTATAGTATAATCATTAAAGGCTATAGTAAAAAAAAAACATCCCATGGTAATCAATTCTCTCTCCCCTGTAGGAGTTTTCTCTCTCTCGTGACAAAACGAGACTTTTCTCCCCTAAGTGTCAGAGCTTAAGGGTCCTTTCTTTTCCTGGTCTCTCTAGTTTCTTCTTTCTCTACCTTTTCTCATCTTTCTCTTTCCCCAAAATGGAGAAAACCATCGTTGACAGTCTCAAAAAACTACAGCTAACAAAAGAAGAAGAGGAGGATATTTTTATCTCTTCAAATAGTTCGTTAGACTTGCTGGAAGAATGTGAGTTGAGCCTGTTTGGGAGATTATTGGCAGATCGGAACCAAAAACCAGAGAGCATTCAAAAATACTCTGCGATCAGCATGGAAGATGGGGTCCGATCTTAGGATAGTGGAGGTCGGAAACAATGTTCTGCAATTTAAGTTTAGTTCGAAGTTTCAGCTTGAGTGGGTGGAACGAAGCGGACCGTGGAACTTCGAAAACAACCTCCTTCTCTTAAGCCAATGGAGAAAGGGTCTAGCTTTAGCAAATTTGGTCTTCACTCATACTCCATTCTGGGTCCAGATTTGGGGGCTACCCTTTGAATGCTTGACCGAAGATACTGGACGTGATATAGGGAGCAAGATAGGGAGAGTCATAGAGGTGGACAAACGGTCATGGCAAGCAGATCAAGCCAAGTTCATGCGAGTAAGGGTTGATCTACCCATCGAGAAGCCATTGAGAAGGGGCGGATACATTACAAACATGGATGGTGAAAGGTGCTGGGTCTCCTTTAAATATGAGAGATTACCTACCCTATGTTTTATCTGCGGAAAAATAGGCCATGACGAAAAACATTGTGGGTTGGCAACTGAAGGTACTCCATCGGAAAGGCAGTATGGAGAGTGGCTGAAAGCGGGTTACAGCTCGAAAGGAACAAATGAAGGACTCAGGCAACCGGGATTTAATAGCCATGAACCAAGATGTGATGGCACGCCGGAGAAGACGATCCAAGCTTCGGTGGGGGAGTTGGTGGATTCAGCTCAGAAGGTGGATGGGAGTGGTAGGCTGAGCGGTAGGGAAAATCTCGAAGGAAGAGAAAAACTTGAATGCTCTGGAAAACAGGGATATGATGCAAAGTCAGGTATGGGTGCAGTAAGTAACCAGAGTGGATGGGACAAGTTGGGTTCAGAGAAGCAGGAAGTAACTAAAGGAATGGGTATTTGCATTACGGAAGAGTTACCTAGGAGTGATCTGGTCAAAGAGCTGGTTAAAACTAAAAAAGGGGGGTCAAGCGAAATGGGCCAGTCCGTGAAGCCCAAAATGGATGAAAAAGAAGAGACAAGGCCTCCTAAGCCCAAGTTAGATAACAATCAAAATTATGGTGGGAGAAATGAGCAAGCCGGCCCAAGTATAGCAAAAGGTGGAGTGGGTAAGGGAAAATTAAAAAAGTTTGCCAGGGAGGTTGGAAAGGCCCAAACCACGGTGATGAGTACACAGGAGGCAGCAATAGGCACTAAGAGGCGTGAAAACACAGAGGCTCTGGCAGAAACTGAAGGCCGGCCCCAAAAGAAAAGCTGCGACGGTGAAGGTAAGAAATATGAGAATCTCTGTGAGGAAACGGCGGTGGCTGCTAGGCAGCACCGCCGAGAGAAATGATTTCCTTAGGATGGAACTGCCGGGGGCTCGGGAACCTCCGGACAGTTCGTGTGTTGGGCGAATTAGTCCAACGATGGAATCCCGAAATAGTTTTCCTATCGGAAACTAAGATTAAGAAAAAAGCTATGGAAAAAATAATGGAGAAAATTAATTTTGTTAATGGGCTGATTGTGCCTAGAAAGGGTAGGGGCGGAGGTTTAGCTATGTTGTGGAAAAGGGAAGTTGACTTAGAAATTATGGGGTATTCTAGCAGCTTCATTGATGCTGTAGTCTCAGAAAAAATTTCAGGTTTCAGATGGAGAATTACCGGTTTTTATGGGAATCCAAAGGCTCATAAAAGGAAGGAATCGTGGGATGATCTAGCAGCTTTAAATAGGAAGTTTCAGCTCCCCTGGTTATGTTTAGGGGACTTTAATGAGATTCTGTCTGGAGGGGAGAAGCTGGGGGGGCCTCCAAGACCCCAAAGGCAAATGGATGGCTTTCGGGAGATAGTGAATTTTTGTGGCTTCAAGGATTTGGGGTATAGTGGTCCTGATTTTACGTGGTGTAATATGCAAGAAGGGGATGACCGTGTATACCTGAGGTTAGATAGAGCCCTAGCCACCACAGACTGGATTGAACATTTTAACGGTATCAGAGTCCTCCACCTGGTTGATTCTACCTCAGACCACTGTGCTCTGTTGGTCACGGACTCCTCAGACGTGCAGCCCCCTCGGAAGCACAGATTTCAGTTTGAGGAAATGTGGACAAAAAAAGAGGAGTGTAAGGAAATAATCAGAAATGCTTGGGCGGGAGGATCATACCAGGGCACTCCTGAAGGCATAGCTGCGGGTTTGCAAAGCTGTGCTGCAGATTTGGCAAGATGGAATAAGTCGTTTTTTGGTTTTGTGCCCAAGCAAATTCAGGACAAAAGGAAAGCGCTCAATGCTTTGACCCTGCAGGATAGAGAAGGAATAAAGGGAAACGAAATAAACAACCTAAGAAGGGAGATTAATGATCTACTTGACTGCAAGGAGATATTTTGGCATCAAAGATCTAGAGTTCTCTGGTATGGGCAAGGAGACCGCAACACAAAGTACTTCCACTCTAGGGCCTCTCAGAGAAGGAAGAAAAATACTATTAGCGGTTTATGGGATGAAAATGAGAACTGGTGTGATTCAAATGAAAGCATAGCTGCAACGGCCATTTCTTACTTTGAGTCCTTGTTTACTACGGGCCATCCCAGTCGAATTTCTGAGGTCACTGATACGATCCCCACTAAAGTTACAGAGGAGATGAACCAGAATCTGATCTCAAATTTCTCAAAGGAAGAAGTAGTTGCTGCTCTGAAGCAAATGCATCCCACAAAAGCCCTGGGGCCGGATGGTATGTCTGCTATATTTTTTCAGAAGTATTGGGATGTTGTTGGGAATGATATTACATGTATGGTTCTGAATGTGTTAAATTCCAATATGTCTATTGCTGATATAAATAGAACCAATATTATTCTGATACCAAAAACCAATAGTCCATCCAAAATGTCTGAATTTAGGCCGATAAGTTTATGCAATGTTGTTTATAAGCTAGTTTCCAAAGTAATTGCAAACCGCCTAAAAAAATTACTCCCTCAGATCATATCGGAAAACCAAAGTGCCTTCCTATCGGAAAGGCTCATAACTGATAATGTACTAGTAGCCTTTGAATTAATGAACTATCTTGAACATAAAAATGAGGGGAAGGAGAATTTCATGGCGGTCAAGCTCGATATGAGCAAGGCCTATGATAGGGTGGAGTGGGGCTTCATTGAGAAAGTAATGGAAAAATTGGGTTTCCATGAGAAATGGATCAAGCTAATAATGAAGTGCATCTCTTCTGTTTCCTACTCTGTCATTATTAATGGTTCGGTTCATGGGCGTATTTTCCCTACAAGGGGACTCCGACAAGGGGACCCCTTATCTCCTTATTTATTTCTGTTATGTGCAGATGGTTTTTCATCTTTAATCAAGGAGGCAGCAACGAATCAGATGTTGAGTGGGGTCTCTATTTGTAGGGGATGTCCTATGATCACTCACCTATTTTTTGCGGACGATAGTCTACTGTTTTGCAAAGCCTCAGAGCAAGAAAGTCATAAGCTCAATGAGATTTTGGAGCTCTATGAAGCTGCCTCTGGTCAGAAAGTTAATGCTGAAAAATCTTCAATTGTCTTTAGTCATAATACTCCCCCAGAGAAAAGGAGTGAAGTGCTGAACATCCTAGGGTCGATGCAAGATACTAGGCATGGTAAATATCTGGGGCTCCCTTCCATTGTTGGAAGATCAAAAGCTGAAGTGTTTGCGGAGGTGAAGGAAAAAGTCGGCAGAAAATTGGCGGGATGGAAAGGGAAACTATTGTCCATAGGAGGCAAGGAGATTCTGATAAAGGCAGTTGCGCAAGCGGTTCCTACGTATACGATGAGCTGCTTCCTAATCCCGAAAGGCTTGTGTGAGGAAATTGAAGGGATGATAAGGAATTTCTGGTGGGGGCAAAGAAAAGAAGAAAGGAAAATTCCTTGGGTAAGCTGGGAGAAATTGTGCAAAGCTAAGTCAAATGGAGGAATGGGCTTTCGGAACTTCCAAGCTTTCAACTTAGCAATGCTTGCCAAACAAGGGTGGAGGCTTTTGTCAAACCCGGATTCCCTTTGTGCAAAGGTCTTTAAGGCTAGATACTACCCAACGGGAGACATTTTAAGTGCTAAGCTAGGATGCAGTCCGTCATATACATGGAGAAGTATTTTTAAAGGCTTGGAAGTCATTCGGAAGGGTACTCGGTGGAGAGTGGGCAATGGAAGGCTAATCCACATTTGGGAGGACAAGTGGCTTCCCACCCCATCGACCTATAAGGTAATTTCTCCCCCTCGGCTGTTTGATGATTTCCCTATGGTTTCGGCATTAATTGATGAGGATACTAGAAGATGGAAGATTGATAAGATAAAATCTCTATTCCTTCCTTTTGAGGTAAAAACAATTCTCAATATTCCATTGAGTTATAATCTTCCTGAGGATAAAATAGTGTGGGTGGGAAACAAAAAGGGAGAATTTTCTGTCAAAAGCGCATATTATGTGGCCCTTGCTGTTATAAACCCGTCTGATAGGGGGCAGTGTTCCCATGGCGACCCTAGGACCCCCCTTTGGAAGCGGATTTGGCAGCTAAAGATCCCTCCAAAAATAAGAATTTTTTCATGGAAAGCTTGTGTTAATGCTTTGCCTACACTGTTAAATTTAAGGAAAAAAGGGGTGGATACTGATGGTCTTTGTCCGGTATGTGGGTGGGAGACTGAAACTATTTGCCACGCTCTCTTTTATTGTAAAGCTGTGAAAGGAATATGGAACCAGTGGAAAGAATGTCCCATTCCCTTTGGAGCTGAAATTTTCGACTTCCCTGATTTAGCTTTAAAAATGCTTGATGTTGGCACCCTAAGAGATATGGAGATAATGTTTGTGACTGCTTGGGCTGTCTGGCACAACAGAAACTTGAGGGTGTTCGAAGCGGTCTGTCAAGAGGATGTGCAAGTTTGGAATTATGCAACTAACCTGCTTGGGGATTTTAAGGAAGCTGCTAAGTTTTGCTGGTTGGGGCCTTTGTCTAGCGAGATTAGTTGGAAAAAACCTCCAGCTGGGTTCTTCAAAATCAACACTGATGGGGCCACTGCAGATGACGGGAGAAGGTCAAGCATAGGGGTGATTATAAGGGATTGCAGTGGAGCTTCTGTTGCTGCTCTTTGCCGTGTCCTTCCAGGGAGTTTTTCTGTGGAAGAGACCGAAGCAATAGCTATTGAGATGGGGCTTCTTCTTGCAAAGGAGATGGAACTGCTTCACATTCTCATTGAATCTGATTCTCTTGCTGTGGTGAATAGTATCCAGTCCAAGGAGACCGGGGGAGGTTTCGGCCACATTGTCAGTGGCATTTTGGGTTCCCTTGAAGGTTTTAGCAGCTGGAAAATTCGGCACTTGAAGAGGGATTTCAACAAGGTAGCCCATGAACTAGCCAGGTATGCTAGAAATTTTAATGTAAACCAGGTGTGGGAGGGTGTTGCTCCCCCTGTTGTGAGAAATCTGATCCACCTTGACTGCGTGTAGCTGGGTTTTCGGTTATGAACTGATGTACTCTCTCTTTAAGTTCTTAATGAATTTATCCTTTCAAAAAAAAAAAGGCTATAGTAAAACAACGAAACCAGAATACAAACAGACCCAAAAATTTACAAATAGACAAACCAGAGAACCTCAACTCTGTACTTTTTGAGAAACAAAGAAACATAGAAAATAGAAAAACTCTTTGATAAGTTAACGTAACAAATATTGAGTTTTGTTTTTTTGAATTCCCATAAAAGATGGGACACGAAGATTGAGATGGATAGAGTTCAGATAAAATTGTAACTCCCATATGATGATAGGTAATTGATTGGAGGGCGAAATGTGTCTAGAATCATGGAAGAAACTATTTTTATTTTATTTTAAATTTAGCTAAAATTTAGGAGTGTTTAAATTAAAAAAATTTACATATTTAACCCTGTTATTTGAGGGTATTTTGGGCATCAAAATTGAGAATTCTAAATAATAGTATAGATAATGGTTAAGAAAATACTATAATAACTACAAGTTTTACAATATAAACTTAGAAAGTGATGTGACAATAATTATAATACGTGAGCTTCAACCCACAGTTTTAAATTCCGTTCCAAAAGTTGTTCCGGATTAGCCATGGGAACGAAATATTTTGGTACTAGTGTGTGATGGTGCACCATTTCGAGGTTACACGTCGGATATATATAAAAACACTAGCTTTTCACTATGAGATTAAATTTAATAAAGATGTGATGTAAACGCCCCTTTTTACACCCACTAATCATATGGTGCCACCTCAGTTTTTTAAACTTGATTTCACTTAAAAGATTACAGCCTAACACACATGATTACTACACCCCTAAATATATTCAAATATTAATTTTTTTTTTTTAAATGTGCTCCGGTTTCCCTGTCTTCTTCTCTGTTATGTCCACATCTCTTGCTCCATCATCACCAAACCACGCTTGCTACCATCGCAACTACCGCCGCTGACTCTCAAGTCCTCTCCAATTGCCACCTCTCCATGGAAAACCCAAAAAGATTCCTTCTTCAACTCCCTCTCTTCACCTTCACATTTTTAGTTTCCATGAATACTTTTTCTCTTCATTGGTCAACTTTTTTCCTTTAGAATCTCAAATCCTCTATCTTTTTTCTTTCAGATTTTGCGTACCTCAATTGGGTTCTTTGAATTTTGATCTGGGTATCAATATATTTGATGTCAAGTTCAATTAAGTAAAGTCAGTTGCTTCCTTGTGTGTTTGAAATTTCCCTTTGTTTTTTGGTTATAAGATTCGTTCTTGGGCTGGGATGAAAGACATCATTGTCGGTAGCAGCTCCTTACTCCTGTGAAGTCTCCAGCTGTTTGGATCCAAAATTTTTGTTTTATCTTTGTTTTAAAAAAAAAAAAAAAAAAATTAATATTTGAATATATTTAAGGGTATAGCAATCATGTGTGTTAAGCAGTAATCTTTTAAGTGAAATCAAGTTAAAAAAACTGAGGTGGCACCATTTGATTAGTTGGTGTAAAATGCGGTGTTTATGCCACGTCCTTTTTGAATTTAATCTCTTTCACTATATATAAAAAGAGTGAATGATTACCGCTACAGTACATTGGGTTAGTTGAAGTGGTACTGTTCCACTGGCCTTTTTTTTTTTTTTTTTTTTCTTCTTTCTTTTTCTTCTTGTTTTTAGTGAATGATTACCGCTACCATACATTTGGTTTGTTCAAGTGGCGCTATTCCGCTGGCCTTTTTTTTTTTTTTTTTTTTAAATATCGCTGGTTGAACTCTATTAAAACAAAAAATTAACACAATATTTTCACAATTTTCAGAGGTGTTATGTCCTTATAGGTCAAAATAAAATAATAAATATCATATTTGGATCAACTACAACTAAAAATAAAGGTATTTTGAAAAAAGACGTGCTGCATTTATAATATTTTTCACAACACTTTCATAATAAATCATAGGTGGTAAATTACTGTTGGTTCTAATTTAAACTTACTAATAAAATCACTTTTTTTTTTTTTTTTTTACTAATAACAACCCATAACAACCTACTACTTATAATTTGTTGTGGATATAATTTTTCTCTTGTGAAAATGTTAAGACATCTTGTTGTCATTACAATATTTTCACAATTGCTGAGATGTCAATTCTATAATCCGAAGTAAAATATAACAAAATTATAAAGGTGTTATGAAAATGTTGTGTCATTTAGTTGTTTCTAGATTTTTTTTTTTTTTTAAGGTTTAGTCAATTTTGTTGAGCCAATATTCACTATTTCATATACAGTTTTCTTGGGTTTACTTTATTTATTTATTTTATACACACACACAAAAACAAAAACAAAAACAAATACTTAGGATTAAAACACTTTTCATCTTTATGTTTGGGGTAGTTCACAATTCCTTCTAAAACTTTTAAATCAAGCAATTTCCCCCTTAATATTTTGGAAAAGAGTAAATATATCATATTGTTATTCTCTCATTTAGGGTTGTCCACGAGTCGGGTCAGATTGGCTTTGGATCTGACCTGCACTCGACTTGATTGAATCGGGTGAATGGAAAATCAACCTGCGACCGATCAAACATTTAGGTCGAGCCCGGCAGAGTGGGTCATCGGTTGAGCGGGTCGGAGCCAGTCAGGTGATTTCGGGTCTCAAGCACAACAACATTTCAAAACTCAGAACAATCTTCTAAAAAAAAAAAAACCCAGAATAATCTTCTAAAAAAAAAAAGAAGAGAATAATCTTCTCAAAATCCAAAGTAAAAACCCTAGATTTCTAAGACTAAAACAAAATCAAAACCCAAAAAAAAAAGAAATTAAAATCCAAACCAAAAACCCCAAATCTATGACTAAAATGGAAAAGAGAGAGAAGATTAAACCAACACCACCACCACCACTCCCTCCCTCACCACCAATACATCCACCACATGATCAATACAATTTTTTCTTTTTCTTTTTTTAAATTGAACTTTTTTTACTAACCCACCATCAAAATGCTCAGATCATAATATCAAGAGGAGATTTCAAGTTGATCAGAGGAAGCTTGTAGAGTTTGAGACTTAACCAAGGACAGCGAGTGCAACAATGACACAACAATGTTGTAAATAGGCTTGTGGAGTTTGAGTTAGTGATGACGGACTAGGCAACATCGGCAAGGAGGCCAGGGTTAGGGGTGGAGACAAGGCCTAACTTGGTGATGGCGGTAACAAGGAGGCTAGGTTAGGGATTTGATTGAGAGATTAAAGAAAGTGAGAGTGAGAGTGAGAATTAGAGAAAGTGAGAGAAATTTTTTTGAAATTGAAATGTAGAATAGACCCATCAGTCATCACCGTGTTTTTTCTTTTAAAAAATTATGGGTTGGGCGGGTCTGTTTACACGAGTTAGAAGTTAAGGAACCCAAAATCAACCTGAAAAACTGAATATTAAAATTAATTGACTTGTACCTAACTCGTATGGACATTCAAATCCATCTGTGGGCCTTCAGGTTGGACTAGTGGGTTGGGTCAGACAGGTTGATGGATAGCCCTATTCTTATTTAAACCTTAATTAAAGCTTATGGTTCTTTATAATATTCCATTGTGTCATGTTTAAAATAATCCCACAAAATTTTAACATACAAAAAATGTTCTTCACGTTTTTTGAGTTTTAGACAATGGTAATACTTGAAAAGTTGGAATGGTGATATTTTTTATTTAGAGAGTTTCAACTTGTGGCGCTTGCTCTTGATGATGCTCTTTATCATCAGACTAAGGCACTAATTGGTTTTTTGGGTAGGCATGAATTGAACCCTAGATCTCTTATTCAGCCATCAGAAACTTTACCAGTTGAGCTAATTGGAATAGTGATATAAGGTGTTTTATTTTTACTTAGAGAACATTGATTTTCTAGGTTTAATATTCAAAACTCATAATTTATGTAATAGAAAATTCGATGATACATGACCTTTGTTATTTATTTTTTATTTCTTTTCTTGCCTAAAATGAGTGCTCATTAAAAACTAACTGAGCTAAACATTGCACCTAGACTCATGTAGAATGATAAAGAAGAAAGTATGAATGAACTTTTTTTCATTGTGTATGGTTAAAGGTATTTGATGAAGAGCTTCAGTTGTAGCATATGACATCATTTTGGTTTTTTTAATATGTATATGTGTGTGTGTATATTAATATTTATATTCATATTTTGGTTTAGGAGTTATTATTATGATACAAAAAAAATGTCACAATATTTTCACAATTGTTGAGGTATCAGTTCTTTATATGTGAAAATAAAATAATAAAATATAAGGTTGAGACTAATCATAACTGAAAATAAAGATATTGTGAAAATGTTTTGACATAAGTGTTAGTTCCTTATAAATAAAAATAAAATAAAATAATAAAATATCAGACCAGGATCCGCAACAATTGAAATAAATATATTTTATAGTAAAAATGTTGTAAAATTTTGTTGTTATCACAATTTTCACAATTATTAAGATGTAAGTTCCTTATAGTTATAGGTCAAAATAAAATAAAATAATAAAATATCAGACGAGATCCATCACAATCGAAAATAAAGGTATTATGAAAATGTTGTGACATTTTATTGTGTTATTGGACTTCTTTTTTGGTTTAGTCAAATTTTGGGAGCCAAAATTCATTGTTTCATGTAAAAAAAATTATATGTTAAACTAACCTGACTTAAAAAAAATTGAATGTATACACTTGCAAAAAAAAAAAAAAAAAAAATTATATGTTAAACTAACCTACTGTGACCACCCTAATAAAAATGTTGAACACCTTGACTTGAGAATTACAAAATTTGAGTTCAACAAAAATAAGAATAATGCTACATTCATAATATTTTCACAATAATTTTACAACAAATCCAATGTGGTAAGCTGTTACTAATTGTAATTTGGGTTCAATACTGATATTAATTTTTTACCCACCAATAACATCTTTTTGCATAATATTTATTGTAAAAATATTGTGGATGTAGCATTACTCCAAAATTAATTTTCCCCTCCCCCACAACATAATCTTTAATCCCTTTTATAAAATCAAAACAAAAAAACTTATACAACAACAATAAATATTAGCCCAAATAACAACAAACAAAAACAAGATAAGACCAAACAACAACAAGTGATCTAATTATTCAACAAAAAGCCTATTATAAGACAAAAAGATAAAAGTCGCTAAACATTCAAATTTGTAGCTCGTTCAACCTATTCAATAAAAATAATCTCTAATTTCATTTTTCCCTAAAAAATGGTACCAAGAAAAATATTGTGATTGTCAATTCTCCTTAATGATAACGACAATAATCTTCTTTTTGTCTTTGCAGTCACAACAAATTTACTCTCTTTAGTGACTCGACTCACAATCGATGCAAATATTCAAGTTATCGCATTATTAGATTTTGTATAATTTAAATTTCTTAATGATAACCTTAAAAAAAAATCCTAGAGCTACCATTGGCCCCTTTATGTTTGGGGTAGTTTCATTCTCCCCATAAACTTTAAAACCGAGCAAATAATCCCTTTTAGTGAGTGTGTATTGCCTTTAACAAATAGGTTCTAAGAAACTATAATGCCAACTATATATTCATATTTTAAATAGTTACTCTAAGTTTAAGTACATGGTTTTATACTTTTTCAAATAGAAATTTTATTTTAATTTTCACTCAAGGGGCAGCACATGTCGCCCTAACTAATACACACACACACACACACACACACACACACACACACACACACACACACACACACACACACACACACACACACACAGAGTTATATATCTATATATAAAAAGAGTCAGTGCATTATAGCTACTGTAAACAGCTATAGAAGTTTGTTTTGTTCAATGTCTGCACTATTTTTTTATTTTTGGGCAATATAATCTGTGATAGGCTAAAAACGTATTGACCCCTTGTGATAAATCAATTGATTAATTAGCCAAGTTTATTAATTAATCAAATTAACATGCAAACGTGTGGTAGCACAAACTAATCACCAATAAACTAAAGTACAGCGGAAAAATAAATTAATACGGTGATTTATTTACAAATAGGGAAAACCAACACTGCAAAAACTCCACTGGGTGATTTTAAGGTCACCACTCATGAGAATCCATTATTATTAAAATAAGCGGTTATAAGTAAAGGAATCCCAGTACCTTATACCAACCTACAGTTGAACCCTTACCCCAATACCCAATTGGACTTGTTCTATAGTGACAATCTCTCCTTGTATTGCACGGCTTCCAATACATGATTAACCAATTACGTGGATCCCAGTACATGACTTCAATCATCAACTAGAGAAGGATTGTTGGCTGTAAAGTTTTTCAGTTCATCACATGATGAAAATTGAGAAGCTCTTTGGTTATAAAACCCTATGGTGCACTAACACAGCAGCTTCTTCACAAGAAAGATGAACTGGGGCAAACTAGGTCTCCGTTTACAATTTGCTCTTGTGCAATTTTGCTCTAGGCCGTGTAACTTGATTCGGCCCTTAAAATAATCCTTATATATGTGTAGGGTTGTGAGAAAAGAAAGCCCAAACATACAATGACAGATTGGATGAAAAATAGACTCGAAAATTTGAGTTTCATAAATCTTGGCAAATACCTTATTTGTTGAGCTGCTGTTGAGTCACGAACTAGAATAGCTCTTCAAGTCTCGATAGATGCTAGCTGCCGAGTTTTAATGAATAACACTTTTCACACTTGAATCTTGGACAGACTTGCATGACTTCAATACTTGGACTTGAAACAAGGTTCCTTAAAGTATTAAACACATCCTAGATCTACCCAAATACAAATAAAGTGCATTTTGTCAAATGATTAACCAATTACATAAAACATATGTTTTTAACATCAAATCACATATGTCCTAACAGTTTGGTGAACTCTTTTTTTTTTATTAATTTTTTTTATAAATAGTTGTTTGTTAACACAACAAATTATTACACTATTTTCATAATTGTTGAGGTGTTAATTCTTTATAGGTCAAAATAAAATATCATAGTAAAACCAATTACAACTAAAAATTAAAGGTATTGTAAGAAAAAAATGCTACATCCATAACATTTTTCACAACACTTTAATAACAAAAGTGTGAATTGTAAAGCTATAGTAGTAGCTACAATTTATTTTTTGGTTTGTTCAATTGCACAAATTGCTAGTCTTCTTCTTCTTCTTCTTCTCTCTCTTTTTTTTTTCTTGGTAATATCGGCCAATTAACTCTTTTTTATTTTTTTTATATAAAGTGGTTACTTAACACAACAAATTGTCACAAACGCACAATTGTTGAGGTGTTAATTCATTATATGTCAAAATAAAATATCATATTAGAACTAACCATAACTAAAAATAAATGTATTGTAAAAAAAAAAAAGTACTACATCCACAATATTTTTCACAATATTTTCATAACAAATCATTGGTTGTAAATTTTATTGGTTCTAATTTCTCTTATGAAAATGTTAAGACATCTTCTTGTCATCATAATATATTTACAACTACTGAAGTGTCAATTCTTTACAAGTCAAAATAAAATATAACAAAATTATAAAAGTAATATGAAAATGTTGTACCATTTTGTTGAGTCAAAATTCACTATTTTACATATAGTTTTCTTAAAATACTTAAAATTTTAAAAATAGAACAGAAAAAGCAAATATTTGACCTCACACCACATGGAGAGAGAAAGAGAGTAAGAAAGCTTTTACGAATTTGAATCAAAAGAGGACGTTATCTTGATTTTACTCCTTCAATCCCAATTCTGCAAAGCTCACAAAAAAGAAAAAGCTAGCAGATTAGATCAGCTCTCTCACTATTTCTGCGTTGTAGAAGATATAATCAAATGGTGGGGCTTCAAAAATAGAATGTTTAGAAACAGGATGTTTATGGGTGGCCGACAAATATAGAACTGGAGAAGGGTGGTGCCGGAGAAGGTGGAGCCGTTGAGTTGCGATTTGCGTGTGGGGCAACGGCAAAGCGTGGTTTGCGTTTTGGAGGAAGGAGAAGGTAGAGTGTGTTAGGGGCTTAGGGCTTCTCTGATTTTGCGTTTAAGTTTTTTTTTTTTTTTGGGTTTTAAAAAAAAATTTGTGTTTTTTTTTTTAATATTTTGCTGACGTGGAAAATATTGGAGCAAGCAGAGGCTTCAGTTTTATATATATGTATATATATATATATATATATATATATAGATAATTATAGAATAATTATCTTTGTTGGGCTATATTTTAACTTGCGTAGATTGAGATGGACTAAATGCTAATTTTGAGCCCAAACCCAAAACAGATTTTATTCCTTTTCTTTTTATTTCTTTCGTATTCCTCTCCCCTCACTTGCCAACTATCACATCAACTTCTCATCGAAGTCCTTTTTGTTTGTTTTTCTTTTTGTAGTCTGCTATTATTTCCCCCACTTTTTTTTTGGTTTACCCACGGGATATTTTGTTCAAAGTTTTCAATCAGAGATTAATTACTGTTTATGACAGGTGGGTTTTAGTGGGATAAATCGCTAGTCCAGAGAGATTTTCAAAGTGCAAGTAAATGGACCTGAACTAGGGAGCTCATCCAGTCGAACCTGAAACAAGCACTTTAAAACTGAGTGCACAACCACTCGGCCAACCCACTTGGGTTATTTCCCTGCTTTCATATAGAAATAATGAGCATCAACATAAAAGTCGGTTTGGCAACTTGTACAATATATATGATAATTTTCCTACTTTCATATGGAAATAATGATAGTAAACATCCTACTCCTACTCCGTTTATTAGAGAAAGTCACAGGACTTTGCAAATTTAGGACATCGAAGACAAGTCTTGAGTGGTATTCAAGACCATCCTGCATATTGAATTATTGCGCATAGTGAAAACACAATTCTCTTTCTTTTGGCACTACTAGTTGTTAATCAATCAAATTATTTTCTTCTTTTACTATAAGTGACTTAAGAAAATAATTAAAGGCGGCTGGCGGGCTAAATTATATAATTGGTGGCCATTTTATACAAGGGCCTAAATACACGGCCAGGTATAGAATCGCGTGAATGAAACAGAGATGTGAAGTGCGTAAGAGAGAGAAAGAAACGGCCAAAGGAGAGTTGTTAACAAAAATGAGAGGAGAGTGCAAAGTGTTACTATCTATTAGAAGAAAAATAGTGTGCATGAGTGCAAAGAAATATATAGTTTACTGGCATAAAGTTAAAGGTTGCAACAGATTTACTGCTCTTCCAATCTATGATGCCAACAGTATTCGGCTATATCAAGTTTAAAGGGTAGAAGTAAAAACTCAAACTCTTGGAACTTATAAAAGCATAGGTGTTTCCACAAGAAGTAACAACTATATACATGGAAACAAATAGCCTCGCCTTTCACATTCAAAATCAAGCACTCAATGAAGTTTAAGGTATACACAAACTTTTCCAAAGGATAGATCGATTTCACTTCTCAAACCAACTCTTCAGCAACAATGACCAAAATGCACATGTTGCCACACCACCACGTCTCATTCCTCAAACTAACATTACCTAAAAACATGTCTAATATTTTTACTTTTATTTATCATGAATCAGATCAATGCTATTTATGAACACTACAAAAAAATCGTTCTATAGCCGCGTTTTCAAAACGCGGCTATAGGTCCAAAAAACGTGGCTATAGCACGTTTAGAATGATAACTGTACAGCCCTTTTAGTTTTGGTTCTTCTGTTTCTTTTTTTTTTTTTTTTTTAAATATGCCATGGAATATTCCATGGCATATTCAAATGCGGTGGAACTGAATCCACCGGATTTGAATTTTTTTTTTTTTTTTTTTTTTTTAAGGAAAAGGTTGGAATATGCCATGGAATATTCCATGGCATATTCCATGTTCAAATGCGGTGGAACTAAATCCACCGCATTTGAAATTTTTTTTTTTTTTTTTAAGGAAAAGGTTGGAATATGCCATGGAATATTCCATGGCATATTCCAATTTCAAATGCGGTGGAACTGAATCCACCGCATTTGAATTTTTTTTTTTTTTTTTTTTTTTTTTACCTATGGCCACGTTTTAAAAAACGTGGCTATAGAATATCCTATAGCCACGTTTTTAAGAAACGTGGCCATAGACCTAACCTATAGCCGCGTTTTTAAACGCGGCTATAGGTCCTCCTTTAAATATACACATATATATTTGGCAGGACCTATAGCCACGTTTAAAAACGTGGCTATAGGCTAGGTCTATGGCCACGTTTCTTAAAAACGTGGCTATAGGCTAGTCTGTAGCCACGTTTTTTAAAAACGTGGCCATAGGTGAAGTTTATAGCCGCGTTTTTTAAAAACGTGGCTATAGGATAGTCTATAGCCACGTTTTTGGAAACGCGGCTAAAAAAAACGCGGCCATAGACCCGCGTTTTTTGTAGTGGAACATGAAGGTTGTCTTTGGGTCTAGTTTTGACAAATTCCAAATAGAGCCTACATATAGTTTATGAGGTACGGAAAGGAAACCAAATTCAAATAACAAGTGAACGATTGCTTTTGCTACCCACCTTCCTAAGTTCGTATACCATTAATCCAAATGCTGGTTATTTGGGTTGATGAAAACGCTATATATCTAAGCATCATTCCTACACAAATTAAACATGATTACAAATTCCTTAATATCTGTTTGAGTGGAAACCAAATTTTATATTAATCTCGGTCTCTTAATTATGTTTCAGGTTTCTCAAAGTGGATTTCAAGCTGGTCACACTAGTTCAAAGAAATATTCTTGGCATGTCTTTACCTTACTTTTTTATTTTATTTATGAACTCAATTGCGACTTCATTGCACTTCTATTACGAAGAACGATAAAAGATCAATCTCTCTCTCTCTCTCACACACACACACACGTTTTTAAGTGAAATCATGATTTCAATTAAAAACAAGTGTGTGATATAGTGTGTTTTCAAGTCATGATTTTATTGAATAACAAGTGTGTGATAGTGCGTGAGTAAGAGTAATTACTGAATGATAAATACCCATCAATTATGTCCTCCAAAAATCCAACCTCATCATTCCGGCCCTCTCTCTCTCTCATTAAGGTGGAGGGCAATACTGATACAAACACTTCTACCTCTTCATCAATGAACAAATTGATACCAAAATATTCCATTCTAATAGACAAACCAAAATACATTCGAAAATAGTATTAAGAATATTAGATTTGATTAGGGGTGTAATCGGTTGGTTTGAAGTGTGATTTTTTCACTGAACTGAAATTTTCAATTTTACCAAATTTGGTATCAACACCGAGCCGTAGGGGAGGAACACCGACACCAAACTGAATGGATTTCAATCGGTTTGGTTTGGTCAGCTTTCAGTTTCTTCCAATTTCTTAGAAACCAAATAGATCAAAGAAAAAAAAAATTTCTCTTTCCTTTCCCACAGTTTCTTAGCATCCAAACACCAAGCATCAAGCAAACACAATAGATATACATATATGTACACACACTCAAAATCATCGATGTATTCAGAGAACATACCAAAATAAGATAAAAAGGTGATGAGGAGGGAGTTGGAGGAAGCTAAGGTAGGACCGATAGAGAACTTGTACATATTAATATTTAATATATTTTGGTTCGGTTTCAGTCGGATAGGTGTATTTTTGTAGGACACAGAAACCGAAACCGAAATATTTTGGTCTCAAGCTAAAAATTTGGGACTCAGTTCGGGTAGTTTCTGCTGGTTTATTTGGTTAGTCGGTTTTTTTTTACACCCCTACATTTGATTCTCAAAGTGTCAACGTCGCTATTTGCTGCAGAAATTCAAACTAGAATGTTTTTTTTACTCAAAAAGAGAAAAAAAGAAAAAAAAGCGAAGCTGACAAGATAACGAAAAAGACGTGATTCATATATTTGTGGAAAAATTGTTAAATACACCATCCTGTTGGTTTGTTACCAAAAAAGAAAAAAAATCCAATCTCACCCCTACTCTCTCTCTGTGCCTGTCTCACACACAAAGATGGAGGGCAGTACTGATAGAAACACTTCTACCACTTCATCAACCCCAATCTCTCATTCCCCTTCATCATCATCTTCATCTCCTCCTCCGGTAGCTTTTGTGAAAAGCCCTTGTGCAGCCTGCAATAAATTCAGGCGTACATGTGTAGAGAAATGCCTGTTGACTCCCTACTTTCCTTGGACTGAGCCAGCCAAGCTTACCACGGCACATAAAAGTTTTGGTGCTAGCAACACCATCAACTTCTTCCAGGTATTTTTAGAAAATAAATTATTGGTTTTCTAGCGGTGTAACCAGAAATTTTTAAAAAACCAAGCTAAATTTATTGTGTTATATATGTAATTTAAATTTTATGGACTAATTTATATGTTATCTAGATTTTTAGACATAGGAATGTATTGAATTTAATTTTCCTAGAAATGAGAATGCATCCATGTGTTTTATATGCATAAATCGTTCCATTTTTGGGACGAAGCTAGGATTCCGAGTTAGAGAGGTTTTAGTATAAAAAAAATTATTATGAAACTCCAATTAGTACTAACAAGTCAAAGTCAATACTATATCAGAGCTGTTTTAATTTAGCTATATAAAAAAGAATATTTCAGTATCAATTAATATCGGTGTACCGTTTTAGAATTATTGCTATTTTATATATATATATATATATATATATATATATATATAAATGCCTTCCTTCAGGGACATCTGATAAAATTGGAACGATACAGGGATATATATATATATATATATATATATAATTGCCCATTGTAAGTGATGAAACTTTGTCTCTCTCTTTCTCTGTTAATGTTAATTAGTTTTTAAACTTTTTATATAGTCTGTAGAAGGAAAGTATTTGTTTAGTTTGCTTTATACTTTGCACTTTGCTTTGCTTTTCCTGTCTCTCACTCTTCTCTTGGTGGGTTGGGGAGGTCTCTCAGAGTGGTGACTCCGCTAGGGATGTCGATGGCTAAGCTTGGTATTAGACTTAAGTGACAAAATGTGTATCCTTGTTTTGCATGGTCTTGCATTGTATAGTTTTTTATTTGTGTTAGAACATATGTGATTCATGTTAGGAACATATGTCAACATTTTATGTAATTGGCTAATCCTTTAACAAAATGCATTTTACTTGTAATTGGGTAGATCTAGGATGTGAGTAATACTTCAAGAAATAAGGGTTTAAGTCCAAGTATTAAAGCCATGCAAATCTGTCCAAGATTCAAGTACTGAAGTGCATGATTTTAAAGCTTGACAGCTAGTATCTATCGAGATTTAAAAGAGTTGTTTCAGCCCGAGGCTCGATAGTTGCTAGACAGATAGAGTATCTATCGAGATTTAAGAAGTTCAGTTTTTCAGAGCTGATTTTCATCCAATCCATGAATGTATGTTTGAGTTTTCTTTTCTCATAACCCTAAACATATATAAAGATTATTTTAAAGGCCGTTATAGGTTGCACAATTGCACAAGAGCATAATTGCACAAGTGTGAAGAAAAGTGTGATCGAAAACCTAATTTGCCCTAGTTCTTCTTTCTCCTGAAGAAGCTGTTGTGTTTGTACACCGTAGGGTTCTATAACCAAGCAACTTTACGATTTTCATCATGTGACGAGTAGAAGAACTTTGCAATAACATCCTTCTTAAGTTGGTGTTCAAGTCGAGTACTGGGATTCGCGTATCTATTGGTTAGTCACGTACTAGGAGCTGTGCAATACAAGGAGAGATTGTCACTACAAAACAAGTCTAATTGTGTATTAGGGTAAGGGTTCAACTGTAGGTTGGCATAAGGTACTTGGATTCCTTTACTTGTAACCGCTTGTTTTGATAATAGTGGATTCTAGGGAGTAGTGATCTTAAAATCACCCGGTTGGGTTTTTGCCTCGGAGGTTTTCCCCATTCATAAACAAATCACGGTGTTAACTTTTATTTTCCACTGCATTATATTTTAGTTGGTGATTTGTTTATGCTGCCACGTACATTGCATGTTAAATTGATTAATTAATAATCTCAAGTAATTAATCAATTAATTCACAAGGGGTTAAATACATTCTTGGCCTATTAGTTTGTTTATTTATGTTTGATGGGATGTTGTATAATATTTTGTTGTATGATGTTTTGTTGTGTGTATTGTTTGTTAAAAATTTTCTCTAGCTGTCATAGAATGTGCCATTCAAACAATATGCATGCACCCCTTTTTAACAACTTGTGGTGATCAAGTCAACCTTTTGGATCATAAGTTCAAGCCCATCAAGGCCGAGGAAGGTTCAACCCAAGTGAGTCAAGAGAGAATTGAACATGTTCTTAACTCCATCCTGGGAGGTCAAGAGAGGATAAATGAAGAGCTAGCCCAAATCTCCTAAATGGCCAACTTTGCATTACAAGGTAGCTTAGTCAATCAAGCTATACTCTCTACCTTGAGCAAGTATGATTCACCAGAACCCAAAGAGATTTTACACTTCCAATTTCTAAAGAAAAGAGCTAGGGATTTCAACAAGTTGTCTTTTCAACTATCCTCTCCATTCAACAAGAACATGTCAATAGACTTAATCCCCAAGGAGGTATTGCCCTACGACATTAATAACGGTGTAGTCAAACCATCAACTAGCAATTGTAGGCACCGACGGAATTTTTCAGAGTTACACATGACTTTGAGCGAAGCTTTGGAGAAACTACAAGCTAAGGGAGTATTGAAGCCATTGGTTCCCAAGTCAATACCACATCCCATGCCTAGAAGATACAATCGTAATGCTCATTGTAGATATCATTAAGGGAAAGGCCATAAAACTAATGGATGTTATAACTTAAGGCATGCCATTCGAGATCTAATTGATCAACAAGTCATCACTAGGCCTTCATCAGCTAGTCATCCTGACTTTGTTTGAATTTTTTTTTTTACAGGTTTTTTTGATTGGCTCTTTGATTTTATTGTTTGTTTAGGATTTGCTTTCTAGTTGGTTATTTGATCAATAAAGTTCATGCAGTGTTTGATGTATTTGATTCATCATGTTATTCATATGTAAATAATAATAAAAAAAATAGAAAAAAAAAGAAAGAAAGAAAAAAGAGTTTTTTTTTTTTTTTTTGATAAAAAAATTTTGCGATAGGGGCATTGTGCCTTCTTAGTAACCTTTTTCTAAAAATCTTTTTTTTTTTTTTTTTGTGTTCCTTCAAAGACTCCAAAATTTTTTTCAAAAGCCTTCTTTTCAAGAGAATACAAGAAGATCCATTGGGCAAAACTTTTTCCAAATCATGATGATTAATTGCTCTACCAATCAATTCGTTTCAAAGAGGGATTTAACATCATTCAATCCGTGTAAGGACTTTTGCTAAACATTCAAAATATGATAAGAAAAGGTCCTAAAAAGAAATCAAAGAAATACATCCATTTATCCAAATTTCTCAAACCACATACACTCAATCCCAATCTTTATAGAATTTTTCACATTGTTGGAGCATTTATACTTCTATTCCAAGAATAATTTATTAAAAGAGTTTAAGTTATTGTGCTTACAAGAAAGCATCACTAGGGATAGGAGGCCACCTTCGATAACCCACATCATTCCTTGACACCTATTACAATAATTATCCATTGCTAACCAACTTGAGCCGTTAAATAGTTAGCCTGTTTTTCAATGAACACACTAAAAACTTAAACCTTGGGTGGGGAAATTAAGTATGCATGCTTAAATCTCAAAATGAGGCAGTGTTGACTTTATATTTTTAGCACCACTTGGTAAGGTCCTCAATGAAGACAATATGACAAGTTCAAAAGAGGAAGATTCATCAAGTTCAAAAAAGAGAGTTCATCAAAGCTACGTAGAAAGGAAATCCAATAAGGAGAGATAAGATTTTAAGAGAGCATCAAACTGTGAGAAAAAAGAAGGTCATCAAACTAGAAAAGACTTCAACCAAGAGAGAGAGAGAGAGAGAGAGAGAGAGAGAGAGAGAGAGAAGTGAATGCAAGAATTTTCATCAAGTTGTGAATACTAATTCATCAATAGACACGAGAGATATGAGATTCCATGAAAAATCATTCAAGTTGAGAAGAATAAGCAAAAATTAGGACTCATCAAGAGCAAAATCTAATCAAATTGAGGAAGATGAGGAAAAGAAAAAACGAAGACACATTTCATTAAAAAAAAAGTGTGTTCAGTCAAGTTAAGAAAAATGAAAGTGCATTAGAAAAGATAAGAGAGTATCAGGGAAAAATGCAAAATCATCCAAGAAAGATGAAAGTTTGTTGTGAGAGACCTCGTCTGAGAGTGACCCTGAAAAAAGAGAGAGTGATTTTTTGGAGTGCTTTATAGGTCACCTCTCTTTTTGGGTAAGTGGTATGGAGTCACCATTTATTTTTTTATGTATAAAAAATAAGAAAAACTAATATACAAATACATGACAGAATTTCTTCGTTTCATTGATTGAATAAAAAAAATACAAATTCGAAAATTTGAACTTTACATGGCTTTGTGTCCTAGTTACAATTTTCCAAAGATACATGGCTTTTTGTCCTAATTACAATCTACCCAAAATAAAAACAAAGATAAAGCTAGATCTACTTAACTAAAAATCTAAATTCGGAAGCTAGGTTACAGAATGGGAAGGTGTTAGGCACCCATTCTGCCCAGACAGAGTTTGGTCTTCTAGACTATTGTGACCAATATATCATTTTATGCATGTCATGAATGATATGTTGCACATGTGGAATAAACTAAACCACAAAAGATCATTTATGAATGTATCCTTTTTTTGTTTAAAAATTCAGATTTGTTTTAATGATTAGAAAAAATTGATTTTGAAAAATTCAGATCGGTTTTTGTATGTGTTAAAAAGAAGGTTTTTTGAAGAGAAAATTTAGTTCTGTTTTTATTTATAAATCAAAGTTTTTTTTGGTTAGTTTTAAAAATTCAGATCTGTTTTCAAGAGATAAAAAAATGGTTTTGAGCTTTGTAAAAGATCAAATTTGTTTTGGTGATGACAAAAAGATGGTTTTATATAACAGAAAAATCAGATCTATTTTCTATACTTGAAACATATATATATATATATATATATATATATATTTTATGGAGAGGATCTCATTCAAAAAATAATTTCATGCTACATGACTCAAACAAAACAAACAACAAATCATGACCTCTTTCTTTATTTCAAAAATCTGCATGCGTTAAAAAAAATTAGATCTGTATCTAAAAAAGATACAAAATCCATTTTTATTTTAAGAAGAATTGAAATCTACATCTAAGGAAGGTGTAGATCCATTTTATTTTGAAGAAAAAGTCAGATCTACATCTAAGGAAGGTGTAGATTCATTTTATTTTGAAGAAAAATTCAGATCTACATCTAAGGAAGATGTAGATCCATTTATTTTGAAGAAAAATTAGTATAGTGCATGTATATCTTTAAAACTAAGAAATAGATTATAATAACAATAAAAGAATCAAGAGCATATTTTGATAATCTAAATTAACAAATCAGAATATAAAGCATTGGTTGCAGGAACTGACGTATCCAAGATCAATATTGTGGTCGTAGACATTATCTCAGTCAAGATCAGGATCATTGGTTGTAGGAACCGATGTATCCAAGATCAATATTGTGGTTGTAAACATTATCTTAGTCAAGATTAGCATCACTGGTTGCAAGAACCGATGTATCCAAGATCAATATTGTGGTCGCAGACATTATCTTAGTCAAGATCAGAATCAGTGGTCGCAGGAATCGACATATCCAAGATCAATATTTTGGTTATAGACATTACCTTAGTTAAGATCAGATTCATTGGTCGTAGTAACTTACGTATCCAAGATCAATATCATGGTCGTAGACATCACTTCATTCAAGATCAGAATCATTGGTCGCAGGAACCTATGTATCCAAGATCAATATTTTGGTCATAGACACTTCTTTCATCAAGATCAAGTCTGTTGGTTGCAGAAATTTCTTTCGTCAAGATCAAGCCTGTTGGTGGTAGACACTCCTTTCGTCAAGATCAAGCCTGTTGGTCATAAACACCCCTTTTGTCAAGATCAAGCCTGTTGGTTTTAGACTCCCCTTTTGTCAAGATCAAGCACATTGGTCGTAGACACCCCTTTTGTTAAGATCAAGCCTGTTCGTCGTAGACACCCCTTTCGTCAATATCAAGTATGTTGGTAGCAGACACCCCTTTTGTCAAGATAAAGCCTGTTGGTCGCAGACCCTACCTCCGTCAAGATCAAGGCCCTTTGGTCGTAGATAACTTCATTATCTAGATCAGAATGAAAAAAAAAAAGTCTCTCAGTCATATCAATTGTCGAGAATCATTTCAAAGTTCATCAATTACTAGCTAAGTCAAGTATTTTTATTGTTTTGTCAAAAAGATAAGGCACTAGTTCTATGTTCCAAAGTTATAGGCTCAAAGGCTAGGTAATCTTTGAAAATTCAACCTCAATTGAATCATGGTTGCTAAAATTTTTGTCTTTGTTTTACATTGACATTCGCTTTCCAAGCTTTATCAATGAGTGGCATTCTGTAGACACTCAATTTTGCACCCATGATTTAATCAAGGAAGAAAACTGGAGTGACCATCCATGTACCAAAAAAAAATCATTTTTGCATTACATGTATCATTTTGTTCTTGAATTACATGCATTAATTTGTTCTTGCATTGCATGTATCAGTCTATTCATTGCATATCATAACAATGATCTTGAGATTTTAACGACCGTAACGGTGTGTCTGGTTTCTAAATCAAACCATCAGATCGAAAGATATCGCATGATCAAGTTTGCATGGTCCATATGCATTGTGTCTAGGAAGAGTTGACCACTCATGATTAATTAAAGTTAATTCTGATTGGTCAAACAATTAAAATTAATTAAATAATTTTGTGATTAGTTGATAATTAATGTTTAAAGTAATGTAGCATGTATAGGAATAAAAGGAATAATTGGATAACAATAAAATTGTGGATAATCTGAATTTTATCAAGATTTATTTTAAGGGATCAATCCACAAGATAATTGTTCAAGATAATTGTTCTTAAAAAGCCTGAATTATCTAGAAAAGAGATAAAAAAAAAAAAATCATGGACGGAGGATAAAAACATGTCTAGATTCAACAACCGGTCAAAAAACTCTAGAAGGAAAGTCCAAATGGCACTCGAACATGAAAGTCAAGAGCCAATTCGGCACATTTGGAGTGCCGAACGGCACTTTAAAAATGCCGAATTGCCCTTTTGGGCTTTGGCCCAATGGCCTTCAAGTGATGATAAGGCATACTCTTTTCAACCTTTTCGCAAAATGATGAGTCCGGATTCACATCCTTATCGTTCGTGCTTATTTTTTAGAGATTTTCGGCCTCTATAAATAGAGATTGGGTCTCATAATTCAATACTTTTTTTTTTACGCTCTAAGAGGCATACGTTTTGAGACTCTCAAATTGCTAATTCTCTTTGAGATTTGCTGCTTAAATTAGGGTTTTAAGGTTTCAAAGATAACTGAATAAGTTTCTTTGAACCCTAAAAATTCCTCTTAAGAATAAAGAGTGCTCATGCAAGAGGTTGTTTCTATCACCGTATCCTTGTTATGCTTCTTTTATTGATGAATGTTTTTATCCATAGTATGAATGATTCACTGTTGTTTTGTTTAAAGCATGATTATTTTTATATGTGATTGTTACAATCTCTTTCTTGAATGTCAATAATCTGCATCTGAACAACACTTTTTCTCAAAATAAAATGGATCTACATCTTTCTTAGATGTAAATCTGAATTTTTCATCAAATAAAAATAGATCTATATCTTCCTTAAATATAGATCTGTATTTTTCTTCAAAACAAAACAGATTTGCATCTTCCTTAGATGTAAATCTGAATTTTTCTTCAAAATAAAATGGATCTACATCTTCCTTAGATGTAGATTTGAATTTTTCTTCAAAATAAAATAGATCTGCATCTTCCTTAGATGTAGATTTGAATTTTTCGTAAAACAAAAATGGATTTGTATCTTCTTTAGATACAGATTTGATTTTTTTAATGCATGCAGATTTTTGAAATAAAGAAAGAGATCATGTATTGTTGTGATTATTTTTTTGGTTTTGTTTGAGTCATGTAGCATAAATTATGTTATGAATGAAATCCTCTCCGTAAAAAAAAATATTTTGCAAATGGAAAACAAATCTAATTTTTCTGTTATATAAAAAAAAACCATTTTTTTATCATCACAAAACATATTTGATCTTTTACAAAACTTAAACCATTTTTTTATCTTTCAAAAGGCAGATTTGAATTTTTTTAACAAATCAAAAGACTTTGTGTTTTATTAAATTAAAAAAAAAAAACTGAATTTGCTCTTCAAAAATCATTCTTTTTACACATACTAAGACAAATCTGATTTTTTATATAAAAGTCAAAATCAATTTTTTTTCTCTAATCATTAAAACAGATTTGAATTTTCAAACAAAAAGAGGATACATTCATATAGTGTTTTGTGTGGTTTAGTTTATTTCACATGTTCAACATGTCATGCATAACATGCATAAAAATGGTACATTGGTCACGAGAGTCTAAAAGACCAGACTCTGTCTAGGTGGAATGGGTGCCTAACACCTTCCCATTCCATAACCTAACCTTCGGATTTAGATCCTTAGCTAAGAAGATATAGTCTTGTCTTTATTTATTTTGGGTAGATCGTAACTAGGACAAAAAGCCATGTATTTTGGTAGATTTTAATGAAGACCCAAAGCCATGTAATGTTCAAATATTCAAACTTGTATCTTTTCATTCAATCAATAACAACGAGGCATTTCAATCATGTAAATTTGTACGTTAGTTTTTCTTATTGTTTGTACATAAAAAACAAGTGGCAACTCTACACCACTTACCCAAAGCCCTAAAAAGCACACAATAAGATCTCTCTTTTTTTGAGAGGCAACTCTGAATTTGGCAAGGTCTCTCACAGTTTGAAAGTAAGAATTTACTATAGCAAGATTGTAAATATTTTTAGGTTTAAGATTTAAGAACCTAGACAATGAATGGTTTTTAGTGTTTGAGAGGGTAAAATAACATTTTTCGAGGGTCTTACATACCCGGATTTTGCATACCTAATCTACTCCTTCAATGCTTGGGTTTTCCCTTATCAGCTTTTGGGGTCATTAATTAACAAGAGCTACAATGATAGGAAGAAATAGACAAGATCAATGGGTAGTAATATCCTGAACAAGCAATAGGAAGTAACAGAGAAAAAGGGAGGGTTAGTTTTGAAAAAAGAATTAGGGTGTGATAGGGACATGGGGAAAGTTGAAGTTAGTCTAGTGATCAGAATAAGGGTAATACAAGTGATAGAAATTAGGTGGAGTAGAATTGAAGGATGGGACCTTCAAAGAAACCCTAAATTGGGATGGGAGCTTCAAGGAAGAGAAAGAAACTCAAAGGGAGAGAATATGGGCCTATTTGGTTAGGGTGTTTAAAAAACAGTTTTCAATGTTTAAACATCAAAAACTGTGATTCTCCACAAAAAAACATGTTTGGTACAGGTGTTTTTTAAGGAGTGTTTGAGTGACGTTGCCCATTTTAGAGTGTTTAAATACTGAATTTAGAAAACTCCTCTTATTTGTTTTTAGTTTTCAAACAACATTGCTCAATGACAGTTTTGCAAATATGTTGAAAACTATGAGGCACACTTGATTAGACAAAATAGAAACTCATCTCTCTCTCTCTCTCTCTCACACACACACACACACACACACACACACACACACACGCATACACACACACACACACACACACACACACACACACACACACACACACACACACACACACACACACACACACACACAGAATACCCTCTCATTATTTTAGTTATACTACATGGTAATGGTATGCCCAATTCCATTAAACTTCAATTAGCTTGCTTTCTTAGCATAGAGAGTTTGAGATAAGGATGTTATGCTATTAGTCATTCTTTTCTTTTTTTCTTTTTTCGTTCTGGGTCTTTATGCTAGGTTCATGAATGCACTATACAATTTACTTGGTGCTTCTTCAAAAAAAAAAAAAAAAAAAAAAAAAAAAAAAAAAAATCGTTTTAGGTCTTGCAAAAAATTGGATTTTGTATTAGGGTTTTGTAGATTTAGTTGCTATTTTCGTCAATTATTGCATTCAGTTATCAGAGATCATGGTAGATTTTGAAACCCATTTGTTGGAAATATTGATTGCATAATTCATAGTGATAAAAAATAAAAGTAAGCTCAAAATTCTGCAGTAGTCCAAACAGGAATCCATCAAACCGAGAAGAATAACATCAAGTATACTAAAACACACACGAACAAGAACCAACCATGCAAATCTTAGGAGACTAAACTGTTAATAGAGTAGGTAGAACAACAAATTGTATCATGGAAAAAGTTATAACAATAATCACTAGAACAAATCTTGTTCCTTCAATCTTGCCCTAATTAATATATCTTAATTTTTTATATATAAATAAATTTATAAAGGGTATACTATATAATTTGTATTTTTTATGGGATTATAGTAGTATTTTCATTTGAAAACCATAAAACAAAAATCAAAACAAACAATTGATAAAGCTTACTGTTAGTCGGCCTTGTGAAAGTGTCTTGAGTGAGATTGAGAGTTCGAGAGAGAGAGGGAGAGACCCAACGCAGCACCGGTGATGGAGGACTGGGCTTTGTCGATGCTAATTCTTCTCTATCGACAAATGCCTGCAAACCCATATCAAAATCAGTGAATCAAACCCATTGTAACCAGCACATGCAGAGACAGTGCAAAGTGTGTGTGTGTGTGTGTGTGAGAGAGAGTGTGTGTGTGTTACCAGTTCCAGATTCTGACCTTCAAAAGGGTCAGAATTTTTGTAAGAACAAGACCCCAAGTTCTCAATTTTTCATTAATATGGGTTTGTAGGAGTAGATGCGGCCTATTATTTTCATTTTCGTTGCGGAAATCAGAAGAGAATGGATCGATGAGAAAGGAATGGAAAGGAGGGAAGAGCAGAGGGAGGAAGGGAATTCAGAGAGGGTGGAAGTAAGGGAAGGAGGGGAGGTTGTTGGATCGAGAGGTTTTTGATAGTTGAGAATGATCTGAGGGATTTAGGGATTTAGAAACCGAGAGGCAGCTTTAGGGTTTCTTTCAATTATGTGGAGTTGAGGGAATTTTTTTTTTTAATTTATACTTAAAACTAAGCCGCATTTTATCAAACGCAGCTCCAGACTGTAAAAAGCTGTGTTTAATCAAACGCAGCTCTATAAATGTTGAAGCGCTCCAGATATGTTGAAGGTGCTTTTAGAGAAATGCAGCTCTCAACATCTTTGAAGCTGCGTTTCTTAAACACAACTCTAGACATATTGATAAAAGAAAAAAAGAAAAAAATTCCCCAGATGGGTCTAGGCCGCGTTTTTAAAAACGTGGCTTCAATCCTACCCAGCTAAACGCAGCCTCAACATCTAGAAAACGCAGCTCCAAGGAGGGGCTATAGCCATGTTTAGTAAATGTGGCTTTGGACTAGGGGTGGAGCTGCGTTTTCCAGAAACGTAGCTCAAAGTACCCCCCTGGAGCTGCGTTTTTGTAAAACGCGGCTCAAAAAGGCGGCTATAAAACACGTTTTTTGTAGTGAGAGTAGTCAAGAAAATCAAAGATTCAAAATTCAGCTGAAAGAAATAATCAACTTTCTTCAAGTAGTTTAATTTTTTGAAATCTTAACCACCATATATTTGGGCTTATGACACCTATATATATTCATCAAGAAGGGCAGCATCATAATGTGAAGACATGTCCAGTAGGTGCCCAGGAGTGTTTGTAAAATACTTGTATACGTTATTTATTTATTTTTTTTGTTGATAAGTAATAAGTTTTATTGATATCAGAAAGGGGCACCCTAGTACATAGTGAGTGTGAAGGGGTCAAAAAGTCAAAAGTACAAAAATTACACCCTATACAGTTAATTATTACTGATGACACACTAAGGAGTAACCAAAACTATAGCCACAGATATTCTTTAGTCCACCTTATGGCGGAATAATAAAAGACAAGGCATCTCCAAAAACTGCATATAACAATCACTCCACATTCCATAATTCTGGATATGTGGTATGAATCATTCCATTATTCATGATCCTCTTAAAAACACACTCTGAGCTTCCTCCTAAGGGAAGAATGCCCCTATATGAGGGCAGCACATGGTTCGATTCATCAGTTATAAGGAATATTTATAATCAAATAACTAATGAACTAAGTCAAAATCACAACCAAACCCAACGTCAAATGTACGGGTTGGTGTTGAGTGTCTGTTCAAATTAGTATTGAATTAATGGCCAATCAGAATAGAGAGAAGAAGTGTGAGAAGCATGAAGAGCAAGGAACAAATCAGAGCTTGACAGAAGCAAGAATAAGTGAATCTGCAGAAAAGAAAACAGACGAAAACGACAAGTAGCTTAAGGAGATAAACTGCTTAGTTTTGTATTTAATGGTTAGTGAGTTAGTTATAACCCGTAAGCTAGTTAGTTATGATCCTGTTCACACTTGTAAAGATGAGTTAGTTTTTCTTTGCAGTTAGTTCATTTTCTTTGCTTTATACAGTATATAAGATGTACAGCTCGATTTCTAATAAAGACTGAGAAGTATTTTCCAGCAAATTATAAATTTTGTCTAGGGTTCATACTTTCTCTCAATTTTTTTTTTTTTTTTTTTCCTAAGAAAATCCTTCATTGTCAACAATGGCTGCCGCTGCAACTTAGAGTGCTACTGCTGGAGAGAATGCACTATCTTCGTCTTCACAAGATTCACCAATAGATGATCCCCTATTCTTGCATCATGCAGAGAGCACGAGTACAGTTTTTGTTTCACAACCCTTAATTGGTAGAGAGAACTACTCAGCACGGGCTTGAGTTGTGAGGAAAGCTTTACTCGCCAAGAACAAATTGGGGTTTATTAATGGTTCTCTCACCTTATTATCTCCATTGGTGTCTACTCCTTCAGCTATTCAGGCTTGATCAGATGTGACAATATGGTTGGAACCTGGCTAACCAATTTAGTCTCACCAAAACTTCAAGCAAGTATCATTTATGAAGACATGACTTTGAAGATCTGAAATGATCTGAGGAATTGAGCCTGCACATTAGTTAATATTTGTGGCATAACTTTCGGCTCAGATGTCCAATCGAGATGACTCAAGTTGGGCTGGAAAGTTAATTTAAAGGGATACAACTTTGTAGTTTACCAAAAGTCCGAATTCTGACGTTAAATGGGACAAAATCATCGATTAAGTGAAGCCTAAAAGTCTGAGATTTTCTCCAAACGAGAATTCAATTTGTAATAGGATCCCTTGACCTATTTAAAGGCTCTTTAGGGCAAAATTCAGGGAGGCTAGTGCTAGGGTTGGGGCTGGGGGTTGAACATAGAGAGTGTAGCTACTTCTTTGGTTTTCTTCTATGACAGTTAGTTTTATTTTATTTGTCTAGTTTAATGTTTAGTATTTTATTTTTGTGTTTTCTTTCAATTACCATGAGTAGCTAAATTTATAATTAGGGTTGAGGATGAAACCTTGTTAAGGATTATTAGTAATATTTATGTGATTTGATTTTTTCCACAATAGTTGTTCTTTAATGATTTAAATTGTTCTTACTTCATATTAATTAATTAAGATGAGATTCTAGATATGGGTTCAATCATGTGTTTCTCATGATTTAGGATTTGTCTTAATTAATTGAATGTTTGGTTTATTATTTCTTGATTTTAAAATTGGATATCTCTTGTGATTTGTTTGACTACGGATATAATTGATAATTTGATTTTATACTTAAGAAGCGAAGAAGAACATGCTTTAGATTTTAAAACATAAGTTTTAATGATGATATTTTCCATGATAGCAAGATTGATTTCTAGATTATCATGTAGTGGTTGGGAAAAATTAATGATCATAAATATATGCTGATATAACTTACAAGGCAGATTCCAAAACCTTAATTCCTTTTCCTTGATTGTTTACATCTTTTTATTGCTTTATATCTTTTGCTTAATTTTATTATATGCTTAGTTTATTTAATCTTAGAAAAACCAATTTTTATTAAACTAGATTAAGATTAATTTGGTTAAGGTTTAATTAATTTTCCTACGTTCATTTAAGTCCCCCTGGGTTCGACCTCGTTCATTCAAGTCCCTATGGGTTGGATCTCGTTCTTGTCAAAGTATACTTCGGTATGGTTGTACACTTGCGAGTATTTTAAAATTTCACAACATTGCACCTTACTACATGTGATAAATCTGGCACTGAACTCTTAGATAAATTCCTCGAAACTCCTAATGGAACCCTTCCTCAGTCCATTGAACCAGCGCATGGCGGTCGGGCCAAGACTTGATGGGAAAACCTTGCACATTAACCCATCATTATAATAATATAGCGACATCATGTGTATATAGAGACTTACATGCTCAACAGGATCAGTCATTCCGTCATAAATGGTGAATGGAGGTCGAGTAAATCACCTGGGCATCTCCGTACGTTCTATTTCCTCAAAGAAGTGTGATCAGGCTGCCCTTCTTAATGCTCGGCTCATTGTGTCAAGGGTCGCATTATGATAACAATGCTACCCATGTCGAGGAGATTCACTACGTCACTTTGCTGTCTTACGGGACCTTTCTCTTGACCGGTAAGAGCCACTACCTTGGGGTGATGCCCCCAGAATCTAATTAGGGTCATGTGACGACTCGTCCCGTTTCCTTTTTTGGTGCTGACCCCTAAGCTCAATTTCCAAGTCTTTCACTTGCTTTCACAAGTTCTCTAACTCCCTTTCATGATCACCTCGACGGGAGCTCTTGGGTATGTATGACACTGATTTCTCTCCTTGCGAAGCACCTTCATCGAAGTCAACCCTCGTCTCATGCCCATCTTGCATGTACTGCTACACTCTTCTCCTTTCCCTTACTAACCTCTGTTGACCCTGTGATGAAGCCCTGAAGCGGTTTCCTGCAGTAGAACCTTCTCCAACCTATGGTCCTTCCATAACTTAGCACGACTAGCCTAACTCGAAGCCCCTAATACGAGTTAGATTCCTACAGAAGGCATCAAGTTCTACTAGATGGAGCACATACTAGGGCCCTTAACTTATTTGTTAGTGGGCTTTAATCTCAATCACACTTATGGGGCTCCAACTCAAGCTTGGCTGCTTCCTACCAGATCTCACACTTTCTAGTATTCCACTCCTTACTCTCTATCCACTACTAGTTGCTTCACCATTTTTTCCTTCTAAAATTTCTCAACCCCCTTTTTTGATGGCCTTGTCCTACTTTTATATGCATGAGCGAGGGTTGCCATCATTTTATTCCCACTCACTCACGTGTTCCCACGTCTCTCAAAATCCCAAGGGATTCTTACGTAAGCAGAGGATTTCCTTGGAACTTGTTTCAGATGTTGGTTTTGGCTTGGTAGTGGATTCTTTCTCAGTACTTAATTATCGGTTACTGACCGCTCGTAGACTGAACGTTTGGGCCCTCCAAGTGCTCGGCTAATGGTCGGGCCTAATGCTAAGATCTCTCATGTGGTCTTTTTGCTGTTCCTACGGCTCATTATCCTTAATGGGCCTTGGGCCTTATACTGGCCCTTATTCATATGGTTGGCCCAATCATCTGAGCCTAGTTCACCTACAAGTATATGTATAAAAATAGTAAATATACAGTTATATATAGCTTTTAAAAATGTCCATGCCTAGTTTTTTTCACCATTATTTGTGTAATAATAATAAAATAACTATCTTTGTTGGACTATATTTTAATTTGCCTAGATTGAGATGGACTAAGGGTTCGTTTAGATAGAGCTTATTGTTGAAAACTGAAAACTGAAAACACTGTAGCAAAATAATTTTTAAATGTGTGAATAGTACTTGTTGCTTCACCATTTTTAAAATATTTTTTTTCCTTGTCCTACTTTTATAAGCATGAGCGAGGGTCCATCATTTTATTCCCAATACGTGTTCCCACGTCAAAACAGTGTCGTAAGCAGACAGTGTTTCAAATAGTGATTTTTTGTACTTAATTATCTCTGACCGCACAGACTGATGCTACTAAGTGCCTAAATAACGTGTCTTTTTGTGAATCAGTACCAATTACTATTCATGCACATATTGCCCAATCATCTGAGCCTAGTTCAAAAGTAAAAAAAAAGTAAATATACAGTTATATATAGCTTTTAAAAATATAAATAAAAATGCTTAGTTTGTTTCACCAGTATAATAATTAAAATAAAGTTGGGCTATATATTAATATGCCTAGATTAAGATGGACCTAAATGTTAAGTTTAAGCCCAAAACCCAAAACAAATTCCTTAAAAAAAAAAAAAAAACCCAAAACAAATTTTTTCCCTTTTCTTTTTATTTCTTCCGTATTACCTCTCCCCTCACCTGCCAACTATCACATCAACATCTCATCAAAGTCCTTTATGTTTGTTTTTCCTCCGGCCGTCTGCTATTATTTCCAGCCACCATCTTTTATCACTTTCAGATTAGTTTTCTTCCGTTCTCACGCGTATATGTTTTCTTGTTTTCTCGTAGTTTCTCAATGTTAAGTTTAAGCCCAAAACCCAAAACTTTTTTTTTTTTTTTCCCTTTTCTTTTTATTTCTTCCGTATTACCTCTCCCCTCACCTGCCAACTATCACATCAACATCTCATCAAAGTCCTTTATGTTTGTTTTTCCTTCGGCCGTTTGCTATTAGTTCCAGCCACCATCTTTTATCACTTTCAGATTAGTTTTCGTCAGTTCTCACGCCTAAATGTTTTCTTGTTTTCTCGTAGTTTCTCTTTTGTCAATTTTTTTTTCTCCCACCTCGTTTCTTCCCCAAGATTTCACTCTCTCACAGTCAGAAACTTTTCTTGTATTGAAAAACCTCCTAATAAATAAATATTTGAATTATTTAATAATCAGTGATATAATAATTTATAAATTCTAATGTAGTAAAATTTACAATATTTTAGCATTAAACTAAATTTTAACCATTTAGGCTCTGATTGAATATAGCTAAAAAATGAAAATACTGTAACAAAATAATTTTTAAATGTGTGAATAGTATAGTAGAACTTATTTTTAATGAAAAAGTAACTGAAAAGTGCGTAAACAGTATATGAACAGTGCAGAACAGTGCATGAATAGTAACTGCACAATATGAATGGTAACCTTTGTCCCCTTAGCTGAAACGCGCGCAGAGGGGGGAAAAAGAAAGGCTGTTACGCGGCCCTTCCAAAATGTAGATGCTATAATTTTTATCCAAACAATCACTTAGAAAAATAAAGAAAGAAAGGATGAATTCTACATAATTGTTTTTAAAGCATACAAGGCAGTGAAAGGTGCATTCAACATTGCAAGAATATTGTTGTAAACTGTAATGCTTTTACATTGATTTTTTTTTCCCAATTTATTTTAAGAAATCAAATTTTATGTTTTAAACTTTGTGTTTAAGCTGTTCTTTTAATTTGATTGTAATGAACTATGAATTGATCAGTTTTCAGATTAATTTCTTTTTCAAACTTGTCTTTTAATCTTGCTCTCCAAGCTTAAATTCTAGTTACGCAATTGCCTTATTCCTATGTATCCATGTGGCCCAAAGACTAATAGCAAATAGGACTGAATTAGTGCCAGTTGTCTTGAATTTGGCTGTTTTTCTCAGCGGTCTTACCTAATTGGAAATATCTCTGCTTAAATTGAAACTCTATTCAAGCTTCTAAGCATAGTACTAAGTAATTTCAATATAGAATTTGTCAATGACCGACCATCAACATAAAAGTCGGTTTGGCAACTTGTACAATGATAATTTTCCCTACTTTTGCCAAAATTTTTGATTTTTTATTGACTTCATGAGAGCTTGCCACGTAAAATTTGAAGTTCTCACAATTTTGCACATCATTATTATTTGTTTAATTTGGTTTATTATTTGGGTTTTAAAATATGCCTTCAGGCCTTTCACAAATCGTAAACGTAGTGCCTCCACAAACTCTATTTTTCTTAATAGGCTAAAAATGTATTGACCCATTTGGTAAATTAATCAATTAATTATCCAAGTGAATTAATTAGATTCAATTACATGCAATAAGCGCGATAGTACAAATAAATTACCAACTAAGTTAAATGCAGAAAAATAAGTTTTACACAGGTGATTTGTTTATGAATGGGGAAAACCACCGAGGCAAAACCCACCGGGTGAATTTGAAGTCACCACTTCCGAGAATCTACTATTATTAAAACAAGCGGTTACAAGTAAAAGGAATCTTAATACCTAATACCAATCTATAGTTGAACCCTTACTCCTAGTACACAATTGGACTTGTGATGTAGCAGCAATCTCTTCGTTCAATGACTAACTAGTGATGCACAGAACCCAGTACGTGACTAACCAACAACTTGAGAAAGAATGCTGGCTGCAAAGTTATTCAGTTCATCAACATGAAGATCAGGAAGCTCCTTGGTCACAAAATCCTTGGCATAAAGACGTAGTAGCTTCTATAGAGAATATGATGAGCTAGGACAAAATTT
Source organism: Castanopsis chinensis (assembly GCA_032878915.1). Classification (NCBI taxonomy): domain Eukaryota; kingdom Viridiplantae; phylum Streptophyta; class Magnoliopsida; order Fagales; family Fagaceae; genus Castanopsis; species Castanopsis chinensis. The sequence continues at coordinate 367,291 of JAVQMG010000059.1, forward strand.
GTCTCTAGTCACACAATGCATGTAACTGTAACTGCAACCACCTTGTGATAGCCCTTAAAATAATTCTTATATATGTCTAGGGTTATGAAAAAAGAAATGCTACACAAATACTCAAGGATATGCATGTAATCAGCTTTAAAAAGTCTGATTTCGTAATTCTCGATAGATATAGTTTTTGTTGAGCTTCTGTTGAGTTTCAACATTAAACCTTGATAGAAAGAATTTTGTCGAGATATTTGTCGAGTTTTAATGAACATCACTTCTTCACTTGTTTCTTGGTCAAACTTGCATGGCTTCAATACTCAATTTGAACATTCGTTTCTTGAATTACTAAACCCACCTTAGATCTACCCAATTATAAGTAAAGTACATTTTGTCAAAGGATTAACCAATTACATCAATATAACCTTAACAATTTCCCCATTTGGAAATTTGTGACAAAGCCATAACAAATAAATGAATTATGAGAAAAGTCTTAAATCACGAAACTCATAATCATTTGTTGAATACAAAACAAATCTAACCCTAACACAAACTCTTGAAAAACATTACAAGAAGAGAATTCATGGCATGGTAGACTTTCACAACCTGTCTTTTTGAAATACTTAATCAAAACTCATCAAGGCATCATGTGTGAAACAGAAATAAAGGATTGCATACATAGAAAAACATGTGTATAAAGATAGAAAAGAAATAACACATGGAGAGATAGGTAAAGAAAAACATACATCATTATATCAATGAAAAGTAAAGTACAATGTATGTCAATAAATGGTCACAAGACCAGTATACATGAGGCTAATGTAAAGAAAGAAAAGAAATACATGTAAACCTCATTACATCCCTCAAAATCTATAAACACTCCCCCTAACAAAAATGTCCTATACTAACTCTTCCCCTAAGTACAATACTACTTTCATTCTAAAACTACTTTCCCTTTTTATCACGAATGACAAGAGATAAGTCACTGAGAGGTCGTCATCTCATCATCACTAGAAGAGTTAGCATCGTCCTCATCATTACCATCACCATCCTTATCTGCTGAAGCCGCTAGAGAAGCGGTGAAACCATCAAGGCAAGCCTGTCATCGTGCTATACGAACGACACGGGTGTTCACCTGACATAACTCATCAGTGAGAGTGTCAAGGTAAGCATCTATGCACTGAAGCTGCGCCATGATGGCCTTTAGGGTCACATCGCTAGTCGAGAAGGAAGGAGCAGAAGTGGAAGGAACAGCAGAAGCTGTAGGACTGGTAGACTCCACACTTGGCCACTTCGGTCGAAGCTGAACCAGCGTCGATGGCACCCATGGTGGTGTAGTAAGGAGAATCAGGAATAGGGATGGAAAAATGGCGAAGGATACGTGTGATAGCTGAAGGAAAGATGAGATTATCACAGATCGCGGTATCCTGATAGACATCAAGGATAGAAGTGATAAAGTGAGAGAGAAAGTCAATAGAAAGATTCTCTAAGAGGGATAAAAGAAAATGAGCACGAGACTCTGTGATAGAGTTATAGTGAGACAGTGGAGTAAGAACAAATGTTATCACCATATTAAGGAATCTCAGACCTTTTGCAAAGCTCGAGTATGGGGTGTTTAGCTTACCACCCCATGTGGAAGGTGTCTCATAGAATTGAGACAAAAGCTTGTCCCAGGACAAATTCCTAAGATGCTTACAGCCAAGGTAGTCAGGATGCGCTACCCGTGGAACATGTAGTACCTCGGATATAAGATCTGGAGTAACTACAATACGTGTACCTCAAAATGTCATGGCAAACCGAGGTATAGAGGTATTGATACCTGTATATTAGAGTAAAACTCCTGTATAAACATGATGGGACACCTCAAGGGTCTCTTACATAGAGATTACTAGCCTTGAGTCCGAATGACAGCTAGGAGAGGAGTGTTAGCAAATTTTGACAGAACAACATGGCGCTTCAGATGAACGCCAGGTTTCTGAAAGTTCTTAAGAAAGTACTTTTAGGCCTTCCCATCATGGAACCGAAAGTGAAGAAAGGGAATGGGATCAAAAGAAGAAGAACTAGAACCTTGAAGAGGATTTTGGCTCGGAGTAGACTTACGCACTTTGGGTGCCATGCACACTCTATCTGTGAGAGAGAGAGAGAGAGAGAGAGAGAGAGAGAGAGAGAGAGAGAGCACATCACAACCAGAAAACGGGAATAGAAAAGAAAGGATATGTATGCATGAAAAATGCATGAACATGTGATGTGCTAAAAATAAATTGCATGAAACCCAATCCAAACCTACCAGCACACAATTACCAATAATCAAGCACACATCTAAATGCATGAAACATTGTTAAAATGTAATGAGAATGCAATGCATGAGCATACAATATCAAATCAATAAAACCCAACCCAACTATCTCACAAAATTCTCAAAAGTCCTAAAAATTTTCAAAAACCCCAAAACCTAGGTCTAAAATGCATGAAAAATGAAAAATGAAGGTTTTAGAACACTTACCAAGTGATTTGGTCTTGGTATAGGCCGAAAATGTGATAGATGAAGGGATTTGAGTGAGTGAGAAGTGTTTGGGGCGAGAGAAAAGATTTTCTTTCGAGGGAGAGAAGTGAAAAGTGAAGTCTGATTTGCACTCAGCATATGTAAGGAAATTACAGCTCAACGGATCGAAGTATCTATTGAGATCTGTCGAGCACTAAATCTCGACAGAAATGAATCTATTGAGGTGTTGTTGAGGATCTGTCTACTGCAAAAATACCTCAATGGATCAAGAAGCTGTTGAGAATCTATCGTCTAGACAAAGAGCTCAGAAAATTTTCTCGATGTATTGAAGAAGCTATTGAGGTTCTATTGAGAAGAAACCCAAAAAGCTTGATGGATCGAAATTCCATCAATATCTATTGAGACATGAAGAAAGAGGGGCTCGATAGAAAAGAATCTGTCGAGGATCTGTCGAGCTTGAAGAAAAAAAGTTTTTTTCAAGAAGGAAAAAACAAATGGATGAATGCAACAATCAAGCTACTAAACCAAAGATCCAAACAACATGTTAAGCTCTCAAAAACTTCTCTCAACATATAAACAAAGCATTCATAGATCCAAAAACACACACACTAAATAAGTCTAACCAATTTTATATTTCAAAAACAAGTTACGACAATTTAGTGAGCATATATCAACATATGTATTCCTTGTGATGGCTAAATCACATTGTACCTGCACATGTATCAAAACTAATAAAGAATTTGCGTGTTATGTGTGAAAACATAGCAAGAGTGCATAAGTGTCTCATATTATGATGATTTGAGATATGAGAAAATCAAATATACTCACACACAATTATAACCGCTTGATGTGGACTATCATCTTTGAGGTATATCCTATAACTACCACATCTCCTAGAAGTATGCTTGCAATCATATTTAAAAGCATTTTGATTCTTTTTGCTTTTATTTTTCTTTGAATATTTTTCTTTTTGAGCATAGCATGCATGGGCATATAAGGGAGAGAAAAGAAATTCCCAATTATGTAAGTTTAAACAACACAATTTTGCTATGCTGAAACATACAGATGTTATTCATGATTGGCGGGCTTTAGTAGTGAGATGGTTATTTATGCTTTTTTTTAAGGTTTTTTTAGTCCTTTCCATAAAAAAGAGTTATATGAGTGTTAAATATAAGAGATTACTTAATCGTACTTATCACAAACACAAGCCACAAAGCTCGATTACTTAGTTGTGCATTGAGATGCTCATCTAAGCTACAAGAGATACAAAGTTTAGAAAACTTTGTTTCAATAGTCATCCAGGGTACACAAGTACGAAGATACACATACACACTGTTTTTGTATTTTTCTAATTTTTCAATTTTTTTATTATTTATATTTTTTTTTATGAAAAAGCAACATAAAACAAAAACTGAAAGAGCTTCCTAGAAAGGCATACCTCCCCCTTCCGCATTGAATGTCCTACAACAACCTTATCAGCTATATGAATGAGGAAGTGACACCTGAACAGTGATTTCACAGCTAGCAGCCCTTTCTACCGCCTTCAAAGAGCTCTGATGGGACAAGTATCCTGAGAATAGTCATGAGGCATACAGGTGGAGGGTTAGGATAAAAGAAGGAAATATATGTAAGGGAGGGGGACCTCCTAGAAGGGTTGAACGTTTTTCCCCAGAAAGAGAGAAAAAGAAGAAGATAAACAATGTGAATTTTGTGTAAGGCCTGAAATGTTCATGTTTAAGAATTAAGAACCCAATCTTCGGACAAACCCAAGGAGAGCCCTATTCTTAACAACTACTTGAGTTACATCTCTCCATTACTTTGTACTCTTCGGCCTTAAACTTGTGCTTAGTTTTGGATTGCACTTGAACTGTTTTCCCACTCTGTAGAAATTTTATTGTTTGGGCTTGGTTTGAAGGACAAGGCATCACTATTTTTAGTGGGCTTGGGCCTTCATTTTCTTAGCACTTACATATGAGTATAATATAAAACAAACAACTTTAGTTAAATCTATATTCATTAATTTTTTAGATCATACAAATTTAAAATTGCATTTAATAATATCTTTATTTTACGACAAGTCAATGTTTACAGAGTGAATGCAAATGAATTTAGTAAATAAAGAAGCACAATCACTCACTTATTACAGGTTTAAAAATCAGAATAAAGGTTCTTATCCCTAGAATAGTTATATTTCCAACAGAATTAAAGTGGCCATTCATACTAAAAGAAGACAATTACAAAGTGTTATTCAATAATCTCCCAAAGGTATTAATTACTTCTAACATTCTTTTCTCATTAATGTTATTGTTTACAAAATTGTAAGTCATTTACAAAACTCAGTACTTATATTGCAGATCCACTAGATATAAAATTTAGATGAAAACATTTCGATACATGTAACTACATGTCTCATTAGAGCACAATTGGTATGTTACAAAATAGTCATTTTCTATTGAGGTGTTATCATCTTATATTTGACAGTTGTTATACCAATACAATTTATTCATTTTGTTATTATAATAATTATTTATTTGGATATTCTTTCTTAGATAAATATATATTCAATAAGTTTATAATAAAACCATGCAACGCATGAGCCTTTTACTAGTCTATAAATATATTAATAGTCAAAACTGAAAGAAAATCCAATTAGATTTTAATTGGATTCTTAATTTTGAGCCATGTGTCCTACTTAATTTTTAATTTTGAGCCAAGTGAATTATTGAGTGTAAAAATCGAAGAGTTCAAATCCATTTAGATTCTAAATTGGATTTCAATTAGAGTCCAATTTTTCGCCATGTGTCCATTTATTTTTTAAAGTTTTGTGGCAAATGAATTATTGGATGAAAAAACCAAAGTGTCTCTTCTAATATAAGTGTAAACTAATACTATGTATAATTTGAATCTCTTCTAATATATATATATATATATATAAAATTGAAATCGTTTTTAATGTATTTGTGTATATAAATGGGGTTATACACTAGTCTATATATATATATATATATATATATATATTAATAAGTAAAACTTAGAGAAAGTTCAATTAGAATCCAATTTTGTGCCATGTGTCTAAATTTATGTGGGGACCATACCATAATTATCCACTTAAGTTTGTGCCATTTGTTCACTTAAATTTTTTAATTTTTGTGTTAAGTAAGTTAATGAGTGCAAAATATTAAGAATCTAATATTAATGAACTATAAAAAAAAAAGCACATATACCACATAAAAAAGATCACCACACATTCTAGCTTATTAAAAATTAAAAAATAATGATCATAAGTAGTAAATTTTAAATTTTTATGGTAAGTTTATTTTTTTAAAAAAATTAATTTGACAATGATTTATATCCTTATGATAAAAATTGTGTTTAATTTTAAATGTGTCCATTTATTTATTTTTTTTTTAATTTTGTGGCAAATGAATTATTGGATGAAAAAATTGAAGTGTCTAAATTTAATTAAATTCTAAATATATATATATATATATATATATATATATATAAACAATGAGAAACCATTACATATTTTAGAAAAGTATGGTTTTAAAAAAAAGTGCAAAACTAATACTATGTATAATTTGAATCACTTCTAAAAATATATATATATATATATATATATAATTGAGATTTTTTTAATTGTATTTGTGTATATGCATGGGGTTATGCTTCTCTCTCTCTCTCTCTCTCTCTCTCTCTCTCTCTCTCTCTCTCTCTCTCTCTCTCTCTATATATATATATATATATAGGTAAAACTTAGAGAAAGTTCAATATAGAATCTAATTTTGCGCCACGTGTCTAAATTTATGTGGGGACCATACCGTAATTATCCACTTAAGTTTGTACCATTTGTTCACTTAAATTTTTTAATATTTGTGTCAAGTGAGTTAATGAGTACAAAATATTAAGAATCTTATATTAATGAACTATAAAATAAAAAAATCACATATACTCATTAAAAATCACCACATAACAAAGATCACCACACATTTTATCTTATTAAAAATTAAAAAAATGATCATAAATAATATTAAATTTAGGTAAAAATTTTAATATGTGACTAATTGTGTTTACTTTAAAAAAAAAAAAAAATCTGACAATTATTTATATCTTTATGATAAAAATTGTGTTTAATTTTAAATGTATCTATACGTATGCATATATTACACGCTATATTTTTTTTTTTAATAATTTGACTAATTATTTATATTTTTATAATAAAAATTGTGTTTAATTGTAAATCCATCCATGCGGTTGCATGAGTTACATGCTAGTCTATATAATAATAATAATAATAATAATAATAATAATAATAATAATAATAATAATAATAATAATAATAATAATAATAGGTGAAGTTAAGAGAAATTCAAACTAGAATTTCAAATTAGAGTTCCAATTTTATGTTATGTGTCCCAAATTATTTATTTTTAAAGAGTTTTATTTCTTAATTTTAGAATCAAATGTGGGACTACATCATAAATATTTATCTAAGTGAGTTATTAAGTGCAAAAACCAAATAGTATAGAATGAATGAATCGTAAAAAAAAAAAAAGTTCTTTAAATAACTAAAAAAAATGGACAATTTACATTTTATACATAATAATATCCTTATAAATTTTTTAAAAGAGTTAACAAAATATAAAAATGACTATCAATAGTATTTAAATTTTATATATATATATATATATATATATATTATATTATGCATCTTATTGTATATCTTTAAGTGTATCTACGCATATGCAGTGGGTTATAAGCTAGTATATGCCCAAGCTAAGAGAAAATCCAAACTATATTGCAATTGGATCCTCAATTTTATACCACATATCCCATCTGAATTTTAATTTTTGTGCCAAGTGAATTATTGGGTACAAAAATTGAAGAATCTAAATTCAATTAAATTTTAAAGGATCCGAAGGGCACACATTAATAATCCATTTTGAGAAAGTTTTTATGAAGAATTGAAAAAACTATAAAAAAAAGTTAATTATTTTTTGTTTTTCAATAAGAAGTTTCTTAAAATGGTTTACTAATGTATGCCTTAAGGGCATACGTTAGTAAATCCCAATTTTAAATTAATTATATATATATATCAGGGACGGACCCAATTGGGGGCCTAGGCCCCCCTAGATCCAATTTTTATTTTTTTTTTTTTATAGTTATTATATATTATATTTTTTAGTTGGCTTCCTTCCAAAACCATAAGCCCATTTTTTCCTCAATAAATCTAGCTAGCCTCACAAAAACTTAACAGATTGTATTTTAGCCAAATATATATATATATATATATATATATATATATATTTACCACTAAAGAATAAAAAAATCATGTGTTATTGTAGAAGCTAAAGCTAATTTTTTTGCAATTATAGTAAACTGGTATAAATACCAGTTGACTGTAGCAAGTTGTTAAAAATAAAATATAATATTTTATTAAAATTATATTTCTTCCTTCAATTAAAAAACTCAAATTCTCTCTCTTCCTTTATTATTTTTATGAGTTGTTTATAATATTTTAAAAGAAGTGATGAAAAAAAATAGAATATTTGATATTGGGTGTATTGTAAAGTGAGGTGGTAAAATAGATAAAGAAGTTTTTTGAGGCGCTAAAAACTAACATTTTTAGCACTACCACTGTACATGCTCTTTGTGTTTTTATAATTTTTTTAATACTATATAGATGGCTATTTGGAGCTTCTTTTTTTTTTTTTTTTTTTTTTTTTTTTTTTTTTTTCTGGGCACTGCAAGCTTAAAATCTTGGGTTTGTCCTTGATATATAAATATATATATATATATATATACATATATAAAATGAGAAATCATTATATATTTTAAAAATGTATGGCTTAAGCTAATATTATGTATAATTTAAATATTTTTTTTTAAAAAAATGTATAATTTGATTTTGAACCTTGTAATTATGATTATTTTTAAATGTATTCGTGCATATGTACAAGATTATACACTAGTATAGAAATAATGATAGTAAGTATCCAACTCCGTTTATAAGGGAAAGAAACAGGAAGTTTCCCCATTTTCGTATAAAAATAATGATAGTAATTAATAACGCATATATCCTACTCATCGCGCGCACGTTTATATCTAGGAAGAAACAGGAATTTTCTAAGTAGGAAACTTCTCTTTCTTTAGTTTTGGCACTATTAGTTGTTAATCCATCAAATTATTTTCTTTCTTTTATTATACGTGATTAACGGGACTTAAGAAGATAATTGAATGCGAGGGATAAAACCGAGGGCCAGGGATAAAACCGCTTGAATGACAACCAGAGATGTGAGGTGCGTAAAAGAGAGAGAGAAACAGTCCAAAAATTAGACTAATTATGTTACATTAATCTCGCACCATCTCTTATGGCTTGTTTGAAATGAGGGGATAGGGGGAAGAGTAGAGTAGAAGTAACAAAAAATTAAACTGATTATGTTTCAGGTTTTTCAAAGTGGATCTTGAGATGTTCACAGTAGCCTGTTTGAATTGAGGGGAGAGGGAGGAGGAGTAAGGTAGAAGTAACAAAAATTTAGACTAATTATATTTCAGATTTCTCAAAGTGGATCTCGAGATATTCACACTAGCTAGCTCAAAGTAAATATTCTTGGCATGGCATCCACAATTTTGCAAAGAGGAGAATTATTCTTGGCATCTTTATTAATTTATAAGCAATATCCAACGATTCCAACCACATGAAAAATAATAATAGAAGCGAAAAGATAGATAATAACAGATTTCTTATTTAATTATCAGAAATTTTGAACTAACTGGAACCCATGTTACAAAGACTTATATCACTGATTAATCAAGCACATTAAAGTCATGATTCTAACTCCACAAGCTATCACAGAACAAACTTATATACGTACTTCAATGCAATGGCGGAGAGGATTGCCCCTAGGGGTGTGCATGGGTCGGGTTGGGTCGGGTTGAATTTTTTGACCCCCATGGTGGTCAAAAAAAATTTGACCCAACCCGACCCATTACACAATTCCAAAAAACCCGACCCACATGGGTCCCATTCAACCAACTTTTTTTTTTTTTTTTTTTTTTTTTATTATTATTATTGAATTGAACCTATGTTTTTTTTATTAATTATATAATATATTTAAATATATATTAAAGAAAGTAATAGGTTTTATATTATATATGTTTGTAGGATTTTATTTTATATTTATAATATATTTTATATTATATATTACTAGGTTTTAACTTAAAAAAAATATTTATTAAATATATAATAATTTTAAATATATACATAAATTTGTTTAGCTTTGTAATTTTAAAATAATGTTAAAACCTTATTACAAAAAAATTTTAGTACCCAACCCACCAAGCCCTAAAAACATAAACTTTACAAATGGATCTGCACACCCCTAATTGCTAAAAGGGTAGCCAAAATTGATGCACCCCTTGAAGTTTGCGCCCTTGACACAATTCCAAAAAATTCCTATTAAACCAACCAATATATTTCTTAAACAAAAGATGAATTGATCAGAGGGTCCAGGTAAAACTAACTTCAATAATAATAACAATAACTTGTTTGATTTCTCGTGGATTGATTAGAGTGTCCCATAAAATAATTTAATAAAAAAAAGAGGGACATAACTTTTGTTATAGCTATTAAAATAATGTTAAAATTATTACAAATATTAGTATTTTACAATATAAACCTTACAAATGGATTTGATAATAAATATAAGGGTAAATTCCATTCACACCCCTTGAAGTTTGGATAAGTGTCAACCTAGTATAAGACTTTTCAAAACTAACCAATTTGGTCCCTAAAGATAATTTAGTCTCTAAAATAGTTGAGAAAAAATAACTAACTGTTTAAGAACTAAGTTGGCTTTAAGGACAAGTATAAGTGTGTGGTGGTGGTGGTGTTGGGGGGGGGGGGAGGAGGGAGGGGAGAAGAGAAGAGCCAAGGTTCAAGTCTCTAGAAGAGAGCTTCACACGCATACATACTTAAAATTTTTATCTTGTATATTAAAAAAAAAAAAGTTGGCTTTAGGGAACAAATTGACTAGATTTGAAAAGTTTTGAACTTGGTTGGCATTAATTCAAACTTCAAGGTATGTTAGTCGAACTTACCTTAAATATAATTAGTGGGGTCATTTAATCACCTAATAAATGACTATTTGATTTTTTTTTTCTTGGTGCGGTTATTTATGATATATTATTTAATAAATTTGTAATATCTTAGGCTAGTATCATAGAGACAAAGACTTGTCATGGGTTGTGCATACAACTTTGAAGTGTGTGTGTATATATATAAAAGTTATATCTATTGTAATTTTAAATAATGTTACACTATCCAATAACTTATTATTAAATTTATATGTTGAAAATTTAATCGTTGAATTACATGTTCTATATGTTCTTAATATGCATGCCAATTTTTATGACGATCAAATATAATTTACCATTCGATCCATAAACTTAACTTTTATGTATTATTTTAAACTACAAAAATTTGAATTTAAGTATTTGATTAATGACATGGCTATTGATCTTTGATCACTTTGAAATTTTGCAAGCATGGAGAATATAAAAAGATAATATAATTTAACGGTAGATTTGTCAAAATTTGCATCCAATTAAAAAAAATTGAGGGGTGTAATATTGCTTAAAGTTACATCAGTTGTAACTTGAACCCAATCCTATACACACACACACACACACACACACACACACACACACACACATATTAGAAATTATTTTAACTTATGGTGTCCACTTATAGTTGCTCTTTATCATCAGACTAATACAAGAAACGTTACCAATTGAGCTCAAATTTCATATTTTACACTTCATGTATTTAAATTAATCAATTAATTTGATGGTAATTAACCATAAATTGATTAGTGTTTGGATTTATTTTATTTGTAGTCTTATCTTTTAATCTTGTCCCCCTAACGGAAAATCTTATTTCCACTAGTGCTTCAACACTTGAAATTTGAATATAATGTATATGTCTAATATTACGTGTGCGTTTAGCATCAGCTTATTTAGTTTTTTGTTGATTTCTTTTTGTTGAAATTGTGCTAAAATAGACTATATTTATACTTTGAAAATGTAAGGTTTTTACAAGTTGTACATAAAAGTTAAAAACTAGAAACTCGTTGTATAAGCTATTGGCAATCAGACACAAAATGGAATAATCGCAGATTTGAGGGAAGGCAGTCACTGGTGCCATGTCATCTTTTTGTTTTTTTTTTTTCCTCAAAATGTTATTGTCAAAAATTCCATTTTGGTTTCTACATTTTGGGATTACTATTAATTTGGTCCCTACATTTTGGTAGCAGTCAATTTAGTTCACACCGTCACCACAACTTTTCTTGTATTTTCTTGCACTTTCTTGACAACCAAGCACAAAACACAAATCAAATTTACAAATTTCCGACTGTGGTTGTCACACATATCAACTTGGCAATTAAAACAAACCCAAATTTGGACAAAAAAGTATTAAAAATTTAAAATAACATAGACCAAGTTGACTACTACCAAAATGTTAGAAACAAATTAATAAAATGTTAGAACCAAATTAATAGTGACCCGAAAATTTAGGGACCATAATGGTATTTTTGCAAACTTTTTATCAGATTGGAACTCAAATTCCATTAATTTCTCCATGCTTTGGTTCATGTAATTTTTAGACGATTTATATTTTAGATGTCAATAGCTTTGTTTTTTATTTTTATTTTTTTATTTTTTATTTTGGCTCTTTCTTTGTATACCTCCCGGGTAATAAGATAGCACCTATTTTTGCTCATAATGAAATTCAATTTACTTCTAAAAATAGATCATTTTCAGGATTTTACGAGGACAAATGGATTAGTTGCTGTTGGAGAGAGAGAGAGATTATCATGGTTGATGAGTTTTAGTTACAGGGATGGAGCCAAGACTTGGAGTTAGAGGGGCAAAAGTATAAACAATTTGTTTTTTTTGAAACTCCAAATAAGCATTCATTTTGAAAGTTAGATTTTTTTTTGGTGTGTCTTGCTCTTTAGCTGCTTAGACCCCCTTTTTTTTTTTTTTTTCTGGGTGTCTTGTGTGTTGTCAAATAAGTGTGCGTGTTCACTTTAGACTAGTTAGAATCGGCTTAGGATTTTGTGTGTGTGTGTCTTGCGTGGGTTTGTTTTGGCATATTGTTTGGGCTTAACTATGCTATTGGTAAATATTGTTGTTGGATTTGTTAAATTTATTTCAGATTTTAGATCAATAAATTTTTTTATAGCCTTTTAAAAAATCAATAATATTGTTGAGGAGGGCAAAATACAAATTTATTAAAACAAATAGCTAAAATTTATATATATATATATATATATATATATATATATATATAAATTGAAAACAATTTAGGGGGGCAGTGGCCCCCATGTCCAACTCTAACTATCTAGAACAAATCAATTTCTTATGGTCCTTTTGGTACGTTATTTGGAAGTCACGCAGACATAAAGAACTTGGCAGCAATTTCCATGGCTGACTTTGCCTTTTAACATGAGGAAACTTTGTCGGTGCTGGTGCTCGTAGAGAAGTTATAACCTGCAACGGGTATATGTTACCTATGTCTCACAGCTGGTGAGTACCACAATTGGTGGGTAGTGGGACCCACCAGTTGTGAGACACAGGTAACATATATCCGTTGCAGGGTACATTTTTCTGTGTTGGTGTCGGTGCCGGTGTTGGTGTGTGAGTCTCTCTGTGTGTTTATCGCTAGATCTGTACAATTAATTATTTTGGTTGTCACGTGTTAGTGAAATTAAAAAAAAAAAAACATGGGAAAATCCAAATTCTTATGTATCACCGTTAACATCACACGCCTACCCAAGTACCAGCTTTCAAATTATGATTTTTATTTATTTTTTTAATTTTTTGGTTTTTACTTTTTACTAAAAGAAGAGGAAGAAAACAACACGCGCAACTTCTGAGATGCATGCCTAATAAAAAATTTGCGTCTTCCATGTTAAGAAAAATACTGTTGGCTATCTACGTTCCTTGCACTGAACCAGCCAAGCCTATCCCGGCTCATAGAAGTTTTAATTGTGAAATTTGGGGATTTCTATTTGTGAGACTATGATGAGAGGGCATTCTTATCAAAGATGCTAAAAAATATAGTTTTTAGCAACTTAAAACATTACTTTATCTATTTTAAGATTACTTCAATGCTATAAATAAATAAATAAAATACATTAGCTTACACCATGTAAAAATTAATGGATATAAACGGAATGACAAAGTAAAAAACAACTATAAAATTTTAGGGGAAAAAATGAACTATTATTATTATTTTTCCTCATTCAAGTTATTTTATTTTCAATTAGTTAATAGTTAACAGTGTTATGTGGGCAATTTGGAAGTACATATTAAGCAATGCTAGAGATACAACAATTTTCATAACAAATTTCACTATTGCTGAGTTGGTTATTATTGTTTCTCATGTGGGCTTATCATTGACACTACTTTGTCATCCATCATAAATAGCTTGGCATCTCACCTGCCTTGTATTCTACTTTTTCGTATTTAATGAATCTATTTGTTATGTGCAACTGTTTCATGATACAGGTGTATATGGTTCAAGTGCTTCATAGGTTTTAGATTTAGGCGTGTGTGAGTTTTGCTTCTATTCTCATACTTACGTTTTAAGTCTAGAGTTTGTTTAGGGGTTTTGTTACCGAATAGCCAAAGGGAGAGATTGTAAAGTTGTGATTTAGAACTATGTTTTTTGTTAGTTTTAATTCTATGTCAAATTTGATTGTAATTCTGTTCAATCATTTCCTTGTATTTTTGTGGGATTTAATGTAAGAGTTGTGTGTGAGAGTTTGGTGATGATTTTGTGAAGATGAGGATTTCATGACTAGCTCACGACTGGCTTGCAAGTGACAACCCGCAAAACAAGCCAGGTGAGAAGCACATGTTGGAATTTGAAGATTTTTTGATAGGCTAGATTTCGCAAGTCATTCGCAGCTTAGGCCAAGTTGCGAGTGACTCATAAAACTCTCTGCTTGATTATTTTGATTGTGTCTTTTCACATTCCTTTACCAACACTATATAAACCCTCATTACCCACAAAATGTAAGAAGAACAAGGAGTCTTTACAAGAAACTTTTGAGAGAGAAAATCCTATCCAAACACTTGAGAGTTAGAGATTGTTTACCCATAATCCTTTACATCATTTTTCTAAAGTTTCCTTTACTTCTACCTCTTCATCTACACATCTTTGAAAGGTTCTTAGCCTAAACACTTACCTCACCCATTCTGAGTATTGAGAGAAGTTTTGGTGCCTATGAGAAGCATTAGAAGAAGCCATTGAGTGGCAGATGCAATTGGGCAAAATTGCAAGATCTAGATAACTAGTGAAGACAAGGTTCGAGAAGTTCGTTGGTAGTTAGAGCTTGGAGGGTTTAAGTACATTGGGCAGATTAGGCTTGGAGGGTCTTTTTGATATTCATGTACTCTAAATTATTCACAAGTGGATCGGTTTTAGCTTGGAGGATCGCGGAGACATTTTTCGCTGAGTACTTCAGTTTCTTCTTCGATAACACGTCTCGGTGTTATCTTGTATTTGCATCTTTCTTCCCTACTCTTTAAGGTTTACATTTATCACTTATTGTACTTGCTTATGCATTAGAGTAGTGTTTCGGTTTATTGTGAATCTTTACTCTTGTTTTGCATTTAGTTTAGTTAGAGTAAAAGCAAATAAGCCGTAATTTAAAATTGGGGATCTAAAGAAGCATTAGTATTTCTATACTAATTAAGCTTTCTATAGAATAGAAAAAAGTATTTGAACTCAATTAAGGAACAACACTATGTCCTTACCCTACTTTTTTTTTAATGAGCTCAATTGTGACTTCATAGCACTTCTCTTTCCAAAAATGATAAAGATCAATGCTTATCACACACACACACACACACACACACACACACACACACACACACTTGTTTTTAATTAAAATCATGACACAATTTCAGTTAAAAGCAAGTGTTTGAATAGTGTGTTGTGAAGTCATGATTTTAGTTATAAATAATTATGTGCATATGGTGTGTGTGATTGTGTGTGTAAGAGTAATTACCGAATGATAAATACCCATCAATTGTGTTCTCCAAAAATCCAACCTCACATTCTCTCTCTCTCTCTCTCTCTTACACAAACACACACATTAAGATGGAAGGTAGTACTAATACAAAACACTTCTACCACTTCATTAATGGACAAACGGGGACCAAAATATTACATTCCAATGGACAAACTAAAATAGAGTTGGCAACAAGATCCAGAATATTGCTTTCACTAAGTAATTCAAAAGTGCTATTACCCCCAAATAATATTTGATTAGTAATTCTAGACTTTCTAGTTTTTATTTTTTATGTAATAGTGTGTGGAAAGGTATGAACATGAAGCTGATGAAAGTTTTTGTCACCAAATATAAATATTGAAATTCAACTTAGAATGTGATATCAACATGATGTTGTTGGGTTATGGAAAAAAATGTGATAAAGAAGAAATTATTAGGTCTACCGTGAGGACTGTTGAAGTGGTCCTCCCAACTAATGAAAAAATGACACTTTATGCAAATGTGTTAGATAAATTTTTATTCAGCACAAGAATTTAAAAAAAAAAAAAAAAACCCACTAAGTGATATTACATTTGCATAAATTGCAGTGCCGGCTCAACCATTGAGCCAAATAGGCAACCTCCTAAGGCCCCCAAATGAAAAAAGACCCCTAAATTTTTACCAATAGAGATATTCTTATACCAATAGAAGTATTAATTAAGTCCTAAATATTCACCAATAAATAAAAAATAATTTTTTATCAAAGAAAAACTAGTTAAAGAAAAATATTTTCATTGGATGGATCAATCATTTAATTTCTCACACATAAATATTAAAAGAACTCATTAATCTTACACAAGTAAATAAATTTATACTCAAATTCAAATATCAAATATATAACTTTATTAAACTTTTCAATCAATATTTTTTTTTTAGTATTTAGTTACTTCATTCAATAAATAGTGTTTATTTTAGTTGTATAGTCATTGAGTAATGCGATGAGTTTGTTTTAATTTGTAATTTTTTTCTAAAAAAATAGATTTTAAATGAAAAAAAAAACAAAATTTAAATAAATATTCTATTAATATTCAAAGTATAAGAATAGATCTCGTTTCAAGTTGTCACTTTAGGCCTCACAATACCTTGAGCCGGCCTTGATAAATTGTAGCATTTTATTGGTTAGAATTTAGAAGGACCCAAAGGGCCACTTCAGCAGGTGTACCTAATAATTTCCCAGATAGAGCCAACATATATAAATACGTTATCTTTGTACCAAAAAAAATCTAACCTCACCTTTTGAAGTCTGCCTCTCTCTCCTTGTCTCTCGCACTCACTCACTAAGATGGTGGGCAGTGTTGATGCAAACACTTCTACCACTTCATCAACCCCAATCTCTCATTCCCCTCCATCACCATCTTCACCTCCTCTTCCAGTAGCTTTTGTGAAAAGCCCTTGTGCGGCCTGCAATATTTTCAGGCGTACATGTGCAGAGAAATGCCTGTTGGCTCCCTACTTTCCATGCACTGAGCCAGCCAAGGTTACCACGGCTCACAGAAGTTTTGGTGCTAGCAATACCATCAACTTCTGCCAGGTATTTTCAACAAGTTAAATTTCTTGTCTTATATATGTAATTTGAATTTTAGTGGACTAATTAATATATTATCTTCTTTTTTCGGACACAGGAATGTATTGAATTTAATTGTCCAAGAAATGAGAATGCATCCACGTGTTTTATATGTATAAATCGTTCCATTTCAACCACAAATGCTTAATTTACTCGGTTATTAGTAAGAGTAATTAAGTTTCCTATTGGTTTCTTATTTTTGGTGTTCTACTCTCTAGCTTTACCATGTTAAACAACTCATGCCCAATCATGGTTTTAAAAACCGGACTGGACCGACCGGTTCAACCGGAAACCGGACACTAATTTGTTTTGGTTATTGTTAAAAACCGAAAATAGAATAAAAATTGTTAAAAACCGGAAACCACCCGTTTAAATAGCAAAACCAGAAATTGGTATGGTTAAATCGGTTTTAGCAGCTCTTCATTAAAACTTTAGATGCTGTGTTTTTTTTTTTTTTTTTTAAAGAGAGAGAGAGAGAGAGAGAGAGAGACTATGTTTCAAATTTGAGAGGAGAGATTTTGATTTTGAAAATGCTCTCAAGCTTGAAGTGGTGAAGCCTAAGACACCAACAGTGACCCCAAAAACATCAGATCTCCTATCTTTGTATTGAGGAAGGAGCCCAAAAACGAAGCAAAGTTACAATGATTTGATCTGTCTGCTTTAGCCTTTGTTTGTTGCTCTTGCACAGTTGCACTTGCACATACCCATATTGATGAGAGAGACAAAGAGAGGGAGAGAATATTAAAGAGGGAAATGAAAATTTAGAAAAAAGTAGCATAGGAAAGAAACTAAGTTCGGAGTTGTTGTTTGAAAGTTTGAATAAAACTTGTGGATGTAGTAGATTTTCAAAATGTGTGGTGGGTGTGATATAAACATGTAAGTGTAGGAGAGGTGGAAAAAAAATTAAGTGGGCAATGATATTGTTACCCATTGGTGACTTACTTTTTGTTATTTGACAAACTAAAAAATAACTAAAAATGGTTTGTAATTGTTACACTTTATCTTTTTATGATTTTTTTTTGGTTGAATTTTGTTAAGTGGTGTCCAAAAGTTGGTAAGTTAATATTTAATGTTTTACTATTATTTAATTTTTTAGTTAAAATGAGTAGTTATAAAATTATTTATTTATTTTTATAATTAATAATTAATTATTTATTATTTACGACATCATCAGTTCGACCACCGGTCGGACTATAAAACTAGCAAACACTCCCTATTTCAGTTCTTTTATCGTACCGATTTTTAAAACCATGTGCCCAATAGAGCTACGACACCACTTGGAACCTAAAAGTTGAAATAAAGAACAAAAATTTGTAGGCTAAATGAGTTATTGATGTGTGTGTTTGTTAAGGCAATAGGTTAGGTTCATTTGATTGGTCTAAAAGGTTTATGGGTTTGTGAGATGAGGCATTGGGTGAGCCATGGTCTGGAATTCTTGCAAGTTTTGCCTTGAAATGGTTAATTCTTGAAAGTTTTGCCCTGACTGTTTGAAACATTAGAAGAATCGCTAGTTATCTCACTTTTAGATCTTACAGAATTTTGTCAAATTCCAGTGATCCCAAATTTCCAGTCAAGCATAACGTTCCACTAGTGGTTCTACTTCTTCTAAGGGAAATTTATAATTAAAACTATGTAGCAATTAGATAGATTAGTC
The DNA here is from genome assembly GCA_032878915.1 of Castanopsis chinensis. Lineage (NCBI taxonomy): Eukaryota > Viridiplantae > Streptophyta > Magnoliopsida > Fagales > Fagaceae > Castanopsis > Castanopsis chinensis. The sequence continues at coordinate 386,118 of JAVQMG010000059.1, forward strand.
TTCTATCTTTAATGTTGGAATTAGCTAATGTTAATTCATAAGCCCAAAGTTCTTATATAAGCACTAGTCTTATCACACATGTGCGATGAAGCTTTTTTTTTTTGGTTTAGTGTTGTAATTTTCCATTTATAACCAAATTTTCTATAACATCTCTCATATAGTTAATATATCACAGAAGGTCATAGAGTTACTAATTTACCATATATGTTATTTTATTTTTTTGATGTGACATGGGTAGTTTTTTATAGTAACCCATAGCCATAGGGTGGTTTTTTTTTAGAACATGAGGTAGTTCCATTTTTTTTTTTTGATAGCAACATGGGGTAGTGGGAAGTTTATTTCTTTGTGATAAGTTGGGTAGGAACTTTGTATCTATCTATTATTTATTTATTTATTTTTAGCATGATCTATCTATTATTTAGTGGAGAGCTTTTACCCAGTAGATTTTTTGTTTTTAATTTTTGTCTATTTACAGTTTTAACCTCATTTATTATGTTTAAAGAATAAGGATAAGTTAATTAAATAAGAGGTATTTTTAGAAGTAAAAAAAAGTAATAATTAACTTTCCGAATTCTCTTAATATATAAAAATAAAGAAGAAAATGGCAAGTTGTTAAGTGGAACAGCCGAAAAAGGTTGAGTTACCAACTACATAACCATTATTTTTATCCATTCCTTTTGTGGAGGAACGAATCTCTTCTTTAGAAGGTATTGTCCACTTTGGAAATGGGCCGAGGAGACCGATGCTACCCTCACGGATTTGCTCAGTCTCATATCGGGGAGAAACGTCTCACCCATGCCTTATAGTAGTGGTACACTCATCTTTAGGCCAAGTGCTGATAAGGCATGGGTGGGACCATGCCTTATAGTAGTGGTACACTCATCCTTAGGCCAAGTGCTGATAAGGCATGGGTGGGAGGCGTCTTTCTCCGATGTGGGACTGAGCAAATTCATGAGGGTGGCATCAGTCTCCTCGGTCCATTTCCAAAGCGGACATTACCTTCTAAAGGAGAGATTCGTTCCTCCACATTAAAAGGCATGTGTAGTAGTAGTACACTCATCCTTAGGCCAAGTGCTTATAAGGCATGGGTGGGAGGCGTCTCTCCTCGATGTGGGACTGAGCAAATCCGTAAGGGTGGCATTGGTCTCCTCGGCCCATTCTCAAAACGGACAATACCTTCTAAGGGAGAGATTCGTTCCTTCACACCTTCCATAATTGTTTTTTTTTTTTTTTAAACCTTTGTAAGCGCTTTATTAGAGTTGGATTTTTGGAAGTATTCCTTCATGCAAAGTGAGTGTTTGATGATGTGTCTCAGTGATTTTATTTATTGAGTCAAATCTCAATGAATTTCAGCATATGCAAAAGATATCAAATTTTTACTCGCTAATAAATTTTTTTGTTTCACTCATTCCTACCAAGCGTTTCTGTTTTTTGTTACGAGAAAGACTCTTCCGACAAAAACTAAAATAGAAAATAAAAGACATTCGTACCTTTAAGAGTCATTAACATGAAGGCAAGTGAAATCACAGTGTCTGTTAAGGGCAGTGCAGATTACATCATGTCAATGGTTCAACTAAAATTTTCTTTACAACTCCACTTGAGTGTACAAATGATTCAAAGCCTTGTTAGCTATGCTTTCAATAAGAATGGGGCTTCTAACTTTGGCATCCATAGAAGAATAATCTCTATATTTTTCAAAAACATTTTCATACAATTACAAATTTTTTTCATTCAATGTTGATGGAAACCTATTTTTTTTTTTTTTAAGGCTTTAAATAATTTTTCCGAAAAAAAAAAAAAAAATTTCAAATGGTTAATTCAAATTTGCTGAAAATACTGAAAAATATAATTTAGAAAAGTTAATTGCAAATATTTTGATTACAGTTAAGAGCTTAAGAAATTACTCTATAATATCTCAAGATCAATTTCATACACTTCCTATATATTTTTGTTATGAATTATTAGTTATTGAGTTGGGCCAAAACGTTGGTTTTTTAAGCCAATGCTAAACACACACTTAAAAAATTATAATTTTCTACTCTAAATTTCAAAGATAAACACTGATTTGATTTTGAGGTTTTAACTTTTAAGTGCCCAGTGCACCAGTCATGTCAATGGTTCCTAAAATTTTTTTTTTTTCAAATTTCACTTTTATATCCAAGAGATTCAACTACTGGCACCCAGAAGTTCGTGTATCTTTTGAGCTTTCTTCAATGTTTGCTATTTTTTTTTCAGATTTAATAAAAAAAAAATTCTTTGTCTTTTACTGAAAATACTGTAGATAAAGTTAAAAGTTAACTGAAATAGTACAGTAAAACCCATAAATAGTACCAAAAACCCATGAATAGTAATAAAAATAAGCTAAATATATTATAATTTATGATTCAGCGCAAATAATACTTTTAGGAAAATATAAAATTGAGGTATTTTGGATTTTATTTATTCATCATTTTTTAATTTTTGTGTTACTTTTGATTTCATTTCCAATTTTTCTGTTTTTCTAAGACTCTATAAAGCCTTAATTTTTAAGGTCCAATTCCATTTCTTTTTCTTTGTTAAATAATTTGATAATTACAATGGAGAGAGGTGATTTGAACCATGAATATCATGGAATGTTAGGGAGTGCCAACTGATTGAGGTCCAATTCCATTCAAAGCAAATCCTATGGACCTTTAATTGTCTCACATAATGAAAGTGATATAAACCTTTTTTTTTTCTTTTTTCCTTTCTTTTCTTTTTGAGTGAGTTTCAACCATTCCTGATGACTTTTCTTTATCATCAGACCAAGACGCCAATTGATTTTTAGTGTAGGCAGTGATTGAATCTCAAATTCCTTATTCAACTATCAAAGACTTTACTAGTTAAGCTAATTAGAACCTATTGATATAGGAAAATTATTGTGTACCTAATAATTTTCCATTGATATAAACCTTTAATTGTCTCACATAATGAAAGTGATATAACTAATCTTATAGTAATATTATAAAATTAAAGACGTATGACTTTTATCTCATAATATTATGTCATATATTTTTTTAACCTCATAATTTTTACACGTTATTATTCTAATATATATTTTAATTAAATTTAAATTTTATTCTATATATAAACCTTTTAGGCTTTTGGTACATTATATATATTGTAAATAATTGGATAAATAATTGAATATACAAATACAATTATAATAATTGCTGTTAGGGACCAGGTTAGCAACTCATTTCAAGTGAAATGGATAGTTACTGTATAAAGGCCCAATACAATTAAATTTATAAAGATAGGTTGCTATGGTCAACCTTTCAAAGCCTTAATGGTTTCGTTGGGTAATTACAAAGGAGTCCAATGCTTAAGTCATCAAATATAAATGAGATTACATAAAGAAAAGCAAAGATTACAGTATTAACTCTTCCTCAGATTAGTCTGAGGATCACTAGTTCATATAATATTCAATTCTTGGTTACAAAGCTTCTCTTTTAACTTTATCTTCTTTCTTCTAATTTCTTCTGCCCCCCACTTAATGTAGTTTCCTTCCTTTTCAAAGTGGCCGGGGCTTCATCCCAACCCTCCACCTAGGTTGTTATGGATCCTTACTTGGATACTTGTCCTATTGGTGCCTTGTTTGTGGTGATAGAGTAGGTTGCAAGTTGTAAGGGTACTGTTTAGGGATCATTCTGCCATTAAATGCAATGGACTGAGTTGATATAGTACATTTAATGCGGAGGTATTGGGTGCTTTATCAGGAAGCTTCTTTGCTCCTTTGTTAGTATGTTTTGACTCTCTTCCCTAATCTCTTTATCACGTTGGTTTTAGATTGGGACCCCGACTATTCGAGGGAAGCTTGCTCCTCGGACTCTCCGAATTGAACACTATTCCCTTCTTAGCATTTGGTTGCCTCATTTAGGCTGGACCCAATCCAACGAAGAGTGAGGCCTAGATGTCTCTTTGGGCATCCTAGTGCCTCATACTTCTGCACCTCAGGTTCCTCCCTCCCACAATTGCCTAATGCTAAATAATATAGTTTTAAACACAAACACAATCATATATCCAAAAAACAAAAATACAATCACAATAAAAATAAATGTCTTTTAAACTGTCCCCTTTGTACAAGTTACCAACAAGTGTTGTAAAAAATTTTCAAGTAGCTTATCAATTTGGTAGAAAATCATTGTCCTAATTCTAAGTGTAGCCACAATTCTTTAAAAAAAATTAAGTTGAACAATAAAACTTAAAATAAAAAAAATCCTAGAGTTGTTACAATTCTTAAAGAAAAAAAGAAGTTGAATAACAAAAATAGTAGTATATACTATATAATAAAAGTTGAGTCTTAAAAGTCATGATTACATAAGTGATTATTTCCTCTTTACATCACGTGGCCGCTACACTTTCATTATTTATTAAATTAGTTTTTGTTATTAATTGTTTAGATACATTTTCTCAAATCAAATGATAGGATTTAAAGATATTTAAATTTAAATAAAATTCTGTTATCCAAGTTTCAAGGAAATTGATTCTAAAAAAAGTTTCAAGGAAATTCTGTTTCCAACAAAATTCTATAAAGGGGCCATTAAGTAAATTTGTATCTTAAAATTTTTTTTAATAAAATAAAGTGAGCCGAGGAGATTTTTTTGAAAAATTTAGGGAGCTATTAAGTAAATTTTTAAAATTTTATTTTAAAACCTTGTTTAAATAAAATAAAGAGCCAGCCCCAGCCCCAGCCCCAGCCCCAGCCCCACCCCCATTATTCTGGATTTGGATCAGGTGCGTGCAATAGCTAAGACTACTAAACTATGTAATTACTATCTCAGGCAAGATATAAAAAATAATAGTGTAATTCATCAAAAAAAAATAATAGTGTAAAAAGTAAAGGGTTTTTAAAAAAGTTTTAAAAAATTTACCATATCAACTTGTACATCTCACGTGATATGGTAATTGCATTGTGCAATAATCTTAACTATTTTATCGAATCTCAATCCAGCTGCTAGTGTCTTATAACCATATGAATAGGCTGTGTTGAATAAATTAATTGCTCCATTCTAACAAATGCGACAAAGATATTTTTGGAATTGATACAATATAATAATTATAATGGTTTTATTTGAATGCAGCCAGCACCTTCACTAACCGTCATTGACTCAAAATCACTAGATGAGACTTCAGTGCCTTCAGCATCTTCACAAGCAGTCCTCAACCCAGATTCACTAGGAGAGAATTCAATGCAGATTGATCCAGATTTACTGGGATATATTTCAGTGCCGCCACCACCTCCACATACCGTAATCGACCTAGAGTTATTAGGAGAGACTTCAATTCAACCATCACATTCACAAACAGTCATTGACCCAAATTCACTAAAAGAGTTTTCAGTGCAGATCAACCCAGATTCACTAGGAGAGACTTTAGCTCAGCCGCTATCTCCACAAACCATCATCGATCCAGATTCACCAGGAGAGAATTTAGTGCAAATTGACCCAGATTTACGTGGAAATGCTTCAGTTCAACCACCACCTTCACAAACCATCATCTACCCAAAGTCACTAGAAGAGACTTCTGTGCAACCACCACCTTCACAAACAATCATCGACCCAAACTCACTAAGAGAGAACTCACTCACTAAGAGAGACTTCAGCTCAGCCACTACCTTCACAAACCATCATTAATCCAGATTCACTAGGAGAGAATTCATTGCAGATCAACCCAGATTTACTGGGATATACTTCAGTGCCGCCACCACCTTCAAAAACCGTCATCGATCCAAAGTCACAAGAAGAAACTTCAGTGCAACCACCACCTTCACAAACAATGATAGACCCAGATCCACTAGGAGAGGCTTCAGTTCAGCCACTACCTTCACAAACCATCAATGATCCAGATTCACTAGGAGAGACTTCAGTGCATATCGACCCAAATTTACCAGGAGATCCATTAGTGCAATCACCACCTTCACAAACCATAGACCCAGATTCACAAGGAGAGACTTTAGTGCAAATCAACCCAAATTTATTAGGGTATACTTTAGTAAAGCCACCACCTTCACAAACCATCGACCCAAAGTCACTAGAAGAGACTTCAATGCAACCACCACTTTCACAAACCGTCATTAACCCATATTCACTAGGAGAGACTTTAGTGCAACCACCACCTTCACAAACCGTCATTGACCCAGATTCACTAGGAGAGACTTCAGTGCAACCACCACCTTCACAAATTGTCATCAACCCAGATACATTTGGAGAGGCTTCAGTGGAGATCGACCTAGATTCACTAGAAGAGACTTCAATACAGCCACCACCTTCACAACCCATTGTGGACCCAAAATCACCCCCAATTAATTCAGATATTGATAAAAAGAATATAGAATGGCAAAACATAGTCCTGATGTTTTGCTTCACAACAGCCATCGGGATGGCAATCCAGTCCACGGACATGAACTCCCGATTTCCTCCATCTTTTCAATGGCTTTCTCTAGCAAACGTCCTCACTTTCTCTGCTCTCTTTGTTGCCAAATTTGTTGGCAAAGTTTCTCCCACCGCTGTGAAAGTACTAGAACAAGGTGCAATCCTTTTGGCTGCCACAATATTCTTCCTTGCGACTACGATTTCCTTGACACAGCATTTCAAGTATGTCACTTGGGCTATCTATGTTGTCACAATGACAGTTGGTCTCATATGTATAAAATAATGTAAATAAGGTTGTGATACCAATTTTTTTGAATAATGATAAGTTCCTAATATTTTCATAAAAAATTCTTAATGGCAAGCTGTTACAAGCTCTAATTTGGCCCACCACAGAAATTACTTTTTTTTTTTTTTTTCATTATTAACAACTTACCATATAAGATTTTTAGTGAAAATATTATGGAAGTGGCATTTCTCAATTTATATTAGGAAAACAGATATGAATGCTAAAAAGTTTTACTAACTGGCATGATCACAAAAACATGTATTCAGTAATTCATTTATTATCCTGTGGTACCAATTATATTATTGCCACATTAGTTGTAAGTTTTTTGTTTTAAATTTTGTAATAATTTTTTTCCATTTTCTTTGTAATAAACTTGGAAGTTATAGTAATAATGGGGGGTATTACTGAGCTATGGATGATTCATTACCTACAAAGCAAAGAGAATGGATGTGGCAAACCAATGTATCTCTGCAAACTAGTATGAATAAAAAAGATGATGGATTTAATCAGTGTCTATTCTATTATCAATAGTACATCTGGTATCTCTGCAAAGATAAATGAAGTTTTACGATCTTTAATGTTAAAATTTCCCTTTCCAAATGTTACCAGCCCACTCATTTATCTTTCTACAATCAATTTTTGGGTTATCTTTTTTAGCTGAAATCCATGATCATTCCAAAGGAACAAGGCACTCAAAGAACAAATATTTCCCTTCGCACTATCAATTTCCACCAATTCATCAATTCTGTATTATTTCTGTCTTGCCAACAAATTAAGGCATGCCTAGGAGCTGAATGTGGAAACCAAATCAACTTCTACCGATTCACCATAGGAGTCTTATATCTGACTATCTGAGTTCCCAAGCTGATGCAAAAGTTAAACAACCTGACTTTTTATGCACACAAACCACCTGATCAAATTCACCAAAAGCAACCTCAGGCAACTTGCTCTGTATGCTTACAAAGATCTTCATATCTAGCAGGCATACATGATGGCACTGGCTAGCATGTGGCCGTAGTGAGGGACTCCAGTTGTGAAGCGTGGGCAAGTCTGTGAATTTTGACCAATCTGTTTTTTTGGAGAAACCTCAAACCCTTGAATCTAAAATCATACATGTTTCTAAAACAAGTAACAAGTATGTACAGGAAAGCAATAGTTAAGTAAATTCCTTACCTTTCCCATTCAAAATCAAATCATGCACTCAATGAAGTTTAAGGTACACCCAGACTTCTCCAGAGTAATAGATCAATTCCATTTGTCAAACAAACTCATTAGCAACAATGACCAAAATGCGCATGTTACCACCCCATATCATCTCATTCCTCGTACTAACATTACCTATAAACATTTCTAATTTTTTTCATATTAATGTATGAACATCAGAACGTGAGGGTTGAGCCTAGATGCAATTATGAGGAGTAGGAAAGGAATCCCAAATCAAATACCAACCAAACTGATTGCTTTTGCTACTCACCTTCCTAAGTTCATATACCATTAAACTAAATGCTGGATATTGGGGTTGATGAAAAAAGGCTACTCTTGTATCTAAGCATCATTCCTGTGCAACCTCTATGCAAATCAAACATGACTGCAAATTCCATAACATCTAAAAAGTCAGATGTGTAACTATTATTGTTAACATTGCCAAGTACCAGCCTCCAAGCCAATTTTCAGATTGCTACATTTTCTTTTATTCCTAGCTACAATATAACTAATCATTTGATTTTAGCAAAATCTTTTAGTCCACCAAAAAAATGTGCATGTATTAGATTGATCTCAAAATATTAAACTTGTGTAAGAAATCATGCTTAGCACCTAGGTTAGCTTTGGAATCTAAAAATCAATAAACCAGTAATTTGTTCGTTATAAAGAATCAATAATAGGGATTCACTGACCTCAATAGATTTTAAGATATTATTATATTTAGGCTATGACAGTATTAGCATTGAATCATTTCTATTGAGCATAGACTCTAACCTGTCTGCAAGTATTCACTGTTTTTCTTATTCAAATTTCCAAATTGATTTTAAAGAAAAAGGCTTGACAAATGTTTTACAGGTAGGAGTTTGGTCCTCTCGCCACAATTGTGGTACTATAGTTGATCCTACCAAGAATGTTGAGCTCCTCTTCATAGAAGAAATTCATATGCTTCCGACTTTGCAGCACATCTGTAGCATGGATCAGGTTTCCTTATAGTTTTCCTTATTCCCATGTATCTATGTGCTCCATAGAGTAATAGCAAATAGTTATCCCTGATTGGATTGAATTTGGCTGTTTTTTTCTCAGTGGTCTTGGCTACTCTTCATAGTTGCAATGTAATAATTAGCTGCCTGATTGGAAACATCTCTGCTTGAGTTGAAAATCCATTCTAAGCATAGTACAAGGAATTTGATGGTAGAATTTATCAATAAGCATCAACTAAGATAAGTGGCATCAGATTTTTCTGATGCCACTTATCTTAGTTGCCCACTTGCCCTTATTCTTATGTCTTTTCCTGCACGTTATCCAAACCCATCCACTTGTTATCTATTCTATACCCATGTTCTCTATGGTGAGTTAGTTACCAAGGGAAAAAAAAAAAATATATATATATATATATATATATATATATATATATATGCTGCTAAGCAAGTTATCATCACAAAGGCAATAGCACCTCTAGCGTTTCCACTTTCCAACCAATACATCCCTCCCACAATTATTGAATTATCAAAAATTCATAATGTTAATTGTTGGGAGTATACTCGAGTTGCCAAATTTGTGAGAGGCAAAAAAAAAAAAAAAAAAAAAAAAAAAAAACACACACACACACCAGACAATCACACAATACAAGAAAATACATGGTTTGACAATTTGTCTATGCCAATGGAGTTTCGATTATTTCACTATTTTCAAAGAAAAATACAAGATGTAACAGTATAATATTCTCTTACAAAACAACACAAACTCTAATATGAAACAACAGTATTTATATCCAGAACAGAGGATTTACAATGAGCTAACAAGAGGTACCGTAATCGGCTCAAGCCTTTGCTTCTAGGACTAAGTCTCAAAAAATCTCTCATTAAAAGCCATAACATTTTTATATTAAACCGGGTCATAATTTGGATCAAACACAAACTAAGCTTTACATAACTCAATAATGTTAGTTGCCTCCTAAGTATTCCTGCTAATTATTTTGATCTATAATAGTCAGAGAACCATTGAGGGAGATTCAACTTTTAGGTTAATTCCTCTAATTAGCAATTCACTAAAAAACCAATCATGGTTTCTTAAAATTAAGACAGGCATGAATCATTTCAAATCACGGGGGAAAGTTTAATGGTTTTACCAAAGTATTATTTAAATTAGGACGTCCTTTTTACTTCCAAGTTTTTAAATAAGTAGATTTAAGTTTAAAGATCCCTCTGGACCTAGAGGTTGTCTAATCTCTTAATTCAAAATTACCCATTTCATTTCATGTACTCTGAGAATAATATAATTTTTATAGCTTAGAATTAAAATCCTCTAATTTTTAAGAACGATTGTTTTTCCGCACAAAAAATAAAATGTATCCACCGACACGCCTAGAGGAAGAATTATTCTTGGTATCTTTATTATTCTAAAAAATATCCATCCACGCGGGAAAAAAAAATGACAAGGAAGATAACAGTAACACATTCTTTTAAGGCCGTTCTGACAGAAATAACTCATTGACCACTCAAGGCTCTTATTAAGCAAGAGAGATCATTCAGATATGTAGTTCTGGCTTATTAATTGAAACCTACTCCCTCTGGCCTGTGAAGTGAAAAGAGTAGATAAATGAAAAGCAAGCAACAAACTTTTGGTTTAATGGAAACAAAGAAGATTAAAGATATACCATATGCATACGTCAGTGCGGCTCCAGGATTTTTTTTTTTTTATAAGGAGTCAATAGTGTTGTAATTTTTTGCTAATGAAGAATAAAAGTGCAAGGAAAAACAATTTCATTCCGCAATCAATGGAAAAGTAAGCCAGAGTTAAAGGGAAGGTTTATTTATTTATTTTTAAAAATAAAGTAGCAATTTTAAGAGTAGAGCTGAAAATGAGTAACACAGGCCTTTTGTGACACAACACAAGGCTTTATAACAAAATATAAGTGGCTTATTAATTGAAACCTAGCCTGTGAAGTAATATAAATATATATAAAAAAGTGATGTCATTTATGGATTTAGATAAAAATCAATTAAAACTTGCCACTTAACCTTTATTGTAAAATTATTGTGAAAATAATATTATGAAAGTAGCACTAAGATGATCATATTCAAGTTATTTCAACTGGGATTTAATAAAATTTAAGATTAGGGTGTTCAAAATTTTATTTTAGGATTCAAAACAAATAAAAAATTTTATTTTAGGATTCAAAACAAATAAAAAATTTTAAATATAGTTTTTGTTTTTTGGCCAAGCCAAGGGGTTCATTTGAACCCCTTGGGCTGGCTGTAGAGCTACGACTGGCATATGTTTTCATATAAATATTAAAATGAATCATTTTTCAAAAAATATTTTCTTGAAAATTATCTCATTTTCCTATGTTTAGTAACAACCTTAAATGAGTTGAAAAACAATTCCCTAACTTCCCCTATTTAGCTTATTATGTGATAAATTTGTTTTCCAAAAACATTTAATAAAAAACAATCTCTAAAAATAAACCATACTTTTTCTGTTGAGCAAAGACAATTTTTCCTTGACTCATTTCTACTAATGTTACCAAATACTAGAAAACACAAAATTATCTTTACATATTATTTTCCATCGAAACAAACAGAGCTTAAATATACCCAATAATCTCCTATTATGGGTAGAAGGTAGAAACTTAGCTATTTTTTTTGGACCACTTCCTTTCTGTCATCTATATCTTTTGCAAGACAACTTGACATTTTAAGAGAAGGAAACTACCATTTGCACACAAGGAATAACTTTTTCCACACCATCCTTTCTCACATAGTGGATCCTACCATGAAGTCCAACCGGGAGGTCGTGTGGAAAAAACCATTTCTCTTATGGAAATAGTGCAACCTTATCTCTTCCAAGTGTGACAATCTAGTTAGCTTGAAGTAAATGTTATCTGTGACAGTCTCTAAAATGCTTATATTACCATGAAAATTTTAGGCATCAAAAGGGTAAAAGACATGCATAAAAATCTCTACACACACATACAAATGAGGTAATTAGCTTTGTCCTATATTATAAATTGGAATTTAATCATTATTTCATTGGTCCTTTCCTGGTGCAATCACAATCAAACTCTAATAAGATCTTAAGAAAATATCAAATTTGAAAGATCAAATCTAAGTCAATATAGATGCAGGTCTTGTTTTAGATGCAGACCTAACCCATGCACGACAACCCTAGTGTGCCCCACTAAAATAAGAGGAATAAGCTATTGCATAGAAAGAATACAATATAGACCATCCTAGATACAACCAGCTATTAAAGAAATAAGAAGTTTAGATTCTAGAAAGGAATTGAATTTTTATTTTTTTTATTCATAATTGACCTCCACAACGTGATTACAAATGATTTCCAAAAAACAAAAAAACTGACCACCAATTTTTTTAAAAATTTATTATTGGGAATTACATACAGTGGGTCTTGACTTCTGATCCCACAACTTCACCCTTCGCCTTGCTTTTATTTTTATTTTAGCAAACTGGTGTTGTAAAACTATAACAATTCTAAAATACCTATTTGCAACCCTTTTTAATCATTGAACCATCAGTCTTAACTCCTTTTTTCAGTAATAGAAATCACTGAAATTGGATCATTTCTCTCTCTCTCTCTCTCTCTCTCTCTCTCCAACATGAACTAGGAAATTTATCATGCCTAAGGAATAAGAAAGAAAAAAGATTAGATTAGAACCACCATTTTGAAGCAACGTTGACAATCAAGAGAACCTTACCATTGAATTCACTCGCTAATTTACATTATTTCCACGTATATCCTGCCGTCAAAATTGATTTAATAACAAAGAAAAGAAAAGAAAAAAGGCCAAATCCAAAAATAACTCTTGCTTAAAAACAACTAAACAGCACTCAAATCTATATTTTTCTATCTAAGTTTATAAACCATAATAAACATAATAAGTATATCCATATATTTATTCCAAAACACTAAACTAAAAAGACATACGCTACATCACAGTTCACCAATTCATAAGTAAAGCACAAAGAAAAAATACGTGACCCAATGTCTCATTTGGTAATTAATTTTTTATTTATTTATTTTATAATTGAGGAAGAACGATTTAAATCCAATGTCTCATTTGAAAATACCAGCACATACCAATTAGTTGAACTACAAAGTTCTTGGGTTGTTGCCTTGTTCTAGTGTCTTGTAGGGATGTTGTGAAATATTATTGTAACATTTTATTGTCTCCATAGCATTAGTCATTATATATTTTGAGAAGTGTTATATCCACAACACTTTCAATAAATCCTAAATGGTAAGTTATTATAATTCTAATTTAAATCCATTGCTGAAATTACTTTTTTATTCAATAGCCAATAACAACCAACCACTTAGGATTTGTTGCAAACATAATTTTTTTTAATCTATTGGCAAATATTTAGGGCCTACTTAATCTATATATATATATATATATATATATATATATATATATATATCTAAAACCTTAAGCGTAATATTTATTATTGCTATGCTCCAATTAAGCCACGTTAGTGCCATGTCATCATTTATTTTCTTTCTTGCATTTTTATTTTTCGATTTATCGGTTGACATTTATTGAGCATCTCCTTAGATTCAAGTGTTACTCTATCTCCAACTCTACTATGTGTCTCTCGATTAACCCATACTCTTCAGATGCCGCTATTATATGGAATTTTGACAGCCACCGACATATTGCAACCTCTTCACCTCCTCACCTCTCATTTCTTTCTTTATAAATTATCAATTATTCTCTCTCCACAAGTTGATCAGTATGGTCTTCAATGAGATAGTTTCTTGAGTGTTTTAACCATTCTTTCTATCCTGACTCAAGTATGTTTGTCAAAACTCAATCAAATGAATGCAAGAGACAGAGAATGACTCTAGAACTTGCCGATGAAATTGAAGCACATGAAAGGCAAACATTAGTAGCCTAGGTCCAAAGAGTATGAACTCAAAATGAGTTTTGTTATTTTATTATTCTTATTTTTTTTTTTTATCTATTTCCATCTTGTTAAGATCATATTTTATTGAAATTAGCTAATCCTTTAACAAAATGCACTCTACTTGTAATTGGGTAGAACGAAGATGGGTTTAGTACTTCAAGAAACATGTTGTTCAAGTCAAGTATTAAAGACATGAAGATTGGCCCAAGAAACAAGTGAAGAAAAGTTGTTCATTAAGTCTCGATAGATAGCTTGACAGAAGCCTGCTATTGAGACTTAATGTGAATCTCGGTAGATAGCTTGACATCATCTCGATCTATTGAGAATTACGATTTCAAAAATCCTAGATCTGAAATTCGGCTCAGGCTTTTATATTTATATAGGGTTTCTTTTCTCACAACCCTAAATATATATAAGACTTATTTTAAGAGCCATTACACATGGATACAAAGACCAAAAGATTTGTTTTCTCTGTGTGAAGCTACTGCGTTTGTATGCCATAGGGTTTTATAACAAGTGCTTCCTAATCTTCATCGTTGATGAAGTAAAGAACTTTGCAGCCAACAACATTTGTTCAAGTTGCTGGAGTTAGTCACATATTGGGTTCTGTGCAAAGGGTTAGCCACAAATTGGAGATTTGTTTATCAAAGGGAAAGAAGGTTACTACAAGATCAAGTTCGATTGGATATTAGAGCAAAGGTTCAACTATAAGTTGGTATTTCGGGATAGGTCAGAGTAGTTGGTAAGATTCCTTATACTTGTAACTGCTTAATTGTTGATTAGTGGATTCTTAGGAATGCTGACCTAAATCACCCGGTAGGGTTTTTGCCATGTGAGGTTTTTTCCATTTGTCAACAAATTACCATGTTAATTTATTTTCCATTGCATTTAGTATTTTTGGTGATTTGTTGGTTCCTCCACGATTTGCATGCAATTGAACCTAATTAATCAACTTGGGTAAATTGAATTAATTAAATGGGGTTAAGCTATCTTAACCCAACAAGCTTTGCTAGGGATATAAAGAGATATTTGAATGACATTTTGAACAATTCAAAAACTACAAGATGAGATTCGTCTAATTTCTTGCAAGCCTGAGTATTATCATATAACTCATGAGATGCATAGTATGTGATCTATGTGATTTAGTCACAGAAGATATAGATTATAAGTTCTTTGTAAACTTAGAATTTTAGTTCGTAGTCGGTGATGAAATTGAGCATTTCATCTGCGAAGACTATAACATATTAACTAAGATGATTTGTTTTGATCATGGTAATGGAGACTTCTAGTCAGTATGTTGATATGTTTTAAGCGTTAAGACATATTGAATTGGACCGTTGTGAGATTTATTATTCTCCTAACAACTTCAATTGAATAATAAATTTCACGACTTATATTTGCATGAACTCTTAATCCTGAGAGAATAATGGATCTAATCATGAACTGTAGGTTGTTTTGATATATTAGGAGTGAGATCTAAAGATACGGTCAAAACCTTAGTATGTTGGGCAACTACATTTAGTGTTGATGGAAAATATATTCTCAAGATGGAATTTATAGTCTCTTAACGGAGATATAAAATATTCTCTTGAGATAAGTTTAATAGATCAGTTATTCAGAGAGTTAAGCCTAACCACTTTGGTAAGAAGCTACTAAAGTATATATTTATGAAATTAGATTTCATGAATATATGTTGAATAATTTTAAAGGATTAAACCGGGTACTCAAAGATAAGATGTAGTAATTATAAAGTGACAATCTACATTCATGACTTTGTATTATTGCAAATATTTTATGGAAGAGTTACATGTACAATAAAGTCTTGGGATATAATTTATAAATAAGGCCTAAAATGCAACTATATTTATATAGTGATATTAAATTAGTTAATAGTAACTTTGAATTTGTTAAGAGTTGACAGAAAAGCTCAAGGCTCATTGGAGCTAGTGTCTTATTGGTCCCTTTTAGTCCCACTCCAAGTCACATACTAAAACCCAATTAAAAATGCCCAAAAGGCTAACCCAATTAGATAATCAGTTATAAGAAGAGAAACATATCGAATTGATATATATGAAAAAGAGAGATATTATTGTGAAATGGTGTGTATGTGAGCGTTGGACACTTTGACATTCTCCTTTAGAAAACTGATTAAGAAACCACACTTCTTGGGCTTTAGTGGAATTAGAGTGAAGATTGAAATTTTTTTCAAATGCTTCTGACCTTCGGTTTTGAATTTCACCACACCAAGGTATGCTCTTTTGTTCTTAAATTCTGAAACTTACATAGTACATGTTATTAATTGCGATTGAAGTGGATCTGTTAATTTTCCGCTACGTACATGCATATTTCCATCATTCAAGTCTAATTTGGGTTTAGCCCACTTGAATTAGAATCTATCATTTTGTCTCAAATAAAGCCCACTAGCATGTAAAACCTTTATAACCTATAAAACAAAGATAGATTATAATCAATCACAAATTGATATAAAAATGAAGATAAATATGAAAATATGAGGGTAGATTCACTGTAAACCGCTACAATGAATCAAAATAAAATGATTTAATAGGAATTGACACCTATTGTGAAAATATTTTAATATAGGTGTCAGTTCCTTATAAACCAAAATAAAATAAAATAAGAAAATATTAGACTAGGATCTGCTACAATTGAAAACAAATATATTTTATTGGAAAAATATTGTAAATTTTTTTTGTTATCACAATATTTTCATAACTAGTAAGATGTAAGTTCCTTATAGTTATAGGTCAAAATAAAATAAAATAAAATAATAAAATATCAAATGAGATCCACTATACTTGAAAATAAAGATAGTGTTAGGTTCTAAGATCTTTAGTTTTAAATGTATTAGAACTCTAATTTGTAATGTTGGCAAACCATGATCAAAACATTTTAGTCTTATTTAGACTGCTAAAAGTATGCATCCTATATGTAAAGTTGGAATCAAGTTGCTGCAGAATTTATTGTGCAATTCTGCCTGGCTCGATCGATCAAGAATTAGACTCGACCGATTGAAAGTCGTGCAGAATTATTTTTTTACAGAATTTTCCAACTCAGCCAAAGCTCGTTTTATATGTAGGGTTTTATGTTTTGCCCTAGGTATAAAAGGGAAAACTCTAACCACGTTTTTGAGGTTATTGTTGCTGTGTGTGTGAATATTTTGTGAAATCTAGAGGTTTTTTCCTTCACACATATTTAGAGATATCAAGAATCAAGACTATGTCAATAACTTGATGATTGTTTCAGTTGCAGATTTCAGAGCTTAAAGATATACAAGCGGAAGTACTTGTGCTTGCTGAGAATCCAATAAAGAAGTAGGTCGTGGACTCAAAGTTGTCACGTGATCGTGGTAGTAAGTTTCTTACTCGAGATAGGAATAGAATGTTAGTGGTCTAAGTCGCTATTGTGTAAACTTCAATTCTTTCATAGTGGATTCAATTTTATCTTGAGGATATCTAGGTTAAATCCTCCTTAGGTTTTTTACCAGTTTGGTTTTCCTGAGTCATCATATCATTATGTTCTTTACTTTTCCGTTGCTTTGCATGATATGATATATTTGTATTAACCTAGATTTGCATAATTTACCTAAGTTAATAACTTGGCTAAATAACTAGGTTCATCTGATTGTTTTAAGCGGTTTAAAAACACACAGATAGTGTGAAACTGTTGTGACATTTTGTTGTATTACTATATTTTTATTTTGGTTTAGGCTGCGATTTTTTTAGTAGTAAACTGAAATCCGAAAACACTTTACACCTGGATCCGTGTCTTACATTCAAACTGAAAATAGAATACAGTTTGACTGTAAAATATCCTAGACAACCCAAAAAATAATTTCAGTTCTCATTTTACCTTTAAGTGGTTTACGGAATTACTCACTCCTCACACAATCCTCTCGTACATGGTCCGAATACCTCTCAAAGCTCACCTCAACTCCACCCCACGCACCAATGAGAGAGAGAGACAAAGCTCCACCCCACACGCCGATGGCAGCCCAAGCTCCACCCCACACTCAGATGAGTAGTGTTGTCGTTTTCCCCTCCTCACCAACTCACACCAAGCCTAAGGAACTAGGTAGAGAGTTACCTAAGGTCGAGCCTATGCCCATCGCCGGTCAAGCCTGTACCCAAGATCTGGATCGATCTCAACCTCCCTTCATAGCAAACCCCAGGCAACACCACTCCACGGTGGTCTTCTCTCTCTCATCTCACTTTTTCTCTCAAACCTGAACCAAACCCCCACTTATTTTTATGTCAGATTTTCATTTTGTTTGATCTTTGATTTTGTTGTTGTTCTAGTGGTGTGGGTGGTGGTGTTTTGGTGGGTTTTGTGTGGGTGGTGATGGGTTGTGTTTGTCCTTGGTGGTGGTGGCTGGTGGCTAGTGGCTAGTGGTTAGTGGTTAACTTGGGCTTAAATTTTCGAAAAATAAATTTTTTACATCCAAGACCTAACATAAGAAATAATTTTCAATTTTTTGGTGTAATTAATTTTCACAACACAATCAAACAGCAAAAAATATTTTTCTTTATATAAAATATTTCAACTAAAAGTATTTTACATTTGAAAAATATTTTACATATTACCAAATGCAACCTTAGTCAAATTTTGGGAGTCCAAATTTAACGTTTCATGCACAGTTTTTGTGGGCGGGCATTTTGTTTGTTTGTTTTATTTCCCGCAAGGTTTGAAGTAAAAAACACACAAACAAAAAGGACGAAGAGTTAAAGATTATTTGACTTTGATGAGATGTTGATGTGATAGTTGTCATGTGAGGGGAGAGGGAATACGGAAGAATCAAAAAGAAAAGGAAAAAAATTTTTGTTTTGGGTTTGGGCTTAAACTTAGTATTTAGTCCATCTCAATCTACACAAATTAAAATATAGCCCAACAAATAAAATTATATATATATATATATATATATATATATATAACTGAAACTTTTAATTTTTTGTTAACCTTTCTAGACATCATTATTATTGTTAAAAGAAAAAAAAAAAAACTATATTTATATCTATAACACATCATAATTATTTTATTTATTTATTTTATGTTCCAATTCATATAACCGAAACTTTTGACTTTTTGTCAATCTTTCTAAATTTTGACACATTATTATTATTATTATTATTATTTAAAAAAACTATTTTTATATCTATAACACATAATAGTTATTTTATTTATTTATTTTATGTTCCAATTCCAATTAGAACACGCCTACTTTTGGTAATTTCAGTCCATAACAAACTCTACTATTGAAATTTCAAATGGTAATAAAAACCCTTGAACCCTTCCTTTGCATTTAAAATACACAATTCTCTATTTCTCTCTTTTTGTTTGTAGTTTCTACCGCACAAGTCTCACCTCTAAATCTTTGTAATTTTTTTTGTCATTTGCATTTTTCTAATTCTCTGCTCTGGTCCCACCATAGTATTTCTCCAAGATCCATCTCTAATCTTATCCTTCTTTTTTTTTTTTTTGTGTGTTTTTCATTAGTTTTAGTCTTTGTTTAGCTCCTGTGAAATCTGTGGTACAAAGTATTTAGAATCATAGGTAATACTCAGCATTTGATTCAAATATGAGAGGGTCTTTAATGTCAACTTTGATTATTTTTATTATCAAGTTGAGAATTTTATTGGTTTATCAAGCCATGGATTAGTTATGAAATCTAGTCCTCATATGCAATTGACAGTCGATTACTAAGAGAGACAATCACTTATTATAAATAGAGGTTAAGGAGTTTAACAAGGTTTTGGGCATGTGAAAAGCATGGCTTAATGAGTAGCAACATGACGAGAAGTTGATGGAGACTAGGGTATGCAGGATTTAAATCTCAAATATCTGATTTGACAACAAGATACTCTCCCACCATCCCTAGACTCCTTACTCTCTCTCTCTCTCTCTCTCTCTCTCTCTCTCTCTCTCTCTCTCTCTCTCTCTCTCTCTCATTTAAAAGAAACAATCCTGTCTAAGAATGTTGGTCTAGAAACCAGCTCAAAAAATTTGAGTTAGTCTAATAGGATCAAACCTGCACTACCTAGTGCCACAGATCTCTTTGCAAACGAGTGATTTGCTACTACTCTTTTTTGCTTTCCAAATTTTATAGAATCATCACGTAGAGCAGCCAACAAATCTACCATCATTTCAAATTCAAACCAAACCTAATAACCAGTAAAGTTTTATAGAATGGTGGCCAACCTTTCTCAAATAAAAAGAAAAATGAATCCATTTTTTATGAGCTGCCAACAGTGGTTCATAAAGATGCTTTGCATTCGTTTATAGCCCAAGATCTTGAAGCAAGCATGTAGGAGAAAATTAAACAAACTATTAACCAATACTTAACTTTTGAGAAATTTGTATAACGACAGCTATGGAGATGATATTGACGAGAGAGAGAAACTTTTAGGGATTTTAATTTTAGAACCATTTAGTGAGTGAATCCAATCTCACATGAGCTTATTTTAATTTGGAGTGGGGGGGGGGGGGGTTTAATTTGACATGAATGTACAGTTGGCAGCTAACGTGGCATGAAAAATAATTTTTTACTATTCTGTTTGACACATCAGCATTTTCATCCAAGGATAATTACATGGACTAAATTAACAAAACATTGAAAAAGTTAAGGATCAAATTAGCACAATTAAAAAAATTTAAAACTAAATTGACATCTAACGTAAAGAATAAGAACTAACTTTGTAATTTACCCATAAAATAATTATCTTTGTTGGACTGTATTTTAATTTGCGTAGATTGAGATGGACTAAATGCTAAGTTTAAGCCCAAACCCAAAACAAAGATTTTCTTTTTTTCCTTTTCTTTTTATTTCTTCCGTATTCCCTCTCCCCTCACCTGCCAACTATTACATCAGCCTCATCAAAGTCAAATAATATTTAATTCTTCATCTTTGTTTTTTTTTCTCCTTCAGCGGTCTGCTGTTATTTCCAGTCACCATCTTTTATCACTTTCAGATCAGTTTTCCTCATAGAAAAATGCAGGGTGTTCTCTTTTTTGATGGTCAATGCAGGCTGTTTTCGTAGCATGTATCCTCCCCTCAACCGAGGTGGACCCTACACGTATTTAAATTATTCTCTTAATTTGATTTTAATGAACCATGAATTGATTAATTTTCAGATTAATTTTATTTGGCTGCTTTTCTCGGCTGTCTTGCCTAATTGGAAATATCTCTGCTTAAATTGAAACTCTATTCTAAGCATAGTCAAAGTAATTTGTAAGTAGGATTTGTCAATGACCAACCATCAACATAAAAATCGGTTTGACAACTTGTACGGTGATAATTTTCCCTACAATATAAATATATATATATATATATATATATATATTATTTATATTTATACTAGCCTCATCACACATACTTTGTACATGCAATGAGACTTCTTTTTAGGTTTAGTGTCATAATTTTTTATTCAACTCAATTTGATATGTTTCTTTCTTCTATCTAATTAAACCGCATGAATAGAGATTTTTATTTTGGACATAAAAATTATATTCATTAAAATGAAAAAAAAAATGCAGTACAAATATATGCGAAGAGATAACAATTCAAATACCAACATAAATAAATATTAAAAAGAAAAAAAATGGATTACATTAAAAATCACATTTTTTTAATAATTCAAAAATAAAGAAGAAGAGATTGAAGGGAAAAAAAAGTGAGAATAGAATTTAGAAACAAGGAAACCAAAAAAAAAAAAAAAAAGAGAGAGAAATGTTTAAGTCTTGATAAAGGGGAAAAAAGGAGAAGAAAAAAAAAATGAAAACTTTGGGCTTAGTGGTCCTAATTTATAGAAAAAAAGAAAAATTGTGTTTTTATTTAGAGTTGTATTTTTACCTGATTATACTTTAATTTTGTTTTTACTTAAACATAAAAATGTAGGGGCATTTTTAAACAAAAAAAATGAGGATAACAAACAGGAGAAATCCTTTAAATAATAATAATATAGATATACTATGAAATTGAAGCATTTGAATTTCTGTTGACCTCATGAGAACTTGCCACAAAAGATTTGAACTTCTCACAGTTTTCCACGTCATTATTTTTTGCTTTATTTGGTTTATTATTTGGGTTTTAAAATATGCCTTCAGGCCTTCCACAAATCCTAAACATAGTGCCTCTACAAACCCTATTTTCACCAGCTATGGTTTTTGCCCAGCGATCTCTTATTTTGTAAAATAGTTCATACTCACTTTGTTTGTATATCTCATGGTTTTCCGAAGTTCTATGTATTATATATTTTAACAATTCTATGGACAGGAAAGATGAGGTACTATGTGTTACCACTTAACAAGCAAAGGCAGCGGCACTTGTTGTTTAAGGAGTTCAAATGAAACTCCTGACTTCGAAAAAAGAATTATATATTAAAAAAAAATTAAATATTTTTTATTAATTTATTTTATGCTTAATTTTATTTAATTTTATTTTTTTTGCATATATTGGTTGAAATCTTGCACACCTTGATCATAAATTAGTACAACCTAAAACTAAACAACAACTAGACATTTAGTATATTATTTATGTTAGTACGTAATTGAAGAAAAAAAAAATAGTAGAGTTAGCAAGGTAACCTTGTAAATAGTAAGGTTACAATCTTACTCAATAAAATAAACATTATTACATATTTTGAAATCTAATTGTTGAATTGTATTTTTTTTTTTAATATATACAAGATAGAAATTCTATTGTAGCCTAATCTAATTGTATATGTGTGTAAATGTCATTCTTGAAAACTTAAACTTTAACCCTTATCCCTCACACCCCACAAACACGTATACTTGTCGAGTGACTATTGCACCAAGAGTGTGCTGTGGTGAATTGCGTGTTCTTTAAGCTCTTAAAACATTTCAAATTTTGTGTCAAACAGATATTATTTATTATACAATCTATTAGCTTATATTTTATGCATAATTTTAAATTACAAAAACTTGCAATTTAAACAATTTATTGAGGATATAGCTATTGATCTTTAATTTTCTAGAAATTTTGCAAGCATGGAGGATATAAGAAGAAGATGTAATCCAATGGTGGATTTGTCGAAATTCACCTCCAATAAAAAGATATTGAGTAAGGTTGTAGTTTTAGGCTACAACCAATTTTGTAACTAAACTTTGTTCTTAATATAAAATATTTTTATAAAAGTAATGACAGCTGCATAAAAATAAATAAATGTTATATAAACTTAACAAAATAAATGGTCACATCTATCCACATTGACAATAATAATAAAAAGTGATAATGAACTATCATGAAATGATTTTAAAATATGAAAACCCGTAGAAGTTGTAAAATTTCATATATTTGCATTTTTTAATGATTCAATATATTCAAGTTTTTCTTGGTATTAAATTTTATTTAATTTAAATTTTTAGAGCTGCTGCTGTTAACAAGTCCTTTAAGTTTTTGGATTCAGTTATTGTAACACTCTACACTCATACCAAGGATTTAGATGCACAACTTATCTTATAAATAATCAACGTTTGCTGTAATGGAACAGAGCGTAACTAAATATCTATAAATAAGAATCAAACCATCAAGGCTTGACTTGAAAATCAGAATTCCTACAATAGATTGAGACTCGACCAACAACTTAGCTTCAATCAATCAAAGTTGATTGGTGACTTAATCGACAAGGCATAAAAAGTCATTTTCTTAAGCAATTTTCAATTCTTCAACACCGTCTTCAAGAATACTTAAATAAAACTCAAGATGTAGTAAAATAAGTACAGTTTACATGGTTTGCCAACACATAAAAATCCAAGACCTAACAATATGTATCATTTTAAAGCATTCATTCAAAGCATAATAGCATATAAAAAACATAAAAATGACATTAACTCATACCATCCATACATGCACATGACTCATTCATACACATTGCTTTGAATTTTATCGATAAGGTACACGAGTACTCGATGGATCTGAACTTATGGTTTTACTCTGTCTTACTTGTTAGGACATATGTGTTTCAAGGTGTTTTGAACATATGTCATTATTTTATGTAATTGGCTTATCCTTTGACAAAATGCACTTTACTTGTTATTGGGTAGATTTATGATGTGCTTAACGCTTCAAGAAACTGTGTTTCAAGATCAAGTGTTGAAGCCATTAAGTCTGTTCAAGAAACAAGTTGGAAAATGCAAGTTCAAGTGTTGACACTTGGTTCGACATATGCATCTATCGAGCTTTAAGAAGTTGTTCAGCCCGAGGCTTAACAGCTTCTCGACAGCACCTTGACACCTCTAGCTGTCGAGATTTAAGAAAAACAGATTCTAAGTTCTGTTCTGATTCCAATCCGTACATGTGTCTTTGAGACTTCTTTTCTTCTAACCCTAGACATATAAAAGGATTATTTTAAAAGCCGTCAAGATATACAAATTGCACAAGCATTGAGAAATCCTTGTTCATGCAATTTGTGACTTGAGACAAAGTTCATGCCCTAATTCATCTCTTGTGAAGAAGTTGCAGTGTAATATGCATCTGTTGACACCTCATTTTGCAACCCGCATTTAACCTCACTTGGAGGGTAAAAGGGTAATTCCACCTTGGAAATATGCATCTTGATTTTGGTCATTAGATCCTTAATCTCATTTCACCAAAATGATCTTGATGTTGTAACGATCAAATCGACTGGTTATAAACCCTAATCGGACTATCAGATTGAAAGTTATCATCAAATCAAGTTTTAATGGCCGAGATGCACTATCACAAATTGAGTCCGACCTTATGTGATTATGAACAATTGATTCTAATTGGTTATAATTATAATCAATTTGAAATTAATGATGTGTCATAATTTGATTGGTTAGGACTACATTTTATGGTAAGGTTGCATACACCTAATTAATTAGATAGTTAAACATTAATTATTCAATGAGTAATTTGTGCAATTATCTTTTAATTAGGATAAATTTGGAACTAATTAGGTCTGAAATGGGAGTGATTGGAGCCTATTAATGTTAATTGGAAACTAATTTGGGACCTATTAATGTTAATTGTGCTGAAACCATTTTTTTAAAAAATGACCTCTGCTCACTATTTCATTGATATCTCTCAGAATATTTTGAATCTGTGAATGAGGTTAATTTTCCCAAAAACTAGACATCCGGGGCTTCAATTTGAGCACAAGAACGAGACAATTCTGATCAGAATTGAGTCAGATATGATTTTTCAAAGTTGGCTCTATAAGCTGTTACAGCAGTTACGGGAAAACCGAATTTTGCCTTGCTCCTTACTCCCACCAAACTTTCCATTTAATGCACCAAATCTCCCCAAAGGCTAAAATGAGGTCTAGGTTCATGATTCTTTGTTAACCCTCATTAATGGCCTTCCATTCATATTTCCTCAACCACTACTATATAAACCCCCCTCTCCTTCATTCCAAGAGGACACAGAAAAAACCCCCTCTCTTCTCCTCTCTTGAGTTCTAGGAAGTTGAGTAGTCTTGTCATATTTTGGTCTTCTTGAGACTCAAAGTATCGAGTGAGACTTACTCTTCCTCTCCTAACTCTTCTTTTCCTCCACCCATAGGACCTCCCTCAAGAGTCTCCTCATCCACCCTATGGATCTTGCATGAAGGTATACTTTCTTTCCCTAACTTGTTTCTTATGTTGCCATGATAGGAATTTAGGATTAAAGCATGATAGTAATTATTAAATTCCCTTGAATATGTTTAAATGTTCTTAAATATTCATATGTGTTCATCACATGTTCTTGGTTGTTCATCACATGTTCATGTATAACACTAGTTTTAATCTTAAATTCACATAAAAAATATGAAAAACATGTTTGTTTCATAATTCTTTCAAATCCTTGAATCTAGGATATCACCATACACACACATTCACTAGAATTCTTTTTTTTCAATCCAAATGCAATTCTTAATAACTTGAATTAGGGTTTATCACATGCACACACATTAAATTCATCATGTAAATTGATTGACATATTGGATGATATGATATGAATGTTGGCCACCATATTCTAGAAGACCGGTTTCACCGGGCAAGGTGGGTGCCTAACACCTTCCCACCTTGTAACATAGCCTCCGAACTTAGATCAAGGGTTAGTAGATCAAATACTTGTCCATGTAATTTTCAATTTTTAGATTGTAACTAGGAAACAAAGCCATGTACTTTATCTTAGATTGTATCTAGGACCAAAGCCATGTAATTTTCCTATGACCAATGTAAATTCAATTGAAAATTAATAAAATGAGGAATTTTTCAATTTTGGTTTTCTTATTTTTCCAAATAATTAAATAAGTGGCGACTCCATTGTAAAACCCTTAATCTAAAGGGAAAAATATAACTAGTCGAACCTCCATTTTGAGAGACAATAACACGACTCCACCCATTCACGTGGGTTTGGCCCAACTCATTATAAAACGGGCCGGGGGCGCGGTCTCTCACAGCATCGTAGGGTTTTGTAACCAAGCATCTTCTTGATCTTTATGGTATGGATGAATTGAAGAACTTTTCAGCCAACAACTCTCTCTTTAGTTGGTGATTGAAGTCGCGTACTGAGATCTGCACAAATTAGTTAGTCACATACTGGGAGCCGTGCATCAAAAGGAGAAACTGTCACTATAGAACAATTCTAATTGGGTATTGGAGTAAGGGTTCAACTGTAGGTTGGTAAAATACTTGGATTCCTTTACTTGTAACTGCTTGTTGTGATAATAGTGGAGTTTCAGAAGTGGTGACCTTAAATTACCCGGTGGGGTTTTTACCGTTTAGGATTTCCCCATTCGTAAACAAATTACCATGTCATTTAATTTCTGCTGAATATTTTAGTTTATTGGTTATTTGTTTGTGCTACCATACGATTTGCATGTTAACTTGATTAATTAAAAACTTGGTTAATTAATCAACTTAATTTATCACAAAGGGTCAACGCGTTTGTGGTCTATCATTACTCTTACACACTTGATAAATTTTATGATTTGTGTGTGTATGTGTGTTTGTCTTTTGTTTATGTTTTGACATTTCCTTGTACTTTGATGGATGCCATTATATTATGGGAAATGTTAACAAGTATTGTGCGGTTCTTTTTAAAATTTTCCTAATGTGGGTCATACGTAATAAATACATGAAATAAATTAAAGAAAAAGACATAAAGTACTTATAAAGCTGAAAAAATGACATAAAGCTACAAAAAAAGACAAAAATTTGTTAGAAAAAAGTTAAAAAAAATGGTTGTTAACAGGCACCTAACACAACCCTCATATTATACCGTCTACTATTTAATGTTGTTTAATTTTAGGTATATATTTGAATATTGAAGATGTTGCATGGATGTATACAAAATTTCACATTAGGTATGTATCACAAGAATCCTTTTTTTTTTTCGCTGAATTATCACAAGAATCCTAATTATACCTTGACTATCTTGTCTAACGTATAAGCAGCACTTTCCTAATGTGTTGACAAATAGGGAGTAGTATCATAAGTCATAACCAACCTAATAACATCCCTTTCATATAAATATATAATTTTTATCCACCAATCATAACTTCTCCTTCCATAAATTGTAAGGAAAAAAAAAAAGTGTCTATTCTACATATAAAAGATTCCAAGTGGGTCCCTTAATTTGACAAAGGACAATCGTTGACACTCAAATACGACATAGGCCAACCCCCTCTTCCTTGGGAGAAGGTATTACATGTTTCGGATGCATGTTACCTCTCTCTCACAAGGGGGTCCACATCCTTGTGAGAGAGAGGTAACATGCATCTGAAACATGGAGAAGTTTTTCCTTCCTTGGGTGGACATGAAATCTAACTAAAAGGACATATCTCTCATGCGTTTCAAAAAAAATCGGTGCACTCATTCAACAGCTGTAATTGTCTAATCAATTCACACTAATTTTGGAATTTCTTCTTTGACTATCCATACAATTCTTTCTGTTTTTTAAGAATCCAATATAGTCTTATTTTATTATCTCCCTCTTAGGAGGCGAAATATAAAATAAGACTATATTGAATTCTGCTGGCGTGTCATGCACTAGCACATGCGGTGCACGTCAAGAGAAGAAGGAGGAGAGGGGAGAACCTCCCAAGTGATCACATCATCTTGATTTTGATTTTGATTTCAATCAGATATTATTTATTATATGATCTATAAGTTGATATTTTATGCATAATTTTAATTTACAAAAACTTGAAATTTAAATAATTTATTAATGACATACCTATTGATCTTTATTTTTCTAGAAATTTTGCAAGCATGGAAGATATATGAAGAAGATGCGATCCAGTGATTGATTTTTCGAAATTCATCTCCAATAAAAAAGATATTGAGTAAGGTTATAACCTTAGGCTACAACAAAAAATGTAGCTAAATTTTGTCCTTAGTTTAAAATATTTTTATAAAAAAAATGACAACTGTATAAAAACAAATAAGCCGTAAATGCACTTTTAGTTCCTACATTTTGACCCAATTTCTATTTTGGTTCTTATATTTTATTTTTACCACTTTTAGTCTCTAAACCGATTAACGCGTGACATGTAAGTCCTTATCGTCACTCAACTAATAGAAAATGCTGACGTGGCTAACGACACAGTAAAATAATAATTAAAAAAAATCTATTTTGGCATTAAAAAATTGCCACGTCAGAATTTAAATTAAAAAAAAAAAATTTATTAATTTTAATTAAATGAAAAAAATTAAAAACAAACTTAAAAACAAAAAATCAAGCCCACCCGATCAAAAATCCATAATCCCAGATCATAACTCTCTAAAACTCTCCTGTCTCAACAGTGCTTTTGGGTTTTGTGTGTGATTTTGTTTGTACTTGTTTCTTTTTCTTTTTTCTTTTTTGTTTTCTTCTTTCTTTTTCTTTTTCTTCCCCAGATCGGTCTCTTAGTTTCTCCACTTCCATTCTTTCCTTTTCTTCTTTCTTTCTTCTTCTTTTTCTTCTTTCTCCCTCTATCTTGGTGCTTAGCCTTCTTGAACTCTCTTTATCTCTTGATTTTGCTCAAACCCAAACCCATATGCCTCAAGCTCCTTTCTCAAATCAATGAGTCTCTCTCTTTGGCATTTTTTGTGTGGGTTTATGTGCATATGGTGTTGCCGACTTGCCGTGGTGAGATGGAGGGCGTAAGTTTGTGGGGATTGGCATGGTGGAGGTTTGAGTTTGTGGATCGGCGTGGTGGAGGGTATGGGTTTGTGGTGATTGGCGTTTATGGTGGAGTTCTGGTGATGGCACAGATCAGAGTTTGGGCTGGTCGATGATGGGTTGCATGATTGTTCGGTGACTGGATTGAAGTTTGGTGGTGGGTTTTAGTGGCTGCGATTAGAGTTTGGTGGTGGGTTTCGGTGATAGCACAAATCAGAGTTTGGTGATTGGATTCATTCACAGATTAGAGTTTGGTCATGGGTTTCATTCTCAGATGGAAGAGGAATGGCGTCGGACTAGCTGAGTTTTTTTTTTTTTTTTTAATCAAATTTGGGTGGGGTAGTTTGCTCTAATGGGTTTGTGTGGGTAGTGGATGGATTTATTGTTTTGGATTTGTGGTGGATAGTTAATGGTTTTGTGGCAGATTTTGGTGGATTTGTGGCAGATTTTGGTGGATTTGTAGTTGTGATTTGAGGGCAATCACGAGTTGGAGTTCTTTGTGGTTGTGATTTGTGCTCTTGAGTTCTCTGATCTGGGTTGGAGTTCTTCTTTTCTTCATTTTCTTCCTCAGTTTTTTTTTTTTAATTTTTCATTTAGTTAAAATTAATAAATTATTATTTTTAATTTAGTTGCTGATGTGGCAATTTTTTAATGCCAAAATAGATTTTTTAATTATTATTTTACTGTGCCGTCAGCCATGTCAGCATTTTTTGTTAGTTGGTTGATGGTAAGGACTTAAATATCACGCGTTAATTGATTTATAGACTAAAAGTGGTAAAATGAAAATGTAGAGACCAAAATGGAAAAAAAGTGAAAATGTAGGGACTAAAAGTGTATTTACACCAATAAATAAATGTTATACAAACTTAACAAAATAAATGGTCACACCTAGCCAATTGACAATAAATAATAAAAATTGATAATGAACTATCATGTAACGATTTTAAAATATAAAAACCTATAGAAGTTGTATAATTTCATACATTTGCATTTTATTATGATTCAATATATTCAAGTTTTTTTTTTTAAAATTTTATTTGATTGAAATTTCTTAATGACCCCCTTGAAAAAATTCCTAAACCCGCCTTGCTAACAAGTCCTTTAAGTTTTCGCATTTAGATGCATGACCTGTCTTATAATCAACATTTGCTATAATAGAATAGAGTGTAATTAAATATCCATAAATAAGAATCAAACCATCAAGTCTTACTTACAAAATCCATAAAACTAAAACTTTAAAAATAAAATCTCAAAATACAAAAAATAGTTTCAAGAATACCAAACTCATTATCCTAAGAAAACATAATAAAAAAGTTCATCAACTAATATAGCTCCAAAAGAAGTCTTCAATCCATGGCTCCAATGATCTACCACCAAAAGATATTTCACTGCTCTAATCTGAAAGGGTGGAGAAATGAGGGTAAGCTAGAAGCTCAATAAGAGACTGCATAACATGAGGATATCTCTCAAAACAAACTAATAGTATCAATGGCAAAATGTAAACTTTACAAAACACTTACATATAGTTTTAACATAAACATAATATATTCTGTGAAACTGATAGGAAGAAAACATTTCACTATAACACTATAATCAGTAAATAAAATAGTAACCGCTTTAGTTGGCCAAAATACACTAAATAAGTAGAAACAATATAATATAGAAATAAAATTTTTTTCCACTTATAAAGGCCAACAATAATAAAATAATAGTTTGATATAGAAAGCATTAGTTAGACAAAGACATAAACTACTAAACACTCAGTGGTGATTCTCATGGGAAACAATAACGATAACCTCAAAGAATCAACACTGGCTTTAAAGAGCAAACAATAACACTGGTTTCGAAGAGCAAACGATAACACTGCACCACATCATAATAACATTACTTTGGCCAAAGACAAACACTTAACCATGTGTTGGCAAAGGTTGTAGATTGTCTAGCTAACTATTTGAAAATTGTTGGTGCAAATACAATAATAATGGAAGAAAAAACAAAAAAAAAAAGAAACTGAATAATACTTCTGAATATTATTAAATTTGAAGAAAAAAATTACACAATACTATTTGAACTGAGACATGACACTTGCTCTTTTTAAGAATGTTAGGACATATGTAGTTCAAGTTTGTGAACATATGTCGTTATTTTATGTAATTGGCTTATCCTTAGACAAAACACACTTTACTTGTAATTGGATAGATCTAGGATGCGTTTAACATCTCAAGAAACAGTGTTTCAAGATTCAGTGTTGAAGCCATCAAAGTCTGTCCAAGAAACAAGCAAGGAAGTGCAAGTTACTAAAGCTCGACACTTACCTCGACACATGCATCTATCAAGCTTTAAGAAGCTGTTTTGCCTCGAGCCTCGACAGCTTCTCGACAGATCCTCGACACCTTTATCTGTCGAGAATTAAAGAAAACAGATTTTCAGTTTTGTTTCAAGTCCAATCCGTGAATGTGTCTTTGGGACTTCTTTTCTCATAACCCTAGACATATAAAAGGATTGTTTTAAGGGCTGTAAAAGATGATGCAAGTTGCACAAGCATTGAGAACTTCTTGTTCATGCAATTTGTGATCTGAAAGACAAAGTTCATGCCCTAGTTCATCTCTGATGATTTGAAGAACTTTGCAGCCAACGACTCTCTTTCTCTCTAGTTGGTGTTTGAAGTCGCGTACTAGGATCTGTGCATCTGGTTAATCACATACTTGGGAGCCATGCATTGAAATGAGAAACTGTCACTACAGAGCAAGTCCAATTGGGTATTGGGGTAAGGGTTCAACTGTAGGTTGGTAAGGTACTTGGGATTCCTTGCTTGTAATCGCTTGTTATGATAATAGTGGAGTTTCGGGAGTGGTGACCTTAAATCACCCTGTGGGGTTTTTGCCGTCAGGTTTTCCCCATTCGTAAACAAATCACCGTGTCATTTAATTTCCGTTGCATAGCTTAGTTTTGGTGATTTATTTGTCTTGCCACGTGATATTGCATGTTAATTTGATTAATTAATAACTAGGGTAATTAATCAATCTAATTTATCACAAGGGGTCAACGTGTTTGTGGCCTGTCAAGTGGTATCATAGCAAGCACACTCTGATTAGGGTTTAATCTTTGTGTGTGATCCATTGACCCTTGTTGTCATGGATAGAGGTCAATCTCTTATTATACCTCATTTATTTGATGGCACTAACTATGTATACTAGAAAGTACGCATGAGTGCTTTCTTGCAGTCTTTAGATGAGAAAGTGTGGCAAGCTGTGGAGATAGGCTGGACTAAGCCTACTGAAGCGCCGGCCCACTGGGATGATGCCAAGATCAAGGTGGCAAACTTCAATAGCAGAGTATTGAATGCCCTATTCAGTGTAGTCACCAATGAGGAGTTCAAGAAAATTTTCTCAACTGAAACTGCTAAGGAAGCATGGACCATTCTCCAAACAACCTATGAGGGCACCAAGGCTGTCAAAGATTCAAAACTACAGAGGCTCACTACACGCTTTGAAGAAATTAAGATGGAGGAGGATGAGTCGTTTGATGAGTTCTATGCCAAGCTCAAGGACATAGTAAACTCAGCCTTCAATCTTGGGGAAACCATCCCTGAACCCAAGATAGTAAGGAAAGTGCTCAGATCGCTGCTCGAGAGATTCCATGCTAAGATCACGGCAATTGAGGAATCAAAGGACATTGATAGAATTCCTCTGACTGAGCTAGTTGGAAACTTGCAAACCTACGAGTTAGGGCTGACTAGGTTAGGCAAGTCAAGCAAGGGCAAGAGTTTGGCACTGAAGGCCAAAAGCAGTGATACGGGTGATTCTTCAGATGATGAAGATTCCAAGATGAAGTCCTACATCACAAGGCAATTCAAGAAATTCATGAAGAATGCCAAAGCGCTTCAATAAAGACCGCAGACAATCCAGTTCTTCACAATTCAAGAATTCGGATAAAGGGAAGAAGAATGTCAAGGATGGCGGTCAGTACACTGTTCCTGCTGGGCTAAAATGCTTTGGGTGTTAAGGCTTTGGACACATGAAACAAGAGTGTCCTACGTACCTTAAGAGCATAGGGAAGAGCAAGGCACTTGCTGTTACCTTAAGCGACATGGAGCCCGAGGATGATTCCGAAGATGAAGTGACGAAATCTTGAATGCCTTCATTGCCACTGTTAATCCTACTGATAGGGTTACTGAAGAAGTGGATGAAGAGAAGGAACTGGTGGATTCCAAGTGTGAGATTATGGATGATCAAGATGATATCCATACTGCCTATGAGAAATTATACAAGCTTTCAGAGAAGCATGAGAAACTATATAGGCTGGCCACCAAGAAACTCAGTGATGTGGAACTCGACCGTGAGAAGCTGTCCACAAAGGTTGATGAAGCAAATCAGACCATTGGAGCACTGAGGTTCGAAAATAATTTCTTGGATGAGAGGACCAAGAAGCTTGAAGCAGAGTTGTTTCAAGTCAGAGCACAATTGGAGAGGATGTCAAGTGCAAAGCTGGACAAGATGTTGAGTGCTCAAAAATCTTCTTCAGATCGTACTGGATTGGGCTATGAATTCTCTCTCTCTAATACTCCTACTGCTAGTACTACTGTGTTTGTTCCACCTGCTAATAACATTAAAACTGAGGATAAAAATATTAAAACTGAATTAGCTAGTGAGAACGTAGACAAGAGCAAGTCCATCCTAGGACCACCCCCTAAAGTTGAAAAAAGGGAAACTAGAAACTCTAGGATCAAGAAGAATATCTCTCAAAAGCCCAAACAGAAGAAGCTGCATCTCTGCTATCATTGTGGTGTTGCCGGTCATACTCGACCAAATTGCTATAAGTGGCTTGCCACTTAACAAAGCAATGGCATGATAACATCTGGGAGCCAGAATCAGCTTTAGACTTCTCTCACTCCCCTTGGAGACATTCTTAAAGCCCTCATGTTCTTTTCGAACTTGAATGGTTCATATTCTTCTCCCCCTTCATCGGTTCAAGGGTCGATGAAAATGAAAGGTTCTTCCAAGGTGTGGAAGGCAAAGGGATCTAAGTGATAGCAGTCACTTCTTCTTCTCTCTCCCTGTTTTTTTTTGTGTTGCATTACTTGTGTGTTTCTTTACTGTTTTGAGTCAGTCTAGTTTTATGCATTAATTTGGTTTTCTCTAGCTTGTTTTTGTTTGTGTGTTTTTAGTTTTGTGTTTTATTTTTGCTCTTCTGATGAAAATAAAAAAAAATTGAAAAATACAAAAATAGTGTGTGTTTGTGTGCATTGGTTCATGTGAACTTTTGAAATGGCCATTGAAATAGAGTTTTCTAAACTTGTATCACTTGTAGCTTAGATGAGCATTCTTCTACACAACTAAGCAAGTAAGCTTTGTAACTCTTTGTTTGTAATGAGTAAGGTTAAATGATCTCTTCTTCTTAACACTCGTATCATTCTTTTTGACGGGTTGAACTAGAAAATCCTAAGAGAAATGCATAAATAACCATCTCACCACTGTTACTCGTCAATCATAATGTGACATCTGTATGCTTCGGCATAACAAAAGTGCAATGTCAATGACATCTGTATGCTTCGGCATAGCAAAAGTGCAATGTCAATGACATCTGTATGCTTCGGCATAGCAAAACTACAATGTCATAAGCTTAAAATAATTGGGTATTTCTTTTCTTTATC
This sequence comes from Castanopsis chinensis, assembly GCA_032878915.1. NCBI lineage: Eukaryota > Viridiplantae > Streptophyta > Magnoliopsida > Fagales > Fagaceae > Castanopsis > Castanopsis chinensis. The sequence goes on from JAVQMG010000059.1 coordinate 420,724, forward strand.
TTGTACGCCCATGTATGATATGCTTAATAAAAGAAAATATGCAAAGAAATAAAAAGCAAAAAGATCAAAATGCTTTAAAATATGATTGTAAGCGTGTTTTCTAGGAGATGTGGGAGTTATAAGATGTACCTCAAAGGTGATAGTCCCCATCAAGCAGTTATGATTGTGTGTGAATTAAAGTGATTTTCTCATATCTCAAATCGTCATAACATTGAGACACTTATGCAATTTTGCGATGTTTTCACACACACAACACGCAATATTCTTTGCTATTCTTGATACATGTGCAGGCACAATGTGATTTGGCCATCGCAAGGTTTACATGCGTTAATGTATGCTCACTAAACTGTCTGGACTTATTTTTGAAATATAAAATTGGTTAGACTTGTTTAGTGTGTGTGCGCGTATTTTGGGATACATGTGCTTTAAAATTCTTGTTGAGAGATGATTTTGAGAGCTTAATGTGTTGCTTGGATCTTTGGTTGAGTTGCATGCATGATTGCATTCATGTCTGTGTTTTTCTTCTTTTGAAAAAATGTTTTTAAAGGCATCTCGATGCTTCCTCGACACCTCTCGATACCTAACTGTCTGTCGAGCTTCTTAGACTTTTTCTTAACGCAGTCTCGACACATCCTCGACACCTAGTGGATTGATCGAGAAACTTTCTGTCTGCTCGATAGCTTCTCGATAGCTTCTGGATCGATCGAGGTTCCTTCATGTTTGATCCTTCTTTCTCAACACATGACCTCGATAGCTGCATCTGTTGAAGTGCATTTTATCGACACCTATCTCGATAGCTGTCTCGATACCTCTCGATACCTGCAGCTGTCGAGAATTACTGAACATCTATAAGTTGATTCCTCGCGATTTTTCAGTCACTTCGCTCGATCTCTCTCACTCGATAGCACTTGTTTTTCCCTCCCAAAACACTTCTCTCTCCCTCCAAACCTCTCCCTAAGGCTTTCTTAAGTGTTCTTCTCGATCTTCATCTCTTGGTAAGCATCTTTTCCCTCATTTTCATGCATTTCATGTTTTTAAAACCCTAGGTTTTGTGTTTTTGAAAATTTTTAGGATTTTTCAAAATTATTGAGGTTTTCATGAAATTCTTGGGTTGGTTTTATAGATTTGATCTTTAAAACTACATGCATTGCATCACATTAGCATTCTAATTGTATTTTCATGCATTTAGATGTGTGCCTATTTGTTGTGTGTTGTTAGGTTTGGATTGGGCTGAGCCCATGATGTTTTTATGTTACATGTCACATGTTCATGTATTTTCATGCATACGTTCTTTCTTTTCAATATTTATCTTCCAATATTAAATTGCTTGGGACTTTTCTGTTTGTCTCTTCTTCTTCCCCCTCTTTATGGTTGCGTTAGTAGTGTCTATGGCACCTAAACGTAAGTCCATTCCATCCCAGAACCCTCTGCGTTTTAAGGGACTGTCTTCTTCAGATTCCACTCCTCTTTCTATCCGTTTCCGTGATGAGAAAGCCCATAAGGATTTCTCGGAGAACTTTTCTAAACAAGGTGTTCATTCGAAACGTCACGTTATCTTGGCAGACTTTGCTGACACCGACCTTCCCGATGTCATTCACAGTCGGGCTTGAGAGTCACTATGTGACGTCTTGGTCACATGTCCACTCATGTTGATACAGGAGTTTTACTCCAACATCCATGGGATCGATTCTTCAGTACCTCTCTTCTACTCTAGCGTTCAAGGTACACGCTTTGCTGTCACTCCGGAGTTAGTCTCCGAGGTGCTTCATGTCCCTAGGGTGGATCATCCTGATTACCCTAGCTGTGAGCGTCTATGGACTGTGTCCAAAGATGAGATGATTTCGGCGTTCTGTGAGCGTCCTTCCACTTGGGGAGATCATCAGTACACACCATGTCGACCTTTTGCTAAAGGTCCTCATTTCCTTCACATGGTGATTACTTTTGTTCTGCACCCACTTTCTCACTATAACTCTATCACAGAGCCTCGTGCTCGGTTTTTATTGTCCCTCCTAAAAGATCTCTCTATAGACTTTCCTTCACACTTTATCTTTTCTATCATAGATGTCTATAGAGATACGGCCACCCGTGATAAGCTCTTTTTTCCTTCTGCTATCATGAGGATTCTTCGCCATTTTTCCATCCCATTCCCTTCGTCCGATCCTTACCATGTCATGTCTACCATAGACGCCGCTACCGTAAAATGTAGCGAGGCACAGTTTAGATCGAGACAGTCTGATGGAGCCACTCCTTCCTCCCGTCCGACTACCTCTAGATCAGCTCGAGCGTCTGCTGCTTCTTCTTCGAGCGATGCCACCTTAGGAAACATCATGGCGCAGCTTTAGCGCATGGATGCTCACCTAGATACACTCTCCACGGAGTTGTATCAGGTGAACGTTCGTGTTGGTCACATCGCTAGGCGACAGGCGACCATGGGCGGCTTTGCTCCAGAGGCTTTTCCTCCGCCACCTCATGTGTCGACTGAGACTGAGACTGATGATGCTGGTGATAACGATGATGCTTCTGAGGATGATGATGATGGAGATACGAGCTCTTCTGTTGAGATGTCTACATGACACTCTACCCTTTGTCACTCGTGACAAAAAGGGGGAGTAGTTTTGGTATGAGAGTAGTCATGCTTAGGGGGAGTGTTAGCATAGGACATTTTTGTTAGGGGGAGTGTGGATTGAGGGATGTAGTGAGGTGATCATATGTATTTTTTTTTCTCTTTTCTATCTTCATAGAGATACATTGATCATGTATTGACATACATTGATCGCCGTTTTTCCTTGCTTGTAATAGCTTGCTGTGATAATAGTGGAGTTTCAGGAGTGGTGACCTTAAATATCCCGGTGGGGTTTTTGCAGTCAGGTTTTCGCCATTTGTAAACAAATCACCGTGTCATTTAATTTCCGCTGCATAACTTAGTTTTGGTGATTTGTTTGTGCTGCCACGTGATATTACATGTTAATTTGATTAATTAATAACTAGGGTAATTAATCAATCTAATTTATCACAAGGGGTCAACGCGTTTGTGGCCTATCAAAGAAGATTCAAACTCTTGGTTGGCTCAACCCAACAAGTGTCGTATGACTAGAACAACCTCTGCACAAAGTACTCAAGTGCAAAACTCCACAAAAAAAAAAACACTCTTTTTTACCAAGAACCTCTCTATTCTTTTAGTGCATATTGCAGTAACTAGATTGGGTCTGAATAAGTCTATTTATAGGCTTAAAGAGCCTTATAAAATTACTACCCAAATTAATCTGAATCAATACATATTAGCCCATTAATCACCACAATTAAAAAGAATAAAATAGTCTCTCTTCGTTTCAATGTAGGATTAAACATTTTCACTTAATTCCCCATCTTCTATATTTACTCTCACATCTTTACATTTATATTGTAATATTTATTCATTTTAATTAATTAATATTAAAATGCTCCAATAAAAACATTCTTACTTTATTATAATATTGTCCATAACAATCATATATCATATAACATATACTTTCTCAAAAATATAATTTTTAAGCTTTTCTTAACATATACATTTTCAAAATAACACACAAGAAATAAAAAAATCTAGGTATGTATAAAGCATTGACAATGCATATATATATATATATATATATTATAAAGTTGTAATTTACAACTATGTTTTATGTTGGTTTTATTCCATGACAAAAAGTGTAGTAATTGCATTAATTTATTTCCTTGTATTTTGTGGGATTTTATTGTATTCGGTTTAGTATTAAGTTGGTGAAGAATCAAGTATGAAATGAAGAATCAGTGCAATTTCGCTAGTGTCTTGCGAGAAGCTTACCTGCGAAAAAGGCACGTAAGAAGCACTTGCTGGAAGTTGAAGAATCGTGCTAGGCTGTCAGTTTCGCTAGTGTCTAGCGAGAAATGCCTACCCGCAAGATACTTGCGAAATATTCTGTCTGGAGAATTTTTAAGTGTGACTTTTTTACCATTCACACATACTATATATACTCTCATTACCTACAAATGTATGAGAGGCCTTTCAGAGAAAAAAACCCTAGACAGGTTTTCTACAACACAACACACTCATATTTTAGAAAGAGAGCTACTCATCTTTAGTGAGAAATCATTGTAGCCTCTTCTCATTCCCTCTCCTATTATCATACCTTAAGAGGAGATTTGTACCCAAACACAACCCACACCTTTTCAGAGTGTAGAGAGTGTTTTGGAGCTTGGGGAGCTTGGGAAGTTTTGAAGATTTGCTAAAAGAAGCCGGTGAGGCTTGGTGGATGCAATTAGGTGCATTGCAGGATCCGAAAAGCTAGTGAAGACAAGACTTCGAGAAGTCCGTTGATAGCAGGAATTTGGAGGGCTTAAGTACATTGGATAGACTAGGTTTGGAGGTTCTTTTGTTATTCATGTACTCCAACTTATTCACTAGTGGATTGATTTCGACTTGGAAGGTTGCGGAGAGGTTTTTCGCCCAATTTTTCGGTTTCCCCTTCGATAATACGTCTTGGTGTTATCGTGTATTTGCATTTCTTTTCCTTTACTCTTGTGCTTTACATTTATTGTTTTATTGTTTATGTGTGTGCACTAAATTAGATCCGGTGATTGCATTTTATTTACTCTTGTTCCGTACTTAGATAAGTTAAAATAAAAACAATTTAACCAAATTTTAAAATTGGGGTCTAAACAAGCTCTTGTATTTTAGCACAAATTTAAGCTTTCATACACACACACACACGCGTGCACGCGCGCGCGCGCGCACACACACACACACACTCACACACGTCTTAAGAGACGTCATGTTTTAAAGTCCACTTAACTCTAGTCGCTAAACCAAGCTTTACTTCAATTTTCCAGAATGATGTCAACTAGAACTTAATTAAGGATCAAACTACTCAAAAGGGGCAGGTTTTGAATAACCCAAAAAGTCCTCTTATAAAACTTTTCCTTAGCCATTGTGATGATTTCGCAATATTAAATCTAACATAGCTTTCTAATATACATCATGTCTATACTATATTTTATATAATTGTAGTGTAATCCCTAATACTACAATCTGCTATACCTATATATATATATATATATATATATAACATTGAACACCACCTATTGATGTCTATATAGACTTAACTTATAAAGAATGGTGATGCTACTCCACATATATATTAGAATCTCTTTCAAAATCAATAAACTAATGTATGTTTATATAGATACTTCCAGGTAGCCTATTTTCCCATGAATCCATCAATATAATTTTAATACTTCCATGCGACTATGAGATGATGAATCCTAAGTCAAAGATGCATTTAATGATTTTCAACAAAGCAAGTATAGTTAGATGTTTACCTCAATACAATATGAATTTGCCAGGTGCCTCTCGTGGTACCATGCTATTCTATTCTTTTCAATGTAGAGAAACCCTAATTCTTTGCTCTTAAGCCATTACACGCTAGGCACTAACTTCTTTTCTTTTTCTTCTTTATTTTATTTTATTTTTTTCTCTGAATCTTGTAGTCTCTCTCTTTACCTTTCATGTAAGAAACACTAAATTACTCTTTAGCTTTACACGTTAAATTTGTTTCGTACTTGGGCTGGAATTTAAGACCTACTAAAACTTATCTCTTTAGCCTCCAAGAAGCCCATAAAACTTAAATAAGCTTCCAAGACTTTAATTCCCAATTAAACTCAAATTAAGGTTGTTTAGATAGGCTAGAACTCTTAAAGGATTCTAATAACACTTAAACTCCTAATCCAAATAGGTTTTAATCTCTTATCATTTTCCTTAAAAGATAAGGAGACTAAAAGTTTAATATGAATAATCTACAAAATAACTCTCTATGGTACATCCTCTTTTATTTATTTTCTTTATAGATATCATAATATAAAATAATCACATTCAAAATAAATTAAATAATTCATCAATTCCACTTAAGAAACAATTAAATTAAATTTAAGTGAGGCAGGTGTTACAATTATTGCTTTGTTTTGATGTTGATCGCAAATTGTTCCTTTAAGTTTAGCGCTTCATATGGAATATATTTCATCAAATTTTTGATCCATTTTATTTCTTAGATAGTGTGAAATCGCTCTTTTTTTTTTCTCTTTTCTTTCGATTAGGTTTCTATGTGTGGCATATACTTTATGACCATCCTAATTGGTTATTTTTATTGTAACAAATTATATTAGACAAGCGAAGGAAGGTTGGATGGCACAGGAATTTTTCATGGTTTTTTAAATTTTTCTGTATTTTTTGTTTGTGTGTGTGTGTGTATATATATACTGTAGGGGTAGAAATGTCAAAACACCAATATGGGCCTTGGGCCTTGTCTGAGGACGTCGACTTCATTAAAGGGCTGCAATGCGGGAATAAGGTCGCCTGAATTAAGGGCCCAGGAGCCCATCGATTAGGACATTGACTAATTAGGGAGAGTCCGAGGAGAAGGTATCCTCAGACAATAGAGACGAGGACCAAAGGGTGTAACATGATGCCTAGGGAAGAACTCTTGAAGCTCAACAAGCCATGTTATACTTCAACGGGACGCCGAGGAGGAGAACTAGTGAGATGTGCTCTGCACAAAGCTGCTACCATTGTATTAAAGGCTTCCCACCTACCCACCTGGACGCATTAATGGGGAAGTGACCCCTAAGAGGACAGTGATCAGTCTTATGGCCACGATGGATAGTTTTCAAGAAGACGATGGATGGGAAAGAGATTTGCATTTATGGCTTCATGAATAGGAACAAGGAAGAGGGGGAGTATAAAAAGAGAAGGGGAGGCCATTGGAAGGGGATCCGGTCTTGGAAAAGAAGAAGATTTTCCTCCAACATAGCACAAGGGAAGTAAGGACAGAGACTCTTCGGCCCACGTCTGAGGAAAGCCAAAGTTACTCCTTCAACTCGTTGCACACCACTGTAGACCTAGCCTAAACGCCATTGCCTTCTACCGTCCTAAGAAGTCTAGGCTTCAAACCCACTCTCTATAAATTCTATTGTATAGGCCATTTGGGCCGGCCCATCACGCACTTAGGTCTAGGCTTGATTTGTGTCCCTACATGTACTATTATTTAAAGGGCTTCCTTTGCTTGGATTCCTTATTTTTTTAGTTCAAAAATGCCTCTATACCCTTATGTTTAAGTAGAGATAAAACTAAACAATTTGATAAAAATGCAACTCTAACTCCTACTAAAATATTGCTTAAAAAATAGGAGCACTTTCTTGTAAATTTTCAAATTACTTTATTCACTTATAAATTAGATTTTCAAAATAAAAATAATATATATAAAATAAAATAAAAACATAGTTTTTTTTTCTACAAAATAGGACCACTAAAAAAAAAAAAAAACCTCATTGCACGCGCTTTGCGTGTGTGATGAAGCTAGTTACTATTTAAGAGGTTTCACTTGTTTGGGATCCTCATTTTTTTGGTTCAAAAATGCCTCTACGTCCCTATGTTTAAATAGAGATAAAACAAAAGGACAATTCGGTAAAAATACAATTCTAATTCCTACTAAAACATGACCCAAAAAATAGGGCCAATCTCCTATTAATTTTCAAATTACTTTATTTACTTATAAATTAGATTCTTAAAATAAAAATTATATATATATATATATATAACTATTCTATGAAAAGGAAGGATCAACTAATCAATATGTGTGTATATAAATTTCTATATTAATTGCAAACTCAAGTAGTTGCTGTTATGAGTACTATTTATGGTTCCAAAACTTAATTGAAAAAAAAAAAACAAGGTAGCTATATATGATAAGTTTATGATTGCAAATTAATACAATGTATAATAATAATTGGAAGTATCTTGATTTACTACGAAATTCTACTATAGATTCATAGTATTCTTCTTGGTGCATATTTTATGCGTACATTTGCAACGATGTGTGAATTATTTAATTTCTATAATCTTTTTATTAAAGTTTAATATAAATTCATATATTTTATGTTTTAGAATTTGAATAACATTAAGACGAGAATTGAAGATAATCATGTGTTTATATCTGTTTAGAATCATTGTCCCCTCGTAATATCAAAATCTGACACTCCCGCCCGAGTCACTCCCTCTCTCTCTCTCGCTCTCTCTCTCTCTCGCTCTCTCTCTCTCTCTCTCTCTCTAATTTCTTCTTCTTTTTTTCAATTGAATTTTTAGTGATACATATTGGGTTGTGTGTTGCAAATAGATATATTTAGTTTATGGGTTCAATCAAATTTTTGGCGTGGTTGATGCTATATTAGTTCATAGTTACTGAGTTTTGTTTTCAGTTTGCTTGCTAAGGAGATGAGAGAAGGGAAGGAAATAAAATCTTTTGATTTTTTTGTTGTTAGTTTATTTAGTTTTTATAAATTTTGAGGGGATTATCTACTGAACTTCGTATTAGGCTTAGTAGAATTGTGGTAAAAGAGCGAAAGTGGTTTTTAAGGAGACTTTGTATGCAGAGTACTCACCGTGAGAAATGGATAATTTTGATAGAAGAGTTAGACAGACTGTCGATAAAGGTATATGATATAACTCATAATGTGTTATGTGTTTGTTCTAATTAGCATGTTTGATGTTCTTAATTTTGTCATTATCGTCATTATTGTCGGTGATGCTTACTACACAGCCAATATCCCTTTTATTGTTTTGATTTTTTATAGTGACAAATATTAGCTTTCATATAATATGGTTTTAGATCTTGTATTAGTTAATGATTATGCTCACTCAATTTGCACATTCTACATTTGTTTAAGAAGATGCCTGTTTTAATTTAAAAGTATAAGAGACATGGGGTTTACAGTTTACTTCTGTTATTATTATTTCTTTTTTCATTACTAATCCTTATAGTTATAATTATTATTAAATATCTGCATATATTGGGAATGTATGTGCACTAGGTTGGCGCCCTTCAGGTTTTTAATGAAATTTTACTTATAAAAACGAAATTAGTAGCTAACAATTTCCATTCGAATTATATGATTTTACTTTCTATTGGAAATGGACACATGATTTCAAGTTAGAGAGGGATGGAGTATAAGTAGGGGCGGTGGCACATAGGCCTTAGGGGGTTCAAATGACCCCTTTGACTTGAGAAAAAAAATCATATATATAATATTTTTTTATTAGTTCAAAATATTTTTAAAACTATTATTGCACACCTTGATCACAGATTCGCCCAGCCTGAAGCCAAACAAAAACACACATCAACGCATACCAAAACTTTTAGTTATAAAGCTAGTGATTCAAGAAAAAAGAAATAGTAAAGTTAGGAATGTTCAAGCTTTTTATTGGTTAGGTAGATACTTAGTGTGTTATTTATGCATGAATGAGTGTGTTAATACAATGCCCAGTGAGTTGAGTTTTGTCAATTATTTCAAAATATTTTTATAAAAACAATGAAAAATGCATAAAAATAAAAATGCTATACAAATTTAACAAAATAAAATGGTCATGCCTACCCATATTGAAAATAGATAATGACAATTAATTTGATAATGAACTATTACGTAACAATTTCAAAATATGAAAACTTGTAGAAGGAAATTATAAAACCTCATATTTATATATATATATATATATATTTTTTTTTTCTCATCAATAACTTGATATATTTAAGTTTTTTTTAATAAATTTTATTTACTTTAAGTTTCTTAATGACCATTCTAAAATAAATTCATGGAGTCGCCACTGAGTATAAGCAAAACAATAAAAACAAAAAATACAACAAATAGGCATCTATTAACAAATTATAAATGCATCAAATCATTGTTTCTTAATACATTAAGATGTAATCATCTACCAAAAAAGACAAAAAATAATAATATTGTTTTTTAATACTAGGATTTTTATTTTTATTTTTTAAGTTAAAGCATTTACAGTAATGGTACTAAAAAATTTAGCTTTTAGCACGTTAAAAAACTATTTTATATATTTTATCACATCACTTTACAATATACCCAACATCAAATGTTCAATTTTTATATCACTTCATTTAAAATAATATAAACAACTCATAAAAATAATAAAAGTGTTAAGGACATATTTTATGTAATTAGCTAATCCTTTGACGAAACGCACTTTACTTGTATTTGGGTAGATTTAGAATGTGTTTTATACTTCAAAGAACAAGAGTTTAAGTCTAGTATTGTAGTCATGCAAATCTGTCCAAAAAACAAGTGAAGAAATGTTGATTAATTAAAGCTCGATAGCTACTCGACAAATAGGTATCTATTGAAGTTTAATGAGGCTCAACAGATACTATCTATTGAGGTATCTATTGATGTTAAGGAAATTCAGATTTTCAGATTTGATTTTCGGCTCATGCTTATGTATTTGTATAGGGTTTCTTTTCTCACAACCCTAGACATATATAAGGCTTATTTTAAAGGCCGTCACATAAGAGAATATAAAGAGAATACATGCAAAAGGTGACTAAAGTCTTATTCTTTCTAAAAGAAGCTAATGCGTCTTTGTGCCTTAGGGTTTTGTAACCAAGTGCTTCTTAATCTTTATTGTTGATGAAGTGAAAAATTTTGCAGCCAACATTCTTCTTTCTCAAGTTGGTGAGTGAGTCATGTACTGGAATTCGTATAAAGAAGTTAGTCACGTGCTGGGATCCATGCATCAAAAGGGTGGCGTTCATATATTGAAGAGTTTAGAGGTTCTGATGCGGTAGAAGGTTTCTACTATAAGTTCATCTACGGGGATTGTAGAGTCTAGGGACAAAGGGTATTAGATTTGAAACTTCTCTTTACTATAGTGAGTTGCTTTTTGGGAAGGTTTTCCCCTAAGATTTTTACTGTGAAACTAGTTTGTTTCATTAGTTTTCCTAGGTCATCATATCTTGTCTTATTTAATTTTCTGCTGCGTGATTTTGACATTATATTAATGTCTATTTTAACAAGTTTATTCATAATAAATTTAATTAACAACTTAAGTTTAAAACTTATTAATTCTATCAACCAGGGTCTAAATTTCCCAACAAAAAGAATGGAGAAAATCTGAGTTTTTTAATTCAAGGAAGAGAGATAATCTTAATAAAATATTGTATTTTATTTTTGAGATAATTACAGTAAACTCACCTGTGGTATAATCCGTTTTCACTTTGCCTACCTGTGGTTTAATCATTTACACTTTACCTACCGGAGCTTCAATCCGTTACCCATCTATTACCCACCTCACCCTCAGATGTTAGAAAAACACATTTTTATTCAAAATTAGAATATAACACAGATAAAAAACCCAAACCATCAGTTCTTTTCTTCACGAGCCCTAGGAACACGAAAATCCCTTGTATTGAGCTAGGTTTTGATTTTTCTGATCGTGCTTTCGTGTGAGGGTGACGTTCTGTCTGTGGGTTATCTTGAGGCATTGAATATTCAAAGATAGATCATCACTAGGTACGGCATTTCTACTTTATGTGGGTTGGGGTTTCAAGTTTTGATGGTAGTTTTGATTCACAGGAAGTTGATAATCGATGTCTTCTTCGAGTGGAAATTACTCAGGTTCAAGTGGGCATTTGTGTACATATGAGACTTGTGTGCTAAGAACAAGTCTGACAATGGATAATTTTGTGAGAAGGTTTCTGGGCTGTAGCCAATATAAGGTAAGTATATTTTTTACTTAATCTAGTTGATTCATGTGAGATTGGAATGTGATACGTTCAATTCAATTTATGAGCAATTTGGTCCCAAATGCCCTTTCTTTAGATAGATTGATAACCCCACTTGTATGCGTGGAAATAAAGTTGCCCATTAGGTGCAACAAAAGCTGGATTTATTGCGGAGTGAGCTGCAACTTGCACATGAAAGGGAAAGAGCAGCTACCCAGACAGTAACGGAAGCTACCCAAATGGTAGAAATTGCTCAAGACAGGGCAGCAAAAGCCACTGATAGGGAGAGAATGTTTCGAGCTTTTTCTGTTCAAGCCAGGGAGATAGCAATGAGAGCTTTAGAGCAAGAGAGGAAGTGCAGAATTGTACTAATTCTATCATGGGTTTTTATTTATTTATTTATTTTGGTTATGTTGTTTTCATGTTTTGACTCAAGTGAGAATGTTGGAATGATGAGATTGAGTCTACCTAGTGGGTTGTAATATAAGCTGGTCCTCAATTCTATTGTAATAGAAGTATGTAAGATTATTTTGAGAATGAGAACTATGTAAGATGGTAGATGTTGTTGGCTTGAAGCCATTTAATAATATAAGCCTTTTTAAGATAAAGTGTTATTTATGTTGGATGCTATTGGTATTTTTGTTTAAAGTGAATCAGCTACTTGTAAGCTGTGAGCTATTGGTGTTGGTGTTTTGTTGGATGATGTGAGCTGTGCTAGGACTGTGCATAAAGTGCATTGTGTGAAGATAGTTGTGTTTAAAGTGCATGACAACTATTTGTCAACTTGCAAGAAAAGACAACGAATGCATACATACACCTACTATTCAACACATACAGCTACTGCTATTCAACACATACACCTGCTATTCAACAAATACAACTACACACATAAATAAACTCATATATGGAACTCATATATGGCAACTGCAATAATTTGAATAATAATTCTGAACACCTGTTATTAAGTTGAGAAATTGTATACATAATTAGGGTGGCATTGAATAGTTTTTCATCAAACACTAGTAAATATAAAGCATTTGGTACAACAACCAAAACAGTTGCACCTGCCCATTGTTTACAAAACTTACAAAGGTACAAAAAGTGTTTGAACAGGGTAATTTAAAACCCTAACACTACATAACCCTAATAGATAGCAACAAAAGTGTCTTACAAAATTAGTCTTCATTTATTGCCCTTGCCTCTCCCACCACAGCTGGTCTTTTGAGCTCTTATTTTACATTTCTGAGTCCTAGCTGTATCACCCTTCCCTCTCAAAGCAACTCCTTTGGTAGTAGGTGGTCTTGTAGGTGCTCTTCTATCCTATGTTTCTACAAGGGTGTGTGCTTCTGGCTGGCTTGAAGAGAACCAAGGAGCTCCTCTAACAGTGTACCTAAAGTCTGAAGAGTACCACTGACTTAGGTTCTGTGGCCATGGAGCTGGTGGCTGTGACCATGGAGCTTGTGGCTGTGGCTATGACCCTGCTGCCTGGTTAAATGAGGATGAGGCCATAGTGTAAGGCTGAACTAAGGATTGGGTTTGCGATGAAGATGGGGCCTAGGATCCTTGTCTGCGTGTGGAAGGCCTTCCAATTCTCTACAACCAAATATAAGCATTTTTTTATAGTGTCAGTTATTGACATTTTGCATTTGAATAAAACAAGTTTGTAAAAACTTACATATTTCTGCAATCTTTGCCTCCTCTTCCATGGTGTCTCACCAGTGACATTAGCCTTGTATCCCCTTGCATTATGCCCTTCCTTTTGACACCTTCCATTTCTCACTGGCTTGTTTAATCTAGACACCTTATAAGGGTTCCTTGGCTCATTAGTATCTCTCTTCCTCTTCATGGGTGGCATGCCTGGTGGCTTATAGATAATAGGTGCAACAAGCTTGGGTTAGCCTCTTAACATCCACTAAGATTGGCTAGGCATGGGAGGTATGAGTGTCTTGTCTCCACAAAAGCATCCTTGTAGTAGCATAGATGGATATAGCCTTTTGGTTTCTCACGATTCACAAAAATGGCTGCAACTCCATGCTTGCAAGAGATTCCTGTCAAGTCCCACGCTCTACAACTGCATGTCCTCCCTACCAAGTCCACCACATGCCTTTCTCTCTCATTGTCAATCTCATACATAAATCTCCTAGATGGCATCGTACAGAAGTTTTTAGACTCTAATTTTAACTTCTCCAACTTGTCCTGTATGCTTGGACACAACTTGCCATGTATGCTTGGACACAACTTGCCACCATACTTTTCTATGCCAATCTTCTTTGTATACAACCTGGTCATAAGCCTAACTCTGATCCATTCCAGCATTGATAAGATGGGCTTATCTTTAGCCTTCATAATCATAGAGTTAAAACTCTCACTCAGATTGCTTACCAGACAATCTGTCAAAGCTCTTGAAGAAAAGTGGGATTTGGTCTACTGTGCAGGCTCTATATCAGCTAGGTACTTCCAAGCTTTTTCATCCAAACTCTTAAGATAGTCCATCCCCCTCTCAAATTCCCTGGCTGATGTTATGCCAGCACACCTCCACAGTACACTCTTCAACTTCATGCCCTTGTGGTTAACCTTAAAGTTGTTGTATATGTGCTTCACATAATACCTATGCTCCACAGTTAGGAATAGAGTCTCCATTGTAGGTAGAAGGCCCTGCAATCAAGTAAGCATTCAATGTCAGCAAGTCAGCAGCAAGTAAGCATGTAAAAGGGTAAGCATGTAATGATAATACCTTATGCCTGTCACTGATGAATACCAGATTGAGCTCATTTAGCCTACCAATGTCATCTGCAAACTGCTCTTAGAACCAGATCTAGCTGTCCTTGTTCTCTTTCTCAACCACAGTCATTGTCATTGGGAATATATTGTCATTTCTATCATTGGCAGTGGCAGACAATAATTGTCCACCAAACCTCCCCTTCAAGTGGCATCCATCCAGCCCAACAAAAGGTCTACAACCACCTAGAAAGCCAACCTTCTGAGTATTGTATCTAATGTACATCCTTTTAAACCTGGGTTTTGCATTCTCATTTTCCATCTCTATTTACAGAATCACCTTGCTTCCTACATCTGTCCTCCTTATCATTTTTGCATAATCTCTTAGTAGGCCATACCGAGCCTTTTCATTCCTAGCAATTAGTTCGTTAGCTGCCTTCCTTGATCTATGCACTTGACTAATACTCAAACCAACAGAAATCTACTGCATAACATAGTGCTTAACACCTGAGACCTCCCAATTAGGATTCTTACCAAAATCCTCCAAATACTTGTTTACCACATAGGCTGATGTAACTTGCCCATTTTGAAATGTAAGGGGGCAGGTACACTCAGGATAAAGTGTCTTGATCTCAAATGTACACTCTCCAGTCACCATTAAGGCATAACACCTCCATCCACAATTGTTCTTACAATGTACAGAAATCTTCTTCTTCTCATTCAACTTCCACTTGATATCAATGTGTTGTTGAATCACATACTCCCTCAAAGCCTTCCTAAACACCTTGGAGTTTGGGAACTTAATCCATTTTACCAACCTAACATTTTCCATATCAGTCCTCTCATTGAACTCCAAATTGCCAGGCCTCTGCTCATCATTAGAACCATCCAAACTTGCAATATCATCCTCTAAAGCTGTTTTAGCCCACTCTTCATCTAAATCTATGTTTGGAGGAGGAACATTGCTTGGGCCAGGTTCATCTGTGTTTGGCTGAGGTATATTAGTATTTGAATGAGGTGTATCAGTGGTTGGTTGCGGTGTATCAATGATTGGTTGTGGTATATCTGTGTGAGGTGGAGAAGACTCACCAAAAATGTTATCAACAAAGTCTTCTCCTTCCAGACCTTTATTTAACCAATCAAACTCCTCCTCTACCCCAACACTACCATCACCATGTCCTATAACAGCTTCTTCACCACCCCCTACACCCCTTACACTAGCCCTTACACCAGCCCCTGCAGCAGCTCATGCACCAACCCTAGTAACATCAGGAATTTTAACTGCAAGTGGAGCATGACCACTCTCCACATACAGTATGATGGTGTCTCTAATCTTGCACATGGGCACTACATCTTGATCATCTTGTATGAGTCTCAAGTTTTGCTCCAAGTTGCCCCAGGACCTAAATAATGAACCTTACACGGTTCATCAATCCCCAAGTCCTCACATATACCTTGTATTTCAAAATAACTAAGCTTATCAGAATCCCTATGCACTATTTCAACTTTCCCTCCAAAGTATTCTAAACTAGGGTTCCACACAAAAGTACCCTATAATGTACCTCAAATTTCACTTCCTCATCATCCATCTGTAATAACAAATTAACATTTGACACGTATACAATTAACGATTAAAGAATTGTAAACAATAGACACAAAAGAGTAAACACTTGCATGTTTCTGTTTTGCTTTTAGGATGCAACACACTCATCAGAAGGACCACATTTATGCTTTGCTTTTGTTTCTGTTTTACTAAATAGCACATGCAAACACTAAAATTTAAACCAACAGAAATACTAAAATTTCCCATTTGGTCTACTATGAGACACAATGATTACGACAAGCAAAATGCCCATAAACAAACACAAATCCAAACAACAGATAACATTACATCAACAAACACAACCAATATTCTCATTACATTACATGTAACATTGACCAGTGACTATTACTCAAAAAACTATAAAGCAACCACAAGCCCAAATTAAAAACCCAAACAGTGACTGATTTCCTACCAGGTTTTTAGACCCTTCAACAACCCGTTGCTCGTCTAGGTTTAAACTTGCTGCGCTATTTCAATATCAGACGTAGAATGGGGTTTCTCCAGGGATTTTCATGTTTCTAGGGCTTGTGAGGAAAAGAATTGATAGTTCGGGTTTTTGACCCGTGTTATGTTCTAATTTTGAATAAAAAAGGTGTTTTTGTAACGTCTGAGGGTGAGGTGGGTAACAAATTGAAGCTTAGGTGGGCAAAATGTAAATGATTAAACCACAGGTAGGCAAAATGAAAGCGGGTCATACCACAGGTGGGTTTACTGTAATTATCCATTTATTTTTAATAATCGCTACAATCAACCAGTATTTATACTAGTTTACTGTAATTGTAAAAAATTTAGCTTCAACTTCTCCAATAACTTTTTTTTTTTTGGTTAAAATAGTTTTTTTTTTTTTTTTTTTTTTTTGCTAAAATGCAATCACCATTGTGAAGGCTTTTACTATTTTTATAAATTTTTTAGGTTGGATAATTGTTAGTTAGGTTAGGCTGGTTGGGTTGATTGAAGATGAGGAGGGGGGGGGGGGGGGGGGCTAAGGTTTTGGAAAGTGGGCTCAACTACAAAAATGAAAAATATAAAAAGTACAAAAAAATGGGCTAGGGAGGGCCCGGGCCCCCACCTGGGCTCGTCCTTACTTTCTGTGGATCGTGGAAATATTAAGGGTTAGTTTAATTTAATTGGGAGAAAACATTTTCTACAAATCCTTCAAGGTTTTTTTAGTCCAATGTTTCCCCATATTTTCTAGGACAATAATTTTAAATGACATTATTTTTTTTATTATTGGCCTGAATTATGTGTAAAGTCATTAATTTGTTATATTTAATATGGAATTTGAAAATATTTTTATATGGTGTGAGGTATATCTACATTCACTACTACATTGAAATTAGTTGTTGAATTGCTTATAGTTTGTCATGCTTTCTATTTCTACATATAGATAAATGCTTTGCAATTATCTGTGGTCTTAAACCATTTAAGCTAAAGCATGATGAGAAATATGCATATGTAGATGTGGATCATGTATGATTTCTTCTGAAATTTGATATATAGCAAGCTTAAGTCTGTTTGTTATGCCTTCACTCATGTTGTAAATATCTGTCAATTGTTATTGTGAAAATGAATAGCATGGTAGAAACAAGAGTAGTATGCTTTTGTTTCATCTTATAAAAAAGGCAAAATACAGTTATTTCTCAAGATATGTATAAATTTTCTTATCTTATAAAAAAATCACAAAATGATTATTTCTCAGGATATTTATATCTTTATTTTTCTTAAAATTATTGATTTTTATACATTTATAACTAATTGTAGTATTGAACAAAGTGAAGATATTTAACATTTGTCAACTATATTCCAATGCATCCTAATGCTTAAGCAATGACTTCTTTATCAAATTGTAACAATTCACGCAATGATATAGTTTCATAACAAATTTGAGATTTTATTAAACTATTTTAGTCTACCACATTAATATGTAGGTTTTTATGCATAGTACAAGTTAGAGACTAATATACTATATAATAAAAGTTATTGGGCTTAAAGGTCGTGGTTGTACCAAGTAACTTCAAATTGCAGAAAATTTTTAAATTTTTTTTAAAAAAAATATAATTTTGTTTTTTTTTAAAAATATATAATTTTGTTTGTTCTTATCTTCTACTCCTATAATTTCTAAGTTGATAAAAATCTTAATTTGATTACAATCCAAATTCTTCAACTAATCCTTTTTATTATCAATTTATCTATAATCTCTAAGTTGATAAAAATATTAATTTGATTATAATCCAAATTCTAATCCTTTTATTTATTAATTTATTTTTTACTTTTTTTACTTAAATTATATTTCTACACGACAAAAAAGCAACAATTATCACTTCTTTTTCTTTGGATTTCCTCTCCACACAGGGTTACCTTTTTTTTTTTTTTTTTTTTTTTTTTTTGGAAATTACACTTTGCCAATATGTGGTTTGCCGAAAAACATTGTGCCTACCTGTGGTTTAAAAATTAGCACTTTATCCACCTGAGATTAGATCTGTTTATCTCTCGTTACCCATCTTTATTAAAAATAGGGGTAAATTTGTATTTTTGTTACCCTTTTGTGTGTCTCTCCTTTCAAAACATAAAAAAATAAAAAAATCAAGGGAAAAGGAGATCTAAAAGCTAGGTTTTGTAAAAATTAAAGCCTAACTTTTATATCTTTTTTTTCATGTATAAACTTTTAGTTCTTCTATTTTAAAAATGAGAAACTATTACATATTTTAGAAATATATGGTTTAAAAAAAGTGTAAACTAATACTATGTATAATTTGAATCTCTTCTAAAAAATATATAATTGTGATTGTTTTTAATTGTACCTGTGCATATAATTGTTTTTAATTGTATCCATGCATATGCATAGGGATGGCCATGGGTAGGGTATGGATCGGGTATACTCATACCCTACCCAAAAAGTTTGCCCATTGATGCTCAAATATCAATATCCATTAGTATCCATACCTGAATCTTACCTGGATATATTATCTATGGATATCCATACCCTACCCAAAACCCATTTAATTTAATTTATTTTTTAAATCCAAAACATTTTAACTTAAAAACTAACCGATAGCTTTATGCCCCTCCACGTGTAGTTCTTCCCACTCTTTGGTTTGTTACTGTGTATATCTATATTATCTCCTCAACCAAACAAAAACTTAGAATTTTCTAAGCAAGCAAACAAAGACTAAGAGAGAGAGAGAGAGAGAGAGAGAGAGAGAGAGAGAGAGAGAGAGAGAGAGAGAGAGAGAGAGAAACCGTGGAGAAGGTCGTACACGTGATCAAAGATTACGACGACGGGATCAGCTGGTCTGACCAAGGTGGAGTAGCGTGATTTTGTTCTTCTTGATGATCTGCCTTTGACTCCGTTGCTAGAGCCGGTGAATCTTTCTAATAACAAAGAATCATCTTCGTCGGAAAAACGGCGATTTCATTCCTCTGTAGTAGCGGAATGAGAAAACTCTAGGTTTTGTTATGGATCCAAACGGCGATGGTCGTTTGTTGCAGAAATTTTCTCTTCTGTACAGCCATGGTGACGTTGTTGTCGGCGCCACCATCCTTTCCGATGCTAAATTGCGTTCGAATCCAAATGAGTACGATCACTTCAATAGGAAATCTCTTCCATTGAATCTCTCCTCCGAGTAGTTATTGTGATTGTTGTTGTTGTTGTTGGTGTTGTGGTTTCTCATCGGAGAGTTTGAGTGACGGTGAGAGAGGTTTTTTTTTTTTTTTTTTTTTTTTTTTTATGGGTCGGGTTTGGATAATATCCATACCCTAATCAAAAAATTTGGGTAATATCCATACCCTACCTGGTTAAGTTGTACCCATAAAGAACCAGGTATTACCCAGATTATTTGAATCAGGTAGGGTTGAATATCCATTACCCAATGGGTATGGCCATCCCTACATATGCATAGGTTATACACTATTCTATATATATGTGTGTGTGTGCGTAAAGCTTAGAGAAAGTTCAATTAGAATTTAAAATTAAAATCCAATTTTGTGCCATGTATCTAAATTTATGTGAGGACCACACCATAATTATCCATTTAAGTTTGTGTCACGTGTCCACTTAATTTTTTTAATCTTTATGTCAAGTGATTGAATGAGTCCAAAATACAAAGAATCTAATATTAATGAACTATAAAAATTAAAAAAAAAAAAAAAAACCATTCACATATACTTAATAAAAATCATCACACATTCTATCTTATTAAAAATTAGGAAAAAAAAATAATCATAAGTAGCATTGAATTTAGATAAGAATTTTAATATGTGACTAATTACATTTACCTTTTTTAAGAAATAATTTAACTAATTATTTATATTTTTATAATAAAAATTGTATTTAATTTTAAATGCAATTATGCGTTTGCATGAGTTTCATGCTAGTCTATATATATATATATATATATATATATATATATTAATTGGTAAAGCTGAGAGAAAATCTAATTAGAATTCGGTTAGAATATAATTTTGCCCTATGTGTCCCATCTAATCTAATTTTTAAAATTTTGTGACAAGTGAGTTAATTTAATGTAAAAATTGAATTTTAATTAAAGTTTAATCTAGCACCACATGTCTCATCTAATCTAAGTTTTTTAATTTTCGTGCCAAATGAGTTAATTTAGTATAGAAAATGAGGAGTCCAATATAAATAAATCATAAAAAAACTAATCATATAACTAAAAACAATTCAAATTTATAAGTAATTTATGTATGTATATATATATATATATATATATATATATTAAACCATGGTTTAGAGAAAGTTCAATAGAATCAAAATTGGATCTTGCTTTTGTTATTATTTTTGTTATTATTTTTCTCTGATCTAATGAGCATATTTTTTACACAATTTTTATTCAAATATTTGCATGCAAAGATCCTGAATGTAACAAACTGTTATTGAGCTGAATGATTTCATACACCTATCCCCATTCAATCTAAGAAACATTATTTGACCAATTTATTATTTTATTTTGTGTTATATTTAGTAAAATTTTACAGACAATAATTATGAATTGATATTGTATATGTAAATCCGATAGTGATTTTCAAAGTTATATATGTAATAACAATGTAATGAGAAGTTTGGAATATCATGGAAATTGCAAGAAAAAAACTATTTTAGTACCTGCAAATGTACTAATCAAATTATGTTCTATATATTTAATAACTCAAGCTAATATCAATAGCACCACTACAATTTATCATTCAAGTGCGTAAACATTAGTTATATTCTAGTATATATTAAAAGTCAAAGCTAAGAGAAAATCCAAACTATATTTCAATGGGATTCTCAATTTTATGCCACATGTCACATCTAATTTTTAATTTCCGTGCCAAGTAAATTATTGGATGCAAAAATTAAAGAATCTAAATTCAATTAAATTCTAAATTATATATATATATATATATATATATAAATTGAGAAATCATTATATATTTTAGAAATGTATGGTTTAAAAAATCTGTAAGTTAATATTATGTATAATTTGAACATTTTTTTTTTTTTGAAAAAAGTATAATTTGATTTTGAACTGTATAATTGTGATTTTTTTTTTAATTGTATTTGTGTATATATACAAAGTTACACACTAGTATAGAAATAAAGATAGTAAGCATCCAACTCCATTTATAAGAGAAAGAAACATGAACTTTCCCCACTTTCATTCATATAGAAATAATGATAGTTATTAATAACGCGTCCAACGTTTATATCTAGAAAGAAACAGGAATTTTCTAAGTAGGAAACTTAAGACAATTTAGTAAATAAAGAAGCACGATCACTCATTTATTAAAGGTTTAAAAATTAGAATAAAGGTTCTTATTTCTTGAATAGTTATATCTCCTACAAAATCAAAGTAGCCATTCATACTAAAAGAAGACAATTACAAAGTGGTATTCAACAATCTCCCAAAGGTATAAATAACTTCTGACATTTTTTTCTTATTAATTTTATTGTTTACAAAATTGTAAGCCATTTACAAAACTCAGTACTTCTATTGCAGATTCAGTAGATATAAAATTTAGATGAAAACAACTCGATATATATAACTACATAGAGCACAATCGGTATGTTACAGCAAAAGTTTCTATTGAGGTGTTATCATTTTATATTGTTGTTATACCAATACAATTTATTCATTGGCGTAAATGCCATTCATACTACAAAGAAGACAACTACAAAGTTTTACTTTTAGTCCCTAATCCCCAAAGCGTTTTATTTTAAATCCTTTCCTTCTAACATTTTTTTCTTAAAATTGTTATTGGTTTACAAAATTGTAAGTATTTAAAAATGCCACGTCACCTTCACATCAGCATATAAATTTAAAAAATTAATTTATTAATTTTAAACTAAATAATGAAAATAAAAACAGAATAAAAAATAAAATTACAAAATTAAATAAAATTTAAAAATAATCTCACAACTCTGTTATAATCTCATCCAACCCAAACAAAAATTTATCCTCATATCATTTTACATTTTATATTTTGTTATCCCCTTTCAAGAAAAAAAAAAACCTTTCAAAAACATTTTGTTACTATAAAAATTATTTATGATGGAGAGCTGTCAGATAAAATATATATTTAAAAAAAGAGCTTTTCAGAGAGGGAGAGAGTAGAGAGAGAGAGAGAGAGAGGGGAGGATGAGATGATAGGTTTGGAGCAGATTTATATATATTGGATAGATTTTTATTTTGAAAATGTAATTTATAAGTAAATAAAGAAAGGAAAAACTAATAGGAGCAGATGGGGCCGGCGGTTTGGAGCACATGGGGCTTTCGGTGAGAGTTCGGCGTGGGTTCATTTTTCGGCGTGGGTTGTCGGTCTCCGTCCTTCTCGGCGTGGGTCTCGAGTTTTGTTTGACTGTGTCTCGGCGTGGGTCTCGGCCTTCTCGGCATGGGTCGCGGCCTCCATCTCGGCGTGGGTCTCGGCCTCCATCTCGGTCTCCGTCCTGGTCTCGGCGTGGGTCTCGGCCTCCATCTCAAGTTTTGTTTGATTGTGTCTGTCTTTGGTGGTGGGATCTGGGTTTGATTGTGTTGATCTGGGTTTGTTGTGTTGATCTGTGTTTTTTGTGATTGGTTTCTTGATCTGGGTTTAATCTGGGTTGGTTTGTTAACTAAGTTTATGGGTTTAATTTGCTGAGAATTTGGTGATGATTGTGTTAGAATTTGGGGTAGATTTGACGGTGCTGGGTTTGATGAACTCTGAAGAACAATATTAATTTTGTAATTTTAGTTTTTTATTCTGTTTTTATTTTTATTATTTAGTTAAAATTAATAAATTAATTTTTTAAATTTATATGCTGACATGTCAAGGTGACGTGGCATTTTTATTATATTTTAATTTCTGGCTGCCACATCAGAAAAATTTTCGATGCTCATGACCAAAATAAAACGCGTTAATTGGATTAGGGACAAAAGTGGTAAAATTAAAATGTAGGGACTAAAATGGAAAAACTCCAAAATGTAGGGACTAAAAGTGCATTTACGCCTTATTTCATTTTGTTACTATAATAATTATTTATTTGGATATTCTTTCTCAGATAAAATATATATTTAATAACTTTACTAGCTTTGTCACACACGCTACACAAGTGCGATGAGGCTATTTTTTTTTTTTTTGTTAGTGGTCCTATTTTGTATATTTTTTTATTTTATATGTATTTATAATTTTTATTTTGAAAATGTAATTTATAAGTAGATGAGAAAAAAAATTAACCATTATACCAACCTCCAGACCCAATTGTTGGTGCAAAAGTCCATAAAAGTCTTCACAAAATCCTTTATTTTGTCACTACTTAAGACTTTGCTATGTCTGGGGGGAACTAAAAAAAATAAAAGTTGGAAATAAATAACAGTATAGCAAGGTAAAAGGGGTTTCTGGACAAGCCTTTAACTAGTTTTCATATCCTAATAGCCTTTCAAAGAAAACAAAGATTTTAATTGGATTTATAGGCAATATATTTAAGCAATTTTGTGCCAAATGAATTACTGAGTGTAAAAATCAAAGAATTCAAATCCAATTAGATTCTAAATTGGATTTCAATTAGAATCTAATTTTCTACCGTGTGTCTATTTATTTATTGTGGCATGTGAATTATTGGGTGAAAAAACCGAAGTGTCTAAATCCAATTAAATTATAAATCATATATATATATATATAAACAATGAGAAACCATTGTGTATTTTAGAAATGTATGATTTAAAAAAAGTGTAAACTAATACTATGTATAATTTTAATCTTTTCTTAAAAAAAAAAAATAATTGCAATTGGTTTTAATTGTACCCGTGCATATGCATAGGATTACACACTAGTTTATATATATATATATATATATATATATATATATATAGGTAAAGTTTAGAGAAAGTTCAATTAAAATCCAGTTTTGCGCCATGTGTCTAGATTTATGTAATGATCACACTATATTTATCCACTTAAGTTTGTGCCACATGTTCTTTTAAGTTTTTTAATCATTGTGTCAAGTGAAATAATTATTGCAAAATACAAAGAATCAAATATTAATGAACTATAAAATAAAATTAAAAAAAAAACTAATCACATATACTCAATAAAAGTCACCACACATTCTATCTTATTCAAATTTTGAAAAAAAAAAATTATTGTAAATAGTAGTAAATTTAGGTAAGAATTTTTATTTTGACTGATTCAAAAACAGGAAAGAATTTTAATATGTGACTAATTACGTTTACTTTTTAAAAGAATAATTTGAGTAATTATTGATATATTTATGATAAAATTTGTGTTTAATTTTAAATATATCCATAAGTATACATGTATTACATGCTACTTTGTTTTTTTAATAATTTGATTAATTATTTATATTTTATAATAAAAATTGTGTTTAATTTTAAATGCATCTATGCCTTTGCATGTGTTACATGCTAGTATATATTAAAAGCCAAAGCTTAGAGAAAATCGAAATTATATTCAATTGGATTCGCAATTTTGTGCCATGTATTTTATCTAATTTTTAATTGTTGTGCCAAGTGAATTATTAGGTACAAAAATTAAAGAATCTAAATTCAATTAAATTCTAAATTATATATATATATATATATATATATATAAATATGAGAAATCATTATATATTTTAGAAATGAATGGTTTAAAAAATCTGTAAGATAATATTATATATAATTTGAACATTTTCTTTAAAAAAAATGTATAATTTGATTTTAAACCGTGTAATTGTGATTGTTTTTAATTGTACATGTGCATATGTACAGGGTTACACACTAGTATAGAAATAAAGATAATAAGCATCCAACCCCGTTTAGAAGAGAATGAAACAGCAACTTTCCCCCCACTTTCATTCATATAGAAATAATGATAGTAATTAATAACGGACAGGAATTTTCTAATTAGGAAACTTAAGACAAGTCTTTGAGTGAAAACACGATTCTCTTTCCTTAGTTTCAGCGTTATTGGTTGTTAATGCATCAAATTATTTTCTTCTTTAACTATACGTGATTAACGTGACTTAAGAAGATAATTGAATACGGCTAAATTATATAAGTTTGGTGGACTTTTTATACAAGGGCCAGGGATAAAACCGAGGGCTATAGATAAAACCTCGTGATTGAAAAGAAAACCAGATATGTGAGGTGCGTAAAAGAGAGAGAACAGCCAAAGGTGAGTTGTGATGGTGCAAAAGTGTTACTATCTATTAGAAGAAAAAAAAGTGTGCGTGAAGAATAGAAATAGCCAAAATTAGACTAATTATGTTTCAAATTTCTCAACGTGGATTTTGAGATGTTCACACTAGCTAGTTCAAACTAAATATTCTTGGCATGACATCCACAATTTCGCAAAGAGGAGAATTATTCTTGGTATCTTTATTAATCTGTAAGAAATATCCAACCACGTGAAAAATAATAATAGAAGTGAAAAGGTAGATTATAATAGATCTCTTATTCAATTATCAAATAATTTACCAGTTGAATTAATTGGAACCTACGTTACAAAGACTTATATCACTGATTAATCAAGCCCATTAAACTCACTTAAGATTCAACTCCACAAGCTATCACAAAACAAACTTATCTACGTACTTCAATGCAATGGCGGAGAAGATTGCCCCCCTGAGGTACCCAAAAATTGATGTATGTTTATGTCTTGCCGGTTTGCGCCCTTGACACAATTGACAATACCAAAAAAAATCCCATTAAACCAACCAATATATTTCGCTCTTTCTTAAACAAAAGATGAATTGATTAGAGGTTCCAGGTAAAAGTAAATTTAATAATAATAACAATAACTTGTTTGATTTCTCATGGATTGATTAGAGTGTCCCATAAAATAATTTTTTTTTTTTTTTTTAAAGAGGGACATAACTTTTGTTATAGCTTTTAAAATAATGTTAAAATTATTACAAATTATATATATATATATATATATATATATATATATATATGTATCAGTGGTGACGCCACTTAGTGTCCCTGGTGTTCCTAAGAACACCCTGGCTTGAATTTTTTTTTTTTATATGTATAATAATTTAAATTTTTTTTATTTGTTTACCTTTAAAATAAAATAGGAACACCCTCAAACAATATCAGGAACACCCTCAAAATTTTTATGCCAAACAAATTTTGAACTAAAATCTAAAAAAAAAAAAATTGTAACAAAGAATCTGAAAAAAAAAATTAAAATTTTTTTATTTGTTGGTCAGTTGGTGTTGGTGAGTTTGTCTTTTAATGTATTATGATTTGTGAATTTATCTGATTGACTCCTCTTGTGTGAATCTTATCTGTTAAGTGGGGGGTAGATGGGGCCATGAGGCCGTGTGGTGTGGGGTCAGGGGTGGCATATTTGAATTGGGAAAGTAAAAGTTATGTAGAGGCAGGGGTTTGTGCACACATGAGGTGTGTGTTAACGCACACTGGGGTGTGTGCTAAACTCCTAGTAGTTAGTAAAAAAAAGTGAATGAAGCAACTAAACACCAATAATTAATAATTTAACTAACTAATACATTATAAAAGACAAACAAATTAAATTATGTTAGGCTAAACAACAATACAACAAATTATAGTTTATAAAAGACAAAAAAAATTATGAAACAACTAAACAACAATAATTAATCATTTTATTAATATTTCAAATGAAATTATAGTTTATTGTACAGGTACTTTTGTTCATTTTTTTTTTTTTTTCCTTTTGAGGTTTTTTGGTGTACAGAATGTAACTTTGTTTTGGTTTTAAGATTTTTTTTTTTAAGTACAAACTTCATATTTACCAAATCTTGAATTTCGGCCGATATTTACCGAAACACTTGAAATAGACCGAATTGACCCAAAAATTTTTCAAAGTGGAATAGAACATATCACAAAATCAAATATATATATATATATAGCTCCGTCAATAGTTCAAATCAATTTCTTACGGTCATTTTGGTATACTCTGTGTTATGTAGACTTTGACAACTCGGAAGTCACGCGGGGAAACTTTGTCGGTGCAACTAACTGTGTTTATCACTTGATATGTGCAACTAGCCGTTTTCATTGTGACGTGTTAGTTGAATTCAAATTCTTAAATATCCCGTCGACATCAGTCGCCTACCAAGTACCAGCTTCCAAATTATGATGAGAGGCTTTTTAAAGTTATTTCGTTATTCTCTAAGGTTTATTCTCATGTGTGAGACCAATCATTAGATGACGTGTGTTCAACAATTTAAAAATAAATAAATAAATTGATCAAAGTAATTATGATCACTTTAATGCTATAAATAATTACATAAATAAATAAATAAAACACAATAACTTAGATCATGTAAGGTAAAAGTTAATGGATATAAACGGAATGACAAAGTAAAAAACAGTTATAAAATTTTAGAGGAAAAAAATGAGCTTTTTTTTATTAATTTTCCTCATTCAAGTTATTTTATTTTCAATTAGTTAATAGTTAAAAGTGTTATAAGGGCAAATTGGAAGTACATATTAAGCAGTGTTAGAGATATATGGTGTGTGTGATAGTGTGTGTAAGAGTAATCACCGAATGATAAATGCCCATCAATTGTGTTCTCCAAAATCCAACCTTACATCTCTCTCTCTCTCTTACACACACACTAAGATGGAGGGCAGTACTAATACAAAAGCACTTCTACCACTTCATCAATGGACAAACGGGGACTGAAATTTTATGTTCCAATGGACAAATTAAAACAGAGTTGGAAACAATATTCATAATATTGCTTTTACTAAGTAATTCAAAAGTGCTACAGCCCCAAACAACATTTGATTAGTACTTCTAGGCTTTCTAGTTAATTTTTTATGTAATAATGTGTGGAAAGGTATGAACATGAAGCTGATGAAATTTTTTGTCACCAAATATACATATTGAAATTCAACTAGAATGTCATATCAACATGATGCTGTCGTGTAGTGAACAGAAAACGTGGCGAAGGAGAAATGATTAGGTCCACTGAAAAACTGCTGAAGTGGTCTTCCCAATCAATGAAATAATGATATTTATGTGAATGTGTGAGTCAAATTTCTATTTAACACAAGAATTAAAAAAAAAATAAAAAAAATCACTAAGTGATGTCATATTTGCATAAATGGTAGCGTTTTATTGGTTAGAACTTAGAAGGACCAAGGGGGCTACTTCAGCAGGTCAACCTAATAATTTCCCAGATGAAGCCAATATATATAAATGCATTATCTTTGTACCAAAAGATATCCAACCTCACCTTTCCAAGTCTGCCTCTCTCTCCTTTTCTCCCTCACTCACACACTAAGATGGAGGGCAGTATTGATACAAACACTTCTACCACTTCATCAACCCCAATCTCTCATTCCCCTCCATCATCATCTTCACCTCCTCCTCCAGTAGCTTTTGTGAAAAGCCCTTGGGCGGCCTGCAATATTTTCTGGCGTACATGTGCAGAGAAATGCCTGTTGGCTCCCTACTTTCCATGCACTGAGCCAGCCAAGGTTACCACCGCTCATAGAAGTTTTGGTGCTAGCAACACCATCAACTTCTTCCAGGTATTTTCAGAAAAGAAATTATTGGTTTTGTAGTGGTGTAGCCATAAATATTTTTAGAAAACCAAGCTAAATTTCTTGTCTTATATATGTAATTTAAATTTAAGTGGACTAATTAATATATTATCGTGTTTTTCTCAGACACAGGAATGTATTGAATTTAATTGTCTTAGAAATAAGAATGCATCCATGTGTTTTATATGTATAAATCGTTCCATTTCAACCTTAAATGCTTAATTTACTTGGTTATTAGTAAGAGTAATAAATTGCCTATTGCTTTCTTATTTTTGTGCTCCACTCTCTCTAGCTTTACCGTGTTAAACAACTCAAGCCCCAGAGAGCTACGACAACCTAGAAGAAGAAATAAGGAAAAAAGATTTGCAAGCTAAATGAGTGGTTAATGTGTGTGTTTGTTAAGGCAAAAGGTTATGTTCATTTGCTTGGTCAAAAAGGTTTGTGGGTTTGTGAGATGAGGCATTGGGTGAGCCTTGGTCTGGAACTCTTCCAAGTTTTTCCTTGAAATGGTTAATTGTTTTTTTGGGTAAATAGCAAATTACACCTCTAAAGCATGGGTGGATTTAGATTTTATACCTTGAAATTTTAGAATTTGGATTTTACCCCTAAAGTTTAGGGTGTTTTGATTTTGCCCCATGATATTTCAGAATTTAGATTTTGCCCCCTAAAATTTGGAAGTGTTTGGATTTTACACTACCAAATTCCGAAACTTTAAGATGTAAAATCTAAATACTTTCAAACTTTAAAAAGTAAAATCCAAACAAATCTAAAATTTAGGGATAAAATCGAAATTTTGAAATGTTAGGGTGTAAAATCCAAACACTCCCAAATTTCAAGAGGTAAAATCCAAATTCTGAAACTTCAGGGTGTAAAATCTAAACACCTCCAAACTTTAGAGGTGTAATTTGTAATTTACCCTTATTTTTTTGGGAAACATTAGAAAAACCGCTAGTTATCTCACTTTTAGATCTTATAGAATTTTGTCAAATTCCAGTGATCTCAAATTTCCAGTCAAGCATAGCGTGGAAAGGGGCTCCACTAGTGATTCTATTTCTTCCGGTGGAAAATTTATAATTAAAACTATGCATATATATTATATTAGCAATTAGATAGATTAGTCTTCTATCTTTAATGTTGGAATTAGCTAATGTTAATTCATAAGCCCAAAGTTCTTATATAAGCACTAGGGATAAAATCCAAACAAACTTTAAGAAGTAAAATTTGGATTTTACTTCTTATCAAACTTTAAGAAGTAAAATCCAAACAAACCTAAAATTTAGGGATAAAATCCAAATTTTGAAACGTTAGAATGTAAAATCCAAACACTCCCAAATTTCAAAAGGTAAAATCCAAATTCTAAAATTTCAAGGTGTAAAATCTAAACACCTCAAAACTTTAGAGGTGTAATTTGTAATTTACTCTTTTTTTTTTTGGGAAACATTAGAAAAACCGCTAGTTATCTCACTTTTAGATCTTATAGAATTTTGTCAAATTCCAGTGATCTGAAATTTCCAGTCAAGCATAGCGTGGAAAGGGCTCCACTAGTGATTCTATTTCTTCCGGTGGAAAATTTATAATTAAAACTATGCATATATATTATATTAGCAATTAGATAGATTAGTCTTCTATCTTTAATGTTGGAATTAGCTAATGTTAATTCATAAGCCCAAAGTTCTTATATAAGCACTAGTCTTATCACATGCGCATTGAGCGTGCGAAGAGACTTTTTTTGGTTTAGTATGGTAATTTTTCATTTATAACCAAATTTTCTATAACCTATTTCATATAATTCATGCGTCAGAGAAGGTTATAGAGTCACTAATTTACAATATATGTAGTTAATTATATTTATTTTTATATGACATAGGTAGTTTTTTTTTTTTTTTAAATAAGAAAATGGGGTAGGTCTTTTTTTTTTTTTTTTTATTTTTTTGATAGCAACATGGGGTAGTGGGAAGTTTATTTCTTCATGATAAGTTTGATAGGAGCATTGTATCTATCTCTTATTTAATGGGGAGCTTTTACCTGTAGGTTTTTTGTTTTTAATTTTTGTCTATTTACGGTTTTAACTTCATTTATTATGTTTTATGAATAATGATAAGTTAATTAAATTAGAGGTATTTTTGAAAGTAAAAAAAGTAATAACTAACTTTTCGAATCCTCTTAATATATGGAGAAGATAAAGAAAAAAATGGCAAGTTGTTCAATGGAAAAGCCGAAAAAGGTTGAGTTACCGACCGCATAACCATTGTCTTATCCACTCATTCCATGATTTATTTATTTTTAACCTTAAGCTAAAATTATTGGTAAAGCATTCCAATTAAGGATTTCTAAAGTATATGCTAAAATTGGTATATGCTAAATTTTAGCATCAAAACACACAAAAAGCCACTCCATCAAAATTTTCAAATGGCAAAATTTTTAACATACTGCTACAGTAAGCTAGTATCAATACAAGCTCACTGTAGCTAGATTGTAAAAAAAATAAAAAAAAAAAACATTTTATATTCCCAAACGGCTCTTTTTTTAATCTCTCTCTCTCTCTCTCTCTCTCTCTCTCTCTCTCTCTCTCTCTCTCTCTCTTCCGTGGTTCATTACCATCACCGATCTCTGTCTCTTCGTCGACGATCTCTGCCTTTTCGTTGCCTATCTGTCTCAGATTCGCCTTCTAATCTCAGTGGTGGATCGTGGTCTTCAAATCTCCGTGGAGGTGGATCATGGACCATTCTCTCTCCTTTTTCTGGGTTTTAGTGGTTCAGGCTTTAGGTAATCGTGGTTCGTGCGTTAGTGTTTCTGTGGGTCACTTTGATTCTATGGGTAATGGTGTTTTAGAGTAGGAGATGTGGGTTGATTTGGTGGCTATGGGTTGTGGTTGGGTTTTTGGTAGTGGTCATTGTTGTTGGTGAAGGTGGCTGCATTAGATCAGATCGGTGTTGGGGTGGGTTGTGGTTGGGTTAGGGTGGGTCATTTGGGTGACTGGGATGGGTTGTTGTTGGGGTTTTGTGGGTGGTGGTTCGTTGTGGGTTTGTGGATTAAAAAAAAAAAATAGAATGTTTGATATCTGGTATATTGTATAATGAGGTGTTAAAATTATAAAAGTAGTGTTTTGAAATTGTAAATGCTAAAATTTTTACAATTGTTGACGAGAATGCTAAGCGCTTTATTAGAATTGGATTTTTGGTACTATTCCTGCATGCAAAGTGAGTGTTTGATGATGTGTCTCGGTGATTTTATTTATTGTGTCAAATCACTCATTCCGACCAAGTGTTTCTGTTTTTTGTTATGAGAAAGACTCTTCCGACAAACTAAAATAGAAAATAAAAGACATTCGTATGTTAAAGTGTCATTAACATGAAGGCTATTGAAATCCAAGGGTCTGTTGAGGGCAGTGCAGATTGCATTACATCATGTCGATGGTTCAACTAAAACTTTGCAGCTCCACCTGATTGTACAAATGATTCAAAGCCTCGTTAGCTATGTTTTCTCTCAGCAAACATTTTCAGGTACTTGGGGGATTTTTAGTAATGACAAACAAAATGTTTTCCTTTTGTTTTATTTTTAAAAATTATAATTTTCTACTCTAAATTTCGAAGATAAACACTGATTTGATTTTGAGGTTTTAACTTAAAAGTACCCCCCCCCCCCCCCTTTTTTTATTTTTAATTTTATTTTTATATCCAAGATGATTCAACCAAGGTTTTCTGACCCAAACCATTCATTGAACCGTATAAGATAAGGGTTCAAGGTTTTTGAGATTGAACCGAGATCAAACTGTGATGACATCATAATTAATTTAATAATTATTTAAATTGTAAATAAATATGTTAAATAAACAAAAATTGAAAATTTAACTAAAATAATCCAAAACAAATATAGATAGTATTTTTTATAACATAACTTTCATAATACAAATAAGAATTATTAAATTCTAAAAAATCATAAATAACTATTGAGTTTTTAAATTATTTTTAAGTCATAACAAAGTACACTTTAGTACCCAATAATTTTTATTTTATAAAACTGGATAAAATAATTAAGAGACAAATTAATTTATTTGCTCATGCCCAAGCCAAAGCCCATTTGACTGCAGATAATTTTTATATTCACCACTTATTATGAATTACAAAAAAAAAAAAATCAAAAGCTAGTTCTGCAGAGTTATTTGAATAGTCAATGTCCATGCATTTAAAAATTGTTAAAGTTAAATAAAATAACAAAACCCAAGGAAGAAGTGGTTGACAGCAAGGAGGAAGTTGTTGACAGCACTAAAGCACGCAGTAAGCGTTCAAAACTAAAGAATTCTACAACATTTTTAGCAATACTTTCACAATAAAATTTATGTAAAAAGTTACAAATTCTAATTTGAACCCACCATTAAAATTATTTTTATACTTATCAATATTAACTAATAACTATCTTTTACTTAAAATTTATTGTGAAATATTGAGAAAATATTGCGGTAAATTGTGATTTTTTATTCTTTTTCCTTTCTTTCTCGCATTCATACAGACCATACTTTTTTTTTTCTCTTGTTTTTTATCCTCCACACACGTTTCCCATCCCATCCCCATCCCCACTCCTCTCAAGTCTCATCTGACGAGACTCCTCTGTCCTTTTCTTCTTTTACTTTTCTTTCTTCATCTCTACCTCCTCTTTCTCATTCTCTTTCTCTTTCTCTTTCTATTTTGCTCTCACCCTGTCACACAAAATTTCCAATGGAGAACAAAGCCAAAAATCTTCCCTCTCATCTCTAGTCCCCTTCCTCCTCCAAACTCGACGAAGATCTTCCCTTCTTGCTCAAATCCCTAAACACCCTTTCAAGTTCAACAAATCCATTCTCAAAGCCCTTGGTACTCCTCAATCCTCACCACTGGCCTTCCATTCTCGCCATCATTCATTGGCTTGTCCAGATCGCTCTTTTCAACAACAATCTCTCCTCTTCTATGTTTTTTTTTTTTTGGTTCAAATTCAAAGGGAACCATGAGAAGCGGTCTGATCACGGTTCTCAAAACCGTGAGGTCCGACCGTGGTTCTCATGGCTCGCTACTTTTTTCCATAGAACGATTCTTGATGCTAAAAGAACCGTAAAAATGAGCAATTTGAGGTTTCTTCGATTGGATCGTACGGTCCGGTCTGGGTTTCACAACCTTGGATTCAACTACTCACCCAGGTTCATGCATCTTTTGATTTCGCTTTTGGTATTCTTTTTTCAGAATTAATAAAACACTAATTTTGAGGTCCAATTACAAATGTGAGGGTGAGGGCTTTTACTTATTCTTTTTTTCCTCCTCTTTGATATTATAATTTATGAGTCAGCACAAACAATATTTATAAGAAAATATAAAATTGAGGTATTATTGATTTTCCATATTCATCATATTTAATTTTTGTGTTACTTTTGATTTCATTTCCAATTTTTCTGTTTTTCTAGGACTCTATAAAGCCTTAATTTTTAAGGTCCAAATTCCATTTCTTTTTCTTTGTTAAATAGTTTGATAGTTACAACAAAGAGGGGTAATTTGAACCCTGAATATCATGGAATGTTAGGGAGTGCCAAATAATTAAGGCCTAAATGTCCAATTCCATTCAAAGCAAATCCTATCAACCTTTAATTGTCTCACATAATGAAAGTGATATAAACCTTTTTTTTTCTTTTTTCTTTTTTTCTTTTTGAGAGAGTTTCTACCTTCCCTGATGATAGTTCTTTATCATATACCAAAACACCAATTGATTTTTAGTGTAGGCGGCGATTGAACCCCAGATCCCTTATTCAACCATCAGAGACTTTACCAGTTAAACTAACTACAACCCACTGATATAAACCTTTAATTGTCTCACATAATGAAAGTGATATAACTAATCTTATAGTAATATTATAAGATTGAAAATGTATGACTTTTATCTCATAATATTATGTCACATATTAAACCTCATAATTTTTACACGTTATTATTCTAATATATATATTAATTAAATTTAATTTTATTCTATATATAATCCTTCCATTAGACTTTTGGTACATGATATATATTTTAAATAGTTGGATAAATAATTGAATATACGAATACAACTGTAACAATTGCTATAGGGGACCGGGATCAACAACCCAATTCGAGTGAAATGGATAGTTACTGTATAAAGGCCCAGTATAATTAAAGTTATAGAGGTAGGTTGTTACGGTCAACCTTTCAAAGTCTTAATGGTTTTGTTGGGTAATTACAAAGGAGTCCAGTGCTTAAGTCATCAACTATACATGAGATAAACAGGAAGAAAAGTAAAGATTTTGATATTAACTGTTCCTTGGATTAGTTCGAGGATCACTAGTTCATATAATATTCAATTCTCAATTACAAAGCTTCTCTTTCCACTTTATCTTCTTTCTTCGAATTTCTTCTGCCCCCCACTTAATCTAGCTTCCTTCTTTTTTAAAGTGGTTGGGGCTTCATCCCAGCCCTCACCTGGGCTATTATGGATCCTTACATGGATACTTGTCCCATCTATGCCTTGCTAGCAGTGACAGAGTAGGTTGTAACCTGTAAGAGTACTGTTTAGGGGTCATTCTGCCATTGAATATGACAAATTGAGTTGGTACAGTGCATTTAATGTTGAGGTGATGGGTGCTTTATTAGGAAGCTTCTTTGCTCCCTTGTCGGTACGTTTTGACTCTCTTCCCTAATCTCTTCAACACATTGGTTTTGGACTAGGACCCCAACTCCTCGAGGAAGCTCGCTCCTCGAATTGAAAACTATTCACTTCCCAGTATTTGGTTGCCTCATTTGGGCTGGACCCAATCCAACGAAGAGTGAGGCCAGTTGTCTCTTCAGGCATCATAATGCCTCGTACTTTTGCACCCCAGGTCCCTCCCTCCCTCCCACAATTGCCTAATGCTAAATAATATAGTTTTAAATACAAACACAATCATATATCCAAATATATATATATATATATATATATATATACACAATCACAATCAAAATAAATGTCTTTTAAACTTTCCTTTGTTTTGTACAAGTTACCAACAAGTATTTTAAAAAATTTTCAAGTAGCTTATCAATTTGGTAGAAATCATTGTCCTTATTCTAAGTCCAGCCACAACTCTTTAAAAAAAAAAAAAAAAAAAAAAAATTTAACAAAAAAATTTAAAAAAAAAAAAAAATCCAAGGGCTGCCACAATTCTTTAAAAAAGAGGTGAATAACAAAAATAATTGTATATGCTATATAGCAAAAGTTAGGTCTTAGAAGTCATGATTACATAAGTGATTATTTCCTCTCTACATCACATGGCCGCTACACTCTCATTATTTATTAAATTAGTTTTTGTAATTAATTGTTAAGATATATTTTCTCAGATCAAATGATGGGATTTAAGGATATTTAAATTTAAATAAAATTTTGTTATCCAAGTTTCAAGAAAATTGATAATAAAAAAAGTTTCAAGGAAATTCTATTTCCAACAAAATTCTTTAAAGGGGACATTAAGTAAATTTGCATCTTAATAGTTTTTGATAAAATAAGGTGAGCCGAGGAGAATCTTTTGAACAATTTAGGGAGCTATTAAGTAAAACTTTTATTTTAAAACCTTTTTTAAATAAAATAAAGAGCCTTGCCCAACCCCACCCCCACCCCCACCCCCATTATTCTGGATTTGGATCAAGTGCGTGCAATAACTAAGACTATTAAACTATGTAATTAACTCAGGTAAGATATAAAAGTTAATCGTGTAAAAAGTAAAGTGTTTTAAAAAAAGTTTAAAAAGATCTAAAAAAATTTACCATATCAACTTTTACATCTCACGTGATATGGTAATTGCATTGTGCAATAATCTTAACTATTTTATCGGATATCAATCCAATTGAACTAGTGTCTTATAACTATGAATAGGCTATGTTGAATAAATTAATTTTTTCATTCTAACAAATGTGACAAAGTTATTGTTGAAATTGATACAATATATATAATAATTATAGTGGTCTTATTTGAATGCAGCCAGCACCTTCACTAGTCATCATCGACTCAGAATCACTAGAAGAGACTTCAGTGCATTCAACAACATCACAAGCAGTCCTCAACCCAGATTCACTAGGAGAGAATTCAGTGCAGATTGACCCAAATTTACTAGGAAATACTTCAGTGCAGCCACCACCTTTACAAACCGTAATCAAGCCAGAGTTATTAGGAGAGACTTCAATTCAACCACCGCCTTCACAAACAGTCATCGACTCAAAGTCACTGAGAGAGACTTTAGTGCAGATCAACCCAAATTCACTAGGAGAGACTTCAGCTCAACCACTATCTTCACAAACCATCATCAATCCAGGTTCATCAGAAGAGAATTTAGTGCAAATTGACCCAGATTTATTGGGAAATGCTTTAGTTCAACCACCATCTTCACAAACCGTCATCAACCCAAAGTCACTAGAAGAGACTTCAGTGCAACCACCACCTTCACAAACAATCATCGACCCAAATACACTAAGAGAGACTTCGGTGCAAATTGACTCAAATTCACTAGGAGAGACTTCAGCTCAACCACTACCTTCACAAACCATCATTGATCCAGATTCACTGGGAGAGAATTCAGTGCAAATCAACCCAGATTTATTGGGATGTACTTCAATGCAAACCGTCAACGATCCAGAGTCACTAGAAGAAACTTCAGTGCAACCACCACCTTCACAAACAATCATCGACCCAGATTCACTAGAAGAGGCTTCAGTTCAGCCACTACCGTCACAAACCATCAACGATCCAGATTCACTAGGAGAGACTTTAGTGCAAATCAACCCAAATTTACTAGGAGATACATTAGTGCAACCACCACCTTCACAAACCATAGACTCAGATTCACTAGGAGAGACTTCAATGGAAATCAACCCAAATTTATTAGGGTATACTTTAGTGCAGCCACCACCTTCACAAACCGTCAACCCAAATTCACTAGAAGAGACT
The DNA here is from genome assembly GCA_032878915.1 of Castanopsis chinensis. NCBI lineage: Eukaryota > Viridiplantae > Streptophyta > Magnoliopsida > Fagales > Fagaceae > Castanopsis > Castanopsis chinensis. Next base: position 458,601 of record JAVQMG010000059.1, read on the forward strand.
TCAATGCAACCACCACTTTTACAAATCATCATCAACCCATATTCACTAGGAGAGACTTCAGTGCAATCACCACCTTCACAAAACTTCGTTGACCCAGATTCACTAGGAGAGACTTCAATACAACCACCACCTTCACGACCCATTGTGGACCCAAAATCACCCCCAATTAATTCAGATACTGATAAAAACAATATAGAATGGCAAAACATAGTCCTGATGTTTTGCTTCACAACAGCCATCGGAATAGCAATCCAGTCCACAGAAATGAACTCCCAATTTCCTCTATCTTTTCAATGGCTTTCACTAGCAAACGTCCTCACTTTCTCTGCTCTCTTTGTTTCCAAATTTGTTGGCAAAGTTTCTCCCACCGCTGTGAAAATACTAGAACAAGGTGCAATCCTTTTGGCTGCCACAATATTCTTCCTCGCGACTACGATTTCCTTGACGCAGCATTTCAAGTACGTCATTTGGGCTATCTATGTTGTCACAATGATCGTTGTTTTCATATGCATAAAATTATGTAAATAATTTTTTTGACTGTTCATAATATTTTCACAATAAAAAATAATCTGGGCCTACCACATAAATTACTTTTTTCTTTTCTTTTTTCATTAATAACAAATATAAAATTTGTAGATTAAATTGTAATACCAATTTTTTTGACTAATGATACATTCATAATATTTTCACAATAAATTCTATGTAGCATGCTGTTACAAGTTTTAATTTGGGCCCGCCACATAAATTACTTTTTTCTTTTCTTTTTTTATTAATAACAACTTACCATATAAAATTTATAGTGAAAATATTGTGGACGTTGCATTTCTTAATTTATATTAGGAAAACAGATATGAAAGCTAAAATGTTTTACTAAATGGCATGATCACAAAAAAAATGTATTCAATAATTCATTTATTATCCTGTGGTACCAATTATATTATTGCCACATTAGTTGTAATTTTTTTGTTTTCAAATTTGTAATAATTTTTTTCCATTTTCTTTGTAACAAACTTGAAGTTATAGACTAGCTATCTTCTCAAGAAAATACTTGAAGTTATAGTAATAATGGGGTCTATTATGGAGCTATGGATGAATCATTAACTACAAAGCAAAGAGAATGAATGTGGCAAACCAATGTATCTCTGCAAACTAGTATGAATGAAAAAGATGATGGACTTAATCAGTGTCTATTCTATTATCAATAGTACATCTGGTATTTCTGCAAAGATAAATAAAATTTTACGATCTTTAATGTTAAAATTTCCCTTTCCAAATGTTACCAGCCCACTCAATTATCCTTCTCCAATCAACTTTTTGGTTTTCTTTTTCAACTGAAACCCATGATCATTCCAAAGGAACATGGCACTCAAAGAACAAGTATATCCCCTAGTACAATCAATTTCCACCAATTCTGTATTATCTCTGTCTTGCCAACAAATTAATGCACGCCTAGGAGCTGATTGTGGAAACCAAATCAATTTCCACCGATTCACCGTAGGAGTCTTATATCTAACTATATGAGTTCCCAAGCTGATGCACAAGTTAAACAACCTGGCTTTGTATGCACCCAAACCACCTGATCAAATTCACCAAAAGCAACCTCAGGCAACTTGCTTTATATGCTTACAGTTAAAAATATTAAATAATTGTATTGTATTTCTCAATTAAAGAATATTCATGTGTAGTTTTATATAGGAGGCATAGGAGTGTTTTACAAGTAAAGGTGTAGTACAAGAATGTGTGCTATACAAGTAATCTGGTTGGGCCTAAAGCCCATAACACTATACATGTTAACTGCCCCCCTCAAACTCAAGGTGGATGTGAGACCAACTTGAGCTTGCCAACCAAAGTACAAAGGTATCCCTTAGGACGTGACTTGGTGAAGATATCTGCAGGTTGATCTATAGAGGAGAATGAGATTAGCTTGAAAGCACCATGGACAAGATGATGACGGATAAAATGACAATCGATCTCCATGTGTTTAGTCCGTTCATGGAAGACATAATTGTGAGCAATATGAATAGCACTCTTGTTGTCACAATAAAAAGGAGTAGCAGAGGATGTAGACACACCTAAGTCTTTGAGAATCCATCATAGCCAAAGAAGCTAAGATGTGGTATCAACAAGGGCACGATATTCTACTTCAGTACTAGAGCAGGCCACATGAGTTTATTTCTTGTTTCACCAAGAAATTAGAGAAGAACCAAGAAGAAAGTAATAATCAGTGGTGGATCTACGGTCAGTGAGATCTCTTGCCCAATCAGCATCAGAAAATGTATGGAGAACAAGAGGAGACTGAGCAGAGTAGAAAAGATCATGGAAGAAAGTGTCATTTAGGTACCGACAAATACATAAAACAGCAGCATAATGAGCCGCTCGTGGAGCAGACAAATATTGGCTCACTTGGTGAACAATATAGGAAATGTCTAAATGAGTAATAGTGAGACAAACTAGGCTGCCAACTAAGCATCTGTAAAGAGAGAAAATAGACAATGGTTTCCCCCCTGAGGGAGTTAAATGCGCATTAAACTCAACTGGAGTGTCAACAGTCTTGTTATTAATGAGTTCAGCTCTAGACAAGAGTTCAGAGGCATACTTGGCTTGAGTAATGTAAATTCCATCTGTAAAATGAGTGATTTCAAAACCCAAGAAGTAACTGAGATGTTCAAGATCTTTCTTCCACATACATAAGAAGAAAAATAGTGCATTTGTCAGTGCGATAAAGAAATAAGGCAGAATTATAATAATTGGCCATGTAATCCAAGCGAAAGATGGTAAAACTGAATTTAGCAAATCAAGCTCATGGAGCTTGTTTAAGGCCATAAAGTGCAAGTCGAAAGTGACAAACCTTGTTTGATTCAACAGAGAGACCAAGAGGAGGTTGCATATAAACTTCTTCACTTAAATCCGCATTAAGGAATGCATTTTTTACATCCATTTGGAAAATGTCTCATTTACTGATAACAGCAACAACTAAGAGGGCACAAACAGATGAGATACGAGCAACTGGAGTATAGGTCTCTTCATAATCGATAGGCCACAAATACGTAGACTCCTTGTGATGAATTAAATTGATTAATTAGCCAAGTTTTTAATTAATCAAATTAACATGCAAACTTATGTAGCAGTACAAACAAATCACCAATAAACTAAAGTATGCGGCGGAAATAAAATTGACACGATGATTTGTTTATGAATGGGGAAAACCTACACGGCAAAAACCCCACCGGGCGATTTAAGGTCACCACTCCTAAAACTCCACTATTATCACAACAAGCGGTTACAAGTAAAGGAATCCTAATACCTTACCAACCTACAGTTGAACCTTTACCCTAATACCCAATTGGACTTGTTTTGTAGTGACAGTTTCTCCTTTTGATGCACGGTTCCCAGTACGTGACTAACCAATTATGCGGATCACAGTACGCGACTTCAATCACCAACTAGAGAGAGAGTTGTTGGCTGCAAAGTTGTTGGCTGCAAAGTTCTTTAATTTATCATTACGATGAAGATCAAGAAGACACTTGGTTACAAAACCCTACGGTGTACAACACACAACAACTTCTTCACAAAAAAGATGAATTAGGGCATGAACTTTGTCTTGGATCACATATTACTTGAACAATGATTTCTCAATGCTTATGCAACTTGTGTACCTTTTTATGGCCCTTAAAATAATCATTTTATATGTCTAGGGTTAGAAGAAAAGAAGTCCTAAAGACATACTCATGGATTGGAATCAAAACAGAACTAGGAATCTGTTTTCCTTAAATCTCGATAGCTAGAGGTGTCGAGGAGTTGTCGAGTAGCTGTCAAGCCTCGGGACTAAAACAGTTTCTTAAAGCTTGATAGAAGCATGTGTCGAGACTAGATGTCGAGACTAGGTGTCGAGCTTTAATAACTTGCACTTTTTAGCTTGTTTCTTGAACAAATTTGATGACTTCAACACTTGATCTTGAAATTCTTGAAGCATTAAACATATCTTAAATCTATCCAATTACAAGTAAAGCGTGTTTTGTCAAAGGATAAGCCAATTACATAAAACAATGACATATGTTTAAAATAGCTTAAACCACATATATCCTAACAATCTCCCCATTTGGCAATCCGTGATAAAACCACAACAAACAAATGAACATCTATGATAGAGCAGATAAAGTGTGAAAGAAAGTCTATAGTGAGATGCTCTAAGAGAGACAACAAAAACCGAGCACGAGACTCTGTGATAGAGTTGTAGTGAGAGAAAGGGTGCAAAAAAAATTCATCACCATGTTTAAGAAATGAGGACCTTTAGTGTTAGGATATATGTGGTTCAAGTCTGTGAACATATGTCACTATTTTATGTAATTGGCTTATCCTTAGACAAAACGCACTTTACTTGTAATTGGGTAGATTTAGGATGAGTTTAACACTTCAAGAAACAGTGGTTCAAGGTTAAGTGTTAAAGCTGTCAAAGTCTGTCCAAGAAACAAGCTGGGAAGTGCAAGATTTTAAAACTCGACACATACCTCGACAGATACATCTATCGAGCTTTAAAGAAGCTGTTTTGCCCGAGCCTCGACAGCTATCTCGACACCTCTCGACACCTCTATCTGTCGAGAATTAAAGAAAACAGATTTCTAGGTCTGTTTCAAGTCTAATCCGTGAGCGTGTCTTTGGGACTTCTTTTCTCCTAACCCTAGACATATAAAAGGATTATTTTAAGGGCCGTCAAGAAGGAGATCACAAGATACAAGTTGCACATTCTTTGAGAACTTGTTGTTCATGCAAATTGTGATCTGACAGACAAAGTTCGTGCCCTAGTTCATCCTTGATGATTTGAAGAACTTTGCAGCCAACTCTCTCTCTCTCCATAGTTGGTAATTGAAGTCGCGTACTGGGATCCGCGCATTTGGTTAGTCACGTACTTGGGAGCCGTGCATTAAAAGGAGGAACTGTCACTACAGAACAAGTCCAATTGGGTATTGGGGTAAGAGTTCAACTGTAGGTTGGTGAGGTACTTGGGATTCCTTACTTGTAACTGCTTGTTGTGATAATAGTGGAGTTTCGGGAGTAGTGACCTTAAATCACCTGGTGGGGTTTTTGCCGTAAGGGTTTTCCCCATTCGTGAACAAATCACCGTATTATTTACTTTCCGCTGCTTTACTTGGTTTCGGTGATTTGTTTGTGCTACCACGTGATTGCATGTTAATTTGATTAATTAATAACTGGGCTAATTAATTAATCTAAGTTATCACAAGGGGTCAACGCGTTTGTGGCCTGACAAGTGGTATCAGAGCGAGCACACTCTGATTAGGGTTAATCTATTGTGTGTGATCCATTGACCCCTGCTGTCATGGATAGAGGACAATCTCTTATTATACCTCCTTTATTTGATGGCACTAACTATGCATACTGGAAAGTACGCATGAGAGCTTTCTTGCAGTCTTTAGATGAGAAAGTGTGGCAAGCTGTGGAGATAGGTTGGACCAAACCTACAGAAGCGCCAGCCAACTGGGATGATGCCAAGATCAAGGCAGCCAACTTCAACAGCAGAGCATTGAATGCCCTATTCAGTGCAGTCACCAATGAGGAGTTCAAGAAAATTTCCTCAACTGAAACTGCTAAGGAAGCATGGACCATCCTCCAGACAACCTATGAGGGCACTAAGGCTGTCAAAGATTCAAAGCTGCAAAGGCTCACCACACGCTTTGAAGAAATAAAGATGGAGGAGGATGAGTCATTTGATGAGTTCTATGTCAAACTCAAGGACATAGTGAACTCAGCCTTCAATCTTGGAGAAACCATCCCAGAACCCAAGATTGTAAGGAAGGTGCTCAGATCGCTGCCAGAAAGATTCCATGCGAAGATCACGGCGATCGAAGAATCAAAGGATATCGATAGAATTCCTTTGACTGAGCTAGTTGGAAACTTGCAAACCTATGAGTTAGGGCTGACTAGGTTAGGCAAGTCAAACAAGGGCAAAAGTTTGGCACTAAAGGCCAAGAGCAGTGATACGGATGACTCGTCAGATGATGAAGATTCCAAGATGAAGTCCTACATCACAAGGCAATTCAAGAAGTTTATGTAGAATGCCAACGGAAAGGGCTTCAACAAAGACTGTAGACAATCCGGTTCTTCACAATTCAAGGATTCAGATAAAAGGAAGAAGGATGTCAAGGATGGCGGTCAGTACACTGTTCCTGCTGGGCCAAAATGTTTTGGGTGTCAAGGCTTCGGACACATGAAACAAGAGTGTCCTACGTACCTCAAGAGCATAGGGAAGAGCAAGGTACTTGCTGTTACCTTAAGCGACACAGAGCCCGAGGATGATTCCAAAGATGAAGACGACGGAATCTTGAATGCCTTCACTGCCACTATTAATCCTACTGATGGGGTTAGTGAAAAAGTGGATGAAGAAGAAGAATTGGTGGACTCCAAGTGTGAAATTATGGATGATCAAGACGATATCCATACCGCCTATGAGAAGCTATACAAGCTTTCTGAGAAGCATGAGAAACTATATAGGCTGGCCACCAAGAAGCTCAGTGATGTAGAACTCAACCGTGAGGAGCTGTCCACAAAGGTCGATGAAGCAAATCAAACCATTGGAGCACTGAGGTTCGAAAACAATTTCTTGGTTGAGAGGACCAAGAAGCTTGAAGCAGAGCTGTTTCAAGTCAGAGCACAACTGGAGAGGACGTCAAGTGCTAAACTGGACGAGATGCTGAGTGCTCAGAGATATTCTTCAGATCGTACTGGATTGGGGTATGAATTCTCTATCTCTAATACTCCTTCTGCTAGTACTACAGTCTTTGTTCCACCTGCTAATAACATTAAAACTGAGGAGAATAATGTTAAAACTGATTTAGCTAGTGTGAATGTAGACAAGGGCAAGTCCATCCTAGGAGCACCCCCTAAAATTGAGAAAAGGGAAGCTAGAAACCCTAGGAATAAGAAGGCTAACTCTCAAAAGGCCAAACAGAAGAAGCCGCATCTCTGTTATCATTGTGGTGTTGCCGGTCACACTCGACCAAATTGCTACAAGTGGCTTGCCACTCAACAAAGCAATGGCACAATAGCATCTGGGAGCCAGAATCAGCTTCAGTCTTCTCTCGCTCCTCTTGGAGACATTCTAAAAGCCCTCATGTTCCTTTCGAACTTGAACGGTTCATATTCTTCACCCTCTTCACCGGTTCAAGAATCAACCAAAAGGAAAGGATCTTCCAAAGTGTGGAAGGCAAAGGGATCTAAGTGATTTCAGTCACTTCTTCTTCTTTCTCCTGTTTTTGTGTGTTGCATCTCTTGTGTGTTTCTTTACTGTTTTGAGTCAGTCTAGTTTTATGCATTGTTTTGCATTACATGTTTTTGTTTGTGTGTTTTCAGTTTTGTGTTTTATTTTTGCGTCTCTAATAAAAATTAAAAAAAATTGAAAAATTGAAAAATACAAAAACAGTGTGTGTTTGTGTGCATTAGTTCATGTGAACTTTTGAAATGGCCATTGAAACAGAGTTTTCTAAACTTTGTATCATCTATAGCTTAGATGAGCATTCTTTTGCACAACTAAGCGAGTGAGCTCTGTAGCTCTTTGTTTGTGATGAGTAAGGTTAAGCGATCTCTTCTTCTTAACACTCGTATCACTCTTTTTGACGGGTTGAACTAGAAAATCTTAAGAGAAAGGCATAAATAACCATCTCACCACTGTTACTCGCCAATCATAATATGACATCTGTATGCTTCGGCATAGCAAAAGTGCAATGTCAAGGACACCTGTATGCTTCGGCATAGCAAAAGTGCAGTGTCAAAAGCTTAACATCATTGGGTATTTCTTTTCTTTCTTTTGTATGCCCATGCATGATCTGCTTAATAAAAGAAAATATGCAAAGAATTAAAAGCAAAAAGATTAAATATGCTTTAAAATATGGTTGCAAGCGTGTTTTTTAGGAGATGTGGGAGTTATAGGATGTACCTCGAAGGTGATAGTCCCCATCAAACGGTTATGATTGTGTGTGAGTTAAAGAGATGTTCTCATATCTCAAATCGTCATAACATTGAGACACTTATGCAATCTTGCGATGTTTTCACACACGACACGCAATACTCTTTGCTGTTCTTGATACATGTGCAGATACAATGTGATTTGGCCATCACAAGGTTTACAGGCTTTAATGTATGCTCACTAAACTGTCTGAACTTGTTTTTGAAATACAAAATTGGTTAGACTTGTTTAGTGTGTGTGTGCGTGTTTTGAGATACATGTGCATCAAAATTTTTGTTGAGAGATAAGTTTGAGAGCTTAATGTGTTGGTTGTATCTTTGGTTGAGTTGCATGCATGATTTCATTCATGTCTGTGTTTTTCGTCTTTGAAAAACTGCTTTTAAAGGCATCTCGACACATTCTCGATACCTCTCGATACATAGGCTATCTGTCGAGCTCCTTAGACCTTTTCTTATCGCAGTCTCAACAGATACCTCGACACCTTCTAGATCGATTGAGAAACTTTCTGTTTGCTCGACAGCTTCCCGATAGCTGCTGGATCGATCGAGGTTACTTCTTGTTTGGTTCTTCTTCCTCGATACCTGACCTCGATAGATTCATCTGTCGAAGAGCATTTCTCGATAGCTTACCTCGACAGCTACCTCGACAGCTCTCGACACCTTTAGCTGTCGGGAATTACTGAGAGGCTATATATTGGTTTTTTGCGATTCTGCTTCTCATTTGCTCGATCTCTCTCGCTCGAAATCTCTGTTCTCTCACTCAAACTCTTTCTTTTTCCCTCCAAACCTTCTCCCAAGGCTTTCTCAAGAGTTTCTTTGCGATCTTCATCTCTTGGTAAGCAATTTATCCCTCTTTTTCATGCATTTCATTGTTTTAAAACCCTAGGTTTTGTGTTTTTGAAATTTTTTTGGGAGTTTTCAAAATTGTTGGGGTTTTCATGAAATTTTTGGCTTGTTTTTCTAGTTTTGATCTTCAAAACCACATGCATTGCATCACATTAGCATTCTAATTGTATTTTCATGCATTTAGATGTGTGAAACTCTATTGTGTGCTGTTAGGTTTGGATTGGGCTGAGCCCATGATGTTTTTATGTTGCATGTCACATGTTCATGCATTCTCATGCATACGTTCTTTTCATTTCAATATTATTCTGCCAATATTGAACTGTTTGGGACTTTTCTGTGTGTTTTCTTTCTCTCCCCCTCTCTATGGTTGCGTTAGCTGTGTCTATGGCACCTAAGCGTAAGTCCATTCCGTCCCAGAACCCTCTGCGTTCTAAAGGACAGTCTTCTTCTGATTCTACCCCTCTTTCTGTCCGGTTCCGTGATGAGAAAGCCCACAAGGACTTCTCGGAGAACTTTTCTAAACGCGGTGTTCATTCGAAACGCCACGTAGTCTTGGCAGACTTTGCCGACACTGACCTTCCCGATGTCATTCACACTCGGGGATGGGAGTCACTGTGTGACGTCCCGGTCACTTGTCCTCTCGTGTTGATTCAGGAGTTTTACTCCAACATCCACGGGATATATTCTTCAGTACCTTCTTTCTACTCTAGCGTCCGAAGTACACGCTTTTGTGTTACCCCAGAGTTGGTCTCTGAGGTTCTCCATGTCCCTAGGGTGGATCATCCCGATTACCCTAGTTGTGAGCGTCTCTGGACTGTGTCCAAAGACGAGATGATCTAAGCGTTCTGTGAGCGTCCTACCTCTTGGGGAGATCACATGTACACACCATGTCGACCTTTTGCTAAAGGTCCTCGTTTCCTTAACATGGTGATGACTTTTGTTTTACACCCTCTCTCTCACTATAACTCTATCACCGAGCCTCGCGCTCGATTTTTGTTGTCCCTCTTAGAGGATCTTTCTATAGACTTTCCTTCACATTTCATCTTTTGTATTATCGATGTCTATAGAGATACGGCCACCCGTGATAAGCTCATTTTCCCTTCCGCTATCACGAGGATTCTAAGTCGTTTTTCCATCCCTTTCCCCTTGTCCGATCCTTACCGCGTCATGTCCGCCATAGACGCCGCTACCGTAAAACGTAGCGAGGCACAGTTCCGATCGCGACAGACTGACGATGCCACTCCTTCCACCCGTCCGGCCACCTCCAGATCCGCTCGAGCATCTGCTTCTACTTCTTCGAGCGATGTCAGCTTGGGAGACATCATGGCGCAGCTACAGCGCATGGATGCTCGCCTCGATACACTCTCCACGGAGTTGTATCAGGTGAACGTTCGTGTTGGTCGCATCGCCAGGCGACAGGCGACCATGGGCGGCTTTGCATTAGAGGCTTCTCCTCCGCCACCTCATGTGTCGACTGAGACCGAGGCTGATGATGATGCTTCCGACGATGATGATGCTTCCGACGATGATGATGATGGAGATGCTAGCTCTTCGGATGAGATGTCTACTTGACACTCTACCCTTTGTCACTCGTGACAAAAAGGGGGAGTAGTTTTGTATGAGAGTAGTCATACTTAGGGGGAGTGTTAGCATAGGACATAGGACAGTTTTGTTAGGGGGAGTGTGCATTGAGGGATGTAGTGAGGTGATCAGATGTATTTTTTTTCTTCTTACCTTTTAGAGATACATTGATCTTGTATTGACATACATTGTAGTTATTCTCTTCTTATATATGATGATGTATGTTTTTCTTTCACCTACCTTTCATGTGTTGTTTCTTCTCTATCTTTATACACATGTTTCTTTACTTGTATGCAATCTATTATTTCTGTTTCACACAAAGATGCCTTGATGTGTTTTGTTTATAAGTGTTTCAGAAATACAGGTTGTCAAAGTCTTCTTGCCATGAACTCTCTTCTTGCAAAGTTTTTCAAGAGTTTGTGTTAGGATAGATTTTACTGTATGTAAAAAGTGAATGTGAGTTGAGTGATTTATGACTTCTCTCATATTTTCATTTGTATGTTGTGGTTTTGTCACGGATTGCCAAATGGGGAGATTGTTAGGACATATGTGGTTCAAGTCTGTGAACATATGTCACTATTTTATGTAATTGGCTTATCCTTAGACAAAACGCACTTTACTTGTAATTGGGTAGATTTAGGATGAGTTTAACACTTCAAGAAACAGTAGTTCAAGGTTAAGTGTTAAAGCTGTCAAAGTCTGTCCAATAAATAAGCTGGGAAGTGCAAGATTTTAAAGCTCAACACATACCTCGACGGATACATCTATCGAGCTTTAAAGAAGCTGTTTTGCCCGAGCCTCGACAGCTATCTCGACACCTCTCGACACCTCTATCTGTCGAGAATTAAAAAAAATAGATTTCCAGGTCTGTTTCAAGTCTAATCCGTGAGTGTGTCTTTGGGACTTCTTTTCTCCTAACGCTAGACATATAAAAGGATTATTTTAAGGGCCGTCAAGAAGGAGATCACAAGATACAAGTTGCACATTCTTTGAGAACTTGTTGTTCATGCAAATTGTGATCTGACAGACAAAGTTCGTGCCCTAGTTCATCCTTGATGATTTGAAGAACTTTGCAGCCAACTCTCTCTCTCTCCATAGTTGGTAATTGAAGTCGCGTATTGGGATCCGCGCATTTGGTTAGTCACGTACTTGGGAGCCGTGCATTAAAAGGAGGAACTGTCACTACAGAACAAGTCCAATTGGGTATTGGGGTAAGAGTTCAACTGTAGGTTGGTGAGGTACTTAGGATTCCTTACTTGTAACTGCTTGTTGTGATAATAGTGGAGTTTCGGGAGTGGTGACCTTAAATCACCCGGTGGGGTTTTTGCCGTAAGGGTTTTCTCCATTCGTGAACAAATCACCGTGTTATTTACTTTCCGCTGCTTTACTTGGTTTCGGTGATTTGTTTGTGCTACCACGTGATTGCATGTTAATTTGATTAATTAATAACTGGGCTAATTAATTAATCTAAGTTATCACAAGGGGTCAACGCGTTTGTGGCCTGACATTTAGCAAAAGGCCTACATAGTGTGTACGGATGCTCACCTCAATCAGAGGGGCACTCACAAAACGCAGAAATAATCTCGTCTTTGGACAGGTCCATAGACGCTCACATCCGGGGTAATCAGGATGAAGAACCCTCGGAACATGAAGCACCTCGGAGACCAACTCTGGAGTGATAGCAAAGCGCATACCTCGAATGCGAGTGCGAAAGAAAGGTACTGAAGAATCAATTTTGTGGATGTTGGAGTAAAACTCCTAGATCAGCACGGAAGGATAAATGACCGGAATGTCACACAGTGACTCTCAACCCCAACTGTGAATGACATCGGGTAAAAAGAGGATTAGGATCAAAAGATGAAGAGCCCCTAAAACGAAGAGGGTTCTTGTAGGAAATGGATTTACGTTTAGGCGCCATAGACACTACTAATGCAAATAGAAAGAGAGAGAGAAAGAGAGAAACAAACAGAAAAGTCCCAAAACAGTTCAATATATGACAAGTATATTGAAAAGAAAAGAACATATGCATGGAAAATGCATGAACATGTGACATGCAAAATGAATAATATCATGGACTCAACCCAATCCAAACCTATCAACACACAACAAGATTGCACACATCTAAATGCATGAAAATGTTGTTAGAATGCTAATGTGATGCAATGCATGTAATTTTTAAGAACAAATCTTCAAAAATTATCCCAAAATTTCAACAAACACTCAACAATTTTGAAATACCCCAAAATTTTTCAAAAACCCCAAAACCTAGATTTCAAAACATGAAATGCCTGTAGAAGAGAGATAAGAAGCTTACCAAGTGAAGAAAAACTTGATGAAAGCTTGAAGAATCCTTAGGAAGAGGTTTGGAGTGATTGAGAGAGGTTTTGGAAGAGAGAACAAGAAAGTGTCGAGAAAGAGATCGAGAGAAATGAGAGAAAAAAAATTGCAAAGAACCTATATATACACCTTCAGTAAATCTCGACAGATGCAAGTATCAAGAGGTATCGAGACATCTGTCGAGGTAGGTGTCAAGAAAATCAATTTCGATAGATACAACTATCGAGGAAAGGTGTCGAGAAAGGAGGATCAAACACAAAAGGATCTCAATCGATCCATCATGGGCATATAAGAGAGAAAAGAATTACCCAAATATGTTAAGCCTTTTGACATTGCACTTTTGCTATGTTGAAGCATATAGATATCATTTCATGATTGGCGAGTAACAGTGATGAGATGGTTATTTATGCCTTTCTCTTAGGATTTTCTAGTCCTACCCGTCAAAAAGAGTGATACAGGTGTTAAGAATAAAAGATCACTTAACCTTACTCATCACAAACAAATAGCCACAAAGCTCATTTGCTTAGTTGTGCATAAGTATGCTCATCTAAGTTACAAGAAATACAAAGTTTAGAAAACTCTATTTCAAGGGTCATTTTAAAGTTCACAAGAGCCAATGTACACAGACGCACACTATTTTTGTATTTTTCAATTTTTTTTATTTTTATTAGAAAAGCAAAAATAAAACACAAAATTGAAGACAAACACACAAAAACATGTTAAAGAAAGCAAAACAATGTATAAAACTAGACTGACTCAAAACAATAAAGCAACACACATAAGTAATGCAAAAACATAAACACAAAGGGAAGAGAAAGAGAGAAAAGTGAACAAAATCACTTAGAACCCTTTTCCTTCCACACCTTGGAAGAACCTTTCCTTTTCGCCAACCCTTGAACCGATAATAAGGGGGAAGAATTGAAACCATTCAAGTTCAAAAGGAACATGAGGGCTTTAAGAATATCTCCAAGAGGAGCAAGAGAGACTTGAAACTGATTTTGGTTCCCAGATGCTATCATGCCATTGCTCTGTTGAGTGGCTAACCACTTATAGCAATTTGGTCGAGTATGACCGGCAACACCACAATGATAATAGAGATGCTACTTCTTCTGTTTAGGCTTTTGAGAGCTAGCTGACAGGTCACAAACGCGTTGACCCCTTGTGATAATTTAGATTAATTAAATTAGCCTAGTTATTAATTAATCAAATTAACATGCAATCACGTGGCAGCACAAACAAATCACCAAACTAAGTTATGCAGCGGAAAATAAACAACACGGTGATTTGTTCACGAATGGGGAAAACCCTAAGGCAAAAACCCCACCGGGTGATTTAAGGTCACCACTCCCGAAACTCCACTATTATCACAACAAGCAGTTACAAGTAAGGAATCCCAGTACCTCACCAACCTACAGTTGAACTCTTACCCCAATACCCAATTGGACTTGTTCTGTAGTGACAATTTCTCCAGTTAAATGCACGGCTCCCAGTACGTGACTAACCAATGTGATGCGCGGATCCCAGTACGCGTCTTACTCCTTTTGCACGAATCCAAGTACGTGACTCACTCACCAACTTAAGGAAGAAAGAATGTTGGCTGCAAAGTTCTTCAAATCATCAGAGATGAACTAGGGCACGAACTTTGTCTCACAGATCACAATTTGCATGAAAGAGAAGAAGCAACTTGTATCTTGTGAATTCTGCTTGTTGCTTTCTTTGACGGCCCTTAAAATAATCCTTTTATATGTCTAGGGTTAGGAGAAAAGAAGTCCCAAAGACACACACACGGATTGGACTTGAAACAGACTTGGAATTCTGTTTTCTTTAATTCTCGACAGATAGAGGTGTCGAGAGGTGTCGAGACAGCTGTCGAGGCTCGGGCTTAACAGCTTCTTTAAATCTCGATAGATGTATCTGTCGAGGTAGGTGTCGAGATTTAAAAACCAGCACTTCCTTGCTTGTATCTTGGACAGACTTTGACGGCTTCAACACTTAATCTTGAACCACTGTTTCTTGAAGTGTTTAACACATCCTAGATCTACCCAATTACAAGTAAAGTGCGTTTTGTCTAAGGATAAGCCAATTACATAAAATAGCGACATATGTTCACAAGCTTGAACAACTACATATGTCCTAACACTAGCCTTCTTAGTCCTAGGGTTTCTATTTTCCCTCTTCTCAAACTTAGAATGTGCTCCTAAGATGGACTTACCCTTGTCTAGGTTCTCACTAGCTAATTCAGTTCTAACATCATTGCTCTCAATTTTAACATTATTAGCAAGAGGAACAAAAACAATAGTACTAGCAGAAGGAGTATTAGAGAGAGAGAATTCATACCCTAATCCTGTTTGATGCAAAGCAGATTTCTGAATGCTGAGCATCTCATCTCATCCAGCTTTACACTTGACGTTCTCTCTAATTGTGCTCTAACTTGAAACAGTTCCGCTTCAAGCTTCTTAGTCTTTTCAGCCAAAAAGTTGTTCTCAAACCTTAGTGCCCTAATGGTCTGATTTGCTTCATCAAACTTAGTGGAAAGATCCTCTCGATCAAATTCCACATTACTAAGTTTCTTGGTGGCCAGTCTATAGAGTTTCTCATACTTCTCATAAAGCTTGTACAGTTTCTCATGGCCGATATGGATATCATCTTGTTCATCCATAGTTTCAAACTTAGCATCCACCAATTCTTTTTCTTCATCTACATCTTCAATAATTCCTTCAGTAGGATTTATAGAGGCAGTGAAGGCATTCAAGATTCTGTTATCTTCATTATCGGAATCATCCTCAAGTTCAGTGTCACTCAAGGTAGCAGCAAGTGCCTTGCTCTTCCCAATGCTCTTGAGGTACGTAGGACACTTTTGTTTGATGTGTCTGAAGCCTTGACAACCGAAGCACTTCGTTCCAGTGGGAACTAAGTGAATCTATCCCGTGGATGTTGGAGTAAAACTCCTGAATCAACACGAGAGGACAAGTGACCGGGACGTCACACAGTGACTCCCATCCCCGAGTGTGAATGACATCGGGAAGGTCAGTGTCGGCAAAGTCTGCCAAGACGACGTGACGTTCCGAATGAACACCGCGTTTAGAAAAGTTCTCCGAGAAGTCCTTGTGGGCTTTCTCATCACGGAACCGAACAGAGAGAGGGGTAGAATCAGAAGAAGACTGTCCCTTAGAACGCAGAGGGTTCTGAGACGGAATGGACTTACGTTTAGGAGCCATAGACGCTACTAACGCAAACATAGAAGAGGGGGAAAGAGGAGACAAGCAGAAAAGTTCCAAACAAATCAATATTGGCAGAATGAAATATTGAAATGAAAAGAACGTATGCATGAAAATGCATGAACATGTGACATGCAACAATAAACACATCATGGGCTCAGCCCAATCCAAACCTAACAGCACACAATAGATTTGCACACATCTAAATGCATGAAAATACAATTTGAATGCTAATGTGATGCAATGCATGTGGTTTTGAAGATCAAAACTAGAAAACCAACCCATAAGTTTCATGAAAACCCCAACAATTTTGAAAACTCCCAAAAATTTTTCAAAAACACAAACCTAGGGTTTTGAAACAATGCAATGCATGAAATGAGGGATAAAAAGCTTACCAAATGATGAAGAACACGAAGAATCACTTGAGAAAGCCTTGAGAGAGGTTTGGAGGGAGAGTGAAAAGTTTTTGAGAGAAATCCGAGAGTTTTCGAGCGAGAGAGATCGAGAGAAATGAACTGAAAATCGCGAGGAATCAACTTATAGCCTCTCAGTAATTCTCGACAGCTGCAGGTGTCGAGAGCTGTCGAGGTTAGCTGTCGAGGTAAGCTGTCGAGAAATGCACGTGGACAGATGCAGCTATCGAGGTCAGCTATCGAGGAAGAAGAAATAAGCTAGAGGGAACCTCGATCGATCCAGAAGCTATCGAGGAGCTATCGAGCAAACAGAAAGTTTCTCGATCGATCCGGCTGCTATCGAGGTATCTGTCGAGACTACGATAAGAAAGAGTCTGAGGATCTCGACAGATAGCTATGTATCGAGAGGTATCGAGGAGGTGTCGAGATGCCTTTCAAAGCAGTTTTTCAAAAGAGGAAAAACACAGACATGAATGCAATCATGCATGCAACTCAACCAAAGATACAACCAATACATTAAGCTCTCAAAATCATCTCTCAACAAGAAATATGATGCACATGTATCTCAAAATACGCACACACACACTAAACAAGTCTAGCCAATTTTATTTTTCAAAAACAAGTCAAGACAGTTTAGTGAACATACATTAAAGCATATAAACCTTGTGATGGCCAAATCACATTGTACCTGCACATGTATCAAGAATAGCAAAGAGTATTGCGTGTCGTGTGTGAAAACATCGCAAGATTGCATAAGTAACTCAATGTTATGACGATTTGAGATATGAGAAAATCACTTTAACTCACACACAATCATAACTGCTCGATGGGGACTATCACCTTTGAGGTACATCATATAACTCCCACATCTCCTAGAAAACACGCTCGCAACCATATTTTAAAGCATTTTGATTTTTTTTTGCTTTTAATTTCTTTGCATATTTTCTTTTAACAAGCATATCATACATGGGCATACAAGAGAAAGAAAAGAAATACCCAATGATGTTAAGCTTTTGACACTGCACTTTTGCTATGCCGAAGCATACAGGTGTCCTATGACATTGCACTTTTGCTATGCCGAAGCATACAGATGTCATATTATGATTGGCGAGTAACAGTGGTGAGATGGTTATTTATGCCTTTCTCTTAGGATTTTCTAGTTCAACCCGTCAAAAAGAGTGACACGAGTGTTAAGAAGAAGAGATTACTTAACCTTACTCATCACACACAAAAAGCTACAAAGCTCACTCGCTTAGTTGTGCAAAAGAGTGCTCATCTAAGCTACAGACGATACAAAGTTTAGAAAACTCTGTTTCATTGGCCATTACAAAAGTTCGCATAAACTAATGCACACAAACACACACTGTTTTTGTATTTTTCATTTTTCAATTTTTTTTTATTTTTATTAAAGAAGCAAAAATAAAACACAAAACTGAAAACACACAAACAAAAACATGTAAAGCAAAACAATGCATAAAACTAGACTGACTCAAAACAGTAAAGAAACACACAAGTAGTGCAACACACAAAATAAGAGAGAGAGAAGAAGAAGTGACTAAAATCACTTGGAACCCTTTGGCTTCCACACCTTGGAAGATCCTTTCCTTTTGGTTGACTCTTGAACCGGTGAAGAGGGAGAAGAATATGAACCGTTCAAGTTCGAAAGGAACATGAGGGCTTTAAGAATGTCTCCAAGAGGAGCGAGAGAAGACTAAAACTGATTCTGGCTCCCAGATGCTATTTCGCCATTGCTCTTTTGAGTGGCAAGCCACTTGTAGCAATTTGGTCGAGTGTGACCGGTGAGACCACAATGATAACAGAGATGCGACTTCTTCTGTTTGGCCTTTTGAGAGTTATCCTTCTTATTCCTAGGGTTTCTAGATTCCCTTTTCTCAATTTTAGGAGGTGCTCCTAGGATGGATTTGCACTTGCCTACGTTCTCACTAGCTAAATCAGTTTTAACATTATTCTCCTCAGTTTTAATGTTATTAGCGGGTGGAACAAAAACAGTAGTACTAGCAGAAGGAGTATTAGAGATAGAGAATTCATACCCCAATCCAGTACGATCTGAAGAAGATCTCTGAGCACTTAGCATCTCGTCCAGTTTAGCACTTGACGTCCTTTCCAGTTGTGCTCTGGCTTGAAACAGCTCTGCTTCAAGCTTCTTGGTCCTCTCAGCCAAGAAATTGTTCTCGAACCTCAGTGCTCCAATGGTTTGATTCGCTTGATCAACCTTTGTGGACAGCTCCTCACGGTCAAGTTCCACATTACTGAGTTTCTTGGTGGCCAGCCTATAGAGCTTCTCATGCTTCTCAGAGAGCTTGTAGAGCTTCTCATAGGCGGTATGGATATCATCTTGATCATCCATAATCTCAATCTTGGATTCCACCAACTCTTCTTCTTCGTCCACTTTCTCGGTAACCCCATCAGTAGGATTAACAGTGGCTGTGAAGGCATTCAAGATTCCGTCGTCTTCATCTTCGGAATCGTCCTCTGGTTCTGTGTCGCTCAAGGTAACAGCAAGTGCTTTGTTCTTCCCTATGCTCTTTAAGTACGTAGGACACTCTTGTTTCATGTGTCCAAAGCCTTGACACCCGAAGCACTTTGGTCCTGTGGGAACAGTGTACTGACCGCCATCCTTGGCATCCTTCTTCATTTTCTCCGGATTCCTGAATTGTGAAGAACTGGACTGTCTACGGTCTTTGTTGAAACCCTTTCCATTGGCATTCTTCATAAACTTCTTGAATTGCCTTGTGATGTAGGATTTCATCTTGGAATCTTCATCATCTGACGAGTCATCCGTATCACTGCTTTTGGCCTTCAGTGCCAAACTCTTGCCCTTGGTTGACTTGCCCAACCTGGTCAGCCCTAACTCATACGTTTGCAAGTTTCCAACCAGCTCAGTCAGAGGAATTCTGTCAATATCCTTCGACTCTTCGATCGCCGTGATCTTGGCATGGAATCTTTCTGGCAGCGATCTGAGCACCTTCCTTACAATCTTGGGTTCTGGGATGGTTTCCCCAAGATTGAAGGCTGAGTTCACTATGTCCTTGAGCTTGGCATAGAACTCATCAAACGACTCATCCTCTTCCATCTTAATTTCTTCAAAGCGGGTGGTGAGCCTCTGCAGCTTTGAATCTTTGACAGCCTTGGTGCCCTCATAGGTTGTCTGGAGGATGGTCCATGCTTCCTTAGCAGTTTCTGTTGAGGATATTTTCTTAAACTCCTCATTGGTGACTGCACTGAATAAGGCATTCAATGCTCTCTGCTGTTGAAGTTTGCCGCCTTGATCTTAGCATCATCCCAATTGGCCGGCGCTTCTGTAGGCTTGGTCCAGCCTATCTCCACAGCTTGCCACACTTTCTCATCTAAAGACTGCAAGAAAGCTCTCATGCGTACCTTCCAGTATGCATAGTTAGTGCCATCAAATAAAGGAGGTATAATTAGAGATTGTCCTCTATCCATGACAGCAGGGGTCAATGGATCACACACAATAGATTAAACCCTAATCAGAGTGTGCTCGCTCTGATACCACTTGACAGGCCACAAACGCGTTGACCCCTTGTGATAATTTAGATTAATTAAATTAGCCCAGTTATTAATTAATCAAATTAACATGCAATCACGTGGCAGCACAAACAAATCACCAAACTAAGTTATGCAGCGGAAAATAAACAACACGGTGATTTGTTCACGAATGGGGAAAACCCTAAGGCAAAAACCCCACCGGGTGATTTAAGGTCACCACTCCCGAAACTCCACTATTATCACAACAAGCAGTTACAAGTAAGGAATCCCAGTACCTCACCAACCTACAGTTGAACTCTTACCCCAATACCCAATTGGACTTGTTCTGTAGTGACAATTTCTCCAGTTAAATGCACGGCTCCCAGTACGTGACTAACCAATGTGATGCGCGGATCCCAGTACGCGTCTTACTCCTTTTGCACGAATCCAAGTACGTGACTCACTCACCAACTTAAGGAAGAAAGAATGTTGGCTGCAAAGTTCTTCAAATCATCAGAGATGAACTAGGGCACGAACTTTGTCTCACAGATCACAATTTGCATGAAAGAGAAGAAGCAACTTGTATCTTGTGAATTCTGCTTGTTGCTTTCTTTGACGGCCCTTAAAATAATCCTTTTATATGTCTAGGGTTAGGAGAAAGAAGTCTCAAAGACACACACACGGATTGGACTTGAAACAGACTTGGAATTCTGTTTTCTTTAATTCTCGACAGATAGAGGTGTCGAGAGGTGTCGAGACAGCTGTCGAGGCTCGGGCTTAACAGCTTCTTTAAATCTCGATAGATGTATCTGTCGAGGTAGGTGTCGAGATTTAAAAACCAGCACTTCCTTGCTTGTATCTTGGACAGACTTTGACGGCTTCAACACTTAATCTTGAACCACTGTTTCTTGAAGTGTTTAACACATCCTAGATCTACCCAATTACAAGTAAAGTGCGTTTTGTCTAAGGATAAGCCAATTACATAAAATAGCGACATATGTTCACAAGCTTGAACAACTACATATGTCCTAACACTAGCCTTCTTAGTCCTAGGGTTTCTATTTTCCCTCTTCTCAAACTTAGAATGTGCTCCTAAGATGGACTTACCCTTGTCTAGGTTCTCACTAGCTAATTCAGTTCTAACATCATTGCTCTCAATTTTAACATTATTAGCAAGAGGAACAAAAACAATAGTACTAGCAGAAGGAGTATTAGAGAGAGAGAATTCATACCCTAATCCTGTTTGATGCAAAGCAGATTTCTGAATGCTGAGCATCTCATCTCATCCAGCTTTACACTTGACGTTCTCTCTAATTGTGCTCTAACTTGAAACAGTTCCGCTTCAAGCTTCTTAGTCTTTTCAGCCAAAAAGTTGTTCTCAAACCTTAGTGCCCTAATGGTCTGATTTGCTTCATCAAACTTAGTGGAAAGATCCTCTCGATCAAATTCCACATTACTAAGTTTCTTGGTGGCCAGTCTATAGAGTTTCTCATACTTCTCATAAAGCTTGTACAGTTTCTCATGGCCGATATGGATATCATCTTGTTCATCCATAGTTTCAAACTTAGCATCCACCAATTCTTTTTCTTCATCTACATCTTCAATAATTCCTTCAGTAGGATTTATAGAGGCAGTGAAGGCATTCAAGATTCTGTTATCTTCATTATCGGAATCATCCTCAAGTTCAGTGTCACTCAAGGTAGCAGCAAGTGCCTTGCTCTTCCCAATGCTCTTGAGGTACGTAGGACACTTTTGTTTGATGTGTCTGAAGCCTTGACAACTGAAGCACTTCGTTCCAGTGGGAACTACGTAATGACTGCCATCCTTGGTATCCTTCTTCCCTTTATCTGGGTTCTTGAACTGTGAAGAACTGGATTGCCTACGGTCCTTTTCCATTGGCATTTTTCATGAATTTCTTGAATTGCTTGGTAATGTAGGACTTCATCTTAGAATCTTCATCGTCTGAAGACTCATCAATGTCACTGCTTTTGACTTTCAGTGCCATGCTCTTGCCTTTGCTTGACTTGCCCATTCTTGTCAACCCTAACTCGTAGGTTTGCAGATTGCCAACCAGCTCAGTCAAAGAAATCTTATCAATATCCTTCGACCCCTCTATCGCTGTGATCTTGGCATGAAATCTCTCGGGTAGAGATCTGAGTACTTTTCTGACTATTTTAGGTTCAGGAATGGTTTCCCCAAGATTGAAAGCTGAGTTCACTATATCTTTGAGCTTAGCGTAGAACTCATCGAATGACTTATCCTCCTCCATCTTAATTTCTTCGAAGCTTATAGTGAGCCTCTGTAGCTTTGAATCCTTGACAGCTTTCATTCCCTCATAGGTTATTTGGAGAATGGTCCATGCTTCCTTAGCAGTTTCAGTGGAGGAAATCTTCTTAAACTCCTCATTAGTGACTGCACTGAATAGGACATTCAATTCTCTGCTATTGAAATTGGCCGCCTTGATCTTGGCATCATCCCAATCAGCCAACGCTTCTAAAGGCTTGGTCCAATCTATCTCCACAACTTGCCACACCTTCTCATTTAGTGACTGCAAGAAAGCTCTCATGCGTACTTTCCAGTATGCATAGTTAGTACCATCAAACAATGGAGGTATAATAAGAGACTGACCTCTATCCATGACAAATAGGGGTCAATGGATCACACACAAGGATTAGACCCTAATCAGAGTGTATCCGCTCTGATACCACTTGATAGGCCACAAATACGTAGACTCCTTGTGATGAATTAAATTGATTAATTAGCCAAGTTTCTAATTAATCAAATTAACATGCAAATTTATGTAGCAGCACAAACAAATTACCAAAAAACTAAAGTATACAGTGTAAATAAAATTGACATGGTGATTTGTTTACGAATGGGGAAAACCTACACGGCAAAAACCCCACCGGGTGATTTAAGGTCACCACTCCTGAAACTCCACTATTATCACAACAAGCGGTTACAAGTAAAGGAATCTCAGTACCTTACCAACCTACAGTTTAACTTTTACCCTAATACCCAATTGGACTTGTTCTGTAGTGACAGTTTCTCCTTTTGATGCATAGCTCCTAGTACGTGACTAACCAATTGCACAGATCCCAGTACGCGACTTCAATCACCAACTAGAGAGAGAGAGTTATTGGCTGTAAATTTCTTCAATTTATCATCACGATGAAGATCAAGAAGACGCTTGGTTACAAAACCCTACGGTGTACAACACACAACAACTTCTTCACAAGAAAGATGAATTAGGGCATGAAATTTGTCTCGGATCATAAATTGCTTAAACAAGGATTTCTCAATACTTATGCAACTTGTGTACCTTTTTACAGCCCTTAAAATAATCTTTTTATATGTCTAGGGTTAGAAGAAAAGAAGTCCCAAAGACATACTCACAAATTAGAATCAAAACAGAACTTAGAATCTGTTTTCCTTAAATCTCGACAGCTAGAGGTGCCGAGGAGCTGTCGAGTAGCTGTCGAGCCTCGGGGCTGAAATAACTTCTTAAAGCTCGATAAATACATGTGTCGAGACTAGGTGTCTAGCTTTAATAACTTGCACTTTCCAGCTTGTTTCTTGGACAGATTTGAAGACTTCAACACTTGATCTTGAAATTCTTGAAGCATTAAACACATCCTAAATCTACCCAATTACAAGTAAAATGCGTTTTGTCAAAGGATAAGCCAATTACATAAAACAATGACATATGTTCAAAATAGCTTGAACCACATATTTCCTAACAATAATCAATCTCATACTCTTGCGTAAAACCTTTTGCAACAAGACAAGCTTTATAGCGCTCAATGGACCCATTAGAGTGAGTCTTAATCTTGTAGATCCACTTACAACCAACCGCAGATTTCCTAGGGAGGAGAGTGACCAAGTCCTAAGTATGGTTTTTAGATAATGCATCAAATTCGTCTTTCATTCCAATCTTCCATAAAGGGCCAGTGGAAGCCTCACGATAAGTATGAGGCTCGTGCAGTGTAGCAAGGGCAGTGTAATAATGATAGTCAAGTAAATGTGCAAGAATGGGCCTTACCCGAGTTAAGTGACGAGGTAAAATGTCTTATGCAAGATCTTTAGATGGAGTAGGGGTAGGGCACCCAAGCTCAGGGTTGGGTAGCTCGTCTTCTACCTGTTCATCTTCCACTAGTTTATTAAAGGGGGAACTAGGAAAGGGATCAAGGATATCTAATGGTTGGACAAAGAAGTCTACAAGAGAATCAAGAATAGCTACAGAAGGATTAGGAGCAACTACAAGAGGGTTAGGAGCAACTACAGAAGGAATATGTGTCTTATCTGAAAATAGATCTAAGACAGAGGAGGAAGATAGAGAAGCACAAAAGTGAGAGAGCTCGACAAAGAGGCGATGTTCCCAAAAGACAACATTGCAGGAGATACGATGACGATGAGAAACATGATCATAATACCGATACCCCTTTTGAGTTTTGCCATAACCTAGAAAACAACAAAGTCTTGACCTAGGCTCAAGTTTGTTATGCTCATGTGGCTGAAGAAAAACGAAACAAGCAGAACCGAAAGAGCAAAGGTGGTTATAGTTTGGAAGTGACCCAAAAAAGTGCTCATAAGGAGTTTGATTTCGAATGACAGGACTAGGAATACGATTAATAGCATGAAGAGCATGAAGAGCAACTTCGCCCTAAAAAGGTGTAGGAACTTTGGCAGAGAGAAGGAGAGTACGAACAGTGTCAAGAATATGACAAAGTTTTTGTTCAGTTATATCATTTTTCTGAGAGGTACTTGGGCAAGTTAGTTGATGAACAGTGTCATAGGAATGCAAAACAACTTGGAAAGCATATTGAGTGTACTCAACAACATTATCAGATCGAAAAATTTTGATATGTTTCATATTAAAAATCAGAACAATATTTTAGAAAAATTTTGATGAACACCATTTTTGCAAAATTAGAATATACTTGTAATAATTCAGAACAATATTTCATATTAAAAATCTAGCTATAGCGAGAGTAATCATCAACAAGACAATAAAATATCAAGATCCACCAATACTAGAGACAGAGGAAGGTCCCCAAATATCAGAATGAATAAGGTCAAAGATAACAGTGGATATTGATTCACTAGTATTAAAAGGCAAAGCTAGTTGTTTTCCTAACTGACATGAAACATAGTTAAAATTTTCTGTAAAGACTAAACTTAACAAACCTCTAAAAGCCAATTGTTATACCCGAGAAGAAGATGCGTGACCAAGTCGAGCATGCCAAAATGCAAAGGAAGAAATAGAAGAAACTACAGCAGCTGTGGCAACAGAAATAGGAGTAACAAGTGGAAGACGAAAGCCGTCCACGAGAAATATACAACCAACTCTGGGACTGGTCCCAAGCTCCTATCCCATCCTTGGATCTTGTGCAATACACCCAGAATAATCAAATATAATGTGATAACCCAACTTAGCTAATTGTCCCAAAACAAATTGTAAGAAAGGTCAAGAATATTAAAGACCCTAGGAACTAAGAGGTTGGAGGTTAAAACGGAACCTATATTTTGGCCAGAAAATGTGGAACCATTTGTTGTGCGAATATTAAGAGAGTGTGGTACAGATTTAAGTTCAGAAAATAAAGACGAGTGAGGTGTCATGTGATTGCAACAAGTAGAATCCATAAGCCAAGAGGAAGAAGACATACCAGATAAACCTGAGAGAGAAGAGGAATAAGATGCATCACCAACCATATGTATGACATTGACGATGATGTTTTTAAGGTCATCTATGGATATGGTGAAAGTGCGACCTGAAGACTTAGATGCAAAGATGGGAGCCATTGGTTGGACACTCTTAGTGTTAGCAACAGTGACAGCAGAAATTGAAACAGCTGATTTATTGCGCTGATAACAAGTCTCAATATTATGGCCAAAATATTTGCAAAAATTGTAAAAACGTTTGCTAGATTGTCGACGACAATTGTTTCAAAAGGAAGAAGAGATGTCCTTATTCTTTATTTAGAAGCAAAATATGCAAAAATGGACTGCAAAAATGAAATATACTCGAAAAAACTAGGTAATGAGCACCTGGGCTGCAAAAGAGTCAGCTCTGGCAAAAGTCAACAGTCAACCCTACTGAAAGTCAACGGTCAAACCATCAAAAGTCAAACAATGACGTCAACGGCTGATGCAAGTAAGTGACGTCAGCGATGATGCAACTATGGCTGACGTGGTAGTATGACGTCAACAATGACGTTAGTAGAAGGGTTGAGGCGCGTGAGGCACGTGCGAGTGTGTGAAGGCGCGTGGATCAACAACCCAACTGTGCAGTGGTGCGTGGAGGCGCTTGGGGCACGTGAGATGCGCAATAGAACCTTTGGGTGGTGCATGGGAGCACATGCGGTCTTTGATGGCTTCGAGGCTTCCATGAGTATGTAGATCGGCACAAGACGAACTCAGTGGTATCTACAGAAAATTGATCGGAGCAAGATACGCGGTGGTGCTGAAAATGGCAATGGTCTTTGCAGTGTGGAATTCCTTAATGGCGGCTGCTACAAGTCCAAAACCAAAAGACGATATCTGGAAGACGTCGGAGGTTCAACGGCGAAAGGCTGCGATAGCTGCTGTAACGGCAGAAGTGATGGAGTAGCACAAATAAAGACAAGACTGTTAAAAATAGGTTAGAGCAGTGGCTATGATACCAAGATAGAAATACTAAATAACTGTATTGTATTTCTCAATTAAAGAATATACATATGTGTCATTATATAGGAGGCATAGGAGTACAGTACAAGTAAAGGTGTAATACAAAAATGTGTGCTATACAAATAATCTAGTTGCGCCTAAAGCCCATAACGCTATACATGTTAACACAAAGATCTTAATATCTTGTAGGCATACACAATGGTACTGGCTAGTAGGATATGGCTGTAGTGAGGGAGTCCAGTTGTGAGGTACGGGCTGTTGTATAGGATATATTCAGGCAAGTCTGTGAATTTTGACCAATCTTTTTCTTGGAGAAACCTCAAACCCTTGAATCTAAAATCATACATGTTTATGAAACAAGTAACAGGTATATACAGGAAAGAAACAGTTAAGTAAATTCCTTACCTTTACCATTCAAAATCAAATTATGCACTCAATGAAGTTTAAGGTACACCCAGACTTCTGCAAATGGATAGATCAATTCCATTTCTCAAACAAACTCATTAGCAACAATGACCAAAATGTGCATGTTACCACCCCACAGTGTCTCACTCCTCATACTAATATTACCTATAAACATTTCTAATTTTTTTCATATTAATGCTATGAACATCAGAACATAAGGGTTGAGCCTAGATGCAATTATGAGGTGTAGGAAAGAAATCCCAAATCAAATACCAACTGAACTGATTGCTTTTGCTATCCACCTTCCTAAGTTCTATTAGGAAATATTTTATGTAATTTGCTAATATTTGACAAAACACACTTTACTTGTAATTGAGTAGATCTAGGATGGGTTTAGTACTTCAAAAAAACAAGTGTTCAAGTTGAATATTGAAGCCATGCAAGTCTAACTAAGAAACAAGTGAAGGAAGTGGTGTTCATCAAAGCTCGACAGAAGCTTGACAAAATCCTTTCTATCGAAATTTAATGATTGTAAGATTGAATTTATTCAATCATTTTGTTGACTTTATTCCGTGCCAATTTTCTTGTAATTTAGCATTTAGAAACCCTTGTATTTAGGTGGGAATCATGTAAGGGTAGTATGTGAGAAAGTGTGAAGAAAAGCTCAAGAGTGTGCACTCAAGCAGGGGCTCGTGACTGGCGAGTCACCAAAAAGAGGCACATGTGAAGCATGCAGGGAGAGGTGAAGGGTCACGCCAACTGTCATACTACAGGACAAAACCTCTATCTGGCCAGGCAATTAGCTCACAACTCAAACTCATGACTCGTTCCAGTCGTGAGCTCGAGTCACCAAAATGCCCTGTTTGGCTAAAACTAACATTTTACATTCCAAACACACACTAGTATAAATACCCCTTATATCCACGTATTCTAGAGAGCTTCTAGAGAGAATTTTGAGAGAGAAACCCTAGAGAAAAATAAGATTGACTCATCTACAATCTTCATCCTTTGATTCTCCAAATTCCTCTACTCTCACCCTCTCCATTGTTACATCCTTGAGAGGTACATTTAGCCAAATTCTTTTCTCACCATACACACATCTATGAGAAGGCTATTTGGTGCTTGAAAAGCAGCTAGGAAAGGACCAATTGATATTGGTTGATGCTATGGGCTATAATAGAATTCGGTAAGCTAGAGAAGACAAAGGTTCGACGTAACCTCATTGGAGCAAGAAGCTTAGAGGGCTTAGGTACACTGGGTAGATTAGGATTGAAGGGTCTTCTGTTATTCATGTATCCTAACTTCATTATCTAATGGATTATTGACCGCTTAGAAGGCGACAGAGAGGTTTTACATTGAAGACTTCGGTTTCCTCTTCGATAACACATCGATGTGTTGTCTTTGTGTTTGCATCTCTCTTCCCTTAATCTTTACCTTTTAATTGTTGTTGTAGTTGTAATTAATTTCGGTTTAGATTATTTTACCAATTTTGATTTAGCTTATTTTCATATTTAGCACATTCATTGTTTGATAATAAGCTTGTGTTGGTAATTTGTAAATTGGGGATCTAAACATTCTAAGGTGTTTTACACACTTTTTGAACATTCAATGTTGAAGATCAACAGAAGATCAACACATGTTGTATCTGTCGAGAATTACAAAATCAAACTTTTCAGATCTAATTACACGCATATTATAATATATTTATGTAGGGTTTCTTTTCTTAGAACCCTAGACATACATACTTATTTTAAAGGCCGTCACATTATGCACAGGACATGCAAAGTGCATGCAAATAGAATTCAAGCATATTGTGACCTAGTTCATCATTCTCTCTAGAGAAGATACTGCGTCTTTACGCCAAATGTTTTATGACCAATAAGCTTCCTGATCTTCATTATTAATGAATTGAAAAACTTTGCAGCCAACAATCTTCCTCAAGTTGGTGAGTGAGTCACGTATTGGGATTTGTGCAAATGAGTTAGTCATATACTAGGATCTGTGCTTCATTGGTTAGTCACATACTGAGATTTGTGCGTTGAACGGAGATATTGCCACTACAAGACAAGTCTAATTGGGTATTGGGGTAAGGGTTCAACTGTAGGTTGATATTGCAGGATAGACCATAGGGTTTGGTAAGATTCCTTATACTTGTAACCACTTATGATTGATAATAGTGGATTCTCGGGAGTGGTGACCTTAAATTCACCCAGTGCGGTTTTATCTCAATGGTTTTTCCCTATTCATAAAGAAATTACCTGTGTCAAATTTACTTCCTGCTGCATTTAGTTATTTGGTGATTTGTTTGTGCTACCACATTATTGCATGTAATTTGACTAATTAATTAACTTGGGTAATTAATTAATTTGCAAGGGGTCAATTCATTTTAACCCAACAAGTTCATATACCATTAATCTAAATGTGGGATATTTGGGCTGATGAAAAAAGGCTATTCTTGTATCTAAGCATCATTCCTGTGCAACCTCTAAGAAAATCAAACATGACTGCAAATTCCATAACATCTAAAAAGTCTAATGTGTAACTATGATTGTTAACATTGCCAAGTACCATCCTCCAAGCCAATTTTCAGATTGCTACATTTTCTTTTATTCCTAGCTACAATATAACTAATCATTTGATTTTAGCAAAATCTTTTAGTCCACCAAATGGATGTGCACGTATTAGATTGATCTCAAAATATTAAGCTTGTATAAGAAATCATGCTTAGTACCTAGGTTAGCTTTGGAATCTAAAAAACAATGAAGTATTAATTTGGTCATTATAAAGAATCAATAATAGGAATACACTGACCTCAATAGATTTTAAGATATTATTATATTTAGGATTTTAAGATATTATTATATTTAGGCTATGACAATATTAGCATTGAATCATTTCTATTGAGCATAGACTCTAACTTGTCTGTAAGTGGTCACTATTTTTCTTATTCAAATTTCCAAATTGATTTTAAAGAAAAAGACTAGACGAATGTCTTACAGGTGAGAGTTTCGCCCTCTCGCCACAATTGTGGTGCTATGGTTGATCCTACCAAGAATGTTGAGCTTCTCTTCACACAAAAAATTCATATGCTTTCGAATTTGCAGCACATCTGTAGCATGGATCATGTTTCCTTCATAGTTTTCCTTATTCCATGTATCTATGTGCTCCATAGAGTAATAGCAAATAGTTACCTCTGATTGGATTGACTTTCGTTGTTTTTCTCAGTGGTCTTGGCTGCTCTTCATAGTTGCAATGTAATAATTAGCTGCCTGATTTGAAACATCGCTGCTTGAGTTGAAAATCCATTCTAAGCATAGACATAGTACAAGGAATTTGATGGCAGAATTTATCAATAAGCATCAACATAGAAATAATGATAGTAAGCATCCTACTTCTCTGTTTATCAGAGAAAGGAACAGGAACTTTTTAATGTTACAAAGCCCATGACTAGTGTTGGGAAATTTAGACCCCTGTTGATAGATTTAACAAGTTATAAACCCAAGTTGTTAATTAGATTTATTATGCATAAAACTTGTTAAAACAAACAAACATCAATATCATGTCAAAACTAAGTGCAGTGGAAAAATAAATAAGACAAGATATGATGACCTAAGAAAACCAATGAAACCAACCAGTTTCACAGTAAAAAACCTAGGGGAAAACCTCCCCGAAAAGCAATCCACTATAGTAAAGAGAAGTTTCAGATCTAGTACAAAACCTTTGTCCCTAGACACTACAATCCCCGTAGATAAACTCACAGCAGAAACCTTCCATCGCTTTAGAACCTCTGAACTCTTCAATATATGAACACCACCTTTTTATGCACGGATCCTAGTACGTGACTCACTCCTTTACACGAATCCTAGTACATGACTCACCACCTTGAGAAAGAAGAATGTTGGCTGCAAAGTTCTTCACTTCATCAACAATGAAGATCAAGAAGCACTTGATTACAAAACCCTAGGGTGCAAAGACACAGTAGCTTCTTTTTTAGAGAACAAGGCTTCCGTCACCTTTTTCATATGTTCTTATTGTATTCTCTTATATGACGGCCTCTAAAATAAGCCTTATATATGTCTAGGGTTATGAGAAAAGAAAACCTACACAAATGCAAAAACATGAGCCGAAAATCAAATCTGAAAATCTAAATTCCCGTAACCTCGATAGATACCTCGATCGATCGAGAAGCTGTCGAGCTTCATTCATTAAATCTCGATAGATATCTGTTGAGCAACTGTCCGCAGGTGTTCAGCTATCTGTCCGCAAATGTCCAGCTATTTGTCCAACTTTAGTGAACACATTTTCTTCACTTGTTTCTTGGCTCAATCTTCATGGCTTTAATACTAGATTTAAACGATATGTTCTTTGAAGTATTAAACACATCTTAAATCTACCCAAATACAAGTAAAGTGCATTTTGTCAAAGGATTAGTCAACTACATAAAATATGTCCTTAACAATCTCCCCATTTGGCAATCCATGACAAAATCACAACAAACAAATGAACATATTAGAGAAGTCATAAATCACTCAACTCATACTCACTTGTTAAATACAATAAAATCTATCCTAACACAAACTCTATAAAAACTTTGCAAGAAGAGAGTTCATGGCATGGAAGACTTTGACAACTTGTATTTCTAAACACTTTAAACAAAACTCATCAAGACATCTTAGTGTGAAACAGAAATAAAATATTGCATACAAATATAAAAATCATGTGTATAAAAATAGAGAAGAA
This sequence comes from Castanopsis chinensis, assembly GCA_032878915.1. Lineage (NCBI taxonomy): Eukaryota > Viridiplantae > Streptophyta > Magnoliopsida > Fagales > Fagaceae > Castanopsis > Castanopsis chinensis. The sequence continues at coordinate 490,291 of JAVQMG010000059.1, forward strand.
CCAACACATGTAAAGATAGGTGAATAAACATACATCATCACATATATATCAAAGATAAGCACAATACAAGACCTAAGCTATAAGAAGAAAAAGCTAAAAGAAGCTCCTATAACAACAAGGAGATAAACGCTCCCCTTAACAAGATGAAACATAACTCCCCTTTACAAGGGCATGTATTTCTCCCCCTAACTTGTAGAATCTTTAAAAAAAAACCACAATTTCTCTAATTTCTCCCCCTTTTTGTCATAATTGACAAAGGGTACAAGAGGCTCTAAAGTTTCACCCAAGAAATATAGAGATGATCAAGGATGATTAAAGGGACACAAAGAATCCATAAAAAATGCATGAATGTAATGAAACACGATGCTATGGATGACAAGATAAGAGAAACATGCAAAACATGTGAAAAATAATGCATGCAGAGGATCTCGATGGATCGAGAGGTGTTGAGAATGAAAGGCCACAAATAAGTTGATCCCTTGTGATTAAGTAAGTTGATTAATCAGCCTAGTTATTAATTAATCAAATTAACATGCAAATTCACGTGGCAGCATAAACAAATCACAAATAACTAAAGTATGTAGCAGAAAATAAATGACACGGTGATTTGTTTACAAATGGGGAAAACCTGACGGCAAAAACCCCACTGGGTGATTTAAGGTCACCACTCTTGAAACTCCACTATTATCACAACAAGAGGTTACAAGCAAAGAATCCCAAGTACCTTACCAACCTATAGTTGAACCTTTACCCCAATACCCAATTGGACTTGTTCTGTAGTGACAGTTTCTCCTGTTGATGCACGACTCCCAAGTACATGATTAACCAATTGCATGGATCCTAGTATGCGACTTCAATTCACCAACCAGAGAGAGGGTTGTTGGCTGCAAAGTTCTTCAAATCATCCACATGATGAAGCTCAAGAAAATGCTTGGTTACAAAACCCTACGATGCACATTACATAGCAACTTCTTCACAAGAGATGAACTAGGGCATGAACTTTGTCTTAGGTCACAAACTGCATGAACAAGAATTTCTCAATGCTTGTGCAACTTGCGTCACTTTAACGGCCCTTAAAACAATCCTTTTATATGTCTAAGGTTAGGAGAAAAGAAATCCTAAAGACACATTCATGGATTAGAATCAAAATAGAACTTGGAATCAAAGCAGAACTTGGGATCTGTTTTCCTTAAATCTCGACAGATAGAGGTGTCGAGGACTTGTCAAGAAACTGTCGAGTCTCAGGGCTGAAACAGCTTCTAAAGCTCGATAGATGCATGTGTCGAGACTAGGTGTCGAGCTTTAGTAATTTGCACTTTCCAGCTTGTTTCTTGGACAGACTTGATGACTTCAATACTTGATCTTGAAACATAGTTTCTTGAAACGTTAAACACATCTTAAATTTACCCAATTACAAGTAAAGTGCATTTTGTCAAAGGATAAGCCAATTATACAAAATAGTGACATATGTTTGAAATCACTTAAACTACATATGTCCTAACAATCTCCCCTTTTGGCAATCCGTGACAAAACCACAACAAATAAATGAAGATATGAGAGAAGTCATAAAACACTTAACTCATATTCACTTGTTGAATACAATAAAATCTATCCTAACACAAACTCTTGAAAAACTTTGCAAGAAAAGAGTTTATGGCAAGTAGACTTTGACAACCTGTATTTCTGAAACACTTTTAAATAAAACACATCAACGCATCTTTGTGTGAAGCAGAAATAATAGATTGTATACAAGTAAAGAAACATATGTATAAAGACAGAAAAGAAACAACACATGGAAATATAGGTGAAAGAAACATACATCATCACATATATATCAAGAAATAAGCACAATGTATGTCAATAAATGGTCACAAGACCGGGGTACATGATCAATGTATCTCTAAAAAAAAAAAAAAAGAAGAAAAGAAATACATGTAATCCTCACTACATCCCTCATATCAATACTCCCCCTATCAAAAATGTCTTATACAAGCTCTCCCCCTAAGTATGACTACTCTCATACATCAAAACTACTCTCCCTTTTTGTCACGAGTGACAAAGGGTAGAGTGTCAAGTAGACATCTCATCAGAAGAGCTCGCATCTCCATCACCATCATCGAAAGCATCATCATCATCATCATCCTTAGTCTCAGAAGCAACATGAGGAAATAGAGGAGAAGCCTCAGAAGCAAAGCCGCTTAAGGTCGCTTGTCGCTTGGCAATGCGACCAACACAAACATTCACCTGATACAACTCCGTAGAGAGGGTATCGAGGCAAGCATTCATGTGCTAAAGCTGCCCCATGATGTCTCCAAGTGTCACATCGCTCGAGGAAGAGGAGGGAGCAGATGTGGCTCGAGCAGATCTGGATGGAGTTGGATGGGCGGAAGGAGCGGCAGAATCCGACTGTCGCGATCTGAACTGTGCCTTACTATATTTTACGGTAGCGGCGTCTATGGTAGACATGACATGAAAAAGATTGGACGATGGAAAGGGGATGGAAAAATGGCGAAGAATCCTAGCGATAGCAGAAGGGAAAACGAGCTTATCACGGGTAGCCATATCTCTATAGACATCTATGATAGAAAAGATGAAGTGTGAAGGGAAGTCTATAGTAAGATGCTCTAAAAGACACAGCAAAAATCGAGCACGAGGCTCTATGATAGAGTTATAGTGAGATAATGGGTGCAAAACAAATATCATCACCATGTTAAGGAAATGAGGACCTTTAGCAAAAGGCCTACATGGTGTGTACTGATGATCTCCCCAATCAGAGGGGCGCTCACAGAACGCAGAGATCATCTCGTCTTTGGACACAGTCCATAAACACTCACATCCAGAGTAATCAGGATGATCCACCCTTAGGACATGAAGAACCTCAGAGACTAACTTCGGAGTAACAGCAAAGCGCGTACCTCAAACGCAAGAATGAAAGAGAGGTACTGAAGAATCAATCCCGTGGATGTTGGAGTAAAACTCTTGTATCAACATGAGAGGACATGTGACTGGAACGTCACACAGTGACTCCCAAGCCCGACTATGAATGACATCGGGTAAGTCAGTATCGACAAAGTCTGTTAGGATAACTTAGCGTTCCGAATGAACACCTCGTTTATAAAAGTTCTCCAAGAAGTCCTGTTGGGCTTTCTCATCACGAAATCGGATAGACATAGGAGTGGGATTAGAAGAAGAAGAACCCCGAGAACGCAGAGGATTCGGGATGGAATGGATTTATGCTTAGGTGCCATAGACACTACTAACGCAAACATAGAGAGAGAGAGAGAGAGAGAGAGAGAGAGAGAGAGAGAGAGAAAGAAAGAAAGAAAGAAACACACAGAAAAGTCCCAAATAGTTCAATATAAGAAGAGTATATTGAAAAGAAAGAACGTAGCATGAAAAATACATGAACATGTGACATGCAACATAAAAAAATATCATGGGCTCAGCCCAATCCAAACCTGCCAGCACACAAGCAGAAAACACACATCTAAATGCATGAAAATACAGTTAGAATGCTAATGTGATGCAATGCATGTAGTTTTAAAGATCAAATCTATAAAACCAACCCAAAATTTTCATTAAACACTTATCCATTTTGAAAAACCCCAAATTTTTTCAAAAACCCCAAAACTTAAGTTTTGAAACATGAAAGGCATGAAGAATGAGAGGATTAAAGCTTACCAAGTGAGAAAGATCTCAAGTAACACTTGAAGAATCCTTAGGAAGGGGTTTTGAGTGAGTGAGAGAAGTTTTGGGAGAGAAAACAGCAAAGTATCGAGAGAGAGATCGAGTGAAATGAGAGATAAATTGCGAAAAACCAATATGTAGACCTTTAGTAATTCTCGACAGATGCAGGTATCGAAAGGTATCGAGACAGCTATCGAGGTAGGTGTCGAGAAAATGAATTTCGACAGATACAGCTATCGAGAACAGGTGTCAAGAAAAGAAAATCAGACACAAAAGAATATGGATCGATCTAGAAGCTGTCGAGAAACTATCGAGCGGACAGAAAGTTTCTCGATCGATGCACCAAGTGTCGAGAATGTGTCGAGACTGCGATAAGAAAAAGCAAAGAAGCTCGACAGACAGCCAGGTGTCGAGAAGGTATCGAGGAGGTGTCGAGGTTGCCTTAAAAAGCAGTTTTTCAAGAGAGAAAAAATATAGACATGAATGCAATCACGCATGTAATCTCAACCAATGATCCAAGAAACACATTAAGCTCTCAAAATCATTTCTCAACAAAAATTTTAAGCACATGGATCCCAAAATACACGTGCACATGGATCCCAAAACACACACACACACACTAAACCTTGTGATGGCCAAATCTAAACAAATCTAACTAATTTTATATTTCAAAAATGAGTTAAGACAATTTATTAAGTATACATTAACGCATGTAAACCTTGTGATGGCCAAATCACATTGTACCTGCATATGTATCAAGAATAGCAAAGAATATTGTGTGTTTGTGTGTGAAAAAACATCGTAAGATTGCATAAGTGTCTTAATGTTATGACGATTTGAGATATGAGAAAAACACTTTAACTCACACACAATCATAACTTTTTTATGGGGACTATCACCTTTGAGGTACATCCTATAACTCCCACATCTTCTAGAAAACACACTTGCAATCATATTTTAAAGAATTTTAATCTTTTTGCTTTTATTTCTTTGCATATTTTCTTTTATTAAGCATATCATATATAGGCATATAAGAGAGGAAAAGAAATACTCAATTATGTTAAGCTTTTGGCATTGCACTTTTGCTATGCCAAAGCATACAGATGTCATTGACATTGCACTTTTGCTATGCCGAAGTATACAGATGTCATATCACGATTGGCGAGTAACAGTGGTAAGATGGTTATTTATGTCTTTTTCTTAGGATTTTCTAGTCCTACCTGTCAAAAAGAGTGATATGAGTGTTAAGTACAAGAGATCACTTAATCTTACTCATCACAAACAAAAAGCTACAAAGCTCACTTGCTTAGTTGTGCATAAGAATGCTCATCTAAGCTACAAGAGATATAAAGTTTAGAAAACTCTATTTCATTGGCCATTTTAAGGTTCACAAGAACCAATGTACACAAACACACACTGTTTTTATATTTTTCAATTTCTTTTTATTTTTATCAGAAAAGCAAAAATAAAACACAAAACTGAAAACACAAAAAAAAAAAAAAAAAAAAAACATGTTAAAGAAGACAAAACAATGCATAAAATTAGACTGACTCAAAACAGTAGAGTAACACACAAGTAATGCAAAAACAATAAAACGGGGGGAGAGAGAAGAAGTGAACACAATCACTTAGAACCCTTTTCCTTCCACACTTTGGAAGAAACTTTCTTTTTTATCAACTCTTAAACTAGTGATGAGGGGGAAGAATTTAAACCATTCAAGTTCGAAAGGAACATGAGGGCTTTGAGAATATCTCCAAGAGGAGCAAGAGAGGTCTAAAATTGATTCTGGTTTCCAGATGCTATCATGCCATTGCTTTGTTGAGTGGCTAGCCACTTATAGCAATTTGGTCGAGTATGACCGGTAACACCACAATAATAATAGAGATGCTGCTTCTTCTGTTTGGGCTTTTAAGAGATAGCCTTATTAGTCATAGGGTTTCTAGTTTCCCTCTTCTCAAGCTTAGGGGGTGCTCCTAAGATGGACTTGCCCTTGTCTAAGTTCTCACTTGCTAATTCAGTTTTAACATCCTTATTCTCAATTTTAATGTTATTAGCAGGAGGAACAAAAACAATAGTACTAGCAGAAGAAGTATTAGAGAGAGAGGATTCATACCCCAATCCTGTACGGTCCGAAGAAGATTTCTGAACACTTAGCACCTCATCCAGCTTTGCACTTGATGTCCTCTCCAATTGTGCTCTTACTTGAAAGAGCTCCGCTTCAAGATTCTTGGTCTTCTCAACCAGGAAATTGTTCTCGAACCTCAATACCCCAATGGTTTGATTTGCTTCATCAACTTTAGTGGAAAGCTCTTCTCGATCAAGTTTCACATCACTGAGCTTCTTGGTGGCCAGCTTATAGAGTTTCTCATGCTTCTTAGAAAGCTTGTACAATTTCTCAAAGGCGATACGGATATCATCTTGATCATCCATAGTTTCAAACTTAACATCCACCAATTCTTTTTCTTCATCTACTTCTTCAGTAATCCCTTCAGTAGGATTAACAGTGGCAGTGAAGGCATTCAAGATTCCGTCATTTTTATTGTTGGAATCATCCTCAAGCTCCGTGTCACTTAAGGTAGCAAAAAGTGCCTTGCTCTTCCCTATGCTCTTGAGGTATGTTGGACACTCTTGTTTCATGTGACCGAAGCCTTGACACCCGAAGCATTTTGGTCCAACAGGAACAGTGTATTGACCGCCATCCCTAGTATCCTTCTTCCCTTTATCTGGGCTCTTGAACTGAGAAGAATTGGATTGCCTACGGTCCTTGTTGAAGCCTTTCAATTTCTTTTTATTTTTATCAGAAAAGCAAAAATAAAACACAAAACTGAAAACACACAAAAAAAAAATGTTAAAGAAGACAAAACAATGCATAAAATTAGACTGACTCAAAACAGTAGAGTAACACACAAGTGATGCAAAAACACTAAAACGGGGGGAGAGAGAAGAAGTGAACACAATCACTTAGAACCCTTTTCCTTCCACACTTTGGAAGAAACTTTCCTTTTTACCAACTCTTAAACCAGTGATGAGGGGGAAGAATTTAAACCGTTCAAGTTCGAAAGGAACATGAGGGCTTTGAGAATATCTCCAAGAGGAGCAAGAGAGGTCTAAAATTGATTCTGGTTTCCAGATGCTATCATGCCATTGCTTTGTTGAGTGGCTAGCCACTTATAGCAATTTGGTCGAGTATGACCGGTAACACCACAATAATAATAGAGAGGCTGCTTCTTCTGTTTGGGCTTTTAAGAGATAACCTTATTAGTCCTAGGGTTTCTAGTTTCTCTCTTCTCAAGCTTAAGGGGTGCTCCTAAGATGGACTTGCCCTTGTCTAAGTTCTCACTTGCTAATTCAGTTTTAACATCTTTATTCTCAATTTTAATGTTATTAGCAGGAGGAACAAAAACAATAGTACTAGCAGAAGAAGTATTAGAGAGAGAGGATTCATACCCCAATCCTGTATGGTTCGAAGAAGATTTCTGAACACTTAGCACCTCATCCAGCTTTGCACTTGATGTCCTCTCCAATTGTGCTCTTACTTGAAACAGCTCCACTTCAAGATTCTTGGTCTTCTCAACCAGGAAATTGTTCTCGAACCTCAATACCCCAATGGTTTGATTTGCTTCATCAACCTTAGTGGAAAGCTCTTCTCGATCAAGTTTCACATTACTGAGCTTCTTGGTGGCCAGCTTATAGAGTTTCTCATGCTTCTCAGAAAGCTTGTACAATTTCTCATAGGCGATACGGATATCATCTTAATCATCATAGTTTCAAACTTAACATCCACCAATTCCTTTTCTTCATCTACTTCTTCAGTAATCCCTTCAGTAGGATTAACAGTGGCAGTGAAGGCATTCAAGATTCCATCATTTTTATTGTCGGAATCATCCTCAAGCTCTGTGTCACTTAAGGTAGCAAAAAGTGCCTTGCTCTTCCCTATGCTCTTGAGGTATGTTGGACACTCTTGTTTCATGTGACCGAAACCTTGACACCCGAAGCATTTTGGTCCAGCGGGAACAGTGTATTGACCGCCATCCCTAGTATCCTTCTTCCCTTTATCTGGGCTCTTGAACTGAGAAGAATTGGATTGCCTACGGTCCTTGTTGAAGCCTTTTCCATAGGCATTCTTTATGAATTTCTTGAATTGCCTGGTAATGTAAGACTTCATCTTAGAATCTTCATCGTCTAAAGAATCATCTGTATCACTGCTCTTGGCCTTTAGTGCCATGCTCTTGCCCTTGCTTAACTTGCCCATTCTAGTCAACCCTAGCTCGAAGGTTTGCAAGTTTCCAACCAGTTCAGTCATAAGAATCCTGTCAATATCCTTTTATTCCTTTATTGCTGTGATCTTTGCATGGAATCTCTCGGGCAAAGATCTGAGTACCTTTCTCACTATCTTAGGTACAGGAATGGTTTCCCTAAGATTAAAGGCTAAGTTCACTATGTCTTTAAGCTTTGCATAGAACTCATCAAATGACTCATCCTCCTCTATCTTAATTTCTTCAAAGCTTGTAGTGAGCCTCTGTAACTTCGAATCCTTGACATCCTTGGTTCCCTCATAGGTTGTCTGGAGAATGGTCTATACTTTCTTAGCAGTTTCCGTGGAGCAAATTTTCTTGAACTCTCATTGGTGACCGCACTGAATAGGGCATTCAATGCACTGCTGTTGAAATTAGCCGCCTTGATCTTGGCATCATCCCAATCGGCCGGCGCTTCTGTAGGCTTGGTCCAGCCTATCTCCACAGCTTGCCACACATTCTCATCTAATGACTGCAAGAAAGCTCTCATATGTACTTTCCAATATGCATAGTTAGTACCATCAAACAATTGAGGTATAATAAGAGACTGACCTCTAGCCATGACAAACAGGAGTCAATGGATCACACATAAGGATTAAACTCTAATCAGAGTGTGTCTGCTTTGATACCACTTAAAGGCCACAAATGCGTTGACCCCTTGTGATTAAGTAAGTTGATTAATTAGCCTAGTTATTAATTAATCAAATTAACATGCAAATTCATGTAGTAGCACAAACAAATCACCAATAACTAAAGTATGCAGCTGAAAATAAATGATACGGTGATTTGTTTACGAATGGGGAAAACCTAACGGCAAAAACTCCACTAGGTGATTTAAGGTCACCACTCCTGAAACTCCACTATTATCACAACAAGCGGTTACAAGTAAGGAATCTCAAGTACCTTACCAATCTACAGTTGAACCCTTACCCCAATACCTAATTGGACTTGTTCTGTAGTGACAGTTTCTCCTGTTGATGCACGGCTCCCAAGTACGTGACTAACCAATTGCGCGGATCCCAGTACGCGACTTCAATTTACCAACTAGAGAGAGAGTTGTTGGCTGCAAAGTTCTTCAAATCATCCACACGATGAAACTTAAGAAGATGCTTGGTTACAAAACTCTATTGTGCACATTACACAGCAACTTCTTCATAAGAGATGAATTAGGGCATAAACTTTGTCTTAGGTCACAAATTGCATGAACAAGAATTTCTTAATGCTTGTGCAACTTGTGTAACTTTGATGGCCCTTAAAACAATCCTTTTATATGTCTAGGGTTAGGAGAAAAGAAGTCTCAAAGACACATTCACGGATTGGAATCAAAACAGAACTTGAAATCTGTTTTCCTTAAATCTCGACAAATAGAGGTGTCGAGAAGCTGTGGAGTCTCGAGGTTGAAACAGCTTCTAAAGCTCGATAGATGCATGTGTCGGGACTAGGTGTCGAGTTTTAGTAATTTGCACTTTCCAGCTTGTTTCTTGAACAGACTTGATGACTTCAACACTTGATCTTGAAACACAGTTTCTTGAAGCGTTAAACACATCCTAAATCTACCCAATTACAAGTAAAGTGTGTTTTGTCAAAGGATAAGTCAATTACACAAAATAGTGACATATGTTTGAAATCACTTAAATTACATATGTCCTAACAGAGAAGCTATCGAGCATACCTCAATGGATCAAACAGCTATCGAGAAGCTATCGAGGGGACATGAACTTTCTCGATTAATCCACCTAGCTATCGAAAGGTCTCGAGATTGCGATAAAAAATCAACAAAGATCTCGACAGATAATCCAGGTATCGAAATGTGTCGAGGAGGTGTCAAGATGGCTTAAAAACAATTTTTCAAAGAGAAGAAAAACACAGATATGAAAACTATCAAACATGCAACTCAGCCAATGATTCAACCAACATTTTAACCTCTCAATTAACAAATAGTTAAACATTTAGCTCCTAAGAACTCACACACACACACTAAACAAGTCTAATCAATTTTATATTTTAAAAACAAAGTAAAACAGTTTAGTGAGCATACATCAACACATGTTAACCTTGTGATGGCCAAATCACATTGTACCTGCATATGTAGGAATAGTAGCAAAAAATATTGTGTGTTGTGTGTGAAAACATTGCAAGATTACATAAGTGTCTCAATTTTTATGACAATTTGAGATATGAGAAAATCACTTTAACTCACACACAATTATAACTGTTTGATGGGGACTATCACCTTTGAGGTACATCCTATAACTCTCACATCTCCTAGAAAACATGTTTGCAATCATATTTTAAAGTATTTTGTTCTTTTTGTTTTTTATTTTCTTTGCATATTTTCTTTTATTAAGGAAACCATGCATGGGTATATAAAAGAGAGAAAAGAAATACTCAGTTATGTTAAACTTTTTGACATTGTACTTATGCTATGCCGAAACATATAGATGTCATTGACATTATACTTTTGCTATGCCGAAGTGTACAGATATCATTTCATGATTGGTGAGTAACAGTGGTGAGATGGTTATTTATGCATTTCTCTTAGGATATTCTAGTCCTTCCCGTCAAAAAAAATTATACGAGTGTTAAGTATAAGAGATCACTTAACCTTATTCATCACGAATAAAGAGCTACAAAGCTCACTTGCTTAGTTGTGCATACGGATGCTCATCTAAGCCACAAAAGATACAAAATTTAAAAAACTCTGTTTTAATGGCCATTTTAAGGTTCACAAGAACCGATATACACAAGCACACACTGTTTTTGTATTTTTCTGATTTTTTACCTTTTTTATTTATTTTGAAAATAAAACAAAATAACAACTAAACAACTAAACAAAAACAAGCAAACAATCATGACAGCATGAAAGAAAAATGCATATACATGAAGGCATGATAGAAAAATGCAAATGCATGAAAGCATGATTCCAAAAATAAATAAAAAATCAAGCAAAGGGACTCCTACTTTAGATAGAAAGAATTAAATCAGAGGACAAACAGAAAAGACAATTAAGTCTTAGGCTCTTTTCTCACCCACACAGCACGAGTCTTTGGTCGTGAAGATGAAAAGGCATATGTCCTAGTATGTTTACTAAAGGACATAAAAGAATTAAAATTCTTATGAAATTGAGTTAAAAAGCTCAAAGTTTTTAATAACTCTCCAAACAAAGGTATAGGTCCTTAAGAGGAAACCTGTGACCGTTTGGACACTTGCTTTTGAGGATACAGCTTAAAGCAATTAGGACGAATTTGTTCAGAAACACCACAATGGTGACAAACATGAGGTCTAACAAAGGATTTAGAATAAGCCAAATCAGTTTTGGATTTCATACCTTTATTACCTTTCTCAAATTGGGGCACCATAACAGTCCTTAATCCAGACGCTGTAGAATAGGAGGGGCTGGAGGAGACAGCATATCCTAAGCCAGTCTTATCAGAACTAGACTTTTGAGCACTCAATACCTCATCAAGCTTTGCACTAGGCATCCTCTCTATTTAAGTTATAGCTTGACTAAGCTTAACCTCGAGATTCTTGACATTCTCTTCTAATGAGGTGTTCTCCATGACAAGAGTCTCAACTAACTTTATAGTCTCATCTAATTTGATTAACAGATCAATTTTTTCAGTTTTTACCTCATTAAGCTCTTTCCTACAAAGATGTGAAGTCTTTTCAGATTTTATGAATTCAGTGCATAGCTTATCATAGGCTTCTTGAAGGATCAACTTCTTGGATACTTCCTCATTAGAAGAATCCTCATTGTCACTGGCACTCTCATAATCACCTTATCGCTTGAGGCAGCAAAGGCCATAACATGACTACATTCATCCATATACTCATCAAATGAGTCATTCTCAGTGTCACTCCAAGTAGCAACCAACCCTTTATCTTTTGACTTTTTGGTCTTTTCCCTTATAAGGTAGTTTGGACACTCTATCATCATATGACCAAAACTCTTGCACTCATGGCATTGGATGAGGGGCTTCTCATTCTTACCCTTCTTAGAGGATTTTGATTTCCTAGGAGGTTTGCCTTCTTTTTCCTAAATTGAAGAAGCTTGATAATCTCATCAGTTATGAAAGTTAGATCCTCATCCTCCTTATCATCTTCATCTTCATCTTCACTTTTATCTTCATCTTTAGAGTCCTCAATCTCTTCCTCTATACCCTTAAGAGCCAAGAGCCAAGAGCCAAGTTTTTACTCTTTCCACCTTTTCCCAATAAGCCTAATCCCATCTCATAGATTTGAATGTTCCCTATAAGCTCAGTCAAAGGAATTTGATCAATGTCCTTTACTTCTTCAATGGCAGTGATCTTGGCATGGAATCTTTCAGGTAAGGACATAAGGATTTTCCTAACAATTTTGGATTCTTCTATAGACTCTCCAAGGTTGAAGGCAAAATTCACAATATCCTTGAGTTTAGCATAAAACTCATCAAAGGTCTCATCCTCTTCCATCCTTATTTCTTCAAAACTACTAGTGAGTCTTTGAAGCTTCACAGTCTTTACAACCATGGTACCTTTATAGGTAGTCTCAAGAATAGTCTATGCTTCCTTGGCAACTTCTGTAAATGATATTTTCTTGAATTCCTCATTGGTCACCCCACAAAACAAGGCATTCAATGCCTTACTATTGAAATTTGCCGCTATGATTGTTGTATCATCCCAATCCTCTGGTGATTCCTTTGGCTTAATCCAGCCAACTTCAACAGCTTGCCATACCTACTCACCTAGAGCCTGCAAGAAAACTTTCATACAAACTTTTCAATACACATAATTAGTACCATCAAATAAAGGACGAATCAAAAGAGATTGTCTACGATCCATGACAACGGAGGTCAAGGATCACATTCAGGAAATTAATCCAATTAGAGTGTACTCGCTCTGATACCATTTGTTGGGAAATTTAGACCCCAGTTGATAGATTTAACAAGTTTTAAACCCAAGTTGTTAATTAGATTTATTATGCATAAAACTTGTTAAAACAAACAAACATTAATATCATGTTAAAACTAAGTGCAGCGGAAAAATAAATAAGACAAGATATGATAACCTAGGAAAACCAATGAAACCAACCAGTTTCACAGTAAAAAACCTGGGGGAAAACCTTCCCGAAAAGTAATCCACTATAGTAAAGTGAAGTTTCAGATCTAGTACAAAACATTTGTCCCTAGACTCTACAATCCCCGTAGATGAACTCACAGCAAAAACCTTCTACCGCTTGAGAACCTCTGAACTCTTCAATATATGAACGCAACCTTTTTATGCACGAATCCTAGTACATGACTCACTTCTTTGCATGAATCTCAATACGTGACTCACTCACCAACTTGAGAAAGAAGAATGTTGGCTGCAAAGTTCTTCACTTCATCAACAATGAAGATCAAGAAGCACTTGGTCACAAAACCCTAAGACGCAAAGACACAGTAGCTTCTTTTTTAGAGAATAAGGCTTCGGTCACCTTTTTATATGTTCTCATTGTATTCTCTTATGTGACGACCTCTAAAATAAGTCTTATATATGTCTAGAGTTGTGAGAAAAGAAACCTTACACAAATACAAAAACATAGGCCGAAAATCAGATATGAAAATCTGAATTCCCGTAAACTCGATAGATACCTCAATCGATCGAGAAGCTCGGGATTTGCTTCAAGAAAAAACTCTTAAACTGAGCCCAAGCATGCTGTACCTTAGCGAGATACCCCTGCATCCTCTTATCCTGAGCTTCGAACTCTCCATTAACTTAGCCCACCACCAACCTAGAATCAGAATACAACTCCACCACATCTCTAATTGCTTGACCATAGCTACTCCTGCTAACAGAGCCTCGTACTGAGCCTTATTGTTGGTAGATTGGGAACCCAATCATAACAATTCCTCCATTATCAGCTTCTCGAGTGATTAACACAATCCCTATCCTTGCTCCCTTTCGATTATATGCTTCATCGGTATAAACCTTCCAAGGGAGGACAACAATGGTCGACGCGACCATTACCCCCATTGCTTTTTCTTCCTTCTCTATTGTACCCTCGGTGAATTCTGCCACGAAGTCTGCTAGGATTTTCCCTTTTATGGCAGTTCGAGGCATGTACTTGACATCATAGGCTCCAAGCATGGTTCCCCATTTAGCAATTCTTCTCGTATTGTATGATTTCTTTAGAAGAGCTTACAAAGGGAGTTGGGTGAGCACCACAATGGTGTGAGCCTAAAAGTAATGGGGAAGCTTCCTCGTGGCATGCACTATAGCCAATAATGCCTTCTCCAAGGGTAGATAGCGTGTCTTAGACTCCTCTAAGGACTTACTGATATAGAAGACAATCCTCTGGATCCCATCTTCATTTCTAACCAGGACAAGACTAGTGGCATAGTTCGTGATTGCTAGGTATGCATATAACACTTCTTCCTTCTTGGGTTTGAAAAGTATTGAAAGACTTGAAAAATACTACTTGAGATCCTCAAAAGCCGTTATACACTCCTTCGTCAACCGAAAGTCCTTCCACTTGAGAAGAAGCTAGAAAAAAGGGCGACACCTATCTGCAAATCGAGAGATAAACCTAATTAAAGCTGCAACCTTTTCCAGTCAATTTCTGCACCTCTTTGGAATTTTGAGAAGGATGCAAACCGTTAATAGCCTTAATCTGCTCAGGGTTGACCTTAATCCCAGGGTGAATAACCATGTAGCCTAAAAATTTTCCCGAGCTGACCCCAAAAGAACAGTTGGAAATGCTCAAGCATAACTTATGCTCTCTCAGAACCGAGAATGTCTCTCCCAAATCGGCCAAATGTTCACCTGCCTGCTTGCTCTTTACTACCATGTCATCAATGTATGCTTTCATATTCCTCCCAATCTGTGACTCAAACATTCGCGTCACCATTCTGTGATATGTGGATCCTGCATTATTGAGGCCGAAGGGTATCACTAGATAATGGTAGTTCTCATTAGGTGCACGAAAGGTCATCTTCTCCTAATTAAGTAATTATAAGGGTATCTAATGTTAACCTTGGAAGGCGTCCAAGAAACTCATCTGAGGTGCCCTACCGTGGCAAAACCAACTAGTCAATCCTAGGAATGGGGAAAAGGTCTTTTGGGCAAACTTTATTCAAATCAGTAAAGTCCACGCAGACTCGCCACTTCCCATTCTTCTTCTTAACCACCACAGTGTTGGCCAACCACTTGCGATAGAAGATCTCCTTTGGCTCTAGCTTGCTTTAACTTGTGTACCTCTACCCTTACTGCCTTAGCATGATCTTTAGATGATCACTGAGGAGGTTGTTTACATGGCATAGTCTCGAGATTAACGTTCAATTGGTGACATATAAACCCAGGATCAATCCTTGGAACATCATAAGTACTCTATGCAAAGACATCAACATTGGCCTCTAGAAACTTCACCAACTCTACCTTTTCCAGGGTGGCAACTGGGATCCCATTGGAAATATTACTTATGATCCTGTCCTATTACCACTTTCTAGGATAACTCTCCAGGTGCCCTAGTCTGCTGCCCCCCTATAAGGCTCTTTAGTTGCTATAGGACTAGATCTTTAATCACTACAACAGAATCTGAAGGTTGCCATGTAATTGTTGACACCAATTAGCTCAAGTGATCTCGCAGTAATGGTAATAGAGGCTTTGGTTTCTCCAAGATAAGTCCCTGCCCATCTTATTGGGCCACTTAAAATAAGGCTCATTCTTAATTTTCTCCAATATTTGATAAACTAGCTTCTTAAATAGTGAGTTGACCAACTGAGCTCCCGCGGATGTCGTTTGATTAGAAAAGTCCCTTTAGGGGCGATTACCTTGGTATCCTCCTCCCCGAGAGTCCCTCTTCTCTAGGAACATTTTAGCCTTACTTTTTCCCTATATCTGGTCTTCCTTCACCCGCTTATACTTATATATGATATGCATAAGTTGGCGCATTTTCAAGGCGAACTTCATCGTCAATGACTTCCTCAACTTGTGCTCGGCAGGGAGCCCAACCTTAATTATCCTCACGGCCATATTCTCAAAGTTTCCATCAATCACATTATATGTTTTCCAATATCTGTCCAAGTAAGTCTTAAGGGTCTCTCATTCCCTCATCACCATCGACAGCAAAGAGTCTACTGGCTTGGGGACCCTACTACACGTTATGAATCTAGCCCCGAATGCCCTCATTAGCTCCTCGAAAGACCCTACTAATCCTTCCTCCAAGGCGTCAAACCAACGCATGGCCACGGGTCCAAGATTGGAGGGGAACACTTTGCACATAAAGGCTTCATTGTTGGCATGGACCGCCATCTTTTGATTAAAGTGGCTGACGTACTTCATGGGATCGGTCCTCCCATTGTAAACAGCAAAAGTCAGCTGAGAAAACCGATAAGGAAGTTTGGCCTTGTTAATCCTCCTAGCAAAGGGTGACTTAGAAATCTACTGTAGGACCTTACTTATTGCCTTATTCCCTATGCCATGGTGGGAAGACCTTTTCTCACACTTATTGCTGCCCTTCTCCCACTTGTCTTAATGCGAAAAGGCTAAATATAGCTCACTAGATGGAGTTCTAGGCTTGGGACGATATGAATGGTCTCTGCTTCCTCTAGAACCTTTACTTGGTGGGGAGGATGGACTTCTTCTATCACGTTCCCTGCACCTCAGCTTGCTGCACGAGCGATCTACTTCCAGCTACAACTTCTGTGTCTCCTGATCATATGAGACATGACTCCTAGTCCTTGAGTGACTCTGCTCAGTATGCTTAGTGTGGAAAGACTCCACCATAACATTTGGGGTATGTTGTCTATCCCTCTTTAACTCCAAGTTAATGAACTAGTTCTCCCTTTGCGAGCCAATTGATTCCTCTCATCCTGGCCTACATTAGCCATAAATATTCTGGATGAATCCACAACACCTTGTTGCTTCCCACAGATAGCGCCAATTGTAAGGACTAGCAAAACTGGTGCGCCCAAACCCACTTAGAATAGTGGCTGGATCAGTCCAACAATGGCCCAAAACAATGAATTTATAAGAAAATGAAACAAAAAACTAAAGGGAGGCTCTGTCTTAGGAGGAAAATAAGGAAGAAAAGGCAGATATTATTAAAGGGATGAACCACTTTCTCAATACAAGCTTGCCCGAAAAGGCCACATTTACATAAGAAATGTTACTGTTCACTCCCCTTTTTTTCCAGTGTTCTTCTCATTTCTTCTCTAAATCTTGATACTTGTGTCTCGATCCCTTTTTATGTAAACCCTCCTTTTCTTATATGCTTCCCCTTCCCTCATATCTCAACCATCCATCCTTACCTAACAAGCCTCCTCTCATGAAACTTGTCTCTTTCTACATCTGAAGAAGGTGATGAAAAGAGTTTACTTAGTTGTGACTTACACTATTTAGGTCACTTCCTCATCAATGCAGCTGATAAAGTTGTTGTCTACCATTTAGTGCGGAGGCAACAGCCCACCCCAAAATAGAAACTTCCCCTACGATCACTGATTCTCTCTCTTCATATCCTTCTTTCCACCTAGAATGCCTCAGAGTCCTTTGACTCATCCCTTCCTCTCCTCAGGTGACTTCCTTCCTTAGGCCCGTGGACTGCAGCATCCCCACACTTATACTACAACTCTTCAACTTCATCCTCGATCCTCGAGCACACACAATAATAATAATAATAATAATAATAATAATAATAATAATAATAATAATAATAATAATAATAATAATATGACAAAGGAAGATAACAGTAACACATTCTTATAACTGAGTATGCACCAATTATAAATACATGATTCAACTCCACATGAACACAACAAACTTCAAATATTCCTACTTCAATGAACTTCTATAGCCATTATGTATGTCCTGCAAAGAAAGAAAGCAAAGGAGGTAATATTCATTAGATGATGGATTTTTTTTTTTAATAAATAACATAAGTATAGGAAAGCGCCCCCCCACCCCCAAAAAAAAAAAAAAAAAACTAGGTTGTCAAGTACCTAACAATAACTTATAGAAACTATCAGTCTTAATTCTTTCAATATGATGGTAAAAAATACACATAAATTTGAATGTAATGTATATGCCTAATACTCTCTTCTGCAACTCTTAAGGCTGTTATGATAGAAATAACGAATTAATTGACCACTCAAGGCTCTTATTAAGCAAGAGAGGCCATTTTGAGATGAAGCTTTGGCTTATTTATTGAAACCTGCTCCTATGGCTTGTGAAGTGAAAGGAATATATAAATGAAAATCAAGCAACAAACTTTTTGTTCAATGGAAACAAAGAAGATTAAAGATAAACCATATGCATATGTTTTCATATAAATATTAAAATGAATCATTTTTCAAAAAGAATTTTCTATAAAATTATCTCATTTTCTTATATTTGGTAGCAATCTTAAATGAGTTGAAAAATAATCCCCTAACTTCCCTTATTTAGCTTACTATAAGATAAATTTGTTTTCCAAAAAACTTTAGTAAAAATCAATCTCTAAAAATAAATCATACTTTTTCTGTTAAGCAAAAATAGTTTTTCCATAACTCATTTTTTTCTAATGTTACTAAACACTAAAAAATATGGAAAACTATCTTTATACAACATTTTCCATCGAAATAAATAGAATCTAAATATACCCAATAATCTTCTATTATGGGTAGAACTATAGAAAGTGATAGCTTAGCTAATTTTATTGGACCACTTTTCTATCATCTATATCTTCTGCAAGACAACTTGACTTGTAAGAGAAGGAAACTACCATTTGCAAACAAGGAATAACTTTTTCCACACCATCCTTTTTCACATAATGGATCCCACCATGAAGTGTTGATGTGGAAACAACCATTTCTCTTATGGAAATAGTGCAACCTTATCTCTTCCAAGTGTAGACAATCTAGTTAGCTTTCACTACAAGAAAAAATGTCTGTTACAACGGAAAAAAATCGTTGCAATAACTACAAAGTCATTGCAATACTTTATTGCAATGACGAAAAAGTTGTTGTGAGCCATCGTAATAAATTCCTAGGCAGTAGGTTTATGCAATACAAGATCTCGTTGCAATAAACTATTTTGATGTGAAATAAGTAGTTACTTATTGCAACAACATGTTTCAATAAAAAATAAGGTTTAGCTATTACAACAACACATTTAGATGTAACAAATTAATTCTTACAACAATCTTAAATTGATGTAATACATTTAAGTTACTATTACAACAACAAAAGAAAACCCACAAACGCAATAGTATATATATTACCCCCAATTTTTTTTGTTTTTTTTTTTTTTTTGTTTTGGTTGCAATAGTACTTTTTGTAACAAGTGTTTTTTCACCTATTACAACAATATATTTTGATGTGAAATAAGTGATTACTTATTGCAAAAACATATTTCAACATAAAATAATGTTTAACTATTACAACAACACATTCAGATGTAATAAGGTAATTTTTACAACAATCTTAAATTAATGTAATAAATTTAAGTTACTATTACAACAAAAAACAATCCATGCAATCGTATATATATTACACAATTTTTTTTTTTTTTTTTTTTTTTTTTTTTTTTTTTTTTTTTGGTAATGGTACTTGTTGTAAGAGGTCTTTTTTCTTGTAGTGTTTGAAGTAATGTTATTTGTGATAGTCTCTGAAATACTTATATTGCCATGAAAATTTCAGGCATCAAAAGGGTAAAAGACATGCATAAAAATCTCCACGCACACAGATGAGGTAATTAGCTTTGTCCTACACTATAAATTGGAATTTTATCATTATTACATTGTTCCTCTCTAGGTGTAATCACAATCAAACTCTAATAAGATCTTAAGAATATATCAAATTTTAAAGATCAGATCTAAGTCAATATGATAATCAAATCTGTGATTTAGATGCAGAACTAGCCCACGACAACCCTAATGTGCCCCACTAAAATAACTTAATATCTAAGAGGAATAACCTATTGCATAGAAAGGATTCAATACAAACCATCCTTAATACAACCAGCTATCAAAGAAATAAGAACTTTAATTGAAATTTTTTCATAATTGACCTCCACAAGGTGATTTCAAATGATTACCACAAAAAAATTATTACCAATTTTTTTATTTATTGAGAATTACATTCAGTGGGTCTTGATTTTGATCCCACATCTACACCCTTCACCTTGCTCTTACAAGATGAGCTCTGGGGCGAAGAACGATTCAATGCTCCTTGGCCAAAGGTTGAGCGAAACAAAATACGGGATGATTTTTACAAATGTTTTTTTATTTTATTTTTATTTTACCAAACTGGTGTTGTTAAACTATAAGAATTTACATTTTCAATTTTACACAACTATTTTTTAAAAACACCCCTATCAGATTATTTATTTTATACTATTTATTTATCAATTTTTTTATTACTTTCTCAAATCAAATCTCTCTCTCTCTCTCTCTCTCTCTCTCTCTCTCTCTGAATAAAGAAGTATTATAATAAATTTGCATGTGAATAGTAACTTTGTATATTCTACTATTCTGTATCACACTATGATTCTTGTGATACAAGACAAAACACAATCAAGGGTGTGTTACCGTGCGTGAGAAGCTTTTCCCTTCGTTTGTTTTCAAGGCAGCTTCCTTCTAACTTATTGTCTTTCTGCTGTGTTTTTCTTTCCCGTTAGGAGGGCCAAAACATTTAAAGAGGATTCATACTTCTTTTTTTTTTTTTTTCTTTTTTTGAATAACGGTTAGCGCTAGCCAATAGTTACTACTTAAGAAAGCACCTTAGCAATTACCAGTAAGCACCTTAGCAGATTTTTTTACCAGTTAGGGGCAAGGTCTGCCTTGGGTCGTATCCATTAAAAAATTATTATAAAAAAAACACTCTAATGGGATCTCACAAAACCTATTGAAGTCCCTAACCCACAAACTCAAGATAATAGCCCAATTATGTTGCTTGCATCCTATTGATGAGTGCATAAACATGTAACTGTGATGTATTAATTGATTGGACTTTGAAAATTGATTTCTTCTGTTTTTAACGAGCTTAAATAAGTTTTAGTATAGTATTTTATTAAGGGTCATGTTAACAGGTGTCCTTAGGACAATTGCTAATAAACTATATTAGAAAAGTTTTGACATTAACTTTATGAAAAATATAAAAAGCTGTCAATAAAATTAAATTCTTTAACATTTTCTCATAAAATATATCTAAAAAAAAAAAATTCCAAAACCAATGCCTTTAAGGCATACGTTAACCTTTACCTTTTATTAATTGAAATAATAAGTAAAAATTCAATTTGTAGATTTAATTATGATGATTTTATTGTCAATTTGTGTTTAGTTTTAGATAACGAATTGAATGACCTCATCAATTCCAGTCTTCGTAAATGTAAATAAGTATATGATATATTTTTCTTCTTTCCGTTTCCATGTTCATCTATAATTTTTAAATTCAATTTACAAATGGGTTTTAATTGAGAGAGATGATCATAAAAAATAAATAGAAAAAAATAATTATTCACAGACTAAAGTCTAAGGACTCCCTGGACGAAAAAATAACTTTGCAATTTCTTTCTTGCTAATATATTATCTAGTAACCAAAAAAAAAAAAAAGTGTTTATGCACTATAACTATGATAATGTTTTCGAAGGTGAACAATCTGAAATTATTGTTAAAAGCTGTGTTATTATACAATTCAATACTTGATTTCTAGTTATATATATATATATATATATATATATATAAATTATCATAATTTCTGAGATCATGTAGTAAATTAAATTCTGGATTTTGAGATGAAAAAATAAAGCATGATTGTAAAGTAGAGATAAAAAGAAAATTTTGAACCGACAGTACGCAAAGTATCATCTGTTTGGAGATACCAAACATTATTCTCTTTTTTGAGTTGGGGAAAATTTCCGCGTCCCCTCCACAAACGCAAAAACGCGTTTGGATCTTTGGAAACCTTTGACTCTCTATGAAGCTCAGAAGCTTACTGGGTACTTCCCTAGTACCTTCTTCCAACAATCAAAGTGCCTTTTTCTTCCGTGAGAAGCCAGACTTCGACCAAATTCTCAGAAAAAAAAAGAAAAAGAAAAAGAAAAAAAAAGAAGATGATGATGATGATATTCTAAAAATGTACTTTTAGATGAACTTTTCTCTTGTTTATTGAATTGATACAAAATAGAACATACCCCAAGCTGTTAATCATAAAAGTCATAACATCTCTTCTTTTAATAGGGAAAAAAAAAAAAATTGCATTCCTTATTCCGTAATATCCCTAACTTTTTAAGATAAATACTACGTCTGCGAGTTACAATATTTTTATAACAAATTCTAAATAACAAATTATTATTTGCGGATAAAAAAAAAATACTAATACTTAAGCTGATTAAGATTTATAAAATTGTTATCATAACATAGCATTACTCGACTCTTTAAATACAACATCAAGAAAAGTGCACTTTTGGGAAAAGAAAAACAATATTAAAAAGATTTAGGGCATATTTAGTATTATGTAGAAGTTATTCTTTATGAATAAACACTCCATTCTAATGTGTATTAGGGCGAGTATGGTTCAGCTTTTTAATATTATGTTTTTTGAAAAAGTGGGGGTTTTAAAAAGTGCAGTATAAAACTGGGTTTTTTAAAAAAATTGAGTGTTGGGTAAAAACTGTTAAAAAGTGTTTTTTGAAAAAAACTGAGTGTTTAGCTATCACTTATAAAACTGACAGTTTGAGTGATAAATTACCAAAAATGATAATGTATATATAAAGGAATTTATTTCATGCTTAAATCAACTACTTCACAATACTTACTCAAAAAAACCTACTTAATAATAATAATAATAATAATAATAATAATAATAATAATAATAATAATAATATATTATTAGTATTATTTTAATAATATTATTTTGCAAGTATGGAGGATATAAAAAGAATATATAATCTAAAAGTGGATTTGTTTAAATTCACTACTAATTAAAAGATATTGACTAAAATTGTAGCCTTAAGGTACAACTAATTTTATAGCTAAATTTTGTCCTATATCAATCAACATATATATATATATATATATTATAGTATGGTGAATGATATAAAATTTTAATTAAAAAGAATAAGTACAAATTTGAATTAATGAATTTAATATAGACTTAAATAAAATTCCAAATAAAACTTTCAGCTTTGTTTGGAAAAAAAAAACTCAATTATGGTTCTTTTGTAAATAAACCATATTGTAGAGATGTTTGCAAACTAGAAGCTTCCTTTTTCACTCTTTAACCCCCCACCACATAATATCTGACCATCCCATCTTCTTAGTTTTTATTTTCCTTTTTAATCACACAAAATCGCATTCTCTTTTTGCAATTTCCTCTCATCGTTGTTCTTTCTCTTCATCTTCCTTTTTTTTTTTTTTTAATCTTTTCCCTTGTCATGTTGCTAGAGCTCTTAAGTTCTTGTTTCTCCCTTGTCATCTTCAAATCTTCTTCATCGTTTGTTTCATTCACCTCCTTAGTTTATCAATTTTCATAGAGGAGAGGATCCTAGGGTTGCACTGTTGATCAAGCTTGTTTGTGAATCTGTGATCTGCTCCGTAGATCTACTCTGATTCTCCGGGGCTACTACTGCAATCGTTGATTTGTGGTGCTCACTTTCACCGTGTAAAATTGTGTTATATACAAAGGAATAAAATTAGGTTTTTAAGAATAACTAGTGGGCAATTTGGGAAATTTGTGCAACTTCCAATGGTAACATGAAACGCGCTTCAACAATTTTTTGCAATAAAGCTCCTTGCTGCCCGCACGATTTGGGCTTTCTCGGCATTTTGGAGCAATGGACTTTCTATTAAAGCGCATTCAAAATTACACCAAACGCACAGTTTGGATTTTCGGTAGCAAAAAGCGCTTTTGGGCTACTAAAAGCCGAAACAAACGCACACTCACAATGTACCCATATATTTTTTTTATAACATTCTTGCCTTAAAAATAAATAATTAAATCATTTTAAAAAGTCCTAAATAGCCCTAAAGTTCTAAATGTTTTTTTTTTTAATTTGAAAATTGGAGAAGAAGGATTTAAACCTAAATATTTATTTGAAAATATCAAGAAGTACCAATTAGTTTAACTACAAGGTTCTTGGCTTGTTGCCTTGTTCTAGTGTCTTGTAGGAATATTGTGAAATTATTGTAACCTTTTATTGTGTCCTTAGCATTAGTCATTATACTTTTTGAGAAATGATATGTGACATTTGTCCACAATACTTTCAATATACCGTAGATGGTCAGTTGTTATAGTTTTAATTTAAATCCATCACACATCCAATAATAACCTACCGTTTAAAATTTGTTATAAACATAAATTTATTTTATCAATTGGCTAATATTTATATATATTATTTGTGAGTTTTAGTTAACTCAACTAGTAAAATTTTTAATAGTTGAATAATAAATTTAAGGTTCAATCTCTGCCTACATTAAAAACTGATTAATGTCTTGGCCTGATAATAAAGATTTACCATTAGATGCGAATGTGTAGGTTGAAACTCTCTTTAACAAAATAAGCTAATATTTAGGACTAATTAATATTTTTATAATTATAGAAATATCCTGAACTTGTTCCAAGCAATTGCCTAATTGGGCCAGCGGTAGGGCCGGCCTACGGCTATAAAAATGGAGGTTATGAGTTCAGAATGACCTCCGCTTTTGGTTGGTGTTAACCAATCAGCCTTCGTTCTTTCTTGTTACTCTTTTTATCTTCTGCATCAACTTCGCTCTGTGTCTGAGCCTAAACTGCATCCAATTTCCATACAGCAAAGAAAACAAACCAAACCCACTTTGAAACCTCGCCAGCACTTATCATTAACCCACCACAAAATTTCATACCCCAAACACCCACAAGAAAACCCAGCTCTCTGTGCCAAACCCAAAACCCACTGGCCATCATCAAACCCCCTAAACCCACACACACACACCATCTTTGATCCTCGAGATATCTCTTGGTCCACAGCAGTAACCATAATTAACAAATTAAGTGGCTCCACTCGGCGATAGCAAAATGCCAAAGAGGCAAGCATCCAGCCGGCGCTGCCATTCATCCGATCTGTTTCTCCAGCTACCGTTCTTATTATTTCAGTGTGGTTCAGCCCGTCAGAGCACTAGAGCAGTAGTTTGGTGAAAAAAAAAAAAAATAAGCCAACTCTGGCTGTTTAAAGGCTTTGGCTCAACCGACATAGTTACAGTAATTTGGTGAACTGGTTGTTTACAGGCTAAAGAGTTATCAGCTGTTACACCTGACCTGGCTCAGCCTGTCGGAGCAGTACTTTGGAGAAAAAACACAAGCCCAACTCTAGTCATTTAAAGGCCCAAAAAAAAGCCAGTTGGGTATAATGACCCGACCGGGTCTTCCAGTTGGAGCAGTGTTTTGGTGAATAAAGCAAAGTCAACTTCGTTAGGGGCTAAGATGCAAAGCTATTAAACCCGATCTTATTGGACCACTTATGCATTTGATCTAAAATTTTTGTTTTACCCGAGAAAACCACGAGTTGTTGTGACCCATTTGGTTTTTTCAAGCCTAGGTTTCTATCTTCCTCTCAACCGATTGGGCCCTTGTTAATCTAGTGTTTTAAAGTCTATGTGAGGTCCAGGCGTGTCATGGGAGACTTACCGAGGTATTGATTTACAATTGTGTGAAGTTCATGGGGCATATTGGTCTAAATAAAAGTTCTGTCATGATCACTATTATTCTAAAGTGTTTTTTTTTTTTTGTTTGAGAGAGAGTTTTAACCTATGACGTCCACTCCTGATGATAACTTTTTATCATCAGACCAAGACAACAATCATTTTTTGATGTAAGTGGATTGAATTCTAGATCTCTTATTCAACCATCAGAAACTTTACCAGTTAAACTAATTGGAACCCATACTATTCTAAAGTTTAGAGAGTGATAAGGGTATTTTTTTCCCAAAATAGAAAGGAGAAGCTGAGATACAGATACAAAAGCAAACCAAAGAAACAAAAGAGTTGAGGGGAAAAATTCTGAGGAGAAAAGAAATGAAGGTGAGTAGACCTATTCTTTGCACAAATGAGTTCATCTGATGCAAAAGAAAAGGTTCAATATTTTTGGAATATATAAGAATTCTCAAATTTGTGAGATACCAAAAAAAAAAACACACACACAGGCAATCACACAATACAAAAAATTATGTGATTCAGCAATTTACTTACATCCACAAATAGCAATGATTTCACTATTTTCAAGAAAAACAATTACTTAAATTATATATATATATATATATATATATATTTCTTTTTTAAAGAATCATCTTCCCTTTTTTATTAAGAAGAGTTATTTTTGGAAAAGAAAACAATTACTAAAATAATTTACTTATATATTTTTAAGAACATATTTGCCAAAAAGAAAACATATTTATGAGTTATATATGGGAAATGAAGCTTTTACACGCATGTGCGCGCGCACACACACACACACACACACACACATATATATATATATATATTTGAAGAGGGGCGGTTACTTAAAATTCACATTTTAAAAGTTTTGTTAATAGAAAAAATAAGTGAGAGAGGAGATGTTTTTGAAAAACTAGGGATCCATAAAATAAATTTTTCCTTAATTTAAAACTTTTGTTTTTTAAAATAAAGAGCTTCCCCCACCTCCACCCAATTGTTCACGCTTTGGATTCAATGCAATAATTAGGGTTGTTACCCTATGTAATGATGTAAGATGTAAAGTTTTATAGGATAAAAAATTAAAGGCTAAAAATGTTTATAAAAATTAACTTATTAACCTTTAAGTCTCACATCATATGATAATTGCATGATGCAATAACCGTAACTATCCCAATAAATCTCAGTACCATTGAACTATCTGAAACATAGGCTTTTTTTTTTTTTTTTTTTTTTTTTGAGGAACAATCTGTAAAATAGGCTAGATGTTGAAAACATTGATTGTTCTGTTCTAACACAAATATTGATAGTACAATATAACAATTATAATGGTTTTATTTGAATGCAGCCAGAACCTCCACAAACTGTCATTGATCCAAATTCACTAGGAGAGACTTCAGTGCAGCCAGCATCTTCACAAACCGTCGTCAGCCTTGATTCAACAAGGGAGACTTCAGTGCAGCCACCACCTCCACAAACCGTTATCGACCCCAAATCACTAGGGGAGAGTTTAGTGCAGCCACCACCTTCACAACCCATTGTGGACCAAGAACCACCCTTAAACCCAATCAATTGGGATGTAGAATGGCAGAACACAATCCTGACGTTGTGTTTCACAACAGCCATTGGAATAGCAATCCAGTCCATGGAAAAGGAATTCCAATTCCCTCCATCTTTTCATTGGCTCTCTCTGGCAAATTCATTGACTTTCTCTTCTCTCTTTGTTGCCAAATTTATTGGCAGAAAGTCTCCCGCAGCAGTGAAAGTACTTGAGCAAGTTGCAGTCTTTTTGGCCGCCACAATATTCTTCCTTGCTGTTACGATTCCCTTGCCACCGCATTTCATATACGCCGCTTGGGCAATCTATGCTGTCACAATGATCATTGTTTTCATATGCATAATTCTGTAATTTTTTCTGGGATACTAAATTTTTACTACTAGGAAAGCAAAGATAAACTTGAATCTGTAGTAATATAGGGGGTCTATTATTGAATGAACCATTTAGTACAATTTGTACAAAGTAGAGGGCAACCAAAGTTCATATGTTATAGAAAATAAGTTGATTTATGGATTTCAACCATTTTGTTGTGTTTTTCAAATTGATTTGAAAGAAAATGACTGGAGGAATGTCTTATAGGTGAGAGTATGGTCCTCTCGTCACTTATTATTGGCTTTGCTATTAGCTTAGGACTAAGGCCACTGCTATATAGACAAACTTCCCCTACTAATAATAAGTATTATAACATCAAACAACCTCATGGTTCTCAACAACATTAAGTCTGACTGCCAGACAAATTGCTACACTTGTATTTGTTACATACCAGCTGAAAATTCCTCGAAGGGGATATTAGTATATTACTACACTAGTTAGAGCAATTTCGGCAGTCAAAAAATGTGTTCCAAGGTGCAACAATTATGTGGTACCATAGGTTGATCCAAACAAGAATGTTGAGCTTCTCTGCACCCGAAAAAAACAATCATATGCTTACAACTTTGCAGTATAACAGTAGCATATATCAGGTTTCCTTCATAGTTTGCCAAATTCCCATGTATCCATGTGGCCAATAGAGTAATGCAAATAGGACAGTGAATTGTTGCCAGTGGTCTCGATTCTTAATCTCCTTTTCCAGCCAACTAGTTACCTATGATTGGATTGGATTTAGCTGTTTTTCTAAGTGGTCTTGGCTGCTCTTCATAGTTGCAATGTAATTTAGTTGCCTGATGGGAAACATCTCTGCTTGAATTGAAAATCCATTCTAAGCGTAGTACAACGAATTTGATAGTATAATTTACCAATAAGCATCAACATAGAAGTTGCTTTGGAAACTTAAATACTCCAAAATTAATGGTAAATTTTCCACTTTTATATAGAAATAGTGATAGTAAGCATCCTACTACTCCATTTATCAGAGAAAGAAAAAGGAAAATTCTAAGTTACAACTCCCATAACAAAATCTTGAGTGGTGTCCAAATTCGCTTTGATGTTACTCATCTTTTGTCTTGTCCTGTAAGTTGTTAAAACCTAACCACTTGTTATCCATTCTATACCCCTGTTCTCTACGGTGTGCCAGTTACCAAGGGAAAAAATAAATTTGGAAACCTGCTAAGCAAGGTAACATACCATAAAGGCCATGTAGAATTCATATTAAGAGACCAAATATTAACTATTAAAACTCGGGAATAACCATTCATAATGCTAGTTGGTCAAGAGCTCTGTAAGTCGATTGACATATCCTAATGTTTTCATTAGAGATATGTAGGGCCTTCTTCAACTATTGAATTATATATTAAAAAAATTCACAATTCTAATTGCCCACAAAGCATTCCTGTTAACTATTTTTCTCCATAATAGACAGAGACCCTTTTAAGGAGATTCATTTTTAGGTAAAATCCTTTAACTAGAAATTTACCAAAAAATCATGGTTTCTTAAAACTACAACAAATATGAATCATTTCAAATCATAGGAATAGGGAAGTTTCAAGTTTTACCAAAAGAATATTGAAATTTGGAGTTCTTTTTTATTTCAAGCTTTTAATAAGTAGATTTAAGTTTAGAGATCCCTTTGAACGCAGAGATTGTCTAGTCTCATAATTTGAAATTATCCATTTCATTACATGTTCATTGAGAAATCCTGGAAATTTTTATAGGTAAAATCCTCTAATATTTACCAATGATTTTTCTTTTCAAGCAAAAAATAAAAAGCATACACATATACTCATAGATGAATTTATTCTTGGCATCTTTATTATTCTAAACAATATCCAACCGTAATATGACAAGGAAGATAACGGTGACAAAGACTTATAACTGATTAATCAAGCACCACTCATATACTCATGATTGAGCTCCACAGAAGCACACAACAAAATCTAATCTTTTTTTTTAATAACAAAATCATAACTTTATTGAAACGAAAATAAAACAATAAATCATGAGCCAAAGCAGACTCAACTATGTGCAGATTTTCCTCTATTCAAATTATATATGAATCAATGTTCTTGGCATACTAAGCCAAAATATATATGAGCTAGGTGATTACCCTGTCTCTTTACGTGAGAAAATTGTACATTTCCAAATTCATACAGCTTCTGGTGAATTCCTTCAATGATGTTGGCAATAACAATTGGAGGTTCACTAGACCCTATAAAAGGAAAAATTACAATCTGTGAGTCACTCTCCACATGCAACCACATCACGAATACCCACATCCCACTCAAATTGAATACCCTTCTCTATGGCCTTAGCTTCGGTCTCAAGTGGTCCCAAAGGCACATGTAGGCTTTTACTTAGCGCAACCTCCACTCTCCCAGCAAAGTCACGAACAAGAACACCAATTCCTACTGTCTGAGATTGAGCAAAGGTCACACCATCAACATTAACTTTGAACTACAAATCCATCGGTGGCTGCCATTGTACAATTTCATCATGGACAAATTTAGCTAAAACTATGTTGTTAATCATAGGGATGGCAATTTCTGCCTGACTTGCAGGTACCCAAACCGGCCCAACCCTAATAGGCCGGGTTTTACCCGATCCGATAAGGAATAGGGTCAAGTGTGGGTTTAAAAAAAAAAAAAACCCAAAGCGGGTCCGGGTTTTATAAAAAAATTCAGCCTAAAACCTGGCTCGAACCCGAACCTGAACCCGGCCCAGTAATTATGAAATTACTAAAAACCCTCCATATATGTATAGCTAAAACTAACCCTAACTCCCTCATTTTTCAACAACAGCTCACGCCCCCCTCATCAACCTCACTCCCTTATTTCAGCTCACGCCTCTTCACCTTCACTGCCTCACAAAAGCACACTCAGTCACAACCATTGCTACACAGCACACTGCCTCACTCACTCTCAGTCTCACAGCTCACACAGTTACATGGGCCACAACTACCATCTTTACCTCTCAAGCCTCCTCATTCTCTTGATTGGTTGCTGTTAAGGCTGTTATTGTTATTGTTGTTTTGTAACAACTGCCACACTCTCCCTTTTGCTTCAATTACAAAACTAGCTCTTCAGCTTTTTTCTTTGTTTAGTCCCCAAAAACCACTTTGCTTTTTTTTTTTTTCGTCTTCCTTTGTGAATCTCTCTCTATGTCTTTGTCTCTTTTACTCCTCAAGCCTTGTGTGGTGTTGCTTACTGCTATCATTTTTGGTTCTTGTTCTTCTTGTTGGGTTTGGTTTGGTTTTGTTCTTCTAATAAGGGATACCTTGAATGAATGAAATGAATCAACATTACCAAATCCCTAAATTTGCTTGCTTTTTTTTTTTTTTTTTTTCTGTGTGACTGAGAGAGAGAGAAAGAGTCAATATATTAGCAAACTCTCTCTTTCTCTTTCTTTCAATCACACTTGAATTTGGGAAAAGATAAATTTGGGCTTCAATTCTTTGTTTTTTTTTTTTTTTGGGCCACGATTTGCACCATGGATTGGGCCCAAATCTGGCAGGGCTTAAAGGGGCCCAGCGAGGCAGGTCTGGGGTCGGGAAAAAACCCGTTTAATAAACGGGCTGGGTCTAGGCCACAGGTTTTGGCCCGCGGGTCGGGTCCGAGTATGGAAAAACCCGGTCCAAATCCGACCCGTTGTCATTCCTAGTTGCAGCCTCTAGAGACGAAGTACAATTTAAAACTATACAAGTCTAATTACATAAAATAAGATAAAAAATATATATATATTCTTGAAAATTCAAGGGTTGATAATGGTATAAGTATATGGTTGCAAATGTAGGTTGTCATGACAAATTAGTCTTGGCCCTGTGACATCAGCTTTTCAATGAATCAACCTTAACATTTAAAAATTAGGGATATGTTTATTACACATATTCAAATTGCATATAAAATGTGTGTTGAAGTTACAGCATAAAAGGGAAAGAGAGATGAGATAAGGGAATACTCACACGCCAAAAGGATGTGTGTGTGTGTGTTTCTCAAAAAAAAAAAAAAAAAAAGTTACAGCATAAAAGGATGTGTGAACTAGTATTTACTAGGGGTATGTAGCGAATTCGCCAACCCGCCAAAATCAATCCAATCCAACCCAACCCACCAAGTTGGGTAATTTTTAAGGGTTGGTGGTTTAGGTTATGAAATTCCTTTTTTCAACAATTGGTCGAGTTGGGTTTTAGTCATAAAATTCACAAATCTGCTTAACCTGACCTGACTCACATATATTTAATATACAATTTAAATTTAAAAAATATAATAAAAATATATATTATACAGTTTTTTATTTACTTTTTTGCCCTTCATTCTAAATAAAACCCAAATCCTAAATTCTCCTCATACAGGTTGGGTTTGTTTAGTGTTATGCTCTTAATTATCTAGTTATAAAATTGTTCTTATTTGTAGTAGTGTTGTTCTAATATTTAATTTATTAATAATAATAATAATAATAATAATAATAATAATAATAATAATAATAATAATAATAATAATTAAAATTTAAAAAAAAAAAAAAAAAAAAAAAAAAAAAAACCTATCAAATTCGACCCAACCTGATCCACGTGGGTTGGGTTGGTTGGATTTTTTTTAGCCCACCATGATGGGTTGGGTCAAAAAAACTCCTTAACCCAACCCAACCCAACTCATGCACCCCATATATTAACCATTAAAATTATAACCCACTGCATCTTCCATCTAACTTTCTTTAAGAAAATCAACTTCTTTCTTTAGTTACCTAACCTTTCTAGCTCATTATTTATTCTCTGCTTTCAAATTAACCCCATATGTACCAATTAAACAGGTAGCTTAAAATTTTGTCCTTTAAATAATGTATCCCATCCTTATGTGTCAACAAGAAGACTTGGGCTTTCAATAGCCAGTAAAGAGTCTATTCCCCGCCTCCCTTTTAATTTTAGTGAAACAAATTGCCCATTCCCATTGTTTGAGGTAGAGGAGCAAAACAAATGAAGACGTTCTAGGTAGTCCGTCTGGGCCATAGTTGATATCTCAGATCGCAAGATGGGTCTAAGGTGATGCACCATCATGGGCCGAGTCATTGTTTACTATTTAGACGGCCCGTTTGAGTAAGCTGATTCTAACCTATTCAAAATTCAACCAGACAATCCAATAAAATAAATAAATAAATAAAAATTCAACCAGACAAATAATAATTTTGAATAAACAAGATACATTATATTTTGTTTACATTACTAATAATAATTTTTTTCCTGTCATTTTCATATTAGAAATGAGTTATTTTGTAGAATCTTTTTGTGTGAAAAAACTCTTTCTATCACCTTTAATGAAAGACTTTTATGCCCTTAAAATCATACTATACTAGTCATTAACGGTGTAATGTATGGGAAAGTTTCATAAAAAATATTTATATACAATATGTTGGGTGTGTACATGTGAGTGAAGTTATATATAAAATAATAATAAGAATCATAGATGATTAATATAACATAGTTGGACCAAACTTATAAGTTTAAACTTTTCGGTTAAGTATTATCCCTATATGTTATATTAACTATTTAATAAGTGTCCTCATAAAAAAAAATAAAAATAAAAATAAAACTATTTAATAAGAGTCTCTAAGGTGTTATCTCCTCAACACATAAATAAAAAATTAAATTAACTATCTAACTCTTACTCTTGACTTCCCCGACAGAGTTTCTTGCCATTTTCTTGATAATGCTCCCTTCTTTCATGCTAGTCAAGAAGTTTATGGGAGTGTGAAGTCAATTTGGACCTGTAGAAGTGTTTGCAATTGATAATGGGGTTGTTCTTGTTTAAATTCTCTAGTCCTAGTAGCAGAGATAGTGTTTTGGAGGATAGAATTTGGCACATAGCCAAAAAGCCATCAATCTTTTATAAGTGGTAGTCTGGTATACAATTGCTCGACTTGTCTTTCAAAAGGGTTCTCTCATTTGGACCAAAATTCTTGACTAAAGTACATTTTTGGCTATTAAAATTTGGAGTTATTTTTATTTTTATGCTTCAAAATTTTCATTTTTATGAAGGGTCAAACAAAAATCTGAATCAAACATGAAGGAATGAAATGAAAACTAAATCAAACCTGAAGACCTAAAATAAAACTTTTAAAATGTAGAAGGCCAATATGAAAGCGGAATCAAACATGAAGGGTTAAAATAAAAACAACCTCAAATTTTAAGGGCCAAAAACACACACACACACACACACACACACACACACACACACTCTCTCTCTCTCTCTCTCTCTCTCTCTCTCTCTCTCTCTCAAACATTAAATTTTTAATGACGACGTTATATTTTTAAACATTAAATTTCTTAGAAATATACGATCTATAGAGGTAGGGACCAAGGACGGAACTACCTAGGGGCTGAGGGGGGCCCTGCCCCCCCCAGC
Organism: Castanopsis chinensis; assembly: GCA_032878915.1. Lineage (NCBI taxonomy): Eukaryota > Viridiplantae > Streptophyta > Magnoliopsida > Fagales > Fagaceae > Castanopsis > Castanopsis chinensis. The sequence continues at coordinate 524,214 of JAVQMG010000059.1, forward strand.
CTTTGAAAAAAAAAATCCCTAGTATATATATTAGCATAAAAAATTTACATTTAGCTCTAAAATTAATATACTTGGCCCCCCTCTCCCAAAAAATTTATAACATGACCCATGAAACCAAAAATGAAAAAAATTATCAAATCATCTCTTGTCTGGTTGTCTTTAGAATATCAAGAAAAACATTTAGCTAAACATTTGGACAATTTACAAATCCAAATAGCAAGGAAAATCTATAAAACAATTCACATATTCAGATAATAAAAAAAATCTTTGGACATAGTCTAAGTAAAAGAAAAAATTATAACGAATTAATTATAAATCATAGCAAAACAAATCACAAAAACCTAATAATCTTTACCCGATTTTTACCTCTAATTTGAGAGTTCTTTATCCCTCTTAAATGACTTCACCCCATAATCACAGAGACAACTTCTATGCTGCTAATCACTTCATCCATACACCAATTAGTGTCACTAGCAATGTGGATCAGTTTGTGTCTTTAACTTAACCCATGAAAAAAAAAATTATTTTTTTAAAGAGCTGTTGCTCTTTAACACAACTCGTCGAAAATTTTTATATTTTTTGAATGATATAATTATATTAACTTTTACTGTTTTATTAACTTTGGAACACACTTGGCATGCATGCATAAATGTAATACACGTGTGAAAAAACAATCCATTGTTTTGTGCCTTACCTAAATTGCTACCAAAGCATGTGTGTGATTAGTCTATATATTGGTAATAAACTTTGTGCCTTAGCTAAATTAATGTAGTGATGGGAAAAACTTTATTAATTACATAGTTGAAGACTCAAAGTTACCGTTCATTATTATGTGATTGTTTAATAGATCTCTTTTCTTTTCTTTTTCTACTAATTTTTTAAAATGGAACTATTTTTTAAAGGAAAAGATCTTACATCTTTATGCTACCTCAACCTTAACCAAGTAATTATAAATGAAAAATTCCTTAACCAAGACACCAATAATTGTCTCACCTTTTTTTTCGCTGAATATTAGTGGATGATGTTGATTAACCATTAATTTAGTTGTTTTATTAATGTAATACTAGACATGGATTTGAACTTTTAACTACAGTTTTTGTATCTTTTTTTTTTTTTTTCATCTTTTATATATAGCATTATGAAGTCATTAGGTATAGAATTATATAAAAAGAATAGATAGATTAAAAAAAATTTATAATGTGGATAGAATAAAGAATTGGTCTAACCTTAGTTAGACCTTGAAAATATCAAGATATGCCAATTGACTTACAAAACTCATAATTATAAATATCTATTATTGACTTTTAAAAAAAATGAAAAATACAAAAAAAAAATTAAAAAGTTAATGCTAATAATGCATCGTTGTCAACCTCTAGTATTAATATTCAAACTTTATAAAATTTTTGAACATTTTCTCAAAAAAAAAAAAATAATTTGAGGGTATTCCTAATTTTGTTGAAGGTGTTCCTAATTTTGTTGACGATGTTCCTAATACAAATCAAATATAAAAAATTTTAATTATTATATATAAAAAAAAAAATTCAAGTCAAGGTGTTTTTGAGAACACCATGAGTTGTACGTGGCACCGCCACTACAATGAAGAATGCTTTGACAAAAATTATACTAGTAAGAAAATTAAGTGGCAAGGAAAACGGAAAGCGACAAAGTGTTATCTTGGCCCCTAATCAATAAGGTGCTGTTTTTTTTTTTCCCCCATCACTCATCACTACTCACTCAATTTTCGTCACTCATCACTCATCACTCAAAATACCCAAATTTCACAAAAAACACCCATTTGGTTTTTTGTTTTCACTTTACATCACTCACAAATTTTTACCTTTTAGTAGGTCCCACATCTGAGCTGAATGTCAGGGCCTTCAGTTTGCTTTCCTACGGCACCCATTCCCCCACACCATTTCCTTCACTATCCTGGAGCCCCTTCAACACACTGCCTCTCCCAAAACACAAATCAAACCCATAAAACTACAAGAACTAAGGACGCCGATCTCCACCATTCCCAAGGCCACTTCACCCATCTCTCCAACATGGGTCCGACGGCGCCATCTCATCTGTCAAAGCCCGGCAGTGCAATCTCCTCCGTTAAAGCCCAACGGCGCGATCTCCTCGTTTAAAGCCCAGCGACGCGATCTCCTCCGTCGAAGCCCTCCTTTAAAGCGTAGCAATGCGATCTCCTCCGTCGAAGCCCAACGATGCGATCTCCTCCGTCAAAGCCCAGCAACCCCGACAAAGTCTGAAGAAATGTCACCCATTCCCTGTATATGTCACGGACCATCTCCTCCGACACAACACGGTGCTACCTCATCCCTTTTTGTACTCTCTCAGCTTGTTTCTTTATCTGATTTATGTTTTTGGCATTTGGGTTTTGAGAATACTGTTAGATTTTAGCTTCAACTCTGCTTTGCCTTTGTTTTTCCCAGTTGTTTGGTTGGTGAGAAAATAACAAAGGAGAAGTTTTTTGGTTTGTTTTTGTTTATATGTTATTATTATTCTTACCCATTGTTGATTTGCTTGAATCGGATTATTTGTTCCTGGTTGGATAATATTATGAGTTTATTGGAAATCCCTGTTTTAGGTAAACCAATTCAAATAGATGGTTAAAGGCTTTGAATCTATTATAGATATTCTGGATTCCTAGTCATTGTGTTGGAATTTTTAATCGCTGAAACTTTTCTATTAGCAACTGGAAATTTGGTAGACTTTTTTGGTTTTTTTTTTTTTTTTTGTTCGCGAGATTCTTAGAAGTCATGTATTTGGTGTGAGCAAGTTTGGTAGTTATTGTTTGCAGGTCAATTGGTGCTAGTTCTATAATTTCAGTCTTGTGTTGGTAATTGAAGTCTTGTTAGTGAAGGAGGTGGGGCTATATTAGGTAACAAGGACCACCGAGATTTGTCTTTTTGGATTGTTCTATTGCTTCTTCTTTATGAGTAATTTACTTCATCATGTACTATAGATTGGAAGTGGATGCTTTTGTAAACCAAACCCTGTTGCTTTTCTTGACTTATATTTATGCTCCACCCCCCATACACTTTTCAATGCACAAACAAAGCTTCATGCTTTCTTTCTAATCTAAGATTCTATGTATGAGGTGAGTGAAAGTGAAATTGAAAGCTCACTTTTGTTCTTTTCGGCCAACACTCATTTAGTTAATTAATTAATTAATTAAACCCCTTTCTAAATGTCTCTGATGAAAGGGTATGTTTGTGAAATCACACAGTGGAAACAACTTTTGACTTTGCATTTGATTTGAGTGCCCTACCTTACCTATCAATATGGCACAAAACTAAAGCCCTTTGTTCTTAATTTGATCATTTCCTTTCCGTCTCCTTGTTCAAACTCCACAGAAGGTTTGTTGCTGGTGTCTTGAATTGTAAATGGAAATTATTTGTCTCACAAGTTTGAAGTATGATTGCCCACTCCCCTCAACTATCATGTGAATAGATAGAAAATTGATGACTTTGAGCTATTTAAGTTATAAATAATAAATACAAGTTTGAATCCTTGGTTTTCAATACTGGCAGAAGACTTTCAATCCTTGCAGCCTCCATTGATGTGATAAATAAATTCCATTTTGTTTTTTTTTTTTTTTATTGACGTACTCATTGCTTCTAAGTAAAGATGCCTTGGACCTTATTATCTTATCAGATCAAATATAAAACCACCATTCACACCTAAAAATCATAATGTAAAAGAAAATAAAAGGGCACCATCACGTGAGGATGAAATTACATGCATTGACAGAAAAATCATAATGTCATGACCATTACAACTTTGATGTTAGTAGAATTCTAGTGTACTATGACTACAAGCTTGATATATTGTTGCTTTCTGGATGAGTTTCATTTCCCTTATTAGACTTGTTGCATGAGTTCTTTCAATCTCTTACTATTCTTTCCTTTTTTGTTATACTCTGCATACTATGAATTGGGTTTATATTCTTTCCTTTTTGTTATTCTCTTCAATAATGGAATGTCTTCTGCCACTACTTATAAGTCCACTTGTAGCAGCCATATGTGCGATATGGATCGGTGTGTGGAAAGGACCTCCCTATCTATTTGTAATTTTGGTAGGAGGTTCTATGGATGTCAACATTGGTCACCGGTTAGTATTACATGATTTTAGTGTCATTACATATTTGCCTTGTCATTTTCTTACTATCTTTGTTAACCATGATATATATGCCTTCAATGTTATATGCAGGACTCCGATCAGGCATGTAAGTTCTTCAAATGGTTAGACAAGAACACATGCCCACGTGACCGTGCAACAACACCACTTGGCCGTGCAACAGCACCACTTGTTCATGAAAGGTTTACAAGATATAAGGCCGAGGCAGCGGCTACAAGAAATGAATGGGACGAGGATTATGAAATGGAAGTAGAAGCCCATGACATCGCAAGGATAGCAAAGCGTAAAGCGGAAAAAACTAATCTTGCACTCCGAATTGCTGAAGTCAAGGTATACAAGTATAGGCTAGCTTTACTTTTGTCTTGGATTGTAATTGGGGTTTATTTTGTATTCTTTACTGTTTTTGGGGGGCCATGGCCATACACAACTGCGTCTGCCATGACCCATTTACGGTCACGTGTTTTATGTACATTACAGTTATGCGAAGTGTGATGCATCTCTTTTTTTTTCTTTTTCTTTTTTTAATGGTGAACTAATGCATCTGCATGCATTTCATAGCATGCAGTTAAGTAATGTCAAAGTTTATTATAGTAATGACAAGCTGTGATTCATTATAGCATGTAGTTAAGATATGGAATTTTTATGCTTTTTTCCAAAAATTCCTTACTTTCCAAGTTGTTGGCCGCATCTGCATGCCCAGGAATTGATATTTAGGAATTGATATTAAAAAGAAAAGCAACACTCCAGCCAATAAGAAAATAACAAAATAAGAATAATAGTAATAACAACATGTGATTCATCACCAATGAACCCTAACAGACCAAAAATGATGGAATTCTTTTAGAATTTGATATCTACAATTTCTTGCAACAATTGGCATAAATACATAATACTAAAAAGATATTAAAATTTCAATTGTGTATTGTTCAAAAATGCACCGCAATTATAATAATCAACATAATGGCAAGACTCAATTCAGAAGGAACTAAATAATATATTACATGTTCCATGTAGAAAAAAAAAATTAAATAAAAACACATACAATTGCCAAAGTGGAGGACCGAACATGAAAATGGTGCCTGGCACAGATGCACCAAACCAAAAGACCAAAACATATCAGTTGTTATAAGCCTTGCAATAACTTTATTTGTACTCTTCTACTTGATGCTTGCGTTTTTTATGTTTATAATTACACAGAGGTAATATCTACGATCAGTTATTTACGATCCTGTATACAAATATTAGGCTTGGTAGACCATTATAGCAAAAAAGAGCTTGCAAGGTAGGAAATTTGCTGGAAAAAAAAGCTTAAAAATTCCATATCTCTAAAAAGAAGTGGAATTTGGCAAAATAATATTTCTTATAATACATTCAAATTACCATACATAGTTATGCCTAGCACTTATCTACACATTCTCATCTCATTCCAAAATTAAACTATAATGTTACAATTAAACATATAATCATCTCACGTTGCCACAAGCAACATAATCATCCCACATTGCATCAGTGATACTATCCTTAAATTGGCCCATCGCTCTCTTCGATGCATCTGACGTTTCCAGTACATACCTTTTGGTCGTTGAGCTTGTTGATGCTCCAATATCGTCACTACCTTCACTATTGGACTCACTGCCTTCACCAACACTCTCTCCTATTGTTGTAAACAATTCATCACTCCGATTGTTCATGCGTATGAAATTGTGTAGAGCACAGCACACAACAATGATGTAACGCTGCCTAGTTTGCTTGAAGTTCTGCATTAAATTCAGAATGGGGAAATGGGCCTCTAGCACTCCAAAAGAGCGCTCAATAACCATCCGCAAAGACGAGTGCCTATAATTGTACAACTCTTTCTTTGATGTTGGCCGTCTACCACTTGAGTGGTACTCTTGAGCATGGTACCTAGTTGACTTATGTGGGGGCAAAAAACTAGTGCCAATTGGTAGGCCCGAATCCACCAAGTAGTACGACCCTACACACACACACAACCAGCCAGTACGCAATTATGTTGTTCATAAACTTACTACTTACAATGGAGGATAAAATAACTTTCGTTTAAGTCACAATAATGGATAGTACCTATTGGTGGCCATGGGAATCCATGCTTCTGATCATTGATTGCTTCTTCGAGCACCCTTGAGTCGTTCACATTGCCCTCCCACCCAGCATGGATATAAGTGAACTACATGTCCATGTTACAAACACATAGCACATTAGTTGTTATAGTGCTCTTGCGGCTCCTATGTGCTTGAGTCGCATTTGCAGGAGGTCGGGCACTCACATGCGTTCCATCAATTGCTCCTACACATCTCTACACATGAAAGTCTTCATTAATCTGCTCAAGCAAATAACAAATATCATGGTATTTTACCAACGTGCGAAGTCAGTCAAGTAAGGGAATTTTTTGTAACTCAAACCATGGCCAGTACTTGTTGACTTGAAGGTGTTTAGGGAGGCCCGTGACATTCCGATCAGGTTTAATTAAATGCTTCGCGTATGCATGGACAGCCCGCAACGTGCGACGAAAATGCCTAGACACAGTTTCTGTTAAGTTCTGAAACATGTTTGCAACACATCTAAAGCGGGTGTTGTGTCCAAGTATGTACAATAACATGGCCACGGCCTGAGTGGCATTCACGCCACCCTGTTCATCCCTCAAGTAACCATGTCAAGCTAACTCGTCCACTAAATGGTCTAGTAACTCAGGTATCATGCGGAACATCTCGTAACACTTAGCTGGATTACCTTCAGTGATTTCGTCCATATATGCACTGCCAGTCAACGCACTTGTACGCATTGGTTGTTTATCGAAATGCCGATGCATGTACGCATACAACTCCCCGACTATAGGATTCACTAAATTAAACTCTACTTCGTCATAATGTTCGAACTCTGAATCAATCCAGTCATCGTCATTGTCTTCACAAGCATCGCTGGAACTAACATTGTTGAAGTACGCATCATCGAAGTCATACTTATGGAATGCATGTGACTAGTCATTTCCAGACGCCATAACTGACATACACATCAGCACAAAACACACTATTGAGGTAGGTTATGTAAAGAAGGATAGAGAAATAAGTTATGTTAAGAGAGATATAAAAATGGGTTACATAAAGAGAGATATAACAGTAAATAATAATTCTCAATAGTCACCGTTACAAACGCAAAATAATAATCCAAAATACATGGCATAATATAACATTAGAAAACCATACAAATATCCCAAGTTCATAGCAAACATAAACCAAAGTACTAAACAAAATAGCTTATACATAATGCAACACTGTTCTCCATACTACCCAAATACAACTACATGTAAGTACTACACAATAAGCAAATAAATATATCAATCCTCCTCCGGGATTAGAATGTCCTCTATCCAAGTCCTCCTCCTATGCGCCGTCATACCCATATTATCCTTCTACTGCAAAGCCATTGAGACCTTGACATAGGCCTTGTTATTCAAATCCTCATACTTATTAAGCACGTCAATTTCCTTGGCAAGTGAACAAGGATCACCCCCTACGGTGGATTGACCAAATTGCTCAGATGTACTGCTAGACCTGCCAAGTTTACCACTATACTTGTCCCTCGTCATTGTGGTGTACTCCTTGAGAGCCACAGTCATGTCACTTACCCTATCCACTTTCTTCTTCACCTTCTTACCCTTGCCACTTGCATCTTGCACAGGACGCTTTTCCGATTGTTGGGTTACCTCCTCAACCTCATCACCCTCCACAGTGTGTGCAAAACTCTCAAAGTTAGGGGTGTAACAGTCATCATCAAAATGGATGGGTGCATCTGCATTGGCATTGGCATTGGCAAGCTCTTCCTCTAGGGCACACTCCTAGTCACTAGTCAAGGGAGGAGTGTTTGAGGAGATCTGCAGGTTCCCAGTCGCAGTACTATGGGCGAAAAACTGATGCAACTTCTCATAGTCTGGGCATCCTTGTTTCCTTAAGTTAGCTGCCTGACGATTGTTCTGCAATGTTTACAAGAATAACATTAGCACCCTAAACGCAGTAGTTCATATATTACCAATTATTACCAATTTGGAGGCAACAACCATAAATGAATAAGGGCAAATACTAATATGCAAAGAAAAGAAAAAAAAAACAAAAACAAAAATGCAGCAGTTCATATATTACCAATTTGGATGCAAATTGCAGAAATAAATAAAGGCAAATACTAATATACAAAGAAAAAAAAAACACGAACAGTTCATATGTTACAAAGTTAGAGGCAAATTGCAGAAATAAAGAAGGGCCATACCACAATCACATTCGCCCACACCTCGTCAGGACCAGTCACTGTTTGGGTCTGCTCATCCCACCCCAACCCTGTGTGTCTTAACAACTGGCTCCACTTGCGTTGTTTAAGTCGGAGCCTATTGTGCTTCTGAACAACTTTCTTTGAGGGAAAGTTTTTCCTGGTCCTTTGGTTAAGTTCGGCTGTAATTAATGCCCATATAGGACCCTTGAACACACCATTCTCCATATTACCCTTACCTTGTTCCTCCAACATGATCTCAATAAAAACATGTTCTACGTGAGAAGGCCACATTTTGTCATCCGCATGTTGTGACTCATGTGCCATCTATTTGAAATATCTCACGTGGTAAGCTCATGACAGATTCAATAATAATTGCAATAATTGATATATAGGACTATAGGATTCATGTGCCATGTAGGTTTAGTTATCTCCATATTTCCAATAATTGAAAAACATTACACCGTTAAATCAACACTCATTCGAAAAAATGAAAGAAAATAATGTAAGAAACAGTGGTAATATATAAGAAACAGTGCTAATATATAAATCCTTCATCGAGGTTTACGACATTTACACAGTGACCACATATACAAAAATGGAAGATCAACGCAATGAGTTAGTAAACTTCATAAGTGGTCACAAATACAACTGGGTTAGTGCATGGTTAAGTACAGGTTAATCCATAAGAAACTACACTACTAAACATAATGGGAACAAAATATGTCAGCAGTATATCAAAAGGGACATGCACTAAATTGCGTCACCTACGCATCCGTCTCTTACTGAGGCGGGTCATCCTCCAATTGGTTAGGAGAGGCCACAGGGGGAATGTTGCCCCAATGACCAAACCTGGGGACCCTCAAGTCATTTGTAAGAATGCTCTATCAAATTTTCTTGAACATCCTAATCACCCTCCTCTTATTAAAGGTCTTACCAGTGCAGGCATTGAGAGTGCCCGTGATGTTCTCCCAGGCTTGGTCATTGGCAAAGTAAGGAACGAGATTCCCAAGCACATATTAGGCAAATACAATGTTACACAATTCATCCACGGAGTTGTCATCCCAGGTTCTCAGCTCAGCAGCCATCTTAAAGAACAACACACACATCTCACACACAATCATATCACAAGTACAATAAAAAAATCCCAGTATTTTTAGAGGAACAACTATTGAGCATAGGATCCATATTAATATGTATATACTAAAGCAATGACATGTACTAATCCAAAAGTCATCAATAATCAGTAGGTTCTTCAATAAGCAGTAGGTTCATAAATACAACACTGTATAAACAGTATTAATCCTTCCAAACCTATACTTGGTAAATTTATATTCTAACACAAGTCAACAATTCATATAAGATGCAAAGGTTCATCCATTTACTAAAAGTCAACTTGGAGGAGTGAAATGTCATCAATAATCATACAAATAGATGGATTGCAGTGAAGAGCAAATGCAACCACCCAACCATTATATTAGGGATATAAAACCTTAATGTATGCTAGAATACTGAGGCAAATTTCATTGGCCAATAAATGTGGGAAATCAGTAGATGCAATTGAAACATGTTATGTTTTTAAATTTAGTAACAGTCTCTGTCAAAGTTCTAAGTGTCAATAAGCAGGTGATCTAGTTAACTTGGTAGCTGTAACTGTCAATAAGCTCTAAGTGTTAATAAGCAAGTGTCAACAAATATTTTGAAACAACAATTGAAGTCCACGGCCACAAAATGTAACATCTAGATCACCTTAGAACATCACCCAAAAAAGAAAAAAATTTCATTTTATCCGTTTCCTTTTCTTTTGTTTTCCCTGAAAAATATGCATGTATACACTACAAGTTTTCTCAGTAAAACAAGTTCTCCACTGTTTTTGAACCAACATGTGAAGTCCACAGCCACACAATGTAAGATCTAGATCTGCTCAGAACATCACCCATAAATATAAAAACATACCCATTAATATATATATACACACACACACAAAAGAGAAGATCAACATGTTAATAAAAAAAAAAAAAAAAAAACAGAGGATGGTGGCTAAATAGATCTAAAAAACCCATCTGTTCCTCAATACAATCTGTTAATGGAGTCATGAAGGATGGAGAAGGCTAATCCATTCACCCCCTCAATAACTTCTCAACACCCTCAACCCGAAGAAACAAAACCCAAACACCAAAAAAAGAAAAAAAAATACAGCGAAGCTTCCAAATCATGACAGAGGATAAATAGATGTAAAAAATGTGAAATTTTTGAAGCTATTACCAAGAAATCAGATGAAAAATGCAGTGAAATGTGTGGGTGAAAATACCTTTCGAGGAAGAGGGAAGAGTTCAGGTTACAGATCGGTGTAGCGGCGCGTTAGTTTCAATGTGACCATGACCGTTGGCTGAGCTCCGATCGCTGATCTTGCGTGAGGAGGTGAGGGCAAGTTTAGGGAGAGCCAAGGTGCGGAATGGAGATGAGAGTGATCTGGAGATGAAAGATGGTATGATTGAAGAGAGCTGTTGAACGTGATCCATGAAAAGGCGCGCCTGATTTGATGTTTCTCTAACTGTGGGACCCTCAGATGCTGTGTAATTACAAATTTGCCACTGAAAACAGAGTTTTGGAAATTGAAAACACCCAAAATGTATTTACAGTTTCCATAACTCATAACTCAAAAATCAGAGAATTGAGTGATGGAAACAAAAACAAGAAACAAATCCAAACAAGCATTTTTTTCATGGGTCCCACTTATTTTGAGTTATGAGTGATGAAAACAGAGTTATAAGCGATAGAAAACACAAAACCAAACAGCCTCTAAATGTTCACCCTGTTACCTTTCCCATTTTGATATGGCCGAAAGAATGTCCATGATGGAGGGGACATAGCCATCATCGTTGTTATGCACCGAAAGCTTCTTCTTGTTGCCTTGGTCGCCTCGTAAAGATATTTGGAAAAATTATTTGACTATAATAATAAAGCATCTTGAATGAATTTTATTCATAGTTAACGCACATGGGTTTATGTATAGTTGTGATGGGATTGTTCAAAGTTTACATTCACTACAACAAAATGTATTTTCAGTGACGAAAAAATTCGTCACTAAAAGTCCAGTTTTTCGTCACTAAGAACCTTTAGTGACGAAATCGGACTTTTAGTGACGAAACTCATTTCGTTGCTGAAACCCCGTCACTAAAAGTCCTGGTGACGAAAAATTTCGTCACTAAAAGTCCGATTTGATTTTTTTTTTTTTTAACTTTTAGTGACGAAAACCTTTCGTCACTAAATGTTTTCCTCACTAAAAACACCATTCAGTGACGAAATTATATCGTCACTAAAAACACTTTAGTTTATTAAATCATATTTAGTGACGAATAATTTCCTCACTAAAACTATTTTCGGGTACATATAGTGACGAAAAAGTTCGTCACTAAAACTATTTTTAAGAAAATCCATGCACATACAGTGACGAAAATTTTCGTCACTAAAACCATTTCTTACAAAATTTTACTACATGTAGTGACGAAATATTTCGTCACTAAAACTTATTTTTTGTTTTTATTTTTTTCATAGCTTTGATATTAACTTGTAATCTGTTATTACATTACTAAGACCTCACATTTGAATAATACATTTATTTCAACAACACATTTATAAAAAAAGATCCATACATGCTACAAGTAAAAAATAAAACAAGTATCTAATTCAAACTCCTTCCATATAATAATTGTTTGCAACATATACAATAACTCAATATGTAATTGTTTGCAACATATACAATAACGGAAGATGTCCTCATATGTCTTCAAGTAATTCCATAAGTAAATCTCCTAATAGCCACCAATAAAAAATCTGCACAAATATAAAAACAATGCCACATTAAAATCGTAAAGTAAAAACATTAATTATGTTATATGAAACATTTCTAACAATGCATTAAGAGTAGTCACACCATGTAATGTGGGTCAATTGCTAAAAGAAAGTACTAACCAAAAGATGTTTTAACTTGAAGTTGAACCACCCCCATAGGTAAGAGCGTCATCATAACCATTCCTCCTTAAAAAGTTAAGAATATTCTTTTGGACCTCTTCTTGCTTAGCTCGTCCCTCTTGATCCCTAGCTCGAGCCTCTTGGTCTCTAGCTCGCTCCTCTTGATCCCTAACTCTCGCCTCTTTGAGCTCAATGATCTCATTTTCTAACCGTTGAATATACTCCACCAAGGAATTAGATGAGGCCTTGGTTACTAGAGAAGAGGAAGGTCTCATGCCAAGTCCTTTCACAATACTGGACTTCTTCTTAAAAACCAAGTTTGAGATCTCCTCTTGTGTAAGGGGAATTGCATTAGGATCTTGACAATGATCCTCTTGCACTTTGAGAATATTTTCCTATCATTTGAAAAGAGAAAGAAACAAACAATCACAACATTAATTATACATATGTTATAGCTTTACAAACATGATAGGGATGGAATGATATACATACATATGTCGCTTCATCCTCATGGTGTATCCACATATTTGTATTTGGATTGAAATGAACATCTTTGAAGATTTTTGCCAATTCAGGAACTTGACCGTCATTACTATTTGTCTGATTAATTAACATTCAAGTGTTAGATAAATATACTTAATTAATCACAACATGTAATACACTAAAGTTTAAGAAAATAAAAAAACACGCACCTCCTCATCAACCCTAACAGTAAGTGCCTTTGTCCCATATCTATGTTTGCCTGAAGTTTTCTTCCTATTTTCAGAGTTCTTTTTTGATTTTTTCTAATAAACAACATTCAAGATATTTATTAGATCATGAATAAAACAGTATACATTTAGTTATCTAAGTATTAATCTAATTAGTTTACAACATAATATAGTAAACATTGAATAATAACAATATATGTATAAATAATTTACCAGCCAATCCTCATTGGTCCATCTCCCATCAATGAGTTCAGTCCACAGCTCAATTTTGGCATTCTTTGACGGGTGGCTTCTTGCATAGTCAACACCATGAGATTGTACGAGCTTTTTATAAGCTTGATGCAACTTGTGAGAGCTAGAACTCAATAATCTTCCACATTTTGTATTTAATGTTTTCGTTACCAAATTGGAATCCGCTTGTAGCTCAAACTGATCCTGTAAAATGAAGTATATATGTATTATAAAAATACTATTATTTGAATTTAATATGCTTAGTTACAACAAAGACGAGTTAGATGTTATCAATGTAAATTTACCGCGATATTTTGAAGCACCACATCTCTAGTAGCAGCATCAACATTTTTCCAATTTTTCACGTTGTAACTGGACAAATTACTTCGCACTTGTAAGCCAATTTGATTGACAAGCTTACATGCATTCTTCCCAACAGGAGCATCAAAGTTAAATTTATAAGTACTTCAGTCTTAAAAATGATCCTCTCATAATAAAAAGAAGCGAAGGCACCAGGCTAGGAGTGATCAATCACTAGTTTTTGCCAAAGGGACACTTACTGTTGAAATGCTTTCCTGCAAAAAAGAAACAAAATTGAAAATTGAGGAAAACAGAAAGTTTCTAAACAAATAACATTCAAAGACAGTGCACAAGAATTATATATAGGACTATAGGAGGTGTGCAAATAACATTCAAAGAAAAATTAGAGCTAAAAGATAAGAAAATTGAAGAGCTGGTAGATGATGATGATGAAAATGATAAATTATGTTACAAGTTTGTCAATTTTGTCCAAATAATTCTCCATTTAGACTTCCAATGTGAATATGAACGCATAATTAGTTAACCCTCTTAAACAAAATGAATCAAGATCTATATGATGTAAGCACATGATTATTGGAAGAGTTTATTTTTTATTTTGTAACTTTTGGAAATTATTATATGCTTTTATTTCCTTATTTTTGAGTATTTTTTAAGAGTGTTTTGGTATATAGTATGATATTAAGTAGAATCTGTTTAGTAGAATTTTTACTTGAAAACTAGCCAAGTTTTCTAAAACCATTAAAACAGTGGCCACATTGCAAAATGAAAATCATCACATTCATCCACTACCAAAAAAATTTCAATGTTTTGTTTCCTTTCGTTTCATGGTGGATTCCAAACCTCAAATAAAATTTATCACTCCCTAAATGTTTCATTTAATGTTCTACATCAACTGCATCTTATCACAGTTTTCTTTCCTTATAAAGTAATAATAGTTATAAATGGAAAAGAAAAAAATCAGATACATAATCTTGCCCCTTTGGGTGGGTGAGACAAATTAAAGATTTTTATTTTCAAATCTACACCTTAGGAATTTAAGGTATTCTAGGGAATAGTGGTCTACCATATTGGGTGACAAAAAGTTTAATTAAGGTGGCATATCATAAAACTTTTTATAGTTTTTCTAAAGGCAAAGATTCACATATTCTCTTTTTGAATTTTGATAATTGTAATAGGCTAAAACTTATTGCACACACTTTTGTACACACGCAAAAAACAATTTCATACACAAATTTACTGTTTTTTGCGTGTGTACTGACTATGTGAAAGTGTCTGTCTAATTAACATTGCCCATTGTAATAACAGAGGAATATAAAAAACCTTGCTATGCTTATGAGTAAGCTGGACTCCCACAGGAGCATTGTCATCCTCGTACTGATAATCTGAGGAAACATGGAATCTAAACTTGCTATGTTTAGATTCTTTGCACATAAATTCCACTAATCCTATCCAAATTTCTTCATTTTCCTTCATTTTCTCAATAACCAAACAGAGAATTAACCTCAACCTTTCACTATCACAAATTCACCAATCCCATTCAAACTTCTTAGTATCAAAACAAGTAATAAAGGTCCAAACAGAACAAATAACAATTCACGCACTTAATCCCTTACCATTGCCAACATAAATTCACTAATCCTATCCAAATTTCTTTAAAAAAAAATTCCTAAAAACTCAAAAATCTAACCTTTTCCTTTATTTTCTCAATAACCAAACAGAGAGTTAACCCCAACCTTTCACTAACACAAATTCACCAATCCCATCCAAACTTCTTAGTATCAAAACAAGTAAATAAAGGTCCAAACAGAACACAGAACAACAATTCGTGTAATTAATTTTCCCATTAAGATATGAAGACCCTCCAGGAAAAGAAACAAAAAACAAAACCCATTCCCACATTTTGAACCCAAAAAATCTAAACTTGGAAATGAACAAAAACTAAAACCAAGTCCAAACATAGTAAGCAATGTTTCCAAAATTTCCATAACTACTCTTCCTATTGTTTCACTCACTCTTCACAGAAGGAAAAATTAACAATAAAAATTAACGCGCGAACTGAAATAAAAAAAAATAAAAAAATACCGTCGCGAACTGAAGCGTCGCCGGATGGGAGCTGAAGCGTCGCGATTAGGGGCTGAATCGTCGCGATTGGGAGCTGAATCGTCGCGATTGCGCTGGTGAGATGAAGCGCCGCGATCTGGAGATAAAGCGTCGCCGGCGTCGCAATCGTCGAGAACCGTCGCCGATCTAGACACGAAATCGCGACGTCAGAAGCTGAACCGTCGCCGATCTGGACACGAATCGCGACGTCAGAAGCTGAACCGTCGCCGATCTGGACACGAAATCGCGATGAATGGGTTTGAACCGTCGCCGATCTGGGTCGTCGCCGATCTGGAGATGAACTGTCGCCGATCTGGAGATGAACCATCGCGACGAATGGGTTTTAACCGTCGCCGATCTCTGAACCGTCGCCGATGGGCTTCATCTTTGTCTTTTGGCTTTTAGGAGATACTGGTATTCAGTAAGTAGAGAGAGTATAGAACTATAGATGAGGAACAAGTATTCAGTAAGTAGAGAGTATAAAACTATAGATGGGCTTTTGGCTTTAGCGACAAACTTTTTCTGTCGCTAATGCCAACTTTGTCGTCGCTAAAGGTATCAGGTTTTTTTGTTTTCAGTGACGAATGTCAATTTCGTCACTATAGAACCAAGGCTTTGTTAAGGTTTTTAGTGACGAAATTCATATTTCGTCACTAAAGCATACTTTTAGTAACGAATTGTGATTTCGTCACTAAAAACATGTAAGTGCAAAACCTACAGTGACGAAATATTTCGTCACTAAAAGTTTCAACTTTTAGTGACGAAATATTTCGTCACTGTATATTAATTAAACTCGCGCCAAAGTTTCCCTCCCCTGGCGCCCCTTTTTCAGATCACAATAGTGACGAAATTTATTTTTCGTCACTAAATGTTAATTTTTTTTTCATTATTAGTGACGAAATGCATATTTCGTCACTAAAGCTGTATTTTTAGCGACGAAAAATATTTCCTCACTAATTTTCGTCACTAAAAATACATTTTGTTGTAGTGATTCAAACCAGGGAATTGAAGGAGACGACACCCCTGTATTTTTAAGATACACAGTTTGTAATAAGGGTTTACTAGATGATGAAGCAAAAATGTTCGTCAGTAACAATAAGAATCAAGCTCAGACGGAATCAAACCTGTGCTTCGTCTTCCGACGATCGAAGGGTGACGGCGCAATCTGTCAGAGTGGACACCGGTGTGGTGCCTGCCAAAGCACCTCCGATGCTTAAGTTAGCTTTTTAGAATTGCTGCAAAAAGGAATTGAAAGTAAAGAAAGTGCTGGTTTTTTTTATGTAATCGTACCTCTGGCCGGTGTTTTTGGTTGGTTTATATATGTTCCTTTTGCTTCTTAACCGTTGTGACAGTTATTGTGGTTTTAATGCTGCCTTCAGTTACGCCTTTTGGTTTATGGCGGGGCTTTAATTCGTCCAACGGGCTGTACAGCTGTTCTTACCCAGCCTGGGCATTTATTGGCGGTAATGAATATTCCTGCTGCTTTATCCTCGTCTTCGTCGTTCGTGATATATCCGTCAGTGATGTTTTTGTCGTCATTACTTGCTTCGTCAGTCCCGTCAGTTGCCCCCGGATTCCTTGGTCGTCATGACATGTCGTGGCGATCAGGGAAGGTGAAAAGTTGGCGGGTGATTCTTGGAGTTTCGTGCCGCAATAAATGCGCAGTGGTGGCGTTGTTCTGATCGTGGCCACGTGTCGTGCTTTGGTTGGTGGTGATTAATGTTTCCATCATTTGCCTCTTCGTTTTTCCCGCTGTTTTAATTTCTGTGCTATTTAACTTCCCTTTCTTTGTTCTTTGTTTTTTTTCAAAAATATTTCTGTTGCTCTGTGTTTCTTCTACTTTTCCCTGCAAATTCTTCTCCGGCGATCTTTCATTTTCAGACCGGTACGTTGCGTGGTGGTACGGCGAAGTCTGGGCTTTCGAGGTATTTGTATTTTCTCAATCTTTGGCTTTGTTTTCCCTTTCTGTGACTTTTCTGATTTTTGTTCCTCTTTCCCCTTTCCCCCTTTTTCCTTTTTGTGGGGGGTTTTATTCTGCCCATGTTGTTTTTAGATTTTGATGGTTAGTGGCTCTGAGGTTAGGACAGCTTGCCCCTCGATTTCCTTCTTGTTTGCACGTTTGGGGGGTTTTGTAAGTAGCTCTCTGCACCTAGGTGGCTTTATTTGTGAGGGTAACGGTCTAGAATTGGTGTTGGCTGACTTGCTGTCTTTGCTTCGTCAGTCCGTGGATTGGTATAGGGGTAAAGAAAGGGTGCTAGGAACTATGTCTGACGTTAGGTCGAGCGAATTAGATACTGGGCTTTCGTCCAGCGACGACCCAGTGGGAGGAGATACGGCCATTTCGAGTCTTAGAGAAGTTAGGGCTTTTCACGCCCTTGGGGAGGAGTGTGGTCTCGACGCTGAAACCCTAGGGAGGTTTAGAGATAGGTTTCAATTTCCCGAACGGGTGAGGGTTCGTTTACCGGGAGTGAATGACCGGGCATGTAGCTTCTTCCCAGGGGAGGTTTGTTTCTATGAGGCGGCCTTCTTGTGTGGTTTGAGATTTCCCGTCCATCCTTTTTTGATGGAGATGTTGGATTTCTTCGGCATAGCTCCTGGACAGCTTATGCCTAATTCCTGGAGGATCGTGGTGAGTTGTATGGGTATCTGGATGGCGGCCGTGGACGGCAATATGCTCAAAGTGGACGAGCTTGTCCATTTGTACCAGCTAAAATCGTCTAGAGAATATGGGTACTATGAGTTAGTGCCTTGGGAGAGAAAAAATAGGATTATCAAGGGCTTGCCTTCATCTTTCAGGTACTGGAAGTCCCGATTTTTCTTTGTGTCGGGTGACGATTTTGAGACCTCCTCGAGTGAGATTTGGGGTGATCTCCCGAGGTTACGCCGTCAGTGGGGAAACCCGTCATTAGGTGCGTCAATGTCTATCTTCGTCCGTTGAGTTTTTTTTTTTTTTTTATTTGCTCCCTGTTGCTACTGACGACGTTTTCGTTGATCATTGTTTTTTTTTTTTTTTTAGTGACGAAACGGCCAAAGTTGAAGAGTCGATACAAGGAGAGAGTGAGAAAAGCCATTGAGTACGCGCAGACGATCGAGGATTGGGACGATCTTGTGTGTCCCAGAACTCTGGCTTTCTACTGTTTGGGACCAGAGCCTTCCCCCTTTGTTCTTCGCAACATCGAGATCGAAGAAAAGAAAAGTAAGTATTTGATTCGTGAGTAGAGACTGTTCTTCTTTGTCTTCGTTTATATCGTCATTATATATATATATATATATATATATATTTTTTTTTCAGAGATGACTACGAGATTTAACAAGGATTTGTACGCCAAGATCAAATCGA
This sequence comes from Castanopsis chinensis, assembly GCA_032878915.1. Lineage (NCBI taxonomy): Eukaryota > Viridiplantae > Streptophyta > Magnoliopsida > Fagales > Fagaceae > Castanopsis > Castanopsis chinensis. The sequence goes on from JAVQMG010000059.1 coordinate 543,312, forward strand.
AGAAGAACGAGCCTCTGTCACACTTGGGGAAAAAGGGAGTTCGAGTAAAAGATTCTTCCGCTTCGCCCGCGACTCAAGTTACCCCAGTCACTTCTGGGGTGGAGGTGACGAGGACAGTCTCCCCTTCCACGTCGATCGAGGAGCTTCCTACTCCCGTTTCCAAGAGGCCATGCTTGGAGACGACGAAGGATAAGGTTGCTTCTTCCTCGTCTACCATCTGGGACGATGAGAGTCTGGCGGTGAAGAGGGCGCATGGAGCCGTGGCTGTAGGTGATTTAAAGGTTCTTACCGGAGTGCCTTTCAACAGTATTGCGAGCCGTCATATGCAGAAGATTGTTCAGGTAAAAATCTTAAGGCAAGGTGGTTTTGAGACTCTTTCTGAAGCTTCACGTGCTGACGGCCTTTTGTTTCAAGTGTTGGGGGAAAGTTTGCACATTACCTCGGAGTACTTAGCTCAAGAAGCGAAGGCTGCCTCCCTTGCATCGAGAGTGGAGATCCTGGAAGCCGAGAACTCCGATTTGAAGAAGGACCTGATTCAATCAATGGGGGAAGCCAACGAGTTGAAGGAGCAGATGAAGGTTCTGAATGACGACCTGAGGGTTGAGCGTCAATTAACTATGGAGAAGGACGAGAAACTCCTGGCGTCTAAAGAAAAATTGAAGACCATAGCGGCTCGGTCCGTTGAGGCGTTCCAGACCACGGACGAGTACAACACTGTCCTGCTTAGTTGGTACTTCAAAGGATTCGAGCTGCTGAGGAGGTTCCTCGTCAAGCACCCTTCGGGGGTGGATTTGGAGAATCTTGATTTTGAGGAGATTGACCAAGAGATGGCTATGGACGAGGCTGCTCAGTCTTCTTCTGGTCAACCTGGTGCTTCAGAGGACGCCTTAGCCAACGAACCTGCTCCTGATGGTGCTGCTCCTTCTGCTGATCAAGATTGTCCTGTTGCTTAAAAAAAAATCTTTTGTTTTCGTTTTTTTTTTTTTTTTTAGCTCCATTGCTGAAGCAATTTGTCTTTTTTGAACAATTTTTGTGGAATGGCTTGGCCCAGTGTTTGTGGGTCTGGAAACAATGGAATTTGCCCTCGGTTTTTGGGCTTTAATTGCATGCACTAGTTTTCCTTTTGCACCTTTGTAACATAGCCATCTTCAACGTTTCCTTTATCAGTGATGTTTTCTTCTTGCACTTTCCTTTTGATCTTGTTACTTAGAAAAATTTGAGACTCAGTCTTTTTGAACCGTTAGTAACTTACATCCGTCAAGGCGGAATCCTGTTACTTAGGAAAATTTTTGAGATTCAATGTCTCTTTAAATCGTCAGTAACTTACATCCGTCAAGGCGGAATCTTGTTACTTAGGAAAAATTTTTGAGATTCAATGTCTCTTAAAATCGTCAGTAACTTACATCCGTCAAGGCGGAATCTTGTTACTTAGAAAAATTTTTGAGATTCAATGTCTCTTAAAATCGTCAGTAACTTACATCCGTCAAGGCGGAATCTTGTTACTTAGGAAAATTTTTGAGATTCAATGTCTCTTCAAATCGTCAGTAACTTACATCCGTCAAGGCGGAATCTTGGTACTTAGGAAAATTTGTGAGATTGGGAGGAAAAAATCCCAAGTAATTAAGACCTGTGGACGCAGAAGTATTAGTAAATAATGAAATTTCTTTATTAAATCTGAACATATCCATTGGTTACATTCATTGGTGGTACTTCTTCAAATGTTCGACGTTCCAAGGTCGTGGAAGTTTCTGCCCATTCATGGCTTCTAGATGATAACTCCCTTGCCTGGAATATTGAGTAACTCGGTAGGGCCCTTCCCATGTGGGTCCTAGCTTCCCCTGTGTTGGTTCTTTTGTGGCCGTGCTGACTTTGCGTAAGACGAGGTCACCTACTTCAAATCGTCTAAGTTTCACTCTTTTGTTATAGTATTCTTCCATCTTCTGCTGGTACTTGGTCATCTTGCTGGAGGCTTGGTCTCTTACTTCGTCCAAGCAATCAAGGTTGATCCTGAGTTGATCGTCGTTATCTTCTTCCTGGAATGCCTCGCGCCTGAGGCTATTGATTCCCACTTCGACCAGTATCACGGCTTCAGTGCCATATGTGAGTCTGAAAGGTGTTTCCCCCGTCGGGGTTCTTGCCGTGGTCCTATAAGCCCACAACACATTTGGGAGTTCGTTTGGCCAGGCACCCTTCGCATCATCCAGCTTTGTTTTTATGATCTTTAGCAACGTCCGGTTCGTCACCTCCGTTTGCCCATTGGCCTGCGGGTGTCCTGGAGACGAGAACTTGTTTCTGATACCCAATCCTGAGCAGAAGTCCTTGAAGGCTTGGCTGTCAAACTGCCGTCCATTATCTGATATGATCGTCATTGGTATCCCGAACCTGCAGACTATATTTCTCCAAACGAAGCTCTGGATTCGTGCTTCGGTGATGGTTGCCACTGCCTCTGCTTCCACCCATTTTGTGAAGTAGTCAATCGCGACCAATAAGAATTTTACCTACCCTTTTCCTACTGGCAGTGGGCCGACGATGTCAATTCCCCATTGAGCGAACGGCCAGGGGGAGGATACGGTCGTCATCTTCTCCGCTGGAAGCCGTTGGACGTTCCCGAACCTTTGACACTTGTCGCATTTCTTGACGAAGTTTACTGCGTCCACCTGCATGGTTGGCCAGAAATAACCTGTTCTAATAATTTTGCTTACCAGGGATCTCGGGCCAGCATGATTTCCGCAAACTCCTTCATGAACTTCCCTCAGGATGTACTTGGCTTCGTTTTCGTCAACACACTTCAAGTAGGGCATGGAAAAGCCCCTTTTGTATAAGGTGTCGTTTAAGATCGTGAATCTGGCCGCTCTTTTTCCAACCTTCTTCGCCTCGTCTGCGTCTTGGGGGAGATATCCGTCCTGCAAAAAAGACATAATAGGCGTGATCCAGCTGTTCGTACCTTGGATCTGGAACGCGGACACTTCTTCAATACTGGGATGCTTCTGGACTTGAATCATAAACTTGCCCCTTGACGGCCACTCGTCTGACGATGATATTTTTGAAATCTCGTCTGCTACGATGTTCTGGTCTCGAGGGATCTGTTCAATCCTGACTGCATCGAACTCTTGGATAAGGCGTTTCGCCAGCCTGAGGTATTTTTGCATCCTGTCCTCTTTTGCCTCGTATTCTCCTTTTATCTGTTCAGTTACCAGTTTTGAATCACTTTGAACTAGTAGGTTCTTGGCCCCGAGGGCTTTTCCGAGCCGTAGTCCCGTCAATATTCCTTCGTATTCGGCTTCATTGTTGGTGGCTGAGAATCGTAGCTGGACACCGTACTTAAGCACTTCTCCGTCAGGGGTGGTTATGACGACCCCTACACCACCCCTCCTTTGAGTTGAGGATCCGTCAGTTTGAATCGTCCATCTACCTTCGTCCGTAATTTGGCTATCTTCATTTGCAAAGGTGAATTCGGCCACGAAGTCTGCCAGTACCTGCGCTTTGATGGCCGTCCTGGGATGGTACTCGATGTCAAATTGGCTAAGCTCGATGGCCCACTGGATCATCCTCCCGGCTGCCTCGGGTCGGTTCATGGACTTTTTGATTGGTTGATCAGTCATGACCAGGATTGGGCTCGCCTGGAAGTATTGCCTGAGTTTACGTGAGGCCACTATTAGCGCGAACACGATCTTCTCGATCATCGGGTATCTATACTCAGCTCCTTGGAAGGCCTGACTCACGTAGTAAACTGGCAGCTGCTTCTTACCCTCTTCACGAATTAGGGCCGCACTTACGTCCGTGACTGATACCGCCAGGTACAGCTGTAAAGGCTCTCCTTCTCTTGTCGGGCTTAAGAGAGGTGGATTACTCAGATAACGTTTAAGCTCTTGAAACGCCTTCTCACACTCGTCAGTCCAGACGAAAGCTTTTTTCAAAGTTTTGAAGAAAGGGTGACATTTGGCCGTTGCTCGGGAGACGAACCTATTCAGCGCCGCTATCCTTCCTGTTAGCTTCTGGACTTCTTAAACCGTCTTTGGCGATTCCATGTTGATAATGGCACGAACCTTCTCCGGATTAGCTTCTATCCCCCTCTGGGAAACCATGAACCCTAAGAACTTCCCCGAGGCTACCCTAAATGCGCATTTACCTGGGTTTAATTTCATTTTGTACTGCCTGAGAGTGGTGAACGTTTCCTCCAAATCTTCGAGATGAGAAAGTTCTTCTTTGCTCTTGACGAGCATGTCGTCCACATACACTTCCATGTTCCTGCCAATTTGATTCTTGAACATCTTGTTCACCAACCTCTGATAAGTGGCTCCGGCATTCTTCAGCCCGAAGGGCATCACCTTGTAGCAGTAGAGTCCTTAACTCGTAACGAAGGCAGTTTTTTCTTGATCTTCCTCTGCCATCTTTATCTGGTTGTACCCGGAGAAGGCGTCCATAAACGTCAGTAACTTATTTCCAGCCGTTGAATCTACTAGCTGATCTATCCTTGGTAGAGGAAAGCTATCCTTTGGGCATGCCTTGTTCAGATCCGTGAAGTCCACACACATTCTCCATGCTCCATTGGCTTTCTTTACTAAGACGATATTGGCAAGCCATTCCGGATAATGTACTTCTCGAATAAAGCCTGCTGCCAAGAGCTTGTTGACTTCGTCCGTCACTGCCTGGTCTCGTTCCGGAGCAAAGGTTCTTCGTCTCTGATGGACGGGCTTTTTCTCTGGGTTCACCCTCAATTCATGCTGGATGACTTCAGGGGATATGCCTGGCATGTCTTCGTGAGTCCAAGCGAAGATATCCAGGTTCTCTCGGAGTAATCGAATGAGCCTGGCCTTCATCTCCGGATTCAGCATTCTTCCTATCTTCGTCGTTTTAGTTACTTCCCCGACAGCTAATTCAACCGTTTCCAGTGCTTCATCCTTACATTCGCCATTCTCCTCCTTTTCCCCTTCTTTCTCTTCTATCACCCAAGTGTGGTTTTCCCGTGCAGCTAGTACGGCCTGGTAACATTCCCGAGCTAAAACTTGGTCTCCTCTTACTTCGCCGACCCCGTTGTCTGTCAGGAATTTTACTTTCAAACAATATGTAGACGTTGCCGCCCTCCATTTATTGAGTGTGGGTCTTCCAATGATTGCGTTGTAGGATGAAGGACAATCTACCACCAAGAAATCTAACTGACGGGTCAACTGCCTTGGATAGGTCCCGATCGTCACTGTCAACGTCACCATGCCCTTGGGATATACTCGATCCCCACTGAAGCTGACGAGGGGAAAGTCAAATGGGCGCAGTCTTTTTGGATCTAGTTTCAATTGCTGGAACGCGGGGAGGTAGATGATGTCAGCAGAGCTGCCGTTATCCACGAGGATCCTCTTGGTGTTGAACCCTTCTAGGGTTAACATTATGACCAAGGGATCATTGTGTGGTTGCTTCACCCCCCTTGCATCTGCCTCGTTGAAGCACATATCTTCGTCTGTCCTTCTTTGCTTGACTGGGGGGATCATGTGGACGCTGTTAATTTGCCTCTGGCATGCTTTCCTGAGAGACCTAAAAGATCCCCCCGAAAAGGGTCCTCCCGCAATGGTTGCTATCTCGCCTATCACATTCTGTGCTGGATGAGATCGACGGTCTTCATTGATTGACGATGATTCTTTCTGGTTTGTGTTTCCGTTCCTTGGTCCACGGTACTGTTCTTTCTTCACGTACTTCTGCAACTTGCCCTTCTTTATTAGTTCTTCAATTTGCTCTTTGAGATCGCGACAATCCTCTGTGTAGTGACCGTGATCCTTACGAAACCGGCAGTACTTGTTTTTGTCGCGAACGTTGGGCGACGAGTGCAATGGCCGTGGCCATTTCAAGTGGTGCTCGTCCTTAATCTGCGACAAAATCTTGTCAACGGGCATAATTAAAGGGGTAAATCTTACCGTTTGGAAGCCTTTGTCATTCCTGTTACTGTCTTTGAATTGACGATCACTTCGTTCTCTTTTCTGTCCTCTTCGCTCGTGATCTCTCATTCCAATGCCCCCCGGCTTTGCTGTATCCCTTATGGCTGCGAGCGCGTCTTCGGCATTCATGTACTTTTGTGCTTTTAAGAGGATCTCTGCCATTGTCCTGGGAGGACTCTTCGCAAGTGATGCCACGAGGTCCCGAGATCTTAATCCTGCCTTGAAAGCCGTCAGCTGCACTTTGTCGTCAGCTTCGTCCACTTCCAGGGTTTCCCGTGTGAAACGTTTTACATACGATCTTAACGTCTCCTTCTCTCCTTGCCTGATAGTGAGCAGGTAATCCGCTGGCCTCTTTGGACGTTGTCCCCCGATAAAATGCCTCAAGAAGGCACCGCTCAGTTGTTCAAAATTATCTACCGAAGATGACGGCAGCTTAGTGAACCATTCCCTGGCCGCTCCTTTTAGAGTCGTGGGGAAGGAGCGACATAATATTTCGTCAGGAGGTTGTTGGAGGCCTAGGGTGGTTTTGAATGTGTTGAGGTGATCTTGAGGATCCCTCAATCCGTCAAACGGCTCCAATTGGGGTAAACGGAATTTGGGCGGCACTGGACATTCAAGCACTGCTGTTGTGAAGGGCGAGTCTGTGGCTCTAATCATTCTATCCACACTCCGGTCTGTTTTCCCCTTGACAGCTCTCCGTAACTCGTCCATCTCTCTCCTCATTTCCTTGATAACATCTGAATTCTGCTCTTCAAAGGTTGTCGGTCTGAGAGTGCTGGCTCTTCTATGACTATTTCCTTCACCCTCTGGGTCGTCCCTGGACTGACTCTCTTTCTGTTGAATCTGCTGGAGCTGCATCTTCATCTCTTGATTCTGCCTGGTGAGTTCTTCCACAGTAGCCGCTAGGGCCTGGATTTGCTGGGTCAGGGGGGTAGGATCTAGATTGGATTCCATCTGACTGTAAAAGTTAGTGGGTACTGCCTCTTCAGGTACCAATACCAAAAGGTGGCCTTTCCCACAGACGGCGCCAAACTGATGAAGCAAAAATGTTCGTCAGTAACAATAAGAATCAAGCTCAGACGGAATCAAACCTGTGCTTCGTCTTCCGACGATCGAGGGGTGACGGCGCAATCTGTCAGAGTGGACACCGGTGTGGTGCCTGTCAAAGCACCTCCGATGCTTAAGTTAGCTTTTTAGAATTGCTGCAAAAAGGAATTGAAAGTAAAGAAAGTGCTGGTTTTTTTTATGTAATCGTACCTCTGGCCGGTGTTTTTGGTTGGTTTATATATGTTCCTTTTGCTTCTTAACCGTTGTGACAGTTATTGTGGTTTTAATGCTGCCTTCAGTTACGCCTTTTGGTTTATGGCGGGGCTTTAATTCGTCCAACGGGCTGTACAGCTGTTCTTACCCAGCCTGGGCATTTATTGGCGGTATTGAATATTCCTGCTGCTTTATCCTCGTCTTCGTCGTTCGTGATATATCCGTCAGTGATGTTTTTGTCGTCATTACTTGCTTCGTCAGTCCCGTCACTAGACAAGGTGACAATCAAATATTACACTTTGACAAGGTTGAATCACTTTGAGCGACATTAGAGACAATCCAAAGGTTAACTTTAACAGCCAAAATACCTTTTATGTCCCACCGTTATGTACCCAGTTACGTTCCAATCATGGGTTACTAAGTAAAATATTTAGCTTTCACGTCATTTCTTGTAGTGCGAGAAACATTTTTCCGGTGGTGGCTCCACTTTAGTATCATCTGTAAGGAAAAGAGAACCTCTGTGTGTCTCACCTTTTGAATGAATTCTTATTGATGGCATTGGAAATATTGTCCATAAGCATTAGCAACCATTGGGATCTTTCTGATGAGAAGCCTCACTTAAGAATCATTGAATCTGGCATTATGTTTGATTGATAAGGAGCGGGGTTAAAGGAGGGAAAGGAAGCAATGACTATTTTACTACATTCCCCCACCACACAATTTCGATTGAGAGTGGACGCAAACCAAAGGTTAATAGAATAATTACTGCATCTCATTCTGTAAGTCTTTTTCATTTACTTTCTCTCTTTACTCCTTTGAAGGTCAGCTAGACATTCACACGGACGGAAAGGTACTTTAATCTATCCCTGCTGATTTCCTTTTTAGTCACATCGTTTCTTTCCTGTCAACCAAAGTTTAGGCATAAATTTTGCTGGATTTTTTTTTTTGGGGGGGGTACTAGCCATATACTCTTGGCATGTTTCGGTAGATGATATGCACTTATGGGGAAAATTATTCAATATTTGGACTATAGCAATATGATATTCCTTATTTTCATATGAATGATAAATCCTACCATAAATTTAATTAGTAAGATTTATCATTTTTATCAGGGAATAAAGTATTACTTTGATATACTTTGAAAGTATAGAACAATCACTCTGAAAGAAATTTTAGTGCAAAAACAATTAGTGCTAGCTTCTTCTTGGCTAGAAGAGAGAGGAGGCTGCCTTATCGTAGTGTATGTAAGTTGTGTTCAGTAATTGGTCAATTAGCCATCTTTAAAGCTTATATGTATCCTTTCCATTTCAATTAAAATAGAGACAATCAATTTTGCAGTGATGATTTTACAGTAAACAATAGTGTGCCCAAAGTACATGCTGTGAGGATGAGTGATTGTTTTCTTAGAGGAGAACCCTTTAAAGGTTTGGGTCCTCATGAGAGTGGTTATCAACTAAATATTTGTTATAACAAATATTTAGTTGATAATTATCCTTTAGATCAAGAGTTTTACAATTGATTCACTACTTATTTTATTAAAAGAAAAAAAAATCATCCATGAAATATGTTTTTATTATATCACTTTAGAATTACATCAATGGAATTATGAAAAAGCTTACTTGACTTTAGTCCTAGATATAATCTAAGAAATGAAAAAATACAATGCTTTGCTCCTAAATATAATCTAAAAGATTAAAAAAAAAAAAAAAGGTATAACCTTTTGCTTTTTTATTACAATCTAGAATGAAAGTAAAATTAAGTTGATAAGGAATTGGTTTTCGAACTCAACACAACAAACTGATATTAGAAATTATAGGCCCCCCTCAATGGGATGACAGCAATTTAGCAATTTAATTTTCTTTCTTTATTTTTTTAATTTTTTCTTATGTTGGATCCCATTAATTGCTATGAAAGCAAAATTAAATTGCTCCAAATCCCATTGTTTTCTTTTCTTTTTTTTTTTCCTTGTTTTTATTATTTATCTATGAGATCCTTCTTAAATTATAATAGTAGGGACAGAGAAAGAACTTATGCTTTCGGGATTGGGGGGGATTGGGGCGGGAGGGGGAGTATGAAACAAAAACAAATTCATCTTTCAAAAACCAAAAAAATATATATATACTAAGATTCAAAAGTAAATTAATATATGATAATTAAAACTAGCATCTGTTTAGTATTAATAAAATATAAATATAATAAAGAGACAAAATAATTTATTGTTAATACATTTTAACACAATTACTTTTGCTAAGAGATTTGTAGTTTAATTGTTACCTTCTCGTTCAAATCCACCCCTCCCCCCCCCCCCCAAAATTGAATTTAAAAAAAAAAAAAAAAAAGCCTCATTAAGCTATTAAATTAAAACTTAATGCTATTTTGAATCACAAAATTCGTCTGTGATTGATTTTATAATAAATTACTTTATGTTGTAATTTCCCTTTTAATCTACAAAACCAAAGAATAGGTTTTTTTTTTTTTTTTTTTTTTTTTTTTTTTTGCTGTAATGTCTAGTTTTGATAATATTCATGGTTGGAAAAGTCAAGTACTGTTGGTTTTCTCATCATCTACATATAAAATAAAAATTTTATTTATCATCTCATTATATATCCATTATTCTTCTAACTAAAAACTAATTAGGGTTTCCAAGTTTTTTTTTTTTTGTAAAAAAAAAAAAAACAAACAAACAAACACAAACAAAATTTTAAAACTACTCCACCTCAGTTGCTCAACGTTATATTTTTTGGATTTGGATCCGATGCCATAGCCAATACCCCAAAATTACTCACAAAAAATTTCAACTTTTTACCTCTTTTGACTTTTAAGTTTTTAACTTTTTATACCTTTTTGATCTAGTGGCTGATATTAAAAGTTACCTTCTTTACTTTTGATCAGAACCATTACAAAGGTATTGCATATTAAAGTTATTGTAGCTAATCTCAATCCATATTCTCTGATGTGAACAATTTTCTTCTAATTTGTTAGTTTAAGATATAAAATATTAAAACACTCAAACAAATCATTTAGGTTTCAGTCAAACAACAACACAACATCCAAATCACAAAGTTTGTAGTTTTTTTATTATATGTTTGGGTCCAAAAAAGAAAATAGTTGGAATACTAATTAAAAATAATTGTTTTGAAAGAAAAAAAAAGTTTCACAGACAAAGATTTTTTTTATGCAAAATGAATTTTTTTTTCCATCAACGACAAGAATGAACTAAATATAGTGGGACCTATAAATAGTACTATTCACTCATAAATAGTACTGAACAATGCAATGCAGTAAGATCTATAAATAGTAGCAAAAATAAGTTGAATAATAAAATAAATTGGCAAAATCATACTTAGTGTTCGTCTGACAAAGATTATTTTTATCAATTTATTTTACTATTCAGCTTATTTTTGCTACTATTTATAAGTTTTGTTACACTTTTTGGTACTATTTATGAATCCTACTATATTATTTTTGATAATTTTTTTTTTATTTACAATCCTTTTTGTAAAAAAAATTTCAATTTTAACAAAATACGGGATCCCAATTCCCATACGACTCTTGTTATAGAACATTCATCCATGGTTTTTTGCGTTTTTCGTTGTTCTCTAAAACCAGAAACGGAGGAAATCTTCATTATGTTCTCTATTTTCATTTTTCACTGTTCTTGGAATATTGTTCTTTGAAATCTCTATTCGAAGAACAAACCAATGATCTTTTTTGGGGCAAAAACAGGTTTTTCTGTCTAAAATTAGAAACTGCTTTTGGAAACAGATACCAAGCGCATCTTCATGGGAATTTTCTACCCGCACAATAATGAAAGCTGCAAACTTGTAGAGGAATATCTAGTACATGCGCTAAAATCCATGCAAATAAACCCAAATTACAATCCTAGATATATGAAACAACAGCTGTTCATGACCTACATTTTTAAAGTCTTTTCCTCAACTTTATCACAGCTGATAGAAAGACAGACAAACACTCAACGGTAAGATACGATGGACTAACAAACACATCATTTGACAATTACATCATGCGCACAGAAGATGATTGAACTTATTAGAGCATCGATTAATTTCAATTCTATTCTATTTTATCATCTAAAAACTCACTTTATCAATTATACAATACTATTTTTTAATACACTCAATATTTTAACTTTTATTTTTCTATTGTACTCATTAAAATAATATATTTTCACAATAAAATATTTTTTTTTCTTTTTTTGTTTTTTCCCAATTTTATTCTCCACAAGCGTGTACATTCCAGAATCCTCTATTACTTTCCTTTTTACCTTCTTCCAAACTCCTCCTAATCAACCCAACTCCTCCATCATCCATATCAACCCAAATCAGTGAAAAAAATATATATATCACGCCGATCACAACACCACAACCACCACAACGCCAATCACATATACCAGCAAAAAAAAAAACCATTAACACCCACGCCGATCACAACGCCACAACCACCACAGCTCCACTGATCTACGCCATGCTAATCTTGCCACCTGCCAATCTCCACCACGCCGATCTCCACCGTTGTCAACACCTACGCCGATCTCGTCAAAACCCACGCTGATCTCCACCGTTCTCAGTCACACCATCCACCTCCGCTGAGCAAAATCCAACCAAATCAAAATCAAAAATCAAAATCCATCATCAAACCGAGCAAACCCATCGAAACAAATCCCCCAAACGCCAACCCAAACGCCAACCCAAATCCGACCCAAACGCCACCCAAACACCAACCCCAACGCCACCCAAATCAGACCCAAACGCCAAACGCCAACCCAAATCCGACCCAAACGCCACTCAAACACCAACCCCAACGCCACCCATAAACAAACTCACAACCTCCACGCCTCCACCACAAAAGTTGATCGAGCCTTCACGTCGTTGCCTCCATGCTGTTGAAGAAGAAAGATCAGGAAGAAGAGAGAGTAGAAAGAAAGAGAGAGAAAGATAATGTGATCTGCAAAGAGAGGAGAGAGAAGACCAAACAGATTAAAAAATATTTTTTTGTTTTTACCATTGAGCTAAGTGCAATTCTAAATGTAGCTCAATTGTATTTTACAACTTCTAATGGAGTTCTCTTTTGGGCCTAAATTGTAAACTACTTTGGGGTTTGGCCTACATTTGGGATTTGGCCCATTCAATGCTGATGCTCTTACATGAACACAAACCCTACCAATTCAAAGAGACTTTTAAAAGCTAAATTACATTAACAAGCCATGGACTTTTTGGCTGTTCAACAACTTCGTTGCGAGGTCCAATTTGGCAAAGCAGGGCTAAAACGCACTAAGACTATTCTGGAGTCTAGGATTTCCATGATGGGGGGTGAAACTCACGCACCTTAGTGCTTTATATTGATTAATAGGCGCACACCTAGAGATTGCATAGTCCATGAACTCTTCAAATGTGCCATTTATTAACCACCCTGATCTCAAGTGGTCCAATTGAGTTGTCCACCACTCGGCCTTGTATGTAAATAGAGTTCATTGACTCTTCCATGACTAAATAACATTAGTTCAGAACCTTTTCAGTAGAAATGGCAATTTTTGCCCGACCCGCAAGTACCCAACCCGGCCCGACCCTAATGGGCTAAGTTTTACCTGGTCCGATAAGGAATAGGGTTGGGTAAAAAAAAAAAAAAAAAAACCCAAAGCGGGTCCAGGTTGGGTCTAGGTTTTATAAAAAAATCCAACCTGAAACCCAAGTCGAACCCAGACCCGGCCCGGTAATTATGAAATTACTAAAAACCCCTACATATATATATATATAGCTAAAACTAACCCTAACTCCCTCATTTTTCAGTAGCAGCAGCTCACGCCTCCCTCATCAGCCTCACTCCCTCGTTTCAGCTCACGCCTCCTCACCTTCACTGCCTCACAAAAGCACAGTCAGTCACAGCCATTCGTACACAGCACACAGCCTCACTCACTCTCAGCCTCACACCTCACACAGTCACACGGGCCACAACTACTGTCTCTGCCTCTCACGCCTCCTCATTCTCTTGATTAGTTATTGATGAGGCTGTTATTGTTATTGTTGTTTTATAATGACTGCCACACTCTCTCAACTGCTTCAATTACAAAACCGGCTCTTTTGCTTTTGTCTTTGCTTGGTCCCCAAAAAAAAACTCTGCTTTTTTTTTTTTCTCTCTTCCTTTGTGAATCTCTCTCTGTGTCTCTCGGTCTCTGTCTCTCTCACTCCTCAAGCCTTGTGTGGTGTTTCTTACTACTGTCGTTTTTGGTTCTTGTTCTTCTTGTTGGGTTTGGTTGGTCTTTTTCTTCTAATAAGGGATACCCTCAATGAATGAAATAAATCAACATTACCAAATCACCAAATTTGCTTGCTTTTTATTTTTTGTCTGTGTGACTGAGAGAGAGAGAGAGTCAATATATTAACACACTCTCTCTTTCTCTTTCTTTCAGTCACGCTTGAATTTGGGAAAAGATAAATTTGGGCTTCAATTCTTTTCTTTTTTTTTTTTGGTTAGGCCGCAGATTGGGCCCAAATCTTGCAGGGCTTAACGGGGCCCGCAGGGCAGGTCTGAGCCCTCGGGAAAAAAACCCATTTAACAAACAGACCGGGTCTGGGCCACAAGTCTTGGCCCATGGGTTGGATCTAAGTATAAAAAAATTCGGCCTGAACCCAACCCGTTATCATTCCTAGTTAATCAGATAACAACTAACATATGCAAAGTATAATTTGTCTTAATTAAGGTCGGCCTCTCATTAATTCTTTCCCAAGTTCCTACTAGAATACTACTGCTACTTTAGCATCTTTTTAAGATACCATGCATTCAAAGTTCAAACCCCAACGATTGGATGTTTTGTTTGATAGTCAGTTTATGACTGGAAATGAATAGATAGTTTAATGAGTCACATCACTATATCTTTTAATCTAGAAAAATTCACCGGAATCGGCTGCCATATCCACTACACAGCTGAAGAATAAATATATGAGAAACTGATTTCATAATTTATTAACTTGTATAATATTAGTAGTGAATTTTTTTTTTTTTTATCACTATTGATTACAAACATCTATTACTTTTTGAATTGAGTAAAAAAATAATCGTATACACGTCATTTCTTCCTTGTAGAAAAACAAACCAACGAAGCTTTTCCATATTAAAATATATATATATATAAAAAAACTAACAAAGCTTTAACATAAATCTTATACAGTACAAAGAAAAATACACAAACGACCCACTAGCCCAACCTTAATAATTATGGTTTAACCATAAATTAAATTAACCAATCTGTTTACCTGGAATGGATTTGAGATTTGAAAAAGTTGTCTCTCTCTTTGTCTCCAAATCTTTGTCTCATCCCCCTTTCCCTATATATATATATGTGTGTGTGTGTGTGTGTGTTTCGTGTGTGTTTCTAAAAAAAAAGATACTCAGTGTTGTTGAGTCGTCCCACATTGGTAAGGTGTGATATTGAGAATAGATTTATTACTTGCTCCGCGATACCAACTGCCGCATGCAGTTTTGGTGTTGGCGTGTAAATCTCATCTCTCTTCCCTATATATGTGTGTGTGTGTGTGTGTGTGCGCGTGTGTGTTTCTCAAAAAAAAAAAAGATACTCAATGTTGTAAGAGAGGCTCACTCCCATCTCTTATCCCTACTTTGGTATTTCTTATTTTTATAACATTTCACAACATAGGTTTTTAACATGATAAACTTTACCATAAATCATACTATGTGCCCGTTTGGTTTTTTTTTTTTTTTTAATTTTTTTAGTTTTTTTTTAATTATTAACTATTTAAGAAAATTGTACCTTAAAATAAAAACTGAAGTTAAAAAAAAAAAAAAAAAAAAGTATATTTTAAAAAGGTGCTGTTTCAAAACAAGATGTCATTTGATTTTTTTTTTGAAAAACACACACACATATATAGGGGAAAGGGGATGAGATAAGAGAATACACTCTCACACCAACACCATTACTGCATGCAGCAGTTAGTGTCACGGAGCAGATAATAAACTCTTTCTCAATATCACACCTTACCAATTTGAGATAACCCAACAACAATGGTAATGTACGTGAGAGAGAAAGGCACGGTGAAAGCATAGAAAATGAGTTTGGATCAGGATGGAGACATAATACTACGTTTTTAGTGACCATAATAAGATACTTTTCTTCTGCGTTAATCTCTTTGAACACCGTTTCTGTTTGGCATAGAGAATGTGGTGGGATATAACTTCATATATCATGTGGGTCCACATGTCCGACCTATGGCAAAGAAAATATAGAAGAAAAAGATTTGAGAACAAAAAAAAGGTTGATTTTTTCTCATTAAAAAAAAAAAAAAAAAAAGGTTGATTTTCTACACATTCATATAAAAAATAAATAAATAAGAAGGTGATTTTCTACATAAATTACTTTATCAATTTTTTTTTTTTTTTTTTTGAACTTTCTGCATCATGATCAAAAGCCAACAAAATCAATCACCTAAAAATATTATTCCAAAAATTACCAAATCAAAATATTAATCACCCACAAATTTATGCCTAACTTGAGATTTGCACCAAGTTGCAACAACTCCATGTGTTGTAGCACTAGAAACTTCTTATTAAAAACCTCCCAACAAATTATGTTAGGACGGTGTAAAAGATTGACACACTGAATAGACCGATCGGAACCAACAACAAAGATGGTCATATTCATCGATCGTTGCCCATCTCTTCAACCTTTGATTCGTTGGGTCCCTCTCCTTAATCACTAGGCTTCTTCGTCCCCACTCTTCCAAGCATGTAAGATTTGTCTCTTTTTTATTTGTTTGTTTTTAAGGTTTTAATTCTCTGATAAAACAAAGTTGGTATTATTGAATTTGAGTTGTAACAATTCTTTGGGGCACCAATTTATTTTGGCATTCCATTTTAATCAACGCAATGATATGGTGTGATTATTGAAAGTATTTCAGTTTTTTTTTTTTTTTTTTTTTGGGAATGGTTAAGATTTTTCTTTCATTTTTACATATATATATATATATATATATATAATTCTTGTATTTTGAGTGATCTAATTCTCATCAAATAAAAATTTGTTGCAAAAATATTGAAATTTCATTGATTTTTTGTTTTGTATTTTAATAAATAGAAGAAAAAAAAAAACTTTTATCTTTTTATAAGTTATTACAAATTTTAGTACCTTATTTTTCTTCTCACTGTGCTCACTCTACCTGTGGCTATGTATTCTTGAAAAAATCCAATTCATGTTTTAATAAATTAAAAAACGAAAATTGATTATTTCATTCTGATTGATTTATTGATGGAGAGGTTTTTGTAGTTGGGCTTTGGTGGGTGGAGTTTTTGGAACTCGTGTCACAGCTCGTTGTCTCTTTAGAAACAGAGAAAGTAGAAGATTCTTAAACCATCTTAATCTGGAGAGTTGAAAGACAAACAAAAGCTCTCACTCTCAGGCTCTAAGATGAGCTCATGGTGTTTCTTTCACTGACACTGTGATCGGTGATATGGTACATACAGTTTCAAAGCACATATACCCATCAGCTGAGAATTCAAGATAAACGCAAATTCACATTATCAAAGATGTAAATATGTAATCTATTCAACATACTATGGTTCATAAATAACCCATGGAATTTTAGAAATCCTTACCATCCAAACAAAAGACTTTTGAAATTTATAGATTTGAAATTAAAGAATTTCAAATCTATTAATTTAAAATCCAAACGCAACAACTGCAAAACAAAATTTTCATCTGCAAGTGCTAGTTCTTAGATAAAGAAAAGGTGTACACGCATTTTTTCATCAGGGCTACGGGATGGAAGTACCCCTGTTAAGACACAAAGGGAGGTAGAGGACTCTTCTGCGGTGTGCCTTGCAATGGAGCAGTGTTGACAGAGGGAGGCAGAGGACTCTTCCGCGGCAATGGAGCAGTGTTGACAGAGAGATGTCGAGGACTCATCTGTGGTGTGCCTAGCAATGGAACAGTGTTGTGACTCGTTGTAGTTGAAGGTGGGATGATACGAGTGCTCGGATTGGGTGGAGAAACATGATAAGCATTATGCAGCATAGAGGGATGTGGATGTTGATGTTGAGGATTCTTTGTTTGTCTCATTGCTGAACTGGGAATGTAGGTGCCTGGATTGGGTGCTGATGGAGGCACCGGAACATGAGGAGCCCAATCCAGCCCACCTAGTAAAGAAGAGACATTAATTTGATCACCGGCTAAGGCCTTTTGGCTGACAGGATTGGGCACTGGCACAAATGTTGGAGGGACTTGGTCTGGGTTTTTCTTCATTGGATTTTGGAGGATTTTTCTTCCCTCATAAGAAGGCAAGCTAGTAAGCGAAAGTGCCACTGCGGCTAGGAGAAGCATTTTTAGAAAAAGAGATGGTAACATATTTAGAAGCTAAGAGAAAGAGGGTTCTGAAATTTTTGATGATCAATGTGAGAGAGAAATCTGGTTTTATTTGTACAAGAAAATTTTCACAATGGTTAAAAGATGGCAATCTTTTAACCAAACCAATTACACTGAAGTTTGTTTACACATTAACACAGAGTTGTAAGTAATTTCGTGGGCAGACACAATGTTAAGCAACTTTTTTGACTTTTGAATGGTCGAACGCAAGAAGAGTTCATTTAATTACACCGGCTTTTTTTTTATGCAAGATTTTGAAGTCTTATGGCATGGCATTTTCATGTTATATTTAGTTGAATTCTACTTTTAATTTAAGCCCTACCAACACGAGCAACTAGTCTATCAATCGGTCCCCCTGAAAAGTGAACGGGACTAATGATGGCCCTCTCTCTTATTGTTTTCATTCCAGATATATATATATATATATATATATATATATATATATAGGAATTTGCTGATTACTTCCTTTAACTTAGGTCAATTGATTATATCACAGAATTTTCTTTGTGCATTTTTACACTACTAAGCAACTGATATTACCCCAATCCATTAATTAAAAATAACTACCCATGTTTTGGTACTAAAAGTTATTTTTAGTCGGATTTATATTTTTGTCCTAGGGAGTTTATCACTGGCATGCAACTTCAGAAACATGTTTTATATCTATCATTGGCAAGAGGGACCGACCTCATTGAATGCCTTTTCCTTGGGAAAACTCAAAATTAAGCACAATCACAATTAGCTATTTAGCATTGCCACTTTTATTCTCAAAAAAAAAAAAAAAAACCTATAAGCATTGCCACTTATTGAGGGAAATTTATGAAGATCGACTGTATATAGATGCCGAAAGGTAATGATTTAATAACTACTAGGAAATAAAAAGAAGGAAGACAAAAGGGAAAAGTTTCAAAATTCATTAAAAGAGATAGTTATTAAGACATACACTCTCTCTACATGAATTGCAATTTTTTTTTTTTTTTTTTATGTCAAAACCTTGAAAAAGTATGTATGTAAAGTAAACCCCTTGAAATCTTTTTTTTTTTTTTTTTAATTTTTAAAGTAAATAATTCCATATATTCAAGCCACCTAGGGGCAAACCAAAAAAAAACCCACGTCATAACTCATGCCTCACATCACAAGTCACAACAAAATCCCCAACCATGACTCTTTGAGATGTAACTCATTCCAATAAGAATAAGATTACACAAAACTACCCACGTTGCAATGAGTAGGAGAGAGAATGTTGTATATATTGGTGGTGAAAACTTAAAACCTAGAAAAAACCAAAATAAACAAAACAAATTATGCGTTCCCAAATGAATAACTAGTCCATCAATGTCATGTTTGGCTCAATATGAATTTCTATGACAACCTTTTTCTATGCTGAGAATTGTGAATATATATATATACTGTTCGTTTGCTCTATCTACTGTTCTACTCAGAACCAAATGTAGTCACAATCCGATCTACTTACGGTACAAAGGGTACTGAAAAACCGAAGCATTGGAATCAATATTCTACTTTGCAAGTGAGTATTTGGACTAATCTATATCTATATATATCTAAAAGCTAAAGTGTAGCATTTATTGTTGCTACGCTCCAGTTGAGCCACATCATCGGCCATGTCACATTCTTTTCTTTTTCATTATTTTAAACAATATTAATATATAAAAAAAAGTGTAATTTTACACATTCTCTAACTCATTAAATCCAACTCACCATTAATTCAAATATCTTCCAATTCTCAACTCTTTATTTTCCCCTTAAAACCCAATTAGCTATTTTCAAGTTCAAACCTTTCAATTGCTACCCTTACAATTAACTATGTTATTTTTAACACTATAAATTTTCAATTGCTCTCAACTATCCATTGAATGTTTTCTTATTTTTCACCTTCCACATTTTTTTTGGGATAAATTTTAGAATCCTCTCCATAATGACTAAGATAACCACAACCCATTCAACTTCCCCATTTACTCCATTAAAAGCCAACCGGCTAACTATTTGAATTCACAATTAACGGTCCTAGAATTTAATAGGATAACATTGAACACCAAGCATGAGAATATTTTCATGGACGATTCTGCATTCGTAATCATCCATTACACAACAAAACCACAAACAAAAACAAAAATACCCTTTTTTTATAAATAAAAATCACTTCTATAGGCTGAATTCAATTATGCATATGCAACTACCCATTAAAACCAACTTCCCTCCCTTCCCAAAAAAACGTAAAAGAAGACATTACACCAAATATTCAACATCAAGCATAATTATATCTTCATTGGTTGTTCATTTACCGTAATCTTTTCTTAACCTTACAATTTCTCTATCCATTCATCTTCTTTTTGTTTTGGCTCTTCTTCTCCCCATTTTTTTTTACTATAAAAAATTGTTATTTTCTCTTCAATTCAATCCATATTTTGCTCACACAAAAAGGTGAATACTCTCTCTCTCTCTCTCTCTCTCTCTCTCTCTCTCTCTCTCTCTCTCTCTCTCTATATATATATATATATATATATTCTTTCTTTTGGTGGATGTTTAATTCTTTAGATTGGTGAATTTTTATGTTTAACTCTACTTTAGGTTGATATGACTCCTTGGATGTTATGTAATAATTAATTACATCCTTATTAACCAAATATATTAATTAATATCAATTATCACTCCTTGGACTTTCGTTTCTCTCGTAATAATAATCATAGTAAAGGAGTAGGGCTTCCAGAAAGTGGTCGGTGGTGGTCCCTTTCATGCACCTACACTTACACGTAACATCTCACGGTGCTTATGGACAAATTAATTGGTTTAATAGTTTAATGCTTTGGTGTCTCTAAGGTATTCACATTTCCAACTGCTTTTGGACTATTAATTGAAATAATTACTTGTCAAAGACTTGGATTTTTGAAGGTGCATGACTTTTAAGCACGTTTTCATTCCACACAGCCGAGGCTAGAACATTGTTCTTCTTCCATCCAAATTTCTTTGGGTTCCTTTGGATTGAAGAAGAGGGAGAGAAAGTACGTAGAGTAGAATTGTTAATTAAAATAGGGTTTCTTTGGATTCAATTTTATTCTACTTCTCCCCTTACCCCACTCAATCCAAACAGGTTCTTCATGAATTGTTATAAGTGCTGCAGTGTTAATATAGTAATAACTTATATGGGTCTTCATTCATGTATAATTAAAGTGAGACTCTTCTTTATATTTCATTTTAAATCCTATTAGGTTTTCATTTGAAATATATGTTTAGTTAAGGAAATAGAAGGAAATAAGGGAAATCAAATTTGTTTGATTTTGTCATACATGTAACCATTGAATTGCATTAAAAAATAAAATCTCCTTGTCTACTTTAGCTATGAATACTTAAAGATGATGTGTTGTTTCTTCTGTGGGTTTGTATCAATTTATTTAATATATATTTTATTTTTGTCTGTGTAATTTACTTCTTCATTTTTTGCTTTCATAATTACGTCAATGATCATTTCTGTTGTATGGCAGTATACCTTCATGAAAAGGTGCATGAGGCAGAATCTTATCCAGGCTAAGTGTATAATATTAAACTATCAAATTGAATTCATTTGAGGAAATAATAAGCAATTTTTTTTTAAAAAAAAAATTATGTTGATTTTTTTTGTTTTTGAGTATGTTGATAATTCGATCAACTCTTATTTGATCTTCTTATATGTGGAGCAAGGCTTATCATTTCAAGTTATTTTCATATTTAAGGCAAGACACAGTATTTTGTAATATTTTGTACATAAGAAAGCTTGAATGAACAAAAATAAAATTAATATACATGAGAAATTGTGCCACATGATAGAATTAGAATTTAAGATCGATCACGTGGTTACTGTCAAATAAGATAATTGTGATGATTAAAAGACAAAATAGGATAGTAGCGACCCATATTGTTTGGTATTTGTTGATCTTGGTCTCGTATTTTTGAGCAAGCTATGTTATTATAAAGAAATGAAGCTCATGGTCTCGTGTTCTAAAAGACTCATTTGATGTTTTGAACTATTAATTATATGAAATGTTTTTGTAAATTATATGACTAGATCTTTGATTCTATAAATGAGGGTCTTCTGCCATGAGCTACCTTTATAAATTGATCTTGAAGAGTACTATAGGAAAAAAAATAATAATAAAGCTTCATGTAATCATCTTGTTACTTATTAACCATCTCAATTAATTCTGGTCATATGGATTTTTTATTTTTATTTTTATGTATGCATATGCATTAGTTGGTTAACTTGGTTTGTCTTAAAAAGTGTCGAGTATATGATTAAAATAAGTTTTGGACCTTTGGTACACAATACACAATCTGAATTCATATAATATTTGTTGTTTGCGCCCTATAGTTAATTTTTTAATTTTCTTTTTTTTTTATAGGGTCAAGTTATAACACTCTACTCAAGAGCCTTGTAATTCAACTAGTTGATACTTTCTAGTGTATCCATGATATTTATAGTTCAAATCTTCATTCTCCAATTGTAATTATTGAATTAAAAAAAAAAAAATTGCAATACTCCACTACTACCTCATTGTGGAAACCAAAAATTGTTTTTTTTCCCTTTTTCTATTTATCACTTTTTGATGGGTATATGCAATTAAGAGAAAATTAGGGTTTCTATAGATCTTCATAATTTTTTAGTAAAATGGTTGGGAATAGATGTTATATTAACTACTTAGTTGGTCTTATCAAAGAAAAAAAAACTACTTAGTTGGAGGCTCCCCAAGGTGTTGTCTCGCCAACAGAAATAGAAAATAACTTCATAATTTACATTGACTAATGAGTACGCATGCAAGAAAATAGCAGCTCAATATTGGGATCCCGAAGCAATACCTTATTTTTTTTTCTTTTTCTTTTTTAATACAAAAAAGAAATTCTACTCTAACCTAATATAAGTGTATATGTGTGTGTGAAACTCTCTCCTAGAGACCTGAACCCTGGCCCTTACCCCCTATACCTCACAAGCACTTATACTTATAGAATTACGATCACGCCATGGGTATGCAGTGATAGCAATACCTTACTTAGATGAAGACAAAAAAATTACACAACATGCAAGCCATATTTTGTTAACTTAGAAATATACAAAATTACAAATTAGTGAACAGATCATGGTAAATAGATGATGAAACATTTATTCCTTAGGAGCTATTTGAATTGCAATATCATTATTTTGTGTTTTTAACTTACACCAATAATTTAATGCAAATAATTAATATCCATTTTAATCTTAATCTTGCAGAATCTTTATCATCTTGATCTTGGAATCCATTATTCCGTTATACATTTCACAAAATTAGCATGGCTTTAATAATGCATAAAACCTTCTTCTTTTTTCTTTTTTTCTTTATACAAGATAGAATTTCTACTCTAGCCTAATCTAAATTTATGTATGTGTGAAACTTCCTCTTGAAGATTTGAACCCCGACTCTTGCCCCCACACCCCATAAGCACTTATACTTGTACAATGACCACCGCACCAAGGGTGCATGGTGGTATAATGCATAAAACCTAAGACCTTTACACTAAATACAAGGCCATTAGTTTCCTAATTATCTTCCTCCATAATGGAAATTAATAATTACAAAGTCATTATATTTTGGGTCAACTACATATTTCGTCCATATTTTTTATACTATATTTCAATTTAGTCCTTAACCTTTCAATTGTGTCAATTTGGTGCCTAACATTTCAGCGTCATGTCAATGTAGTCCCTATTGTTATTTCTTGGATAAAAATTGCTGACATAACAATCAACCAAAATAAAATTTTAGTTTATTGCCACATCCACGAAAGCTAATTTTTTATTTTGGCTATTAGACACATCCTCAATTTTTATCTAAAAGATAATGACAACAACTAAATTGACACAATATTACAAGATTAAGGACTAACTTAACCCAATTAAAAAGTTATTGATCAAATTGAAATATGATATATAGAATAGGGACTAAATATGTAATTTACCCTTATACTTTTTATTTTGTCGCATCAATTGCAATGTTGGATTTAAATCTTTCATCTCCAAATAGTAAAACAACCTCTTAGTCTTTTACTCATATCACAATTGTGTCTGTTTAATTTCCCATTTTGAAACTTTACTTTTTGTTAAGTATATTTTTTTAAATCTTTTTTTTTTCTTGATGTCTTAAAAAAAATGATTTAAAAACCTATACTTAACAAAAAGTAGATTTTGCTATAGTTGGTATATTTCTCTTTTCTCCATAAATTTTGGTTAAGAAAGAGCCCTTTTAAAGAATATAAAAAGACAATGGTTGCACACTTGCATAGCAATGTCTGTTTGTAGATTTTGCTATTGTTGGTGTAGGGATGTTAGGCCAGGGGCCTAGTCCAAAGACACCTAGTAGTTCGAGGACGAGTAAACATTGTCATAGTGGTCGGCATTGATGAATAAAGAAAGGGGTCTGGTTATGATGATCCAAGACAAGGGTCTGAGGAGGGATGCTTCCTCGGTTGAGCGAAGCAGAGGTCAGAATGTACGGTCTGCCATCCAGAAGCAACGTTTCAGGAGATTCTATTGATAAGGATATACATCATGAGAGCACAGGACAAAGGAAAGCTATAAAATATCTAAGAGAAAACTGCTACCACCGTATTGAATGCTCTGTAACTAACTCTCTGGCCGCATTAATGAAGAAATGATACTTACACGGTAGTTTTTAACCTTACAGCTATTCCCAAAGACATCAAGAAGGTGCTGATAAGACAAGGATCAACACCAGTAATCTAATTTACACATGGAGGGTGGAGATAAGAGGGGAAAGATAGTATAAAATAGAGAGGGGACCATGAGGAAAAGGGATCAAAGAATGAAAGAAAAAAAAAAACACTGTAGAATTTTCCTTCAAGCTTCTCCAAGAAAACGAATTTTCTTTCCTAGTGACACAGAGTTGCACATTAAGGCATTCTGTGATATAGATTGTGCTGGATGCCCTTATACCCTGTAGGT
Source organism: Castanopsis chinensis (assembly GCA_032878915.1). NCBI lineage: Eukaryota > Viridiplantae > Streptophyta > Magnoliopsida > Fagales > Fagaceae > Castanopsis > Castanopsis chinensis. Next base: position 567,871 of record JAVQMG010000059.1, read on the forward strand.
CTCTCACAAGATATGCAATGTATTTGGGGGATTCTTTGATATCCTAGAGATCTAAAAAGCAAGGGGTAGTGTCTAGGTCCTCTCCAGAGGCTATGTATAGGGCCATGGCAAGTGTGGCTTGTGAGATTGCTTAAGTGATGCAACTGCTCAAGGATTTGAGAATTGATCATCATAGGCTTGCCGTGTTGTTTTGTGACAACCAAGCAGCTCTATACATAGCTACCAACCCAGTGTTCCACAAACGAACCAAACACATAGAAGTTGACTGCCATTTGGTCAGGGACAAGATTTTGGAGGGTAAGATCAAGACATTTCATGTAACAACCAATTCCCAAGTTGCATACATATTTACAAAAGCTTTAAGCATGGCAGCATTTACAAGACTGTCAAGCAAATTGGGTTTAAAGGATATATTTCAACCCAAGACTTCGGAGGTAGTTGATTCAGTACAAGTCACAAAGTCTCAAACACTGGACTTGAGGGGAAGTGTTGAAACTAAGATAGAAGAATTTGAAATTGAGCAACAAAATTAGAAAAATGACAAAAGTAACAAAGTTGGGCAAAACGTCAACAAAAATAGAGATTGTACAAACAAAAAGACAAGGAAGAAACAAAAGGGCAAAAAGCACCGTATTACTTAACCATTAGTTGTAGAAGTTAGTTATTAGTAATGCCAGTTGTCATTAGTTCATTGGTTGTAGTTTTAAACAGCTAGTTATGCTTTTGGGTGCCAATCACTGAGCCCCTATTTTCTTGTATATAAGAACTTGTAGAGCAAATTATGATGTAACCACTTGTAACAAATTGATTAGCAATTGCAAAGTTAGCTTTCTCTCAACCATCTTCAAGGTTTCATTGTTCTCTGCTATGCTATTTTAGTTTTTCACATGGTATCAGAGAGAATTTTCTTTCAGTTTCCTACCTTCCAAACAGAATTTTTCTTTCTGAATTAGCTTTCGTCGCTTTTCTTGGCCTCAGATTCTTTGAGTGCACCTTCTTCTTCGTCATATTACACAACATGCAAGCCATATTTTGTTAACTTAGAAATATACAAAATTACAAATTGGTGAACAGATCGTGGTAAATAGATGATGAAATATTTATTCCTTAGGAGCTATATGAATTGCAATATCATTATTCTGTGTTTTAAACTTACACCAATAATTTAATGCAAATAATTAATATCCATGCTAATCTTAATCTTGCATAATCTCTATCATCTTGATCTTGGAATCCATTATTCCGTAATACATTTCACAAAATTATTCCGTATTAAACCAATTCTTCTTCTTCAAGATAGAATTGCTAAATACAAGGCCATTAGTTTCCTAATTACCTTCCTCTGTAATGGAAGTTAATAATTAGAGAGTCATTATATTTTGGGTAAACTATATATTTGGTCCCTATATTTTACACCATATTTCTATTTGGTCCTTAACCTTTCAATTGTGTCAATTTGATGTCTAACATTTCAGCATCATGCCAATGTAGTCCCTATTGTTATATTTTAGATGAAAATTGCTGATATAACAAACAGTCAAAATAAAATTTTAGTTTATTGTCACATCCACGAAAGCTAATTTTTTATTTTGGCTATTAGACATATCGTCAATTTTTATCTAAAAGATAATAACAATGACTAAATTGGCACGATATTAAAAAGTTAGGGATCAATTTAACACAATTAAAAAGTTATTAATCAAATTGAAATATGATGTATAGAATAGAGAGTAAATATGTAATTTTCCCTCATATTTTTTATTTTGTCACATCAATTGCAATGTTGGATTTAAATCTTTCATCTCCAAATAGTAAAACATCCTCTTAGTCTTTTACTCATATCACAATTGTGTCTATTTAATTTCCCATTTTGAAACGGTACTTTTTACTAAGTATAGTTTTTTAAATCTTTTTTTTTTTTTTTGATATCTTATAAAAAAGATTTAATGAAAGAGTCTTTTTTTGCTATTGTTGGTGTATTTCTCTTTTCTCCGTAAATTTTGGTTAAGAAAGAGTCTTTTTAAAGAATATAAAAAGACAATGGTTGCGCACTTGCACGACAATGTCTGTTTGTAGATTTTGCTATTGTTGGTTTTTTTTTTTTTTTTTTTCCTCCGTAAATTTTGGTTAAGAAAGTCTTTTTAAAGAATATAAAAAGATTTTCTTTCTTTCCACGATTCTCTCACAGCACAAGTCAGAACACATCGCAATCGTAAATTATGATTTTTGCGCCATGGGCTGTAAGTACTGAGTAGTGGGTCGATATCCACCACATATGCACTAATTATATTTGTGTCAATAAAGCGCGGTATGTGTACTTTTTTTTAATGGATACTTCTTTTTTTTTTTTTATCAACACTCAACAGGAACCTTCAATAAACCAGCAAAACTAAGGAGGAAAAGGGGGAACAGGGGTGAAGGCAGAGAGATGAGAAGCATTTTAGCTCTAGAGTTTTAAGGTTCTCTCTAGCCCGTTAATGTATGAATTGGATGTTAAATTTCTAGGGAAATGAGAAAAATTTAATGAGGCTAAAGTCTAGAATAGCAAAGAAATTCATAATAAAATTCTCTAAAGTTCTAGCAGATTCATGTGACCAAATGAGAGGTGAGTGAGGGGTGAAGTTTCAGCCAAATTGAATTTCTAGCTTTTGATTTTATCTCTCTTTTTGATTGACACATTAAGTTTCGTACGACCAAACTTATGCATATGCCGACTTCAATTTTCTGCACCTGACCTCAAATTCCTGAAACAATGATTTTTTATGATTACATCAGTAATAATCCAGCAAAGGGAAGATTATTCAGAGCGGCCTCAATGGACAATGGAGATGGAATAGTTGTTGGGTGGTTAGCAGCTGCTAAATCAAGTTTGCGTTTAAGTGAAGGATGTATGACTTCTTTACCAATAGTTGAGACCCAATCAAGTGATGTTTCGGCTTATATTTCTGCTAATGTAATCTCAATTACAGATGGCCAAATTTTCCTATCCGCCAATTTATTCCGTTACAAGTTTAAATTCACAACAGTACATGAATGCAATGTAAAAAGGTTAAAATACTGTTTTGATCCCTATTCTATACATCATATTTTAATTTGATTTCTAACATTTCAATTGTATCAATTTGATTTCTAACATTTTAGTCCCGTTTCTATTTAGTCCATACCGTTATCTTTTAAATAAAAATTGATGATGTGTTTAATGACCAAAATAAAAATTAGATTATGTTGATGTGATAATAAATTAAAACTTTATTTTGGTCATTTGCCATATGAGCAATTTTCATCCAAGATATAATAACATAGACTAAATTGGCATGATACTAAAAGATTAGAGACTAAATTGATACAATTGAAAAGTTATAAACCAAATTAAAATATAGTGTAAAGGATAGAGACCAAATATGTAATTTACCATGTAAAAATTAAAATTGAAATTAGTCAAATCACATTCAACTTGTCTTGGAATTTTGGCCAATAAACTAAATATTCTAACAATATAAATAATTGATATGCATGTAGGATTTTTTTTTTTTTTTTTTGGGAATAAGTAGGGATTTAATATAAAAATATATAAATAAGCCATGAAAAGGAAAGAAAATTCCTCAAGAGAACGCCTGTTATAAACATCGATTGCATAAGGCAAATTATATGACTACCCTTATTACTTTAGATAAATAAACCTTAGTTTTTTTTTTTTTTTTTAATAATTTAAAAGATTGCTTTTATATGTGTAAGTTACGCGTGTGGGCGACCCTTTTAGTCTTCCTCAAAGACATCGTGCAATATGCACACTCTTCTATTCCACCTCTCAGATGCCGCACGCACACTCTCATTACCTGGAGTCATTTTATGACATCTCGCTATACTTTTAAGAAATTGAACAAATTATAACCTACCGACTTGTGATTTAATCTAAATTTAAGTTATCTATTTGTAGTTTGAAATTTGATACTTTACCCACCAGAAGTTTACTCAATTAGAGTTCTATAATCCACCTTTGATAAAAACAAAGTTAAATTTGTAATTTTGTTCTACTTTTATATCTCTCTCTTCTAAAAATACAAAAATACAAAAAAAAAAAAAACATAAAAAATACAATATCAAAATGAATCCAACGGAACATTTACATCATAGGATTTCAAACCATAAGTAAACAACTTAAATTTCAGGCAATGCTCAAGTGAGTAAAGTATTAAATTTCAAACATAGGTGTGCAACTTAAATTTCAGTTAAACATCAGGTAGGTAAGTTGTAATTTGCCAGTTGCTGAAAACTGAAAACTGAAAACACTGTAGCAAAATAATTTTTAAATATGTAAATAGTACTGCGGAACCAATTTTTAATAAAAAATTGTTGAAAAGTACATGCACAGTGCATGCACTGCGCACTGTGTCCTCCAAAAAAAAAAAAAAAAAAAAAAAAAAAAAAAAAAAAAAAAAAAAAAAAAAAGTGGAAACGCGTGAGCAGCTGGACGTCCACGTCCAGCTGCTCTATCCAAACGCCACCATTGTGGATGGAAGAGTATTTTGGTAGAAAACACTTATTTAGACCATATAAAAGAAAACACTTATTTAATTTCAAAAATGATCTTTTCAAAAGAAGTTATTTTTGGAAGCAAACATCCTACCCAAGTGATTTCTATTGTCTTTTATGTTTTTGAAAGCTATTAATCGTTTCTTTGAGTTTTGTTATCTTGGACCTTAACTCATATCTGAATAAGAATTGGTAATGAAAAACTGAGGTGAATTCTTTCTCTTCCTTCTCCAACTGCCCAACCCTCAACTGGGTTTGGAAGGATACTTGTTCCATCATCCTTCTGCACTGCCATTTCTTCATCATGAAAGAAGACTTTTAAGGGTGATTCTATTGTTTAAGCCAGTCATTCAGTATTTAATGTAACTGACATTAGGTAAAGGGTGTCATTAATGTGGGGTGATTGCTTCATTGAGTTCTGTGTTTTCTTTATCATGTCCCTCGGGGTGAGTTTGGAAGGTGGGAGATCTCAGTCTAGGAAGGGAGGGGATAATCCGAGATTCCTTCATCACCTCCCCCCCCCCCCCCCCCCCCCCCCCCCCCCAACACACTTATCAAGAGTCACATACTCAACATTGCTTCTCTAAGTTTTGAATTCTATCATCGTGCTCATGTGTTGTAGTGGTAGTGTAAAGCCAAAAAAAATAAAAAATAAAACCTTTTTTTTTTCTTTAATAATCAAGTGAATTTCATTGAAAGATGGTGAGAACAGCAACACCGTATAGAGAAAGCTGACAAAACAGAAGACACAAGTCACACAATACATCACAAACAATTCCATACCTAAACAGAATGGCCATCGATTGGCCTACATGACAATAAACTTACATTGAAACCGCCTCTACTGTTTCCATTGGAACAAGGATGCACATTTTTTAACTCAATTCTAGCTCGCTCTTGCTTCCCAATGGTAGCAATTGCCTGATCCTCTTGTAACACACAATCCTTTCTGGGGAGAAACCTAAAATCCCTTGCCTTTCTCATTCAAAATCAAGCACTTGAAAGAAACATTACCCAGAGATTGGGGTGCATCAATTCCATTTCTCAAACCAACTTATTAGCAACAATGACCAAAATGCACATGTTACAGCACCACCACGTCTAATTGCTTATTTGCGCATACAAACATTACCTAGAACATTTCACACACACACATATATTTTATCAAGTATCAGATCAATGCTATGAACATGAAGGTTGTCCTCAAGCCTAGTTTTTCCCAAAGCCAACTAGAGCCTACATACAATTATGAGATGTAGGAAAGGAATCCAAAATCAAATACCAAGTGAACTGATTGCTTTTGCTACCTATCTTATTAAGTTCGCACACCACCATCAATCCAAATGCTGGTTATTTGGGTTATGAAAAGGCTATCCTTGCATCAAACCAAACATGACTGCAAATGCCTCAACTTCCAAAAAGTAAAATGTATACCTATGTGTGTTAACATTGCCGAATACTAGCAAGCAAGACAATCTTCAGATTGCAACATTTTGTATTATGTTCCTTGCTACAAATAACTAAGAATTTGATTTTAGTATACCAAATGGATGTTCACACATTAGATTCATCTCAAAATACTAAGCTTCTTTAAGAAATAATGCTTAGTACCTAGGTTAGCTTTTGACATCTATAGAACCAGTGAACCAGTAATTTCGTCAATAGATATTAAAATGTTATTATCTTTATGCCATGACAGTATTTGTATTGAATTATCTCTATTGAGCATTGTCTAAGACTCGAACTTGTCCGCAAGTAGCTCACTTGTCATTGTTTTTCTTATTCAAATTTTTCATTTGAAAGAAAAACACTATACCAATGTCTTATAGAGTTATAAGTGAGAGTTTGGTCCTCTCGTCACTTATTTTTGGCTTTGGTTTTAGCCTAGGCTGAGGCAACTGCAATATTGACTAACTTCCCCTACTAATAATAAGTGTTATAACATCAGATAACACCCCCTTTTTTTTTCAACAATATTAAGGCTTCTCTGATTGCCAGGCAAATTGCTACCCTTGTACTAGTTACATACCAGCTTAAGAAATCTTGGAGGGGGATATTATGACACTGAAACCTGGATTACATAACAGCTGAAGATACCATGCGGCCAGATCGATGTGGTTTGGAGGAAGATGGTGTGCATACCTGATGTGATGCAATTTAACTCAGCTTAATTCATTGAATTTCTGGTTGTCCCCCCTGCTGGTTTTCTACCACAAAATGATGAGGAATTTCTTCTGTTTGGAGCTCTTGTTGTGGTCCTTGTGGATCACCTCTAGATAGCTAGAAATCTAGCCTTGCATGAAGGAAGACAGCTAAAACACAATTTAACTCTCCATAGAGTCAAGTGCTAACTCCAAGAACATCTGAAAGTCAAATCCCCTAAATCCAGGGTGAATAATCCACAACAAATTGTGACAGTCTTTGAAATGCTAGAAAGCACGGGTGCAGCTCCAAGGCCACTGCACCCACACCCAACACATAGCAATATGCCGATTCACACTCGACATGCCAATTTGTCAGTCTTTTTTTTTTTTTCATTTTTTAATTCAGGCCGATTCACGCCAATTCGACTCCGATTCGAGCCGAAATCTGCGGAAATCGTCCTAAATCGGCCAAAACTAGCTGAGAAACTGACCGAAATACATGTTAAAAAAAATAAAATAAAAACTTGAGTTGATTTCTTATTTAGATATTAACTTATTATATATTTGTCAAATTATTTGCAGGTTAAACAACTTAAATTGAAATTATTGAATTATTTGTAGTTATTATTGCTCTTAAATTGGTATAAGTTTACCATTATATGAAAATATATTTAATAATTTGTAAATAAAAGTATATGTAATAATTTATTAGTAAACGTATCTCGCCACACTCACACCCTAATTTTCCAAAAATTGCCTAGGCCCACAACCAAACCCTGAATTCGCACCCATGCTTCATTGCTGAAATGCCTATATTGCCATGAAAATTTCAGGCATCAAAAGGGTAAAAGATATGCATAAAAATCTCCACACACACAGATAAGGTAATTAGCTTTGTCATATATTATAAATTGGAATTTTATCATTATTTCATTGGCCCTCTCCAGGTACAATCACAATCAAACTCTAATAAGATCTTAAGAATATATCAAATTTAAAGATCAAATCTAAGTCAATATGATAATCAAATCTTGTGCAGGTCTTGTTTTAGATGCAGACCTAACCACGACAACCCTAGTGTGCCCCACTAAAATAACTAAATAAATGGAATAAGCTATTGCATATATAGAAAGAATTCAATATAGACCATCCTAAATACAACCAGCTATCAAAGAAATAATAAGTATACATTCTAGAAAGGAATTGAAATTACATACGTTGGGCTGTTGTGCCCCAAATTTTGGTCATTTTTTAGGTTTAGGGGGTTTTTTGGTCATTTTTTTATTTTAGAGGTGTTTTGGTTATTTTTAATGTTTATGGATATATTGGTCGTTTTTTAGGTCTTGAAGGTAGTTCAATCATTTTTTAGATTTGGAGGTATTTTGTCTTTTTTTAGGTTTTAGGGGTATTTTGGTCATTTTCAGATTTAGAGAATACTTAAGGGGAGTTTTGATTTTTTTTTCTATCACTCCTCACTCAATTTTCGTCACTCATCACTCATCACTCATCACTCATCACCTGTCACTCATCACTCATCACCCATCGCTCATCACTTAAAATACCCAAATTTCCTAAAACTACCCGTTTGGCATATATCACTGAGTTATGTATTCAACCAAAAAATTTTAAAACACTGGAACCCACACATTGACCCCGTCAAACCACCACTTTCCTCTTTCCTTTTTTTTTCCTTTTCCCCTTACTCTCTCCCCTTCATTTTTCTCTGCATTTCTCTTTCGTTTTTCCCCTGTTTTTCTCACTTTGTTTTTTTGTTATTTTCTCTTCGCTTCCCCTAAAAAAGCCGACGATCATCCACCAGCGACGAGCGACGCCATTGATGAGTGACAAAGTCGGATCAACGAGTGACAAAGCTAACGAGTGACGCCATTGATGAAAAATCTGAAACTGAAAGAGAGAGAAAAACAAAGTAGTGGGTCAGAGATTTTGGAGATTGTTTGAATTGAAAAGTTTGTGGGTATTGTTTGAATTGAAAAGTTTGTACCTTGATTTTGGAGATTAATGGGTCTGAGACTAAGATGATGGTGCCAACAGTGGAGTCAGGAAGGATGGAGAGATGGTGGATCTGAGCTTCGTGTGAAGGTATGATGTTGGTATTGGATATGAACCCATGTCCAAAAAAAAAAAAAAAAAAAAAAAAAAAAAAAAAAAAAAAAAAGAAGAAGAAGAAGAAGAAGAAGCAAGATGAAGAAGACCAAACCAAACCAGACCCAAGAAGAAGAAGACTGGAAAAAGAAAAGAAGAAGAAGAAGACTAGTGTGAAAGGAAAAAGAAAAAATGAAGAAGAAGAAGACGCAAACTCACCGAACCCAATGAGAAAAGAAAAAAAAAATCAAAAGTTGCGGCTGACCTCTGACTAGTGGGTCCCACAATGTGTGTTTAATTACCAAAATGTCTTTGAAAACTAAAAATACCTAAAATGTGTTTTCAGTTTCCATAACTCATCACTCAAAAATCAGAGAATTGAGTAATGGAAACAAAAATAGGAAACAAATCCAAATAAACTCTTTTTTTTTTGTGGGACCCACTTATTTTGAGTTATGGATGATGGAAACAGAGTTGTGAGTGATGGAAAACATAAATCCAAACAACCCTTTAGTCATTTTTTAGGTTTAGGAGGTATTTTATTAATTTTTAGTGGTTTTGGGGTACTTTAGAGTTGGGTGATTTGTAAAAATGATACTTGAATCATAATTGGGTCTAATTGGATACCTAGTTAAAACCTAATAAACTTTAATGTTAATTGACTTTAATTAGGTTAATAATCATTTAACCCAATTAATAATTGAGTTTTTTTGGGTCTTATTTAAGTGGGTGGACAATGAGTTTGGGCTGAATGTCACCTACTATTAGCTTAGGGGCAGGACAAAGACCACTGCTATATTGACAAACTTTCCCTACTAATAATATGTATTATAACATCAGACAACCTCATGATTCTCAAATACCTTAAGTCTGATTGCCAGACAAATTGCTACACTTGTGTTTGTACATACCAGCTGAAGATACCTTGAAGGGGATATAAGTATATTACTACACTAGTTAGAGCAATTTCCAGCCATGGCAGTCAAAAAATGTGTTCCAAGGTGCAACAATTATGTGGTACCATAGGTTGATCCAAACAAGAATGTTGAGCTTCTCTGCACCCAAAAAAAAAAAAAAAAGATCATATGCTTACGACTTTGCAACATATCAGTAGCATATATCAGGTTTCCTTCATAGTTTGCCCAATTCCCATGTATGCATGTGGCCCGTAGAAATAGGACAGTGAATTGTTGCCAGTGGTCTCGATTCTTAATCTCCTTTTCCAGCCAACTAGTTACCCATGATTGGATTGAATTTGGCTGTTTTCTCAGTGGTCTTGGCTGCTCTTCATAGTTGCAATGTTATTTAATTGCCTGATGGGAAACATTTCTGCTTGAATTGAGAATCCATTCTAAGCATAGTACAAGGAATTTGATCGTATGACTTATCAATAAACATTAACATAGAAGTTGCTTTGGAAACTTGTACTCCATAATGGTAAATTTCCCCACCTTCACAAACCGTTATTGACCCAGAATCTCTAAGGGAGAGTTTAGTGCAGCCACCACCTTCACAGCCCATTATGGACACAGAACCACTCCTAACCCAATCAATTGGGCTGTAGAATGGCAAATCCTGACGTTGTGTTTCACAACAGCCATTGGAATAGCAATCCAGTCCATGGAAAAAGGAATTCCAATTCCCTCCATTCTTTCATTGGCTCTCTGGCAAATTCATTGACTTTCTCTGCTCTCTTTGTTGCCAAATTTGTTGGCAAAAAGTCTCCCGCAGCAGTGAAAGTACTTGAGCAAGTTGCAGTCATTTTGGCCGTCACAATATTCTTCCTAGCTGTTGCAATTCCCTTGCCACTGCATTTCAAGTACGCCGCTTGTGCAATCTATGAGGTCACAATTATCATTGTTTTCATATGCATAATTCTGTAATTTTTTCGGGGATATTGAATGAATCCTTCAGTAAATTTTTTTTTTTTTTTTTTTATTTGAGAAACAAACACACACATACACACAAGGGAGAGGGAAAGGGGTACTAACACAAGGCCTTTGTGTCAGTAAAATTTGTACGAGGGCAACAATAGTTCATATGTTAATAGCAAGTAAGTTGATTTATGGATTTCAACCAGTTTGTTGTGCTTTTCAAATTGATTTGAAAGAAAATGATTGGAGGAATGTCTTATAGGTGAGAGTTTGGTCCTCTCGTTACTATTGGCTTTGCTATTAGCTTAGGACTAAGGCCACTGCTATATTGACAAACTTCCCCTACTAATAATAAGTATTATAACATCAAACAACCTCATGGTTCTCAACCACATTAAGTCTGATTGCCAGACAAACTGCTACACTTGTATTTGCCACATACCAGCTGAAGATACCTTGAAGGGGATATAAGTATATTACTACACTACTTAGAGCAATTTCCAGCCATGAGTCAAAAAATGTGTTCCAAGGTGCAACAATTATGTGATACCATAGGTTGATCCAAACAAGAATGTTGAGCTTCTCAGCACCCAAAAAAAAAATCATATGCTTACGACTTTGCAGCATAACAGTAGCATATATCAGGTTTCCTTCATAGTTTGCCAAATTCCCATGTATCCATTTCTCCCGTAGAGTAATAGCAAATAGGACAGTGTATTGTTGCCAGTGGTCTCGATTCTTAATCTCCTTTTCCAGCCAACTAGTTACCTATGATTGGATTGGATTTAGCTGTTTTTCTAACTGGTCTTGGCTGCTCTTCATAGTTGCAATGTAATTTAGTTGCCTGATGGGAAACATCTCTGGTTGAATTGAAAATCCATTCTAAGCATAGTACAAGGAATGTGAGAGTATAATTTACCAATAAGCATCAACATAGAAGTTGCTTTGGAAACCTAGTACTTCAAAATGGTAAATTTCCCACCTTCATATAGAAATAGTGATACTAAGCATCCTATTTCTCCATTTATCAGAGAAAGAAAAATGAAAATTCTAAGTTACAACTCCTATGACAAAATCTTAAGTGGTGTCTAGATTCGCTTTAATGTTACTCATCTTTTGTCTTGTCCTGCAAGTTGTTAAAACCTAACCACTTGTTATCCATTCTATACCCCTGTTCTCTACAATGAGCTAGTTACCAAGGGAAAAAACAAATTTGGAAACCTACTAAGCAAGGTAACGTACCATAAAGGCCATGTAAAATTCATATTAAGAGACCAAATATTAACTATTAAAACTCGGGAATAACCATTCATAATGATAGTTGGCCAAGAGCCCTGTAACTCGATTGACATATCCTAATGTTTTCATTGGAGATATGTAGGGCCTTCTTCAACTATTGAATTATATATAATACTAAAAAAATCACAATTTTAATTGCCCACAAAGCATTCCTGTTGACTATTTAATTTTCTCCTTAATAGACAGAGACCAATAAATTAAATAAAGTTAATGATTGTTCAAGCATTTGATTCATTAAGTAAATACTTAATGTATTATTTATGAGAAATTATTGAAAGCAGTGGCAGATGAACATAGTCAACTTGCTAGCCTTGTAGTTCCAGCCAATAAAAAGAACCACGTCACTAAACTCTGAAGGAGATTCATTTTTAGGTGAAATCCTTTAACTAGAAATTTACCAAAAAATCATGATTTCTTAAAACTACGACAAATATGAATCATTTAAAATCATGGGAATAGGGAAGTTTCAAGTTTTACCAAAAGAATATTTAAATTTGGAGTTCCTTTTTATTTCAAGCTTTTAATAAGTAGATTTAAGTTTAGAGATCCCTTTGAATGTAGAGATTGTCTAGTCTCATAATTTAAAACTATCCATTTCAGTTCATGTACATTGAGAAATCCTGGAAAGTTTTATAGGTAAAATCCTCTAATATTTACCAATGATTTTTCTTTTCCAGCAAAAAATAAAAAGCATACACATATATACATAGATGAATTTAATCTTGGCATCTTTATTGTTCTAAAAAATATCCAACCACATAATAATAATAATAATAATAATAATAATAATAATAATAATAATAATAATAATAATAATAATATGACAAGGAAGATAACAGTAACAAAGACTTATAACTGATTAATCAAACACCACTCATAAACTCATGATTCAGCTCTACACAAGCACACGACAAAAAACTACGCTAGCTGTTAATCAGAACAATTAACATATGCAAAAGTATAATAAGCCTTAACTACGGTCGGCCTCTCATTCATTCTTTCCCAAGTTCCTACTACAATACTACTACTACTTCAGGATCTTTTTAAGATGCCATGCATTCAAACTTCAAAGTTCAAATCTCAAGGATTGGATGTTTTGTTTGATAGTCAGTCTACATGACTGGAAATGAACAGATAGTTTAATTAGTCACATCACTGTATCTTTAAATCTAGTAAAATTTTCACCGGAATCGGCTGCCACATCCACTACATAGCTGAAGAATATTATCTGAGACACTTCTGATTTCATAATTTATTAACTCGTATAATATTAGTAGTGAATTTTTTTTTTTTTTATCACTATTGATTACAAAGATCTATTACTTTTTGAATTGAGTTAAAAAATAATCATATACACGTCATTTCTTCCTTGTAGAAAAACAAACCAACAAAGCTTTTCCATATTAGAAAAAAAAAATCTAAAAAAGCTTTAACACAAATCTTATTCAGCCCAAAGAAAAATACACAAACAACCCACTAGCCTCAGCCTTAATAATTGTAGTTTGGCCAAAAATAATACATGCGGGTGTGACCATAAATTAAATTAACCAAACTGTCTATCGGGAATGGATTTGAGATTAGAAAAAAGTTCTCTCTCTCTCTCTCTCTCTCTCTCTCTCTCTCTCTCTCTCTCTCTCTCTCTCTCTCTCTCTCTCTCTCTCTCTCTCTCTCTCCAAATGTTCGACCTTTGATCATGCGACGCGCAAACCACATTATGATGCGTAGGAATTAATTAGTTAAAGCGTCACTATCTAAATAGATATGATCAAGGATAATTTTCGTATCCTTTTGTCTCCTATAATAGTCCCATGCTATGTCAAATTTTTTCAAATTGTCCATAGAGATTAGAGAGGCTAAATCTTTTCCAAAACAGAAGAATGAAAGATTGGAGAGGCTCACTCCCATCTCTTATCCCTACTTTGGTGTTTCCTACTTTTATAATATTTCACAACATAGGTTTTTAACATGATAAACTTTACCATAAATCGTACTATGTGCCCGTTTGGTTTTTTTTTTTTTTTCTTTTTAATTTTTCAGTTTTTTTTTTTGAAATTATTAACTATTTAAGAAAATTGTACCCTAAAATAAAAACTGAATTTAAAAAATAATAATAATAATAATAATAAAAGAGTATGTTTTAAAAAGGTGCTGTTTCACCACAAGATGTCATTTGATATGATACTTGATAACGTTCGTGAGAGTGAAAACATAGAAAATGAGTTTGGATCAGGATGAAGACATAATACTACATTTTATGTGAGCATAATGAGATACTTTTCTTCTGTGTTAATCTTTTGAACACTGTTTCTGTTTGGCATAGAGAATGTAGTGGGATATAACTTCATATCATATGGGTCCACATTTCCGGCCTATGTGTGGCCAAAAAAATATAGAAGAAAAATAGTTGAAAACAAAAAAAAAAGTTGATTTTCTACACATTCATATAAAAAAGAAATAAAAAGGATGTTGATTTTCTACATAAATTACTTTATCAATATTTTTTTTTTTTTTTTTTTGAACTTTCTGCATCCTGATCTAAAGCCAACAAAATCAATCACCTATAAACATTATCACAAAAATTACCAAATCAAAATATTAATCACACACAAATTTATGCCTAACTTGAGATTTCACACGAATTATTCAATATACAACAACTCTATGCGTCGTAGCAATAGAAAATTTTTACAAGTTATACATATAATTCTTATAAACTTATACATTTTTATAAGGTAGACAAGACAATAAAAATGTATAAGTTTATAAAAATGTATAAGTTTACACGAATTATTCAATATATAATTCTTGTATTTTGATTATCTGATGTAATTCTCATCAAATAAAAGTTTGCTGCAAAATATTGAAATTCCATTGATTTTTGGTTTTATAATTAAATAAATAGAAGCATTGATTTTTGGTTTTATAATTAAAAAAAAAAAAAAAAAAAAAAAACTTTTTTCTTCATATAAATTATTATAAATTTTAGCACCTTAATTTTTTTTCTCACCGTGCTCACTCTACCAAATCTTTTTCTTTTTGTTCCCAGACGGACATGTACATCACTCTTCTTTTCACGTTCTTCTCATTTCAAAACACGAACACAACGATAGACATTGAAGCACAAACCACCTCACAAGACTCCCTAAGTTGAGGCATTACTTGAGGCTTGTTGGCCAAGTCTCTTTTTCACAAGCTCGTTAGAGAGCTTTGAGTTCAAAGTGGGCTCGACCTTGGTGCCACTTGCACCCAACGAACGTCAGCTTTAGAAGGTACAACAGGTTCTTCCCTTGTCCTTTTTAGACACTCAGATTCCCTCAGGATCATCCTAAACGTTTTAACAATTGTACTTGTTCTGCCAAATAAAATCTCATGTGCAGATGGGTTACTTTTATGGTTTTGTAGTGGACCTGCTGTGGTTATGTATTCTTGAAAGAATCCAGTTCATGTTTTAATAAATAAAATAAAAAAATCTTTGATTATTTCATTCTGATTGATTTATTGATAGAGAGGTTTCCAAGGCATTGGTAGTTGGGTTTTGGTTGGTGGAGCTTTTGGTACTCGTGTCTCGGCTCGTCGTCTCTTTAGAAACAGAGAAAGAAGATTCTTGAACTTGAACCATCTCACTCTGGAAAGTTAAAAAGACAAACAAAAGCTCTCAGGCTCTTAGGGTGTTTCTTTCACCGACACTGTGATCGGTGATATGGCACATACAGTTTCCAAGCACATATACCCATCAGCTGAGAATTCCAAGATAAACGGAATTTCACATTATCAAAAATGTAAATATGTAATCCATACAACATACTATGGTGCATAAATAACCCGTGGAAATTTTAGAAATCCTTACCATCCAAACAGAGAATTTCGAAATTTATAGATTTGAAATCCAAACGCAACAACTTCTGAACAAAATTATTCTCGTCTGCTAGTGCTAGTTCTTAGATAAAGACAAGGTGTACACACATTTTTTTCATCAGGGCTAGGGGATGGAAGTATCCCTGTTAGACACAAAGGGAGGTAGAGGACTCTTCTGCCGTGTGCCTAGCAATGGAGCAGTGTTGACAGAGGGAGGCCGAGGAGTCTTCTTTGGCAATGGGGCAGTGTTGACAGAGAGAGGTCGAGGACTCATCTGTGGTGTGCCTAGCAATGGAGCAGTGTTGTGACTCGTTGTAGTTGAAGGTGGGATGATACGAGTGCTCGGATTGGGTGGAGAAACATGATAAGCATTATGCAGCATAGAGGGATGTGGAGGATTCTTTGTTTGTCTCATTGCTGAACTGGGAATGTAGGTGCCTGGATTGGGTGCTGATGGAGGCACCGGAACATGAGGAGCCCAATCCAGCCCACCTAGTAAAGAAGAAACATTAATTTGATCACCGGCTAAGGCCTTTTGGCTGACAGGATTGGGCACTGGCACAAATGTTGGAGGGGCTTGGTCTTGGTTTTTCTTCATTGGATTTTGGAGGATTTTTCTTCCCTCATAAGAAGGCAAGCTAGTAAGCAAAAGTGCCACTGCGGCTAGGAGAAGCATTTTTAGAAAAAGAGATGGTAACATATTTAGAAGCTAAGAGAAAGAGGGTTCTGAAATTATTGATGACCAATGTGAGAGAGAAATCTGGTTTTATTTGTACAAGAAAATTTTCACAATGGTTAAAAGATGGCAATCTTTTAACCAAACCAATTACACTGAAGTTTGTTTACACATTAACACAGAGTTGTAAGTAATTTCGTGGGCAGACACAATGTTAAGCAACTTTTTTGACTTTTGAGTGGTCGAACGCAAGAGGAGTTCATTTAATTACACCGGCTTTTTTTTTATGCAAGATTTTGAAGTCTTATGGCATGGCATTTTCATGTTATATTTAGTTGAATTCTACTTTTAATTTAAGCCCTACCAAACGAGCAACTAGTCTATCAATCGGTCCCCCTGAAAAGTGAACGTGACTAATGATGGCCCTCTCTCTTATTGTTTTCATTCCAGAATATTTATATATATATATATATATATATAGGAATTTCCTGATTACTTCCTTTAACTTAGGTCAATTGATTATATCACAGAATTTTTCTTTGTGCATTTTTACACTACTAAGCAACTGATATTACCCCAATCCATTAATTAAAAATAACTACCCATGTTTTGGTACTAAAAGTTATTTTTAGTCGGATTTATATTTTTGTCCTAGGGAGTTTATCACTGGCATGCAACTTCAGAAACATGTTTTATATCTATCATTGGCAAGAGGGACGACCTCATTGAATGCCTTTTTATTGGGAAAACTCAAAATTAAGCACAATCACAATTGGCAATTTAGCATTGCCACTTTTCTTCTCAAAAAAAAAAATACCTATAAGCATTGCCACTTATTGAGGGAAATTTATGAAGATCGACTGTAAATAGATGCCGAAAGGTAATGATTTAATAACTACTAGGAAATAAAAAGAAGGAAAACAAAAGGGAAAAGTTTCAAAATTCATTAAAAGAGATAGTTATTAAGGCATACACTCTCTCTACATGAATTTTTTTTTTTTTTTATGTCAAAACCTTGAAAAAGTATGTATGTAAAGTAAACCCCTTGAAATCTTTTTTTTTTTTTAATTTTTAAAGTAAATAATTCCATATATTCAAGCCACCTAGGGGCAAACCAAAAAAAAACCTACGTCATAACTCATGCCTCACATCAGAAGTCACAACAAAATCCCCAACCATGACTCTTTGAGATGTAACTCATTCCAATAAGAATAAGATTACACAAAACTACCCACGTTGCAATGAGTAGGAGAGAGAATGTTGCATATATTGGTGGTGAAAACTTAAAACCTAGAAAAAACCAAAATAAACAAAACAAATTATGCGTTCCCAAACGAATAACTAGTCCATCAATGTCATGTTTGGCTCAATATGAATTTCTATGACAACCTTTTTCTATGCTGAGAATTGTGAATATATATATATATATATATATTTATATATATATATACTGTTCGTTTGCTCTATCTACTGTTCTACTCAGCACCAAATGTAGTCACAATCCGATCTACTTACGATACAAAGGGTACTGAAAAACTGAAGCATTGGAATCAATATTTCTACTTTGCAAGTGAGTATTTGGACTAATCTATATCTATATATATCTAAAAGTTGAAGCGTAACATTTATTGTTGCTACGCTTCAGTTGAGCCACATCATCGGCCATGTCACATTCTTTTCTTTTTCATTATTTTAAACAATATTAATATATAAAAAAAAAAAAGTGTAATTTTACACATTCTCTAACTCATTAAATCCAACTCACCATTAATTCAAATATCTTCCAATTCTCAACTCTTTATTTTCCCCTTAAATCCCAATTAGCTCTTTTCAAGTTCAAACCTTTCAATTGCCACCCTTACAATTAACTATGTTATTTTTAACACTATAAATTTTCAATTGTTCTCAACTATCCATTGAATGTTTTCTTATTTTTCACCTTCCACATTTTTTTTGGGATAAATTTTAGAATCCTCTCCATAATGACTAAGATAACCACAACCCATTCAACTTCCCCATTTACTCCATTAAAAGTCAACCGGCTAACTATTTGAATTCACAATTAACGGTCCTAGAATTTAATAGGATAACATTGAACACCAAGCATGAGAATATTATCATGGACGATTCTGCATCCGTAATCATCCATTACACAACAAAACCACAAACAAAAACAAAAATACCCTTTTTTTATAAATAAAAATCACTTTTATAGGCTGAATTCAATTATGCATATGCAACTACCCATTAAAACCAACTTCCCTCCCTTCCCAAAAAAACGTAAAAGAAGACATTACACCAAATATTCAACATCAAGCATAATTATATCTTCATTGGTTGTTCATTTACCGTAATCTTTTCTTAACCTTACAATTTCTCTATCCATTCATCTTCTTTTTGTTTTGGCTCTTCTTCTCCCCATTTTTTTTACTATAAAAAATTGTTATTTTCTCTTCAATTCAATCCATATTTTGCTCACACATAAAGGTGAATACTCTCTCTCTCTCTCTCTCTCTCTCTCTCTCTCTCTCTCTCTCTCTCTCTCTCTCTCTCTCTCTCTCTCTCTCTCTATATATATATATATATATATATATATATTCTTTCTTTTGGTGGATGTTTAATTCTTTAGATTGGTGAATTTTTATGTTTAACTCTACTTTAGGTTGATATGATTTATTATATTTTAATTTTTCATCTTTTTAATTGTATTTTCTTTATTTGTTACATATTATCCTATGAAATTACAGGATGATTTAATATTATTCTATTACATAGCATGACTTAGATAATTTGGTGTTTACAACTTTACATTTTCTGTTGAATCTTCTACTAATCTTCTTTTACATAATTTTGTTATTTGTCTCACATTCTCTTCCAAAAAGGTGATTGTTCTCTCTCTCTCTCTCTCTCTCTCTCTCTCTCTCTCTCTCTCTCTCTCTCTCATTAATTTTTTCCTTGCAACTCTAATTTAGATTGATGATTTTTTTTTTTTTTTTTTGGTGTCTCTACTTCAGGATGGTACACTTTGGTGGTGTGTTGTTTGAGTTATTTATCACATGTACTCTCTATCACTCTTATAGTTTTGGATTGAATTAATTTTTTAGATATTTTAGAAGTGAGATGATTATGTATTTACATATTTCTATGAATCATTTGAGTAATATCCATTATAAATTTGTGATGAGATTTGGTTATCATAATAATCTTTTTAAGAGAATGAGAAATTCAAATAATAAATTTTGGAACTTAAACATTTTAGTTGTAGAAAAAAAACCATAACACACTATACAAAAGTTTGAATAATATAGATCAATTGAAAGAAAAAAATAGTTGTAAGAACTCAAAGTTGGCCTTTGGCCCAAATGGATGACTGGGCCGGCCCTAGTGGCCTTTACAATAGAATTTGTAGAGAATAGGCTTAAAGCCTAGACCTCTTGGTGCTTTAGAAGACCGTGGTGTGAGGTCCAAGTCCACTTCTGGGACACAGTTGGCTGATGGAGTGGCCTATTTCCCTTATCGGACGTGAGCCGAGGAGCTTCTGTGCTGACTGGCGTTCTATTCTTCAAGAGGGAGAGAGAGAGATTTCCTCTTTCCCTTAGAAAAATCCAGATCCATTTTCCAGTGGTTTCCCCTTCTCTATTTATACTCCCCATCTCTGGTCCTCACCTGTCTTTTCCCTGAAAACGCTCTCCAATGCCCTTAAGGCTGTCCACCGTCCCCTCAAAAGTCATTTCCCCATTAATGCGGCCAGGCGGGTAGGTGGAAGGCATTTAATGCGATGGCAGCAGCTTTGCATAGTGCACGTACCTTTTGTCCCCCTCCTCGGCGTCCCATTGGGGCGGAGGACGACTCGCTGAGCTTTAGGAGTCCTTCCCTGGACAACGTGCTACGCTCCTCGGATAAGGGTCTCTTAGTCCGAGGAGACTTTCTCCTCGGACCAGCACAAATTCTACCAGCAGCCTGGTCGGTCTCCATTTTTAGGAGGCCCTATCCACGACCCCTTTGGTTGAGCCCCGCCCTCGGGCCAGGCCCTAGGCCCACGTGGAGTTTTTGGCGCTTTTGCCCCCCACAATAGCCCCTCAAAAAGTCATTTGATTCCGATCCGAGGAGGCATATGGGTTTTTGATTGACGTACCTCTCCCCCACGTGACGTTTAAATCGCTGCACGTGCGGAGCCCGCCCGCGCCTTCTGGACAAGTCTCTGACGCTTCGTTACGCGCAACGCCTGCATTAATTGCGCTGAGTAACTCCCTGTCGCGCACGTTCAACGGTGAGATGGGGATCCTGTGGCCTGGATTTGCCCCCGAAAATTTGAGCAGGACGTTTCCCACGAACCGCCGCTCCCCAATCATATAAAACGCTTCAATTGCCGCGACGCCCTCCATTTCCACCAAAAGCAAACTTGTCACGGAGCCATTCAATCTCTCACTTCCTCACTCTCAAGAGTTCCCAAAGTACTCGTATTTTCTTCCTCCGTAAGTCTCCCTTCTTCTTAACTCTTTCCCCCTAGGTTGCCAATCTTCCTTTCCTTTCTTCACGAATCTTCTTCTCCCACCTGCACCTCATGGGTAGGTTTAAGTGTCTAGTCGATACGCCTTCTGGCATGGAGGGGTTTAGGGCCAAGTACCATATCCCTTCTGATGTGGGCCTGAAATACTGTCCCCCCGGGGCTGTAGCGGACTCTAGGGGAGCGGGGCAGGTCGTCATCCCAATAATCGCCTTCCTAGAGGGTGGGATGACACTCCTCATGAAGGACGTAACTAGGGAGTACCTCCGCAACCATAGGTTGTGTCCAGACCGGTGCACACCCAACGTCTTTAGGATCCTAGGCTGCGTCGATGCTCTGAACGAGCAAATGGGCCTTTACCTCACGTGGCACGACGTTGTCTACATGTATGAGTGCCACCGGATGAAAGACGCAGGCATGAAGGACGATTATCTCATCGTCTCCGGGAGATGGCATGACGGCCTCCATTGCCCAGTGAAAGGGGACACCCAGGTGTGATTCCCTAGGACTTAGGACTTTTTGTTTATGTAGTTTCCCCTTTTCGATTCCCTTTGTAGTTTCACTGTCACTAGATGTTTCTCCGTTTGACTCATTGCGAATGCCTAACCAAGCTTGATTCTTCTGCTCTCTTTTTTGCAGATAAGCAACACACATCTCCCCACTTGGGAAACGTCAACGTCTCAGACCTTAACAAGGTTCTGAGATCCGAGGTCTTCGTGAACGACGACCTGCAAGTGAGGGCTGCCCACCTAATATTGGGGTACGACCCCATTTCGAAGGCTTTCGGCGAGGTTGAGGACGCCATTCTTGCCGGCCACAAGAGGCGCGCGCGGATAGACGTTCGCTATCCGGAGTTCCTCGCTCCACGACCCATCCCGGACGCGCCGTCTACCCTGCTATACGGCCAAGCCGTCGTTGCCACCCTTTTGGCAGCACAGCCGCAGGGTGAGGTTGTCCGAGAAGGGCCTGAGACTTCCTCTTCTTCCCTTGGCGAGGAGATTGACCGGTTCAATTTAGAGGAGGTCGAGAGACCTTCGGGGGAGCAAGTGGTCAAAATCTTAGACGAGGAAGAGGGCCACTTAGACAGGAGCTCCGACATTAGGGGTCTAATCCTTGCTCGACTGGAAGACTCCTCCGAAGAGGACGACGACATGTCCTTGAGAGAACTCTTTGCCAGAAGGAGGGGGGCTCCGACCCCAAAGCCAGATGCCTCGGGGTCCCTGCCCAAGCTACCTCCGCCTCCCCCTCCCCCTCCATCTGACCTGCCCCCTCCTGCCCCTGTTATCCCCAAGAAGAGGAGGAATGAGGGCGAAGACGCGGACAAGGAGAGGGAGAAGAAACAGAAGCATCAGCGGCAGCTGCAGCAGCAACAGCAGCAAACGGCGAAGGGTGGGGGACGGGCCTCATCTGTTGAGAGCGGGGAAATCCTCGGACAAGCTGAGGTCCGCCAAGGGGAGTCCAGTTGGTTTCCCCCTCTGGAAGTGGACGGGGCTCCCATACCAATCCAAGCGAGCATCCGAGACTTCCAGAGAGGTCACGCCCTCCACCTTGCCAACTCGCTAGAGCAGCCCCTACTTCTGCCCAAGGACATGGAGGAGCTGGGGAGGACGGGCCGTACGTGCCTATTTCTTTCCCTTAAAAGAAACTTAGGTCTGGTAAGCACCGAATATTTAGTTTTCTGTTGTTGTCTTTGTGCCCATGCGTGCTAACTTGCATATAACGTGATCTCGTTGGTGCCCTCTTCACAGGCCATCCAGGAGGCCTTTGCTACTGATGCCCTGGTGGAGCATTACCAGACCTAGGTCGGCTCCGAGCAAGCAGCAAAGGCCGAGATCGAGCTGAAGCTGGGCCGCGTTGAGGTGGAGAAGGCCGACCTGGGTGCCAAGCTGGCCTTAGAGCAATCGCAGAAGAGGAGCCTGGACGCAGGCCTCAAGACGGCGACGGCGCAGGCGGAGGCCCAGCGCAAGCTCCTGCATCAGAAGGACGAAGCCCTGGCCAAAGCAGAGCAGGAGACCTCGAACCTCAGAAGAGAGCTCGCGCAAGTGGAGGAAGCGGCTCGCGTCGTCAGGGAGACCGTGGACGCCGCCACCAAGGCCGCTTATAACGAGGGGGTTGAGGCAACCGAGAACCGCCTGACGGAGGAGTTGGGCGAGCTGTGCAGGGAGTACTGCCAGCAAGTCTGGGCGGAAGCCTTAAATGCTGCGGGAGTCCCTGCAGGCTCCGAGTTGAGGGCTGTGGAAAAGGTCTGGTATCCAGAGGATATCAGATTCATCGAAGATGCACCCACTACTCTGCCTCCTTCCTCCTCGGACCCGGTCCCTCCCAATCAAGAGGTCGTTGCTGTGGTGGTGGGATCGGGCGAGCCGGCCAGCCAGGTCTTGCCCCAACCCAAGCCAAAGGACAAAGGAAAACAAGTCCAGGATCCGTCCGAGGTTGCACCAGAGGTGGATGGCAAGACCAAGGAGCCTCCGTCTAAGCTCGTGAAGGAGCCCCCACTGAAGATTAAGGGATAGGCGGCTTTGGGCCCTCCCCATCCTCCATTTTGTGCAGGCCTTTTCCTTTTATGAATTCCCGTCTTGTAGACCCTAAATATTTTTGTATGTAGTTTGTCTTATTATTATTTTTGCTGCTTTGTTTTCGAACAGCTTTCTATTTATGAATTTCGTAATTTTACCCTTATAGCGTAACTCTTTAATGCATTACGTTTACTGCGATGTTGCTTGCGTTATCGCGCCATGCGTTGTGTGTGAATGCTAAGTAGTTCAACATCCGAGGCGATAGATTAGTGCCCACGGGCATGTTCGAAATTAGGACAGGCGCGGCCTCATCGCGAAGGCATCTCAACCTTTGATTAGCCTAGGTCGATATTGACACTTAGTGTAAACGATTTGCATGTTTAAATTTTCCGAAGGCAGGAGGTCCGAGGACCTGGCTTAGCCTATATCGATGTGAGAGACCACGCTCCCGGCCCGTTTTATTATGAGTGTTGGGCCAAACCCACATAAATGGGTGGAATCGTGTTATTGTCTCTCAAAATGGAGGTTCGACTAGTTATATTTTTCCCTTTAGATTAAGGGTTTTACAATGGAGTCGCCACTTATTTAATTATTGGAAAAATAAGAAAACCAAAATTGAAAAATTCATCATTTTATTAATTTCCAATTGAATTTACATTGGTCATAGGAAAATTACATGGCTTTGGTCCTAGATACAATCTAAGAAAAAGTACATGGCTTTGTTTCCTAGTTACAATCTAAAAATTGAAAATTACATGAACAAGCATTTGATCTACTAACCCTTGATCTAAGTTCGGAGGCTATGTTACAAGGTGGGAAGGTGTTAGGCACCCACCTTGCCCGGTGAAACCGGTCTTCTAGATTATGGTGGCCAACATGCATATCACATCATTCAATATGTCAATCAATTTGCATGTTGAATTTAAGGTGTGTGCATGTGATAAACCCTAATTCAATTTATTAAGCATTGCATTTGGATTGAAAAATGAATTCTAGTGAATGTGTGTGGATGGTGATATCCTAGATTCAAAGATTTAAAAGAATTATGAAACAAACATGTTTTTTTATATTTTTGATGTGGATTTAAGATCAAAACTAGTGTTTATGCATGAATATGTGATGAACAATAAGAACATATGAAGAACACATAAGAACATTCAAACACATTCAAGAGAATTTAAATAAGTACTATCATGCTTTAATCCTAAATTCTTATCATGACAACAAAAAAAAAACAAGTTAAGGAAAGAGATTATACCTTCATGCAAGATTCATATGATGGATGAGGAGACTCTTGAGGGAGGTCCTATAGATGGAGGAAAAGAAGAGTTAGGAGAGAAAGAGTAAGTCTCACTCAATACCTTGAGTCTCAAGAAGACCAAGATATGACAAGACTACTTAACTTCCTAGAACTCAAGAGAAAGAAGAGAGGGGGCTTTTTTTGTCTCCTGGAATGAAGGAAAGGGGGGGTTTATATAGTAGTGGTGGATGAAATATGAATGGAAGGCCATTAATGAGGGTTGACAAAGAATCATGAACCTAGACCTCATTTTAGCCTTTAGGGAGATTTGATGCATTAAATGGAAAGATTGGTGGGAGTAAGGAGCAAGCCAAAATTCAGTTTTCCTGTAGCTGCTGTAACAGCTTGTAGAGCCAACTTTGAAAAATCATATCTGACTCAATTCTGATCAGAATTGTCTCGTTCTTGTGCTCAAATTGAAGCCCGAGATGTCTAGTTTCTGAAAAAATTAACCTCATTCACAGATTCAAAATATTCTGAGAGATATCAATGAAATAGTGACCAAAGGTCATTTCTTAGAAAAATAGTTTCAGCACAATTAACATTAATAGGTCCCAAATTAGTTTCCAATTAACATTAATAGGCTCCAATCACTCCCATTTCAGACCTAATTAGTTCCAAATTTATCTTAATTAAAAGATAATTGTACAAATTACTCATTGAATAATTAATGTTTAACTATCTAATTAATTAGGTGTATGCAACCTTACCATAAAATGTAGTCCTAACCAATCAAATTATGACACATCATTAATTTTAAATTGATTATAATTATAACCAATTGGAATCAATTGTTTATAATCACATAAGGTCGGATTCAATTTGTGATAGTGCATCTCAGCCATTAAAACTTGATTTGATGATAACTTTCAATCTGATGGTCCGATTAGGGCTTATAACTAATCGATTTGATCGTTACAACATCAAGATCATTTTGGTGAAATGAGATTAAGGATCTAATGACCAAAATCAAGATGCATATTTTCAAGGTGAAATTACCCTTTTACCCTCCAAGTGAGGTTAAATGCGGGTTGCAAAATAAGGTGTCAACAATCGATATCAACACTTAATAAAAATTGATCCATGTTAAGTTTTCCCAAGGTAGAAGGTCCGAGGACCTGGCCTAACCAAGGTTGACATCAACACTTAATAAAAATTGATTGAAACGTGTTAAATTTTCCCAAGGTAGAAGGTCCGGGGACCTGGCTTAACCAAGGTTGACATCAACACTTAATAAAAATTGATTGAAACGTGTTAAATTTTCCCAAGGTAGAAGGTCCGAGGACCTGGCTTAACCAAAGTTGACATCAACACTTAATAAAAATTGATTGAAACGTGTTAAATTTTCCCAAGGTAGAAGGTCCGGGGACCTGGCTTAACCAAGGTTGACATCAACACATTAATAAAAATTAATTGAAACGTGTTAAACTTTCCCAAGGTAGAAGGTCCGAGGACCTGGCTTAACAAATGTTGACATTAACACAATAATAAAAATTGATGGAATCGTGTTAAATTTTCCCAAGGTAGAAGGTCCGAGGACCTGGCTTAACCAAGGTTGACATTAACACAATAATAAAAATTGATGGAACCGTGTTAAATTTTTCCAAGGTAGAAGGTCCGAGGACCCGGCTAAACCAAGGTTGACATTAACACTTAATAAAAATTGATGGAACCGTGTTAAATTTTCCCAAGGTAGAAGGTCCGAGGACCTGGCTTAACCAAGGTTGACATTAACACTTAATAAAAATTGATGGAAATTATAGTGTTAACAACCAGTATAACATATCGATATCCGAACACAAGGTAGGCACGCTTTACATTAGTAGTAATACCTTCGAAGGTTATTTACATTCCATCGTGGTTTTACACGCTTGTCTTCCAAGTCGGCCAGATAGTATGACCCTATGCCGGCCACTGAGGTAATACGGTAGGGTCCCTCCCAGTTTGGCCCTAATTTTCCCCACGAGAGGTCTCTGGCGGTTCTAACAATCTTCTTTAAGACTAGGTCTCCCAGAGCGAGAGGTCTAGATCGCACGCGGGAGTCGTACCCTTGTTTAAGCCTTTGCTGGTAAACGGCCAGTCGAACCATAGCGCTTTCACGCCTTTCCTCCACCAAGTCCAGCCCCTTGAGCAGCATGTCGTCATTGGCAGTCGAGGCGAAAGACTGCGTCCTCGTCGTTGGGAACCCCACCTCCACCAGGATCATAGCCTCGGCGCCATATGTCATCGCGAAAGGGGTCTCACCCGTGGATCTCCGCGGCGTGGTCCAGTAAGTCCACAGCACGTGCGGTACCTCGTCCACCCACCTACCCTTAGCATCGTCAAGCCTTTTCTTGAGTCCATTGACTATCAACTTGTTGGTCGCCTAAGCTTGCCCATTCTCCTGCAGGTAGGCTGGGGAGGAATACCTGTTCGTGATGCCGAAGTCCCCACAATACTCCCTGAAGGCTTTGCTGTCGAACTGCAGTCCATTATCCGAGATGAGAGTACGTGGGACCCCAAATCTGGTGATGATGTTTTTCCAGACGAATCTCTTCTCGTCCGCGTCCCGAATGTTCGAGAGTGCCTCGGCCTCTACCCATTTGGTAAAATAGTCTGTCCCGACGAGCAGCCATCGCTTGTTGCCGGCTGCCCTCGGAAACGGTCCCACTATGTCCAATCCCCACTGGGCAAACGGCCAAGGGCTAGCCAACGGGTTAAGCAGGCCTCCTGGCTGGTGGATATTGGGCGCGAACCTCTGGCATTGGTCGCATTTCCTCGCGTACTCTTGGGATTCCCTCTGCATATTCGGCCACTAGTATCCCTGGGTGAGGGCCCTGTGAGCTAATGACCGGCCTCCCGTGTGGCTGCTGCAAATTCCCTCATGCAACTCCTCTAAGAGATGCTCCGTCCCATCGGGGTGTACACACAGCAGGTAGGGCCCCGAGAACGAGCGTTTATAGAGCTTCTCGTCCTCGAATAGCCAAAACCGAGGGGCCTTCCTGCGGATCTTGTCAGCCTCAGTCTTGTCCTCCGGCAGCGTGTCGTGTTTGAGGTACGATACTATGGGGTCCATCCAACTAGGCCCTGTTCGGACCTGTTGGACCCGGATGGCCTGACATCTCGGCCCGGCTGGCCTGATCAGATCCTCTACGAGAATAACCCGAGGCAGGCCCTGTGCCGACGAGGTTGCCAGAATGGCCAGCGAGTCCGCGTGTGTGTTTCCGCTCCTGGAGACATGCGATAGTGCGAAGGATTCGAACTCGGCCAGTAGGTGCTTGGCGCAGGCTAAATACTCGCGCATTCTCGGTTCCCTGGCCTCCAACTTCCCTTCCACTTAGCCGACCACCAGCTGCGAGTCTGAGAACGCCCGCACTGCCTTACCCCCCATTTTTTGAACCATGTCCATTCCTACAAGCAAGGCTTCGTACTCGGCCTCGTTGTTGGTAGCTGGAAACGCTATCCGCAAAGACTTTTCAATGACGACCCCGTCTGGGGATATCAAGACTATCCCAGCCCCAGAACCTCTCTGGTTCGACGCTCCATCCACATAGGCTTCTTATACCAGAGGTTTGTCGTTCGAGATTACGCCGACTCGCTTTCCCCCCAAGCTACATCCCTCAAGGCTCTCCTCCAGGGAAGGCTCAGTGAATTCCGCCACCAGGTCGGCCAGGACTTGCCCCTTCACAGATGTGCGCAGAAAGTACTTGATGTCGAAGGCCCCCAAGTAAATTCCCCATTTAGCGATCCTGCTAGAGTAATCTGCGCTCCACAGCACAGACTTAAGCGGGAGTTGGGTTAGTACTACGACCGTATAAGACTGAAAATAGTGGGGGAGCCGGCGAGTCACGTGCACTATGGCCAGGACCGCCTTTTCCAATGGTAGGTACCGGATCTCGGCCTCCTGCAAAGACTTGCTCACGTAGTATACCGGCCTTTGTATGCCGTTGTCGTCCCGTATCAGAACCAGACTCACAGCGTAGGCAGCCACAGCTAGGTATGCGTACAGCACCTCGTCTAGATCGGGGCAAAACATAATGGGTGGCCGAGAGAGGTATTCCTTCAGCTGCTGGAACGCCAACGAGCATTCCTCGGTCCATTCGAATCCCTTCCATTTGTTCAGCAGCTAGAAGAATGGCCGACACCTGTCTGCAGATCGAGAGGTGAACCTGCTAAGAGCAGCCGTCATTCCAGCTAGCTTCTGGACCTCCTTCGGGTTTCGAGGCGGTTGTAGGTTACAGATCGCTGAGATCTGTTCGGGGTTGGCATCAATACCCTTGTGAGTAAGCATGTAGCCTAGGAATTTACCAGACCCTACGCCGAAGGAGCATTTAGAGGCATTCAGCCGTAACTTATATTTCCGCAAAGTCTGGAACGTGCTATCCAGGTCGGCCACATGGTCCGATACGGCCTTGCTCTTCACAACCATGTCGTCTACATATACTTTGATGGTTTTTCCTAACTGTGCCTCGAACATCCGAGTCATCATCCTCTAATAGGTAGCTCCTGCGTTCTTCAGACCGAAGGGCATCACCTTGTAATGGTAGTTGCCGGTGGGGGTCACAAAGGTGGTTTTCTCTTGGTCCTCTAAAGCCAAAGGTATCTGATGGTACCCCTGAAAGGCGTCCAGGAAACTCATGCGAGGGTGGCCGACCGTTGCATCTACCAGTTGATCTATGCGTGGCATAGGGAATGGGTCCTTGGAACAGGCCTTGTTGAGGTCTGTGAAGTCTAGCACACTCTCCATTTCCCGTTTTTCTTCTTCACCACGACTGTGTGCGCCAACCATTCGGGGTAGAACACTTCCTTGATAGCTCCGGCCCTCTTGAGCTTGATGACCTCCTCCTTCACGGCCTCAGAGTGTTCCGCGGAAGAGCGCCGAAGAGGTTGTTTCTTCGGCACTGCCGCTGGGTTAACGTTCAGATGGTGGCATATGAAACTTGGGTCGATTCCAGGCATCTCATGCTCATCCCAGGCGAACACGTCGAGGTTCCCTCTCAAGAACGTGACCAACTCCTCCTTTTCTTCAGTCGGCAGCTGAGCCCAATTTGGAAGAACCTCTCTGGGTCGTCATCTACAGGGACCCTGTCTAACCCCTCACACGCGGGCTCCTCCACCACTGTTGTTCCGGCAGTGGCAGAAGAGGCTAATTGCTATGAGGTCGGAGCTGCCGGAGCCGCAGGTTCGGGGTCCGGCCTGCGTAGTATTGCGGCGGTCAGGCACTGCCTTGCTGCGGACTGACTCCCAATGATTTCCTCAAACTCGACCGCCGAAAGGGAACTTCACCTTGGCGTGGACGGTGGAGAAGACAGCCCCTAGGGCATGCAGCCAAGGTCTCCCCACAATGGCTGTGTACGGGGAGTAGGCATCCACTATGATGAAATCCACCTCTACCACTACTGGCCCTGACTGTACAGGCAATCTGATCTGCCCCTTAGGGATCACCACCTTTCCCTCGAAGCTTATTAGGGGCGAGTCGTAGGCCGAGATGTCCTCCTCCCTCAAGTTCAGCCCCTTGTACAGGTCGGGGTACGTGATGTCTGCGCCGCTTCCCTGGTCCACCATCACCCTCTTTACATCGTAGCCTCCGATTCTCAGCATTATGACCAGGGCGTCATCGTGGGGTTGGATGGTCCCTTCCTTGTCGGCGTCCGAGAAGGCAAGAGTGAGGGGCTCGTTGCCCCTAATCCTCTTCGTCTCGGAGCTAGGGCCCTCAACGTGGGCTCGTGCCACAGACATCACCCGGGACGGACGCGAGCTAGTTCTCCCAGGGGTAGCGAGGATGAGGTTCATGGTTCCCAAGGGAGGCCTCGAGGCGTGGTGGCTCTGGCTTGACGACCCAGGGTGCTCTCTCTGCCCTTCGTGTTGATGTACCAACTCTCTCAACTTTCCCTCCTTTGTCAGCTGTTCTAGGTAGTACCGTAAGCTCTTGCAGTTCTCGGTCGTATGGCCGTGCTCTTGATGGTACTAGCAGTGGAGGTTCTGGTTTCGCTTTGCGGGATCTCCCGTCATTTTGCTGGGCCACCTGAAATAGGGCTCGTGGCGGATTTTCTCAAATACCCGCTGTATAGGTTCGCGAAATACGATGCCGACCACCTGTGTTGGCATCCGATGAGGTTGCCCGACGAAGTCCCTCCTTGGCCTAACGTTGCTGTACATGTCCGACCTGAAATCCCTCCTTTCTTGAGGGATATCCTTCATCCTGGCCTTGACTTGCAACTGATCCTCCTCCACCTGCGTGTACTGGTCAATGCGGTCCATGAGGCGACGCACGCTCTTGACAGGCCTCCTGGTCAGTGACTTCCTCAGGTCATGCTCGTTTGGAAGGCCGACCTTGAAGGTACTTATGGCAACTTCATCAAAGTCCCCATCGATCTCGTTGTACATCTCCCAATATCTGTCGGTATATGCCCTTAGGGTCTCTCCCTCTCTCATGGCCATGGACAACAGCGAATCTAGGGGTCGAGGGATTCTGCTGCACATGATGAACCGCGAGCCGAATGCCCTGGTGAGCTCCGAGAAGGAGTTGACAGAGCCCGCCTTCAGGCCGTTGAACCATCTCATCGCGACGGGTCCCAGGCTGGAAGGGAAGACCTTGCACATCAGGGTCTCATTCTTCGAGTGCACCGCCATTCTCTGGCTGAAGTGGCTCACGTGTTCTACTGGGTTTGTTCTCCCATTGTAAATTATGAAGGTTGGCTGAGTGAACCGTCTTGGAAGTTTTCCCCTCTCAATTCTCCGCGTGAAGGGTGACTTGGAAATCTGGAGGAGCGCCCTGCTCAGTGCATTGTTGGCTAGGCCTCTAGAGGACGTCCCCTTACCCTTAGGCTGGTGACGATCTTCGTCCTCCTGCGAAGAGGACTCGCAATGGGGGGTCCTCGATCTGGTACTGTCGGAGCTACTGTTAGCGTCCACTGAGGACTGGTCTGAAGGGGAGGGCGTGCGCCTGCGTTTCCCCCGGCTCAGCTTCTTCCTCAGACGGTCAACCTCCCTTTGTAGGGTCTCGACGCTTTTCTCGCAGGAGGTTCTACTTCCGTCGCGTGCATGGCTTCTCCCGCGCGTATGCTCAGTGCGCACGCTGGCTTCGCGCTCTCGCTCCCGCTCCAATCGTGCAAATTGGTCCTCGCGCTGGGACCCCCAGGACTCTGCATGGCGTGAACCTGAACCTTCCATGATACTTCCAGTCCCCTTTGTCTAGGCTTCCCACAGACGGCGCCAATTGTAAGAACATAAAGTTGGCCTTTGGCCCAAATGGATGACTGGGCCGGCCCTAGTGGCCTTTACAGTAGAATTTGTAGAGAATAGGCTTAAAGCCTAGACCTCTTGGTGCTTTAGAAGGCCGTGGTGTGAGGTCCAAGTCCACTTCTGGAACATGGCTGGCTGATGGAGTGGCCTATTTCCCTTATCGGACGTGAGCCGAGGAGCTTCTGTGCTGATTGGCATTCTGTTCTTCAAGAGGGAGAGAGAGAGATTTCCTCTTTCCCTTAGAAAAATCCGGATCCCTTTTCCAGTGGTTTCCCCTTCTCTATTTATACTCCCCATCTCTGGTCCTCACCTGTCTTTTCCCTGAAAACGCTCCCCAATGCCCTTAAGGCTGTCCACCGTCCCCTCAGAAGTCATTTCCCCATTAATGCGGCCAGGCGGGTAGGTGGAAGGCATTTAATGCAGTGGCAGCAGCTTTGCATAGTGTACGTACCTTTTGTCCCCCTCCTCGGCGTCCCGTTGGGGCGGAGGACGACTCGCTGAGCTTTAGGAGTCCTTCCCTGGACAACGTGCTACACTCCTCGGACAAGGGTCTCTTAGTTCGAGGAGACTTTCTCCTCGGACCAGCACAAATTCTACCAGCAGCCTGGTCGGCCTCCATTTTTAGGAGGCCCTATCCACGACCCCTTTAGTTGAGCCCCGCCCTCGGGCCAGGCCCTAGGCCCACGTGGAGTTTTTGGCACTTTTACCCCCCACAATAGTATTTCTATCTTTTATCTCAAAAAAAAAAAAAAATGGAATAATATCACATATACTCTCTATCCGTCTTATAGAATTGGTTTGAATTATTTTTAGATATTTTAAAAGTGAGATGATTATGTATTTGAATGTTTCTATAAATTATTTGACTAATATCCATTATGAATTTGTGATGAGATTTGGTTATCATGATAATCTTTTTAAGAGAATGAGAAATTCAAATAATTAATTTCAGAACTTAAAAATTTTAGTTGTAGAAAAAAAAACACATAACACACTATGCAAAAGTTTGAATAATATAGATCACTTGAAAAAAAAATTGTATTTCTATCTTTTTTCTCAAAAAAAAAGGAATAATATCAATTGAATGCACCTAAATTTTTCAAAAAAATAAAAACTCAAAATAATAGAATGATATATTTATAGAGATGGAGATATGAAAAATAATTTTAGAAATAATATCTCTAATATGTTTTATCAAATAAATCATTTATTATACTACGTTACAAAATAGTTGTATATTCCCACGCATCATGTGAATTTGCGACTAGTTATAATAATTATCCTATCCAGTTGTCTCCTGACCTATGCGAGAATGTCAAATTTGTCAAACTTATTTTCTTCTTGTGAATATTATTCCCCCCTTTTTAAAAGTAATTCATCTTTTTAAAAGTAATTCAGCATTCCATTCTTTCTATATCCATATCTTAATTTTTATGATATCCAAAATAATTAATTACAGCCTTATTAACCAAATATATTAATTAATATCAATTATCACTCCTTGGACTTTCGTTTCTCTCGTAATAATAATCATAGTAAAGAAGTAGGGCTTCCAGAAAGTGGTCGGTGGTGGTCCCTTTCATGCACCTACACTTACACGTAACATCTCACAGTGCTTATGGACAAATTAATTGGTTTAATAGTTTAATGCTTTGGTGTCTCTAAGGTATTCACATTTCACACTGCTTTTGGACTATTAATTGAAATAACTTGTCAAAGACTTGGGTTTTTGAAGGTGCATGACTTTTAAGCACGTTTTCATTCCACACAGCCGAGGCTAGAACATTGTTCTTCTTCCATCCAAATTTCTTTGGGTTTCTTTGGATTGAAGAAGAGGGAGAGAAAGTAGAGTAGAATTGTTAATTAAAGTAGGGTTTCTTTGGATTCAATTTTATTCTACTTCTCCCCTTACCCCACTCAATCCAAACAGGTTCTTCATGAATTGTTATAAGTGCTGCAGTGTTAATATAGTAATAACTAATATGGGTCTTCATTCATGTATAATTAAAGTGAGAGTCTTCTTTATATTTCATTTTAAATCCTATTAGGTTTTCATTTGAAATATATGTTTAGTTGAGGAAATAGAAGGAAATAAGGGAAATCAAATTTGTTTGATTTTGTCATACATGTAACCATTGAATTGCATTAAAAAATAAAATCTCCTTGTCTACTTTAGCTATGAATACTTAAAGATGATGTGTTGTTTCTTCTGTGGGTTTGTATCAATTTATTTAATATATATTTTATTTTTGTCTGTGTAATTTACTTCTTCATTTTTTGCTTTCATAATTACGTCAATGATCATTTCTGTTGTATGGCAGTATACCTTCATGAAAAGGTGCATGAGGCAGAATCTTATCCAGGCTAAGTGTATAATATTAAACTATCAAATTGAATTCATTTGAGGAAATAATAAGCAATTTTTAAAAAAAAAAAATTATGTTGATTTTTTTTGTTTTTGAGTATGTTGATAATTCGATCAACTCTTATTTGATCTTCTTATATGTGGAGCAAGGCTTATCATTTCAAGTTATTTTCATATTTAAGGCAAGACACAGTATTTTGTAATATTTTGTACATAAGAAAGGTTGAATGAACAAAAATAAAATTAATATACATGAGAAATTGTGCCACATGATAGAATTAGAATTTAAGATCGATCACGTGGTTACTGTCAAATAAGATAATTGCGATGATTAAAAGACAAAATAGGATAGTAGCGACCCATATTGTTTGGTATTTGTTGATCTTGGTCTCGTATTTTTGAGCAAGCTATGTTATTATAAAGAAATGAAGCTCATGGTCTCGTGTTCTAAAAGACTCATTTGATGTTTTGAACTATTAATTATATGAAATGTTTTTGTAAATTATATGACTAGATCTTTGATTCTATAAATGAGGGTCTTCTGCCATGAGCTACCTTTATAAATTGATCTTGAAGAGTACTATAGGAAAAATAATAATAATAATAAAGCTTCATGTAATCATCTTGTTACTTTTTAACCATCTCAATTAATTCTGGTCATATGGATTTTTTATTTTTATTTTTATGTATGCATATGCATTAGTTGGTTAACTTGGTTTGTCTTAAAAAGTGTCGAGTATATGATTAAAATAAGTTTTGGACCTTTGGTACACAATACACAATCTGAATTCATATAATATTTGTTGTTTGCGCCCTATAGTTAATTTTTTGAATTTTTTTTTTTTTATAGGGTCAAGTTATAACACTCTAGTCAAGAGCCTTGTAATTCAACTAGTTGATACTTTCTAGTGTATCCATGATATTTATAGTTCAAATCTTCATTCTCCAATTGTAATTATTGAATTAAAAAAAAAATTGCAATACTCCACTACTACCTCATTGTGGAAACCAAAAATTGTTTTTTTTTTTTTCCCCTTTTTCTATTCATCACTTTTTGATGGGTATATGCAATTAAGAGAAAATTAGGGTTTCTATAGATCTTCATAATTTTTTAGTAAAATGGTTGGGAATAGATGTTATATTAACTACTTAGTTGGTCTTTTCAAAGAAAAAAAAAACTACTTAGTTGGAGGCTCCCCAAGGTGTTATCTCTCCAACAGAAATAGAAAATAACTTCACAATTTACATTGACTAATGAGTAGGCATGCGAGAAAATAGCAGCTCAATATTGGGATCCCGAAGCAATACCTTACTTTTTTTTCTTTTTCTTTTTGACAAAAAAGAAATTCTACTCTAACCTAATATAAGTGTATATGTGTGTGTGAAACTCTCTCCTGGAGACCTGAACCCTGATCCTTACCTCCTACACCTCACAAGCATTTATACTTATAGAATTACGATCACGCCAAGGGTATGCAGTGATAGCAATACCTTACTTAGATGAAGACAAAAAAATTAGACAACATGCAAGCCATATTTTGTTAACTTAGAAATATACAAAATTACAAATTAGTGAACAGATCATGGTAAATAGATGATGAAACATTTATTCCTTAGGAGCTATTTGAATTGCAATATCATTATTTTGTGTTTTTAACTTACACCAATAATTTAATGCAAATAATTAATATCCATTTTAATCTTAATCTTGCAGAATCTTTATCATCTTGATCTTGGAATCCATTATTCCGTTATACATTTCACAAAATTAGCATGGCTTTAATAATGCATAAAACCTTCTTCTTTTTTCTTTTTTTTTTTATACAAGATAGAATTTCTACTCTAACCTAATCTAAGTTTATGTATGTGTGAAACTTCCTCTTGAAGATTTGAAC
Source organism: Castanopsis chinensis (assembly GCA_032878915.1). NCBI lineage: Eukaryota > Viridiplantae > Streptophyta > Magnoliopsida > Fagales > Fagaceae > Castanopsis > Castanopsis chinensis. The sequence continues at coordinate 604,162 of JAVQMG010000059.1, forward strand.
CCCGACCCTTGCCCCCACACCCCATAAGCACTTATACTTGTACAGTGACCACCGCACCAAGGGTGCATGGTGGTATAATGCATAAAACCTAAGACCTTTACACTAAATACAAGGCCATTAGTTTCCTAATTATCTTCCTCCATAATGGAAATTAATAATTACAAAGTCATTATATTTTGGGTCAACTACATATTTTGTCCCTATTTTTTATACTATATTTCAATTTGGTCCTTAACCTTTCAATTGTGTCAATTTGGTGCCTAACATTTCAGCGTCATGTCAATGTAGTCCCTATTGTTATTTCTTGGATGAAAATTGCTGACATAACAATCAGCCAAAATAAAATTTTAGTTTATTGCCACATCCACGAAAGCTAATTTTTTATTTTGGCTATTAGACACATCGTCAATTTTTATCTAAAAGATAATGACAACAACTAAATTGACACAATATTACAAGATTAAGGACTAACTTAACACAATTAAAAAGTTATTGATCAAATTGAAATATGATATATAGAATAGGGACTAAATATGTAATTTACCCTTATACTTTTTATTTTGTCGCATCAATTGCAATGTTGGATTTAAATCTTTCATCTCCAAATAGTAAAACAACCTCTTAGTCTTTTACTCATATTATAATTGTGTCTGTTTAATTTCCCATTTTGAAACTTTACTTTTTGTTAAGTATATTTTTTTAAATCTTTTTTTTTTCTTGATGTCTTAAAAAAAAAGATTTAAAAAACTATACTTAACAAAAAGTAGATTTTGCTATAGTTGGTATATTTCTCTTTTCTCCATAAATTTTGGTTAAGAAAGAGCCTTTTTAAAGAATATAAAAAGACAATGGTTGCACACTTGCATAGCAATGTCTGTTTGTAGATTTTGCTATTGTTGGTGTAGGGATGATAGGCCAAATAGTATATATTGGGCCAGGGGCCTAGTCCGAAGACACCTAGTAGTTCGAGGACGAGTAAACATTGTTATAGAGGTCGGCATTGATGAATAAAGAAAGGAGTCTGGTTATGATGATCCAAGACGGGGGTCTGAGGAGGGATGCTTCCTGAGTTGAGCAAAGCAGAGGTCAAAATGTACGGTCTGCTATCCAGAAGCAACGGTCCAGGAGATTCTATTGATAAGGATATACATCATGAGAACACGGGACAAAGGAAAGCTATAAAATATCTTAGAGAAAACTGCTACCACCGTATTGAATGCTCTGTAACTAACTCTCTGGCCGCATTAATGAAGAAATGATACTTAAACAGTAGTTTTCAACCTTACAACTATTCCCAAAGACATCAAGAAGGTGCTGATAGAACAAGGATCAACACCAGTAATCTAATTTACACATGGAGGGTAGAGATAAGAGGGGGAAGATAGTATAAAATAGAGAGGGGACCATGAGGAAAAGGGATCAAAGAATGAAAGAAAAAAAAAAAAAACACTGTAGAATTTTCCTTAAAGCTTCTCCAAGAAAAGGAATTTTCTTTCCTAGTAACACAGAGTTGCACATTAAGGCATTCTGTGATATAGATTGTGCTAGATGCCCTTATACCCTGTAGGTCTCTCACAGGATATGCAGTGTATTTGGGGGATTCTTTGATATCCTAGAGATCTAAGAAGCAAGGGGTAGTGTCTAGGTCCTCTACAGAGGCTAAGTATAGGGCCATGGCAAGTGTGGCTTGTGAGATTACTTAGGTGATGCAACTGCTCAAGGATTTGAGAATTGATCATCACAGGCTTGCCATGTTGTTTTGTGACAACCAAGCAGCTCTATACATAGCTACCAACCCAGTGTTCCACAAACGAACCAAATACATAGAATTTGATTGCCATTTGGTTAGGGACAAGATTTTGGAGGGTAAGATCAAGACATTTCATGTAACAACCAATTCCCAAGTTGCAGACATATTTACAAAAGCTTTAAGCATGGCAGCATTTACAAGACTGTCAAGCAAATTGGGTTTAAAGGATATATTTCAACCCAAGACTTCGGAGGTAGTTGATTCAGTACAAGTCACAAAGTCTCAGACACTGGACTTGAGGGGAAGTGTTGAAGCTGAGATAGAAGAATTTGAAATTGAGCAACAAAATTAGAAAAATGACAAAAGTAACAAAGTTGGGCAAAACGTCAACAAAAATAGAGATTGTACAAACAAAACAACAAGGAAGAAACAAAAGGGCAAAAAGCACCGTATTACTTAACCATTAGTTGTAGAAGTTAGTTATTAGTAATGCTAGTTGTCATTAGTTCATTGGTTGTAGTTTTAAACAGCTAGTTATGCTTTTGGGTGCCAATCACTGAGCCCCTATTTTCATGTATATAAGAACTTGTAGAGCTAATTATGATGTAACCACTTGTAACAAATTGATTAGCAATTGCAAAGTTAGTTTTCTCTCAACCATCTTCAAGGTTTCATTGTTCTCTGCTATGCTATTTTAGTTTTTCACATGGTATCAGAGAGAATTTTCTTTCAGTTTCCTACCTTCCAAACAGAATTTTTCTTTTTGAATTAGCTTTTGTCGCTTTTCTTGGCCTCAGATTCTTTGAGTGCACCTTCTTCTTTGTCATATTACACAACATGCAAGCCATATTTTGTTAACTTAGAAATATACAAAATTACAAATTGGTGAACAGATCATGGTAAATAGATGATCAAATATTTATTCCTTAGGAGCTATATGAATTGCAATATCATTATTCTGTGTTTTAAACTTACACCAATAATTTAATGCAAATAATTAATATCCATACTAATTTTAATCTTGCAAAATCTCTATCATCTTGATCTTGGAATCCATTATTCCGTAATACATTTCACAAAATTATTCTGTATTAAACCAATTCTTCTTCTTCAAGATAGAATTGCTAAATACAAGGCCATTAGTTTCCTAATTACCTTCCTCTGTAATGGAAGTTAATAATTAGAGAGTCATTATATTTTGGGTAAACTATATATTTGGTCTCTATCTTTTACACTATATTTCTATTTGGTCCTTAACCTTTCAATTGTGTCAATTTGGTGCCTAACATTTCAGCATCATGCCAATGTAGTCCATATTGTTATATTTTGGATGAAAATTGCTGATATAACAAACAGTCAAAATAAAATTTTAGTTTATTGTCACATCCACGGAAGCTAATTTTTTATTTTGGCTATTAGACACATCGTCAATTTTTATCTAAAAGATAATGACAATGACTAAATTGGCACGATATTAAAAAGTTAGGGACCAATTTAACACAATTAAAAAGTTATTAATCAAATTGAAATATGATGTATAGAATAGAGAGTAAATATGTAATCTACCCTTATATTTTTTATTTTGTCACATCAATTGCAATGTTGGATTTAAATCTTTCATCTCCAAATAGTAAAACATCCTCTTAGTCTTTTACTCATATCACAATTGTGTCTATTTAATTTCCCATTTTGAAACTGTACTTTTTACTAAGTATAGTTTTTCAATTTTTTTTTTTTTTATTTGATATCTTATAAAAAAGATTTAATGAAAGAGTCTTTTTTTGCTATTGTTGGTGTATTTCTCTTTTCTCCGTAAATTTTGGTTAAGAAAGAGTCTTTTTAAAGAATATAAAAAGACAATGGTTGCACACTTGCACGACAATGTCTGTTTGTAGATTTTGCTATTGTTGGTTTTTTTTTTTTTTTCCTCCGTAAATTTTGGTTAAGAAAGTCTTTTTAAAGAATATAAAAATATTTTCTTTCTTTCCACGATTCTCTCACAGCACAAGTCAGAACACATCGCAATCGTAAATTATGATTTATGAGCCATGGGCTGTAAGTACTGAGGAGTGGGTCGATATCCACCACATATGCACTAATTATATTTGTGTCAATAAAGCGCGGTATGTGTACTTTTTTTTAATGGATACTTCTTTTTTTATCAACAGGAACCTTTAATAAACCAGCAAAACTAAGGGGGAAAAGGGGGAACAGGGGTGAAGGCAGAGAGATGAGAAGCATTTTAGCTCTAGAGTTTTAAGGTTCTCTCTAGCCCTTTAATGTATGAATTGGATTTTACCAATAGTTGAGACCCAATCGGGAGATGTTTCAGCTTATATTCCTACTAATGTAATCTCAATTACAGATGGCCAAATTTTCTTATCCGCCGATTTATTCAATGCTGGAATCAGACCTGCCATTAACGTGGGGATTTCCGTCTCCAGAGTAGGATCTGCCGCTCAAATTAAAGCCATGAAACAAGTAGCCGGCAAACTAAAATTAGAATTGGCACAATTCGCAGAATTAGAAGCCTTTGCACAATTCGCGTCTGATCTCGATAAAGCTACTCAGAATCAATTGGCAAGAGGTCAACGATTACGCGAGTTGCTCAAACAATCTCAATCATCCCCTCTCACGGTGGAAGAACAGGTAATGACTATTTATACTGGAACGAATGGTTATCTTGATTCATTAGAAATTGGACAGGTAAAGAAATTTCTCGTTGAGTTACGGACTTATTTAAAAACGAATAAACCGCAGTTCCAAGAAATCATATCTTCTACCAAGATATTCAATGAGGAAGCAGAAGCCCTTTTGAAAGACGCTATTCAAGAACAAATGGAACGCTTTCTACTTCAGGAACAGGTATAAAGAAATTCCTTTAAATAACTTTCTAATTTTTTAGAAATAATTATTTCTATAATCTAATCTTTTATTTTATTATATATTTTTTATATTAATAATTTTATAGTAATAAAAAATTATTATTAAGAATAAATATATAAATAAATATATAAATAATCAATTTGTGTTATAATATTACTAAAATGTTTTTCTTATATATAATTTTATTAGTATGCTTGTATTTGTACATTGATTGATTGATTTTTTTTAGCACGCTTTGTAATTGTTGCTGAGTGGTATAACTTGAATGGTTGAGTGTGAAATTGGATCTTTTTTGCAGTTCTACTATACAAATATACAATATCTACATAGATGATAAAATGGTTGATGATAATTAGGACAGCAGTCATAAAAACCCTATAATGAGAATAATTAAATATTCACTTCGCCTTTATATTAATCTTGCATTTGGATTTCATATTTTAGTTAGCTAGTTTCCATTTGATAACTTATTTTGGATTTTAAACTTGGAACTTAAAACTTGGAAAATATTTCCATATTGTTGATAAATATTTTGGTATTTGGTTGTTAATTAAACATTTATTTAACTTTTTAGATACATTGGGTCAAAACGTAAATATATTTGTTTCGTTAACATAGACGTAGCAGTGTAAGACATGCAAATTATATTATTTAATGCAAATCTCTGTTTTTTTATGGATAAATTCATAATTTACTTGATTATTCAACATACAAAGTCATTACCAATGTGTTTTTTGCTATAAATATAAAAACATGTAGGATCTTACGATTTACGATCCGATCTTACGATCCACGATCCTACCTACCTCTTACGATCTTACGTAAGATCCCGATTTTGACAACCTTGCTCTCATTACCTGGAGTCATTTTATGATATCTCGCTATACTTTTAAGAAATTGAACAAATTATAACCTACTGACTTGTGATTTAATCTAAATTTAAGTTATCTATTTGTAGTTTGAAATTTGATACTTTACCCACCAGAAGTTTACTCAATTAGAGTTCTATAATCCATCTCTGATAAAAACAAAGTTAAATTTGTAATTTTGTTCTACTTTTATATCTCTCTCTTCTAAAAATACAAAAATACAAAAAAAAAAAAAAACATAAAAAATACAATATCAAAATGAATCCAACGGAACACTTACATCATGAGATTTCAAACCATAAGTAAACAACTTAAATTTCAGTCAATCCTCAAGTGAGTAAAGTATTAAATTTCAAACATAGGTGTGCAACTTAAATTTCAATTAAACATCAGGTAGGTAAGTTGTAATTTGCCAATTGCTGAAAACTGAAAACACTGTAGCAAAATAATTTTTAAATGTATGAATAGTACTGCGAAACCCATTTTTAATAAAAAATTGTTGAAAAGTACATGCACAGTGCGCACTATGTCCTCTAGAAACGAAAAAAAAAAAAAAAAAAAGAGGTGGAAACGCGTGAGCAGCTGGCCGTGGACGTCCAGCTGCTCTATCCAAACGCCACCATTGTGGATGGAAGAGTATTTTGGTAGTAAACACTTATTTAGACCATATAAAAGAAATCACTTATTTAATTTCAAAAATGATCTTTTCAAAAGAAGTTATTTTTGGAAGCAAACATCCTACCCAAGTGATTTCTATTGTCTTTTACGTTTTTGAAAGCTATTAATCGTTTCTTTGAGTTTTGTTATCTTGGACCTTAACTCATATCTGATTAAGAATTGATAATGAAAAACTGAGGTGAATTCTTTCTCTTCCTTCTCCAACTGCCCAACCCTCAACTGGGTTTGGGAGGACACTTGTTCCATCATCCTTCTGCACTGCCATTTCTTCATCATGAAAGAAAACTTTTAAGGGTGATTCTATTATTTAAGCCAGTCATTCAGTATTTAATGTAACTGGCATTAGATAAAGGGTATCATTAATGTGGGGTGATTGCTTCATTGAGTTCTGTGTTTTCTTTATCATGTCCCTCAGGGTGAGTTTGGAAGGTGGGAGATCTCAGTCTAGGAAGGGAGGGGTTATCCGAGATTCCTTCATCACCTCGGGGTGGGGATCCCCACCCCACCCCACCCCACACACTTATCAAGAGTCACATACTCAACATTGCTTCTCTAAGTTTTGAATTCTATCATCGTGCTCATGTGTTGTAGTGGTAGTGTAAAGCCAAAAAAAATAAATAAAAAAACCTTTTTTTTTTCTTTAATAATCAAGTGAATTTCATTGAAAGATGGTGAGAACAGCAACACCGTATAGAGAAAGCTGACAAAACAGAAGACACAAGTCACACAATACATCACAAACAATTCCATACCTAAACAGAATGGCCATCGATTGGCCTACATGACAATAAACTTACATTGAAACCCCCTCTACTCTTTCCATTGGAACAAGGATGCACATTTTTTAACTCAATTCTAGCTCGCTCTTGCTTCCCAATGGCAGCAATTGCCTGATCCTCCTGTAACACACAATCCTTTCTGGGGAGAAACCTAAAATCCCTTGCCTTTCTCATTCAAAATCAAGCACTCGAAAGAAACAGTACCCAGAGATTGGGGTGCATCAATTCCATTTCTCAAACCAACTTATTAGCAACAATGACCAAAATGCACATGTTACAACACCACCACGTCTAATTGCTTATTTGCGCATACAAACATTACCTAGAAACATTTCACACACACACATATATTTTATCAAGTATCAGATCAATGCTATGAACATGAAGGTTGTCCTCAAGCCTAGTTTTTCCCAATGCCAACTAGAGCCTACATACAATTATGAGATGTAGGAAAGGAATCCAAAATCAAATACCAAGTGAACTGATTGCTTTTGCTACCTATCTTATTAAGTTCGCACACCACCATCAATCCAAATGCTGGTTATTTGGGTTATGAAAAGGCTATCCTTGCATCAAACCAAACATGACTGCAAATGCCTCAACTTCCAAAAAGTAAAATGTATACCTATGTGTGTTAACATTGCCGAATACTAGCAAGCAAGACAATCTTCAGATTGCAACATTTTGTATTATGTTCCTTGCTACAAATAACTAAGAATTTGATTTTAGTATACCAAATGGATGTTCACACATTAGATTCATCTCAAAATACTAAGCTTCTTTAAGAAATAATGCTTAGTACCTAGGTTAGCTTTTGACATCTATAGAACCAGTGAACCAGTAATTTGGTCAATAGATATTAAAATGTTATCATCTTTATGCCATGACAGTATTTGTATTGAATTATCTCTATTGAGCATTGTCTAAGACTCGAACTTGTCCGCAAGTAGCTCACTTGTCATTGTTTTTCTTATTCAAATTTTTCATTTGAAAGAAGAACACTATACCAATGTCTTATAGAGTTATAGGTGAGAGTTTGGTCCTCTCGTCACTTATTTTTGGCTTTGGTTTTAGCCTAGGCTGAGGCAACTGCAATATTGACTAACTTCCGCTACTAATAATAAGTGTTGTAACATCAGATAACACCCCCTTTTTTTTCAACAATATTAAGGCTTCTCTGATTGCCAGGCAAATTGCTACCCTTGTACTAGTCACATACCAGCTTAATAAATCTTGGAGGGGGATATTATGACACTGAAACCTGGATTACATAACAGCTGAAGATACCATGCGGCCAGATCGATGTGGTTTGGAGGAAGATGGTGTGCATACCTGATGTGATGCAATTTAACTCAGCTTAATTCATTGAATTTCTGGTTGTCCCCCCTGCTGGTTTTCTACCACAAAATGATGAGGAATTTCTTCTGTTTGGAGCTCTTGTTGTGGTCCTTGTGGATCACCTCTAGATAGCTAGAAATCTAGCCTTGCATGAAGGAAGACAGCTAAAACACAATTTAACTCTCCATAGAGTCAAGTGCTAACTCCAAGAACATCTGAAAGTCAAATCCCCTAAATCCAGGGTGAATAATCCACAACAAATTGTGACAGTCTTTGAAATGCTAGAAAGCACGGGTGCGGCTCCAAGGCCACTGCACCCACACCCAACACATAGCAATATGCCGATTCACACTCGACATGCCAATTTGCCAGTCTTTTTTTTTTTCATTTTTTAATTCAGGCCGATTCACGCCAATTCAACTCCGATTCGAGCCGAAATCTGCCAAAATCGTCCTAAATCGGCCGAAACTAGCTGAGAAACTGACCGAAATACATGTTAAAAAAAATAAAATAAAAACTTGAGTTGATTTCTTATTTAGATATTAACTTATTATATATTTGTCAAATTATTTGTAGGTTAAACAACTTAAATTGAAATTATTGAATTATTTGTAGTTATTATTGCTCTTAAATTGGTATAAGTTTACCATTATATGAAAATATATTTAATAATTTGTAAATAAAAGTATATGTAATAATTTATTAGTAAACGTATCTCGCCACACTCACACCCTAATTTTTCAAAAATTGCCTAGGCCCACAACCAAACCCCGAATTCGCACCCATGCTTCATTGCTGAAATGCCTATATTGCCATGAAAATTTCAGGCATCAAAAGGGTAAAAGATATGCATAAAAATCTCCACACACACAGATAAGGTAATTAGCTTTGTCATATATTATAAATTGGAATTTTATCATTATTTCATTGGCCCTCTCCAGGTACAATCACAATCAAACTCTAATAAGATCTTAAGAATATATCAAATTTAAAGATCAAATCTAAGTCAATATGATAATCAAATCTTGTGCAGGTCTTGTTTTAGATGCAGACCTAACCACGACAACCCTAGTGTGCCCCACTAAAATAACTAAATAAAAGGAATAAGCTATTGCATATATAGAAAGAATTCAATATAGACCATCCTAAATACAACCAGCTATCAAAGAAATAATAAGTATACATTCTAGAAAGGAATTGAAATTACATACGTTAGGCTGTTGTGCCCCAAATTTTGGTCATTTTTTAGGTTTAGGGGGTTTTTTGGTCATTTTTTTATTTTAGAGGTGTTTTGGTTATTTTTAATGTTTATGGATATTTTGGTCGTTTTTTAGGTTTTAGAGGTAGTTCAGTCATTTTTTAGATTTTGGAGGTATTTTGTCTTTTTTAGGTTTTAGGGGTATTTTGGTCATTTTCAGGTTTAGAGAATACTTAAGGGGAGTTTGGATTTTTTTTTCCATCACTCTTCGCTCAATTTTCGTCACTCATCACCCATCACTCATCACTCATCACTTAAAATGCCCAAATTTCCTAAAACTACCCGTTTGGCATATTTCACTGAGTTATGTATTCAACCAAAAAATCTAAAAACACTGGAACCCACACATTGACCCAGTCAGACCACCACTTTCCTTTTTCCTTTTTTTTTTCCTTTTCCCCTTACTCTCTCCCCTTCATTTTTCTCTGCATTTCTCTTTCGTTTTTCCCCTGTTTTTCTCACTTCCTTTTTCTGTTATTTTCTCTTCGCTTCCCCTAAAAAAGTCGACGATCATCCACTAGCGACAAGCGATGCCATTGATGAGCGACAAAGTCGGATCAACGAGTGACAAAGTTGATGAGTGACGCCATTGATGAAAAATCTGAAACTGAAAGAGAGAGAAAAACAAAGTAGTGGGTCGGAGATTTTGGAGATTGTTTGAATTGAAAAGTTTGTGGGTATTGTTTGAATTGAAAAGTTTGTACCTTGATTTTGGAGATTAATGGGTCTGAGTCTAAGATGATGGTGCCAACAGTGGAGTCAAGAAGGATGGAGAGATGGTGGGTCTGAGCTTCGTGTGAAGGTATGATGTTGGTATTGGATATGAAGCCGTGTCTAAAAAAAAAAAAAAAAAAAAAAAAAAAAGAAGAAGAAGCAAGATGAAGAAGACCAAACCAGACCCAAGAAGAAGAAGACTAGTGTGAAAGGAAAAAGAAAAGAAGAAGAAGAAGACTAGTGTGAAAGGAAAAAGAAAAAATGAAGAAGAAGAAGACGCAAACTCACCAAACCCAGTGAGAAAAGAAAAAAAAAATCAAAAGTTGTGGCTGACCTCTGACCAGTGGGTCCCACAATGTGTGTTTAATTACCAAAATGTCATTGAAAACTAAAAACACCTAAAATGTGTTTTCAGTTTCCATAATTGATCACTCAAAAATTAGAGAATTGAGTAATGGAAACAAAAATAGGAAACAAATCCAAATAAACTTTTTTTTTTTTTGTGGGACCCACTTATTTTGGATTATGGATGATGAAAACAGAGTTATGAGTGATGGAAAACATAAATCCAAACAACCCTTTAGTCATTTTTTAGGTTTAGGAGGTATTTTATTAATTTTTAGTGGTTTTGGGGTACTTTAGAGTTAGGTGATTTGTAAAAATGATACTTAAGTCATAATTGGGTCTAATTGGATACCTAGTTAAAACCTAATAAACTTTAATGTTAATTGACTTTAATTAGGTTAATAATCATTTAACCCAATTAATAATTAAGTTTTTTTGGGTCTTATTTAAGTGGGTGGACAAATGAGTTTGGGCTGAATGTCACCTACTATAAGCTTAGGAGCAGGACAAAGACCACTGCTCTATTGACAAACTTTCCCTACTAATAATATCTATTATAACATCAGACAACCTCATGATTCTCAAATACCTTAAGTCTGATTGCCAGACAAATTGCTACACTTGTGTTTGTTACATACCAGCTGAAGATACCTTGAAGGGGATATAAGTATATTACTACACTAGTTAGAGCAATTTCCAGCCATGGCAGTCAAAAAATGTGTTCCAAGGTGCAACAATTATGTGGTACCATAGGTTGATCCAAACAAGAATGTTGAGCTTCTCTGCACCCAAAAAAAAAAAAAAAAAGATCATATGCTTACGACTTTGCAACATATCAGTAGCATATATCAGGTTTCCTTCATAGTTTGCCCAATTCCCATGTGCATGTGGCCCGTCAGTGGCGGCGCCACGTTCAGGCCAGGGTGTTCCTGGGAACACCCTAACCTGAAAAAAAAAATTATATATAGTAATTAATTTTTTTTTTATTTGTTTACCCTTAAAAAAAAATTTAGGAACAACCTCAACTAAGATTAGGAACACCCTCAACCAAAAAGGATTTAACAAAAACTCTTGATTTCCCATAAAAAATAATGAAAATATAAAACTATAATCCAAACAAAGCAGATATAGATCAGTAATGGAGGTGAGGAGACGTTTTTCTGGGTAGAGGCGGCTTAAGAGAGGAGCATGGAGGTGCTATTAGGGATGAACAATGCTTGTTGAAAGAAGCATGGTGGCGGCGTGAGGAGAACATTGACCGAGAAGAAAAGCTATGAGTCTGTGACAAAGAAATAAGAACGAAGAAGGAAAAGAAGAAAGAGAAGAAGGAAAGTAGATTTAAAGAAATATCCAGAAGAGAGAAGATAGAGATAAGATGTACACGTGTGAAGGAGAGAAAAAAGGTTAAAGCAAAAATGATGGAGAAAACAAAGGAAAAGGGAAAAAAAGTTAATGGGCCTAAACCTGGTTGCTCCTCTTTCTGATGTTAATGGGCTGTTAGTTGAATATGATTGCCCTTTTACCCAAAAAAAAAAACTGACGAAGAGAACAAAGGAAATGGGAAAAAAATTTATTACAAATTAAATTAAATTAAAGGCTGGGCCTTGGTTTATGATTTGGTTATGACATGGGTATAATTAAAGGTTTGGGTTTATCACTTTATTGGCCCACTCAACTTTTAATTACATTATACATATTAATTATACACATAACAAATTATAGAAGACAATTAATAAACAAATTAAACAATTAAATTATGTTAGGCTAAACAATAATGAAACAATACATTATAAAAGGTAAGCAAATTAAATTATGTTAGGCTAAATAATAACTAATAATTTGATAATTAATGAAACAACAATATAACAAATTATAGTTTATAAAAGACAAACAAATTAATGAAACAACTAAATAACAATAATTAATAATTTTATTAATATTTCAAATGAACTTATAGTTTATTGTTTATTCTTTTGCTAAAATTATGGACAAATATTTAATAAGAAAATCACGTAGAAGGCAATTGTAAACTTTATGTATTTGCGTGTTTTTTTATTGTTGTTGTTGTCAATATACAAAATTTTCTTTTTATTAGATGGTGTAATTTATGCTTATTGTTTGCCAAATTCCCAAAAAAATTCCTGTCCCACTGAGCCCGTAGAAATAGGACAGTGAATTGTTGCCAGTGGTCTCGATTCTTAATCTCCTTTTCCAGCCAACTAGTTACCCATGATTGGATTGAATTTGGCTGTTTTCTTAGTGGTCTTGGCTGCTCTTCATAGTTGCAATGTTATTTAATTGCCTGATGGGAAACATTTCTGCTTGAATTGAGAATCCATTCTAAGCATAGTACAAGGAATTTGATCGTATGACTTACCAATAAACATTAACATAGAAGTTGCTTTGGAAACTTGTACTCCATAATGGTAAATTTCCCCACCTTCACAAACCGTTATTGACCCAGAATCTCCAAGGGAGAGTTTAGTGCAGCCACCACCTTCACAACCCATTATGGACCGAGAACCACCCCTAACCCAATCAATTGGGCTGTAGAATGGCAAATCCTGACGTTGTGTTTCACAACAGCCATTGGAATAGCAATCCAGTCCATGGAAAAAGGAATTCCAATTCCCTCCATTCTTTCATTGGCTCTCTGGCAAATTCATTGACTTTCTCTGCTCTCTTTGTTGCCAAATTTGTTGGCATAAAGTCTCCCGCAGCAGTGAAAGTACTTGAGCAAGTTGCAGTCTTTTTGGCCGTCACAATATTCTTCCTTGCTGTTGCAATTCCCTTGCCACTGCATTTCAAGTACGCCGCTTGTGCAATCTATGCGGTCACAATTATCATTGTTTTCATATGCATAATTCTGTAATTTTTGCGGGGATATTGAATGAACCCTTCAGTAAATTTTTTTTTTTTATTTATTTGAGAAACAAACACACACACATACACACAAGGGAGAGGGAAAGGGGTACTAACAAAAGGCCTTTGTGTCAGTAAAATTTGTACGAGGGCAACAATAGTTCATATGTTAATAGCAAGTAAGTTGATTTATGGATTTCAACCAGTTTGTTGTGCTTTTCAAATTGATTTGAAAGAAAATGATTGGAGGAATGTCTTATAGGTGAGAGTTTGGTCCTCTCGTTACTATTGGCTTTGCTATTAGCTTAGGACTAAGGCCACTGCTATATTGACAAACTTCCCCTACAAATAATAAGTATTATAACATCAAACAACCTCATGGTTCTCAACAACATTAAGTCTGATTGCCAGACAAATTGCTACACTTGTATTTGCCACATACCAGCTGAAGATACCCTGAAGGGGATATTAGTATATTACTACACTGGTTAGAGCAATTTCCAGCCATGAGTCAAAAAATGTGTTCCAAGGTGCAACAATTATGTAGTACCATAGGTTGATCCAAACAAGAATGTTGAGCTTCTCTGCACCCAAAAAAAAAAAAACATATGCTTACGACTTTGCAGCATAACAGGTTTCCTTCATAGTTTGCCAAATTCCCATGTATCCATGTGTCCCATAGAGTAATAGCAAATAGGACTGTGTATTGTTGCCATTGATCTCGATTCTTAATCTCCTTTTCCAGTCAACTAGTTACCTATGGTTGGATTGGATTTAGCTGTTTTTCTAAGCGGTCTTAGCTGCTCTTCATAGTTGCAATGTAATTTAGTCACCTGATGGGAAACATCTCTGCTTGAATTGAAAATCCATTCTAAGCATAGTACAAGGGATATGATAGTATAATTTACCATTAAGAATCAACATAGAAGTTGCTTTCAAAACTTAGTACTCCAAAATGATAAATTTCCCACCTTCATATAGAAATAGTAGTAGTAAGCATCCTACTTCTCCATTTATCAAAGAAAGAAAAAGGAAAGTTCTAAGTCAACTCCGATGAAAAAAATCTTGAGTGCTGTCTAGATTCGCTTTGATGTTACTCATCTTTTTTCTAGTCCTGCAAGTTGTTAAAACCTAACCACTTGTTATCCATTCTATACCCCTGTTCTCTACGGTGAGCTAGTTACCAAGGGAAAAAAGAAATTTGGAAACCTGCTAAGCAAGGTAACATACCATTAAGGCCATGTAGAATTCATATTAAGAGACCAAATATTGACTATTAAAACTCGGGAATAACCATTCATAATGCTAGTTAGCCAAGAGCTCTGTAACTCGATTGACATATCCTAATGTTTTCATTGGAGATATGTAGGGCCTTCTTCAACTATTGAATTATATATAATAATAATAAATCACAATTTTAATTGCCCACAAAGCATTCGTGTTGACTATTTAATTTTCTCCTTAATAGTCAAAGACCCTCTGAAGGAGATTCATTTTTAGGTGAAATCCTTTAACTAGAAATTTACCAAAAAATCACGGTTTCTTAAAACTACGACAGATATGAATCATTTAAAATCATGGGAATAGGGAGGTTTCAAGTTTTAACAAAAGAATATTTAAATTTGGAATTCCTTTTTATTTCAAGCTTTTAATAAGTAGATTTAAGTTTAGAGATCCCTTTGAATGTAGAGATTGTCTAGTCTCATAATTTAAAACTATCCATTTCAGTTCATGTACATTGAGAAATCCTGAAAAGTTTTATAGGTAAAATCCTCTAATATTTACCAATGATTTTTCTTTTCCAGCAAAAAATAAAAAGCATACACATTTACATAGATGAATTTATTCTTGGCATCTTTATTATTATTATGACAAGGAAGATAACAATAACAAAGACTTACAACTGATTAATCAAGCACCACTCATAAACTCATGATTGAGCTCCACACAAGCACCACTCAAAGTAATTGTTGGAGGTAGCTGTCCTTCCATGGAAGTATCTTTTATGGGCTTGGGCTTTGGTATGTTACCTTTCTAAGGAAGTAGGTGGCTGATTGATGTGTTTGGTTACGAAGGCCACCCAATGAGAAGTTTACTACTACAATGACATATTTGATGTTTATTATTTTGAATTGATAAAATTATGTGGTATAAACTATAAGATTGTGTGTATATAGCAATAATCTTAAAACGATACATTGAAATAGTCCGGTACCGAATATTAGTTCTAATGGACAAATTGAAACCGCCACTGAAACGGTATTTATAACTTTATAAATATAATATAATTTAATAAATAGGAAATACATAAGGTTTGTTACATGTTTTTATTGTTATCATGTTATAATAACTTTTTGGTATAAACTTAGATATTCAATAAATTAAATAAAATTAATGATTGTTTAAGCATTTGATAGATTAAGTAGATACTTAATGTATTATTTATAGGAAAATTATTGAGTAGTCTGGGACTACATAGTCAGCTTGCTAACCTTGTAGTCCCAGCCAATAGAAAAGAACCACGTCACTAAACATAGCTGAGATCAGCTTACTTGCCCCATCATCTCAACACAACTCCACACTTAACAACTGTTAGCTCCGCTGCGTTAACCCTCCGTGCAAATTCAAATTTTAATTTGAAAATTGGGCGGGTTGGTGAAGGTAAAACCAAAAACTGAAGAAGCTTTTCATTTTCCTCAATCTTTTATCTCTTTCTGTTCATCATCACCACCATTGCAACGTTGGCAACATTTCTGCACTTGCAAGGTACCAACTTTATTTCCTCTTTTAGTGGCACAGAAAGTGTTTGTTGAAATGCTTCATAGAGACCCCTTTTTTTCCATACTTCTATAGCTTTGTGTTCTGATTATTAGGGGTTGTGGGTTCATGTTAGTGTGGTGCTGACAGACTCATTCAGAGTAAGCCTATTCTCCATGCCTATTAGTCGTTTATGTTGGGTGCAAGTTGTAATTATGAGTGGATAAGACGAAAATTTTAGTTTGGAAGCAAAAGAGGCATACGGGTAGCTCTGTAGTTAGGTGGAAGACTTTTATAAAGAAGGAATTTAATTTCTAGCATGGCATACGGATATCACGGCCTGGGTACAGAGTTGCTTTTTTTTTTTTTCTTTTTTTTTTTTTTTTCTCTTTGTGGTGTACATCATTTTCATTACACAGCACTATAGAGGTGGAGAGTTGATGTGCACTAAGGGTCCGTTCATTTAGAGGAGTGGAAAAGTGGAAGGATGAAAAATATTTAGTTTTTCTTCTTGTGTGTTCGGTTGAAGAGGATGAAAAAGTGAAAAGGTGAAAAATATGAAAAATATTTTTCATATTTATATAAATTGAAAAGATAAAAAATATAATTTATATAAATTGACTAATATACCATTGTTACATAATATGTAAAAAATAGATTTAGTTGTACTCATTAAATAATATAAAATTTACTACATCATATATATAAATTTATATTTTTATTTTTATTATTATAATATAAAAATTAATGTCATGATGAAAAAAAAAAACAAAAAATCAACAAGAAAAAGAAAATAGATTAATGAGAAGTATAATGAGGACAATAAAGGTCAGGTCAAGTTGAAAAACAAAAAAAAAAAAAAAAAAAAGCTTCTTAACTAATAAATATGTCGAGGAAGAATAAAAAGAGATGAAAAGTTCCCCTAAGCGTAAATCTCAAGTCTACCCCCGTCACTGCTCAATTCGTGAGGGAAAAAAAATCTCTTAGACATTAATAAAGAAAGAATTATTTATTCTCATTTCTCTTTTGAAGTCATCGAGATAGGTTATATACTGGTATTAAATAAACAATTAGTTTACAAATTTTGAAATGATTGATTTGATGTTTAAAGTTGGGATTAAAAAGAAAAAATGGTTAGGATTGTATTTTGATTGGAGGAATTAATTAAAATGGTCTATAATAAGAAGAAGAAAAAAAAGCTAAAAATAAAGAAAGATTCGATAAGGGTGACGTGGCAGTCAACTTGAGCTCTTGTCTCACATACTCCGCGTTCAAACCGCGTCTTTTTTGTCCTAAACTAAATTGAAATTACACAGTACACAACACAACACACCTCATATGATATCTCTTCTTCTCTCGTAGAAAAGAAAATTAGAAAACAAAAAGAAAATTTGTTTTTTTCGAACCCTGTCATCTGTATGTTTCTCCAATTGAGGTTCTAGATAAATGTACCTAATCCTCAACACATACATACACTTTTACGCATGTGCAGCGGCATGTAACACATCATACATACACACATTTATGTAGACGCTTCTGGAAGTCCTTTTTATTTTGACTTTCTCTGCTCTCTTTGTTGCCAAATTTGTTGGCAAAAAGTCTCCCGCAGCAGTGGAAGTACTTGAGCAAGTTGCAGTCTTTTTGGCCGTCACAATATTCCTCCTTGCTGTTGCAATTCCCTTGCCACTGCATTTCAAGTACGCCGCTTGTGCAATCTATGCGGTCACAATGATCATTGTTTTCATATGCATAATTCTGTAATTTTTTCGGGGATATTGAATGAACCCTTCAGTACGATTTTTTTTTTTTTTTTTTGGAGAAACAAACACACACATATACACACAAAGGAGAAGGAGAGGGAAAGGGATACTGACACAATTTGTACGAGGGCAACAATAGTTCATATGTTAATAGCAAGTAAGTTGATTTATGGATTTCAACCAGTTTGTTGTGCTCTTCAAATTGATTTGAAAGAAAATGATTGGAGGAAAGTCTTCTAGGTGAGAGTTTGGTCCTCTCGTCACTATTGGCTTTGCTATTAGCTTAGGACCAAGGCCACTGCTATATTGACAAACTTCCCCTACTAATTATAAGTATTACAACATCAAACAACCTCATGGTTCTCAACCACATTAAGTCTGATTGCCAGACAAATTGCTACACTTGTATTTGCCACATACCAGCTGAAGATACCTTGAAGGGGATATAAGCATATTACTACACTACTTAGAGCAATTTCCAGCCATGAGTCAAAAAATGTGTTCCAAGGTGCAACAATTATGTGATACCATAGGTTGATCCAAACAAGAATGTTGAGCTTCTCTGCACCCAAAAAAAAAAATCATATGCTTACGACTTTGCAGCAAAACAGTAGCATATATCAGGTTTCCTTCATAGTTTGCCAAATTCCCATGTATCCATTTCTCCCGTAGAGTAATAGCAAATAGGACAGTGTATTGTTGCCAGTGGTCTCGATTCTTAGAGGGTGTTTGGATTGTCAATTTCCATAACTCATAACTCAGTTTCCATAACTCATAACTCAAAAATGGTGGGACCCATGGCTGAAACTTTGTTTGGGTGGAAATAACTCAATTTCCATAACTCTGTTTCCATCACTCAATTCTCTGATTTTTGAGTTATGAGTTATGGAAACTGAAAACACATTTTAGCTGTTTTCAGTTTCTATAACTCATAACTCAATGGCATTTTTGTAATTAAACATACATTGGGGGACCCACAGCCGCAACTTTTGACCGTTGACTTTTTTTTTTTTTTTTTTTGGGTTCGGTCTTCAGGTTTTTTTTTTTTTTTTTTTTTTTTTTTTTTTTTTTTTCTGGGTTCAACGTTAACGTTAGTTTTCTTTTCTTTTCTTTTCTTTTTTTTTTCTTCTGGGTTCGGTCTTCACTTTTTTTCCTTTTTTTTTTCAGTACCAGATCACCTAAACCCAGAAAAGGGAAAAAAAAAAAAAAAAACTGACGTTAAGCTAGACTGAACCCAGAAGAAAAGTAAAAAAAAAAAAAAAAAAAGGAAAAAGCTGCATTGATTGACAGCCATGGGACCCACAAATAGTGTGAAAAATATGAGTGATAGAAACTAAGTGATGGTGCCAAATGGATATAATATTTTTAAGTGATGAGTGATGAGTGAAGAGTGATGAGTGATGAAAATTGAGTGAGCAACTTTTTTTATCCAAACAGGGCCTTAATCTCCTTTTCCAGCCAACTAGTTACCTATGATTGGATTGGATTTAGCTATTTTTCTAACTGGTCTTGGCTGCTCTTCATAGTTGCAATGTAATTTAGTTGCCTGATGGGAAACATCTCTGGTTGAATTGAAAATCCATTCTAAGCATAGTACAAGGAATGTGAGAGTATAATTTACCAATAAGCATCAACATAGAAGTTGCTTTGGAAACTTAGTACTTCAAAATGGTAAATTTCCCACCTTCATATAGAAATAGCGATACTAAGCATCCTACTTCTCCATTTATTAGAGAAAGAAAAAGGAAAATTCTAAGTTACAACTCCTGTGACAAAATCTTAAGTGGTGTCTGGATTCGCTTTGATGTTACTCATCTTTTGTCTTATCCTGTAAGTTGTTAAAACCTAACCACTTGTTATCCATTCTATAACCCTGTTCTCTATGATGAGCTAGTTACCAAGGGAAAACACAAATTTTGAAACCTACTAAGCAAGGTAACATACCATAAAGGCCATGTAGAATTCATATTAAGAGACCAAATATTAACTATTAAAACTCGGGAATAACCATTCATAATGCTAGTTGGCCAAGAGCTCTGTAACTCGATTGACATATTCTAATGTTTTCATTGGACATATGTAGGGCCTTCTTCAACTATTGAATTATATATAATAACAAAAAATCACAATTTTAATTGCCCACAAAGCAATTCTGTTGACTATTTAATTTTCTCCTTAATAGTCAGAGACCCTCTGAAGGAGATTCATTTTTAGTTGGCCAAGAGCTCTGTAACTCGATTGACATATCCTAATGTTTTCATTGGAGATATGTAGGGCCTTCTTCAACTATTGAATTATATATAATACTAAAAAAATCACAATTTTAATTGCCCACAAAGCATTCCTGTTGACTATTTAATTTTCTCCTTAATAGACAGAGATCCTCTGAAGGAGATTCATTTTTAGGTGAAATCCTTTAACTAGAAATTTACCAAAAAATCATGATTTCTTAAAACTACGACAAATATGAATCATTTAAAATCATGGGAATAGGGAAGTTTCAAGTTTTACCAAAAGAATATTTAAATTTGGAGTTCCTTTTTATTTCAAGCTTTTAATAAGTAGATTTAAGTCTAGAGATCCCTTTGAATGTAGAGATTGTCTAGTCTCATAATTTAAAACTATCCATTTCAGTTCATGTACATTGAGAAATCCTGGAAAGTTTTATAGGTAAAATCCTCTAATATTTACCAATGATTTTTCTTTTCCAGCAAAAAATAAAAAGCATACACATATATACATAGATGAATTTAATCTTGGCATCTTTATTGTTCTAAAAAATATCCAACCACATAATAATAATAATAAAAATAATATGACAAGGAAGATAACAGTAACAAAGACTTATAACTGATTAATCAAACACCACCCATAAACTCATGATTCAGCTCTACACAAGCACACGACAAAAAACTACGCTAGCTGTTAATCAGAACAATTAACATATGCAGAAGTATAATAAGCCTTAACTACGGTCTGCCTCTCATTCATTCTTTCCCAAGTTCCTACTACAATACTACTACTACTTTAGGATCTTTTTAAGATGCCATGCATTCAAACTTCAAAGTTCAAACCTCAAGGATTGGATGATTTGTTTGATAGTCAGTCTGTATGACTGGAAATGAACAGATAGTTTAATGAGTCACATCACTGTATCTTTAAATCTAGTAAAATTTTCACCGGAATCGGCTGCCACATCCACTACATAGCTGAAGAATATTATCTGAGACACTTCTGATTTCATAATTTATTAACTCGTATAATGCTAGTAGTGAATTTTTTTTTTTTTTTATCACTATTGATTACAAAGATCTATTACTTTTTGAATTGAGTTAAAAAATAATCATATACACGTCATTTCTTCCTTGTAGAAAAACAAACCAACAAAGCTTTTCCATATTAGAAAAAAAAAATCTAAAAAAGCTTTAACACAAATCTTATTCAGCCCAAAGAAAAATACACAAACAACCCACTAGCCTCAGCCTTAATAATTGTAGTTTGGCCAAAAATAAAACATGCGGGTGTGACCATAAATTAAATTAACCAAACTGTCTACCGGGAATGGATTTGAGATTAGAAAAAAGTTCTCTCTCTCTCTCTCTCTCTCTCTCTCTCTCTCTCTCTCTCTCTCTCTCTCTCTCTCTCTCTCTCTCTCTCTCTCTCTCTCTCTCCAAATGTTCGACCTTTGATCATGCGACGCGCAAACCACATTATGATGCGTAGGAATTAATTAGTTAAAGCGTCACTATCTAAATAGATATGATCAAGGATAATTTTCGTATCCTTTTGTCTCCTATAATAGTCCCATGCTATGTCAAATTTTTTCAAATTGTCCATAGAGATTAGAGAGGCTAAATCTTTTCCAAAACAGAAGAATGAAAGATTGGAGAGGCTCACTCCCATCTCTTATCCCTACTTTGGTGTTTCCTACTTTTATAATATTTCACAACATAGGTTTTTAACATGATAAACTTTACCATAAATCGTACTATGTGCCCGTTTGGTTTTTTTTTTTTTTTCTTTTTAATTTTTCAGTTTTTTTTTTAAATTATTAACTATTTAAGAAAATTGTACCCTAAAATAAAAACTGAATTTAAAAAATAATAATTATAATAATAAAAGAGTATGTTTTAAAAAGGTGCTGTTTCACCACAAGATGTCATTTGATATGATACTTGATAACGTTCGTGAGAGTGAAAACATAGAAAATGAGTTTGGATCAGGATGAAGACATAATACTACATTTTATGTGAGCATAATGAGATACTTTTCTTCTGTGTTAATCTTTTGAACACTGTTTCTGTTTGGCATAGAGAATGTAGTGGGATATAACTTCATATCATATGGGTCCACATTTCCGGCCTATGTGGCCAAAAAAATATAGAAGAAAAATAGTTGAAAACAAAAAAAAAAAGTTGATTTTCTACACATTCATATAAAAAAGAAATAAAAAGGATGTTGATTTTCTACATAAATTACTTTATCAATATTTTTTTTTTTTTTTTTTTTGAACTTTCTGCATCCTGATCTAAAGCCAACAAAATCAATCACCTATAAATATTATCACAAAAATTACCAAATCAAAATATTAATCACACACAAATTTATGCCTAACTTGAGATTTCACACGAATTATTCAATATACAACAACTCTATGCGTCGTAGCAATAGAAAATTTTTATTAAAAACCCCTCCAAATTTATGTTAGGGCGGCGTAAAAAAAGGAACGCTGAATAGACCGATCGGAAGCAACAACAAAAAGATGGTCAGGTTCATCGATCGTTGCCCATCTCTTCAACCTCTGATTCGCTGGGTCCCCTTCCTTGATCTCTAGGCTTCTTTATCATTGTGTCCCCCACTCTTCCAAGCATGTAAGATTTGTCTCTTTTTTATTTATTTGTTTTTAAGTTTCTGATTCTCTGATGAAGCAAAGTTTGTATTATTGAATTTGAGTTGTAACAATTCTTTGGCACCAATTTATTTTGACATTCCATTTTAATCAACGCAATGATATGGTGTGATTATTGAAAGTATTAGTTTTTTTTTTTTGGGAATAGTTAAAATTTTGCTATCATTTATGGGTCATATTATTGAATACTCTTAGAACAATAATTAATAATTCATTTTAAAAAAAATCTTAACACCTCTTTTATAAGAAATAGAAAAAATAGTCAAAACATTAATTATTTTTTTTTTTTTCTCATAAAAATTTTCTTTAAATGGATTGTTAACTATTATGCTAATGACATCTGCTAGCATTTCCCTTCATTTATATATATATATATATATATATATATATATAATTCTTGTATTTTGATTATCTGATGTAATTCTCATCAAATAAAAGTTTGCTGCAAAATATTGAAATTCCATTGATTTTTGGTTTTATAATTAAATAAATAGAAGCAAAAAAAAAAAAAAAACTTTTTTCTTCATATAAATTATTATAAATTTTAGCATTTTAATTTTTTTTCTCACCGTGCTCACTCTACCAAATCTTTTTCTTTTTGTTCCCAGACAGACATGTACATCACTCTTCTTTTCACGTTCTTCTCATTTCAAAACACGAACACAACGATAGACATTGAAGCACAAACCACCTCACAAGACTCCCTAAGTTGAGGCATTACTTGAGGCTTGTTGGCCAAGTCTCTTTTTCACAAGCTCGTTAGAGAGCTTTGAGTTCAAAGTGGGCTCGACCTTGGTGCCACTTGCACCCAACGAACGTCAGCTTTAGAAGGTACAACAGGTTCTTCCCTTGTCCTTTTTAGACACTCAGATTCCCTCAGGATCATCCTAAACGTTTTAACAATTGTACTTGTTCTGCCAAATAAAATCTCATGTGCAGATGGGTTACTTTTATGGTTTTGTAGTGGACCTGCTGTGGTTATGTATTCTTGAAAGAATCCAGTTCATGTTTTAATAAATAAAATTAAAAAAATCTTTGATTATTTCATTCTGATTGATTTATTGATAGAGAGGTTTCCAAGGCATTGGTAGTTGGGTTTTGGTTGGTGGAGCTTTTGGTACTCGTGTCTCGGCTCGTCGTCTCTTTAGAAACACAGAAAGAAGATTCTTGAACTTGAACCATCTCACTCTGGAAAGTTAAAAGACAAACAAAAGCTCTCAGGCTCTTAGGGTGTTTCTTTCACCGACACTGTGATCGGTGATATGGCACATACAGTTTCCAAGCACATATACCCATCAGCTGAGAATTCAAGATAAACGGAATTTCACATTATCAAAAATGTAAATATGTAATCCATACAACATACTATGGTGCATAAATAACCCGTGGAAATTTTAGAAATCCTTACCATCCAAACAGAGAATTTTGAAATTTATAGATTTGAAATCCAAACGCAACAACTTCTGAACAAAATTATTCTCGTCTGCTAGTGCTAGTTCTTAGATAAAGACAAGGTGTACACACATTTTTTTCATCAGGGCTAGGGGATGGAAGTATCCCTGTTAGACACAAAGGGAGGTAGAGGACTCTTCTGCGGTGTGCCTAGCAATGGAGCAGTGTTGACAGAGGGAGGCCGAGGAGTCTTCTTTGGCAATGGGGCAGTGTTGACAGAGAGAGGTCGAGGACTCATCTGTGGTGTGCCTAGCAATGGAGCAGTGTTGTGACTCGTTGTAGTTGAAGGTGGGATGATACGAGTGCTCGGATTGGGTGGAGAAACATGATAAGCATTATGCAGCATAGAGGGATGTTGATGAGGATTCTTTGTTTGTCTCATTGCTGAACTGGGAATGTAGGTGCCTGGATTGGGTGCTGATGGAGGCACCGGAACATGAGGAGCCCAATCCAGCCCACCTAGTAAAGAAGAAGCATTAATTTGATCACCGGCTAAGGCCTTTTGGCTGACAGGATTGGGCACTGGCACAAATGTTGGAGGGACTTGGTCTTGGTTTTTCTTCATTGGATTTTGGAGGATTTTTCTTCCCTCATAAGAAGGCAAGCTAGTAAGCAAAAGTGCCACTGCGGCTAGGAGAAGCATTTTTAGAAAAAGAGAAGGTAACATATTTAGAAGCTAAGAGAAAGAGGGTTCTGAAATTTTTGATGATCAATGTGAGAGAGAAATCTGGTTTTATTTATACAAGGAAATTTTCACAATGGTTAAAAGATGGCAATCTTTTAACCAAACCAATTACACTGAAGTTTGTTTACACATTAACACAGAGTTGTGAGTAATTTCGTGGGCAGACACGATGTTAAGCAACTTTTTTGACTTTTGAGTGGTCGAACGCAAGAAGAGTTCATTTTCTCCACCGGCTTTTTATGCAAGATTTTTAAGTCTTATGGCATGGCATTTTCATGTTATATTTAGTTGAATTCTACTTCTAATTTAAGCCCTACCAAACGAGCAACTAGTCTATCAACTGGTCATACCTGAAAAGTGAATGTGACTAATGATGGCTCTCTCTCTCTTATTGTTTTCATTCCAGAATATTTATATATAGATTCTCAAAAAAAAAAAAAATATTTATATATATATATAGGAATTTGCTGATTACTTCCTTTAACTTAGGTCAATTGATTACATCACAGAATTTTTCTTTGTGCATTTTTACACTACTAAGCAACTGAAATGACCCCAATCCATTAATTAAAAATAACTACCCATGTTTTGGTACAATAAGTTATTTTTAGTCGGATTTATATTTATGTCCTAGGTAGTTTATCACTGGCATGCAACTTCAGAAACATGTTTTATATCTATCATTGGCAAGAGGGACCGACCTCATTGAATGCCTCTTTCTTGGGAAAACACAAAATTAAGCACAATCACAATTAGCAATTTAGCATTGCCATTTTTCTTCTTAAAAAAAAAAAAAAAAAAAACCTATAAGCATTGCCACTTATTGAGGGAAATTTATGAAGACTGTATATAGATGCCGAAAGGTAATGATTTAATAACTACTAGGAAATAAAAAGAAGAAAAACAAAAGGGAAAAGTTTCAAAATTCATTAAAAGAGATAGTTATTAAGACGTACACTCTCTCTACATGAATTTTTTTTTTTTTTTTTTTTTTGTCAAAACCTTGAAAAAGTATGTATGTAAAGTAAACCCCTTGAAATCTTTTTTTTTTTAATTTTCAAAGTAAATAATTCCATTCAAGCCACCAAGGGGCAAACCAAAAAAAAACCCATGTCATGACTCATGCCTCACATCACAAGTCACAACAAAATCCCCAAGCATGAGAGATGGACATCATTCCAATAAGATTACACAAAAGTACCCACGGCGCAGTAAGTAGGAGAGAGAATGTTGCATATATTGGTGGTGAAAACTTAAAACCTAGAAAAAACCAAAATAAACAAAACAAATTCTGCGTTCCAAAACGAATTTAACTAGTCCATCAATGTCATGTTTGGTTCAATATGAATTTCTATGACAACCTTTGTCTATGCTGAAAATTGTGAATATATATAAATATATATATATATATATATATATATATATATACTGTTCGTTTGTTCTATCTACTGTTCTACTCAACACCAATTATAGTCACAATCCGATCTACTAACGGTGCAGAGGGTACTGAAAAACCGAAGCGTTGGAATCAATATTTCTACTTTGCAAGTGAGTATTTGGAATAATTATAATAATTATCCTATCCGGTTGTCTCCTGACCTATGCGAGAATGTCAAATTTGTCAAACTTATTTTCTTCTTGTGAATATTATTCCTTCCTTTTTAAAAGTAATTCATCTTTTTAAAAGTAATTCAGCATTCCCTTCTTTCTATATCCATATCTTAATTTTTATGATATCCAAAATAATTAATTACAGCCTTATTAACCAAATATATTAATTAATATCAATTATCACTCCTTGGACTTTTGTTTCTCTCGTAATAATAATCATAGTAAAGGAGTAGGGTTTCTTTGGATTCAATTTTATTCTACTTCTCCCCTTTCCCCACTCAATCCAAACAGGTTCTTCATGAATTGTTATAAGTGCTGCAGTGTTAATATAGTAATAACTAATATGGGTCTTCATTCATGTATAATTAAAGTGAGACTCTTCTTTATATTTCATTTTAAATCCTATTAGGTTTTCATTTGAAATATATGTTTAGTTGAGAAAATAGAAGGAAATAAGGGAAATCAAATTTGTTTGATTTTGTCATACATGTAACCATTGAATTGCGTTAAAAAATAAAATTTCCTTGTCTACTTTAGCTATGAATACTTAAAGATGATGTGTTGTTTCTTCTGTGGGTTTGTATCAATTTATTTAATATATATTTTATTTTTGTCTGTGTAATTTACTTCTTCATTTCAAGTTATTTTCATATTTAAGGCAAGACACAGTATTTTGTAATATTTTGTACATAAGAAAGGTTGAATGAACAAAAATAAAATTAATATACATGAGAAATTGTGCCACATGATAGAATTAGAATTTAAGATCGATCACGTGGTTACTGTCAAATAAGATAATTGTGATGATTAAAAGACAAAATAGGATAGTAGCGGCCCATATTGTTTGGTATTTGTTGATCTTGGTCTCGTATTTTTGAGCAAGCTATGTTATTATAAAGAAATGAAGCTCATGGTCTCGTGTTCTAAAAGACTCATTTGATGTTTTGAACTATTATATGAAATGTTTTTGTAAATTATATGACTAGATCTTTGATTCTATAAATGAGGGTCTTCTGCCATGAGCTACGTTTATAAATTGATCTTGAAGAGTACTATAGGAAAAAAAATAATAATAAAGCTTCATGTAATCATCTTGTTACTTATTAACCATCTCAATTAATTCTGGTCATATGGATTTTTTATTTTTATGTATGCATATGCATTAGTTGGTTAACTTGGTTTGTCTTAAAAAGTGTCGAGTATATGATTAAAATAAGTTTTGGACCTTTGGTACACAATACACAATCTGAATTCATATAATATTTGTTGTTTGCCCCCTATAGTTAATTTTTGAATTTTTTTTTTTTTAGGGTCAAGTTATAACACTCTAGTCAAGAGCCTTGTAATTCAACTAGTTGATACTTTCTAGTGTATCCATGATATTTATAGTTCAAATCTTCATTCTCCTATTGTAACTATTGAATTAAAAAAAAAAAATTGCAATACTCCACTACTACCTCATTGTGGAAACCAAAAATTGTTTTTTTTTCCCCTTTTTCTATTTATCACTTTTTGATGGGTATATGCAATTAAGAGAAAATTAGGGTTTCTATAGATCTTCATAATTTTTTAGTAAAATTGTTGGGAATAGATGTTATATTAACTACCTAGTTGGTCTTATCAAAGAAAAAAAAAACTACTTAGTTGGAGGCTCCCCAGGGTGTTATCTCTCCAACAGAAATAGAAAATAACTACATAATTTACATTGACAAATGAGTAGGCAAGCAAGAAAATAGTAGCTCAATATTGGGATCCTGAAGCAATACCTTACTTTCTTTTTCTTTTTCTTTTTTAATACAAAAAAGAAATTTTACTCTAACCTAATATAAGTATATATGTGTGTGTGTGAAACTCTCTTATAGAGACCTGAACCCTGGCCCTTACCCCCTACACCTCACAAGCACTTATACTTATAGAATGACGATCACGCCAAGGGTACGCAGTGATAGCAATACCTTACTTAGATGAAGACAAAAAAATTACATAACTTGCAAGCCATATTTTGTTAACTTAGAAATATACAAAATTACAAATTGGTGAACAGATCATGGTAAATAGATGATGAAATATTTATTCCTTAGGAGCTATTTGAATTGCAATATCATTATTTTGTGTTTTTAACTTACACCAATAATTTAATGCAAATAATTAATATCCATTTTAATCTTAATCTTGCAGAATCTTTATCATCTTGATCTTGGAATCCATTATTCCGTTATACATTTCACAAAATTAGCATGGCTTTAATAATGCATAAAACCTTCTTCTTTCTTCTTTTTTCTTTTTTCTTTTATACAAGATAGAATTTCTACTCTAGCCTAATCTAAATGTATGTGTGTGTGAAACTCCCTCCTGAACATTTGAACCCTGGCCCTTACCCCCAAACCCCACAAGCACTTATATTTGTGCAATAACCACCGCACCAAAGGTGAGTGGTGATATAATGCATAAAACCTAAGACCTTTACCCTAAAGACAAGGCCATTAGTTTCCTAATTATCTTCCTCCGTAATGGAAATTAATAATTAGAAAGTCATTATATTGTGGGTCAACTACATATTTGGTCCCTATTTTTTATACTATATTTCAATTTGGTCTTTAACCTTTCAATTGTGTCAATTTGGTGCCTAACATTTCAGCATCATGTCAATGTAGTCCCTATTGTTATATCTTGGATCAAAATTGCTGACATAACAATCAGCCAAAATAAAATTTTAGTTTATTGCCACATCCACGGAAGCTAATTTTTTATTTTGGCTATTAGACATATCGTGAATTTTTATCCAAAAGATAATGACAACAACTAAATTGACACGATATTAAAAAGTTAAGGACTAACTTAACACAATTAAAAAGTTATTGATCAAATTGAAGTATGATAAATAGAATAGGGAATAAATATGTAATTTACCCTTATATTTTTTATTTTGTCGCATCAATTGCAATATTGGATTTAAATCTTTCATCTCCAAATAGTAAAACAACCTCTTAGTCTTTTACTCATATCACAATTGTGTCTGTTTAATTTCCCATTTTGAAACTTTACTTTTTATTAAGTATATTTTTTTAAATCTTTTTTTTTTTCTTGATGACTTTAAAAAAAAAGATTTAAAAAACTATACTTAACAAAAAGTAGATTTTGCTATTGTTGGTATATTTCTCTTTTCTCCATAAATTTTGGTTAAGAAAGAGCCTTTTTAAAGAATATAAAAAGACAATGGTTGCACACTTGCATGACAATGTCTGTTTGTAGATTTTGCTATTGTTGGTGTAGGGATGATAAGTTCAGTAGTATATATTGGGCCAGCAGCCTAGTCCGAAAACACCTAGTAGTCTGAGGACGAGTAAACGTTGTTATAGAAGTCGGCATTGATGAATAAAGAAAGAGGTCTGGTTATGATGATCCAAGACGGGGGTCCGAGGAGGGATGCTTCCTCGATTGAGCGATGCAAAGGTTAGAATGTATAGTCTACCATCAAGAAACAACGTTCCAGGAGATTTTATTGATAAGGATATACATCATGAGAGCACGGGACAAAGGAAAGTTATAAAATATCTAAGAGAAAACTGTTACCACCATCTTGAATGCTCTGTAACTAACTCTCTAGCCGCATTAATGAAAAAGTGATACTTAAATAATAGTTTTCAACCTTTACAGCTATTCCCAAAGACATCAAGAAGGTGCTGATGGGACAAAGATCAACACCAGCAATCTGATTTACACGTGGAGGGTAGAGCTAAGAGGGGGAAGACAGTATAAAATAGAGAGGGGACCATGAGGAAAAGGGATCAAAGAATGAAAGGAAAAAAAAAAACACTATAGAATTTTCCTTAAAGCTTCTCCAGGAAAAGGAATTTTCTTTCCTAGTAACACAGAGTTGCACATTAAGGCATTTTGTGATACAGATTGTGCCGGATGCCCTGATACCCGTAGGCCTCTCACAGGATATGCAATGTTTTTGGGGGATTCTTTGATATCCTGAAGATCTAAGAAGCAAGGGGTAGTGTCTAGGTCCTCTGCAAAGGCTAAGTATAGGGCCATGGCAAGTGTGGCTTGTGAGATTACTTAGGTGACGCAACTGCTCAAGGATTTGAGAATTGATCATCACAGGCTTGCCATGTTGTTTTGTGATAACTAAGCAACTCTATACATAGCTGCCAACCCAGTGTTCCACAAACGAACCAAACACGTAGAAGTTGACTACCATTTTGTTAGGGACAAGATTTTGGAAGGTAAGATCAAGACATTTCATGTAACAACCAATTCCCAAGTTACAGACATATTTACAAAAGCTTTGAGCATGGCAGCATTTACAAGACTGTCAAGCAAATTGGGTTTAAAGGATATATTTCAACCCAAGACTTTGGAGGTAATTGATTCGATACAAGTCACAAAGTCTCAGACACTAGACTTAAGGGAAAGTGTTGAAGCTGAGATAGAAGAAATTGAAGTTGAGCAACAAAATGAGAAAAATGAAAAAGGTAACAAAGTTGGGCAAAACGGCAACAAAAACAGAGATTGTACAAACAAAACGACAAGGAAGAAACAAGGGGCAAAAAGCACCATATTACTTAACCATTAGTTGTAGAAGTTAGTTATTAGTTATACCAGTTGTCATTAGTTCATTGGTTGTAGTTTTAAACAGTTAGTTATGCTTTTGGGCGCCAATCACTGAGCCCCTGTTTTCATGTATATAAGAACTTGTAGAGCTAATTATGATGTAACCACTTGTAACAAACTGATTAGCAATTACAGAGTTAGTTTTCTCTCAACCATCTTCAAGGTTTCATTGTTCTCTGCTATGGTTATTTAGTTTTTCACATGGTATCAGAGAGGATTTTCTTTCACTTTCCTACCTTCCAAACAGAATTTTTCTTTCTGAATTAGCTTTCGTCGCTTTTCCTGGCCTCAGATTCTTCGAGTGCACCTTCTTCTTCGTCATATTACACAACATGCAAGCCATATTTTGTTAACTTAGAAATATACAAAATTACAAATTGGTGAACATATCATTATTTTGTGTTTTTAACTTACACCAATAATTTAATGCAAATAATTAATATCCATGCTAATCTTAATCTTGCAGAATCTCTATCATCTTGATCTTGGAATCCATTATTCCGTAATACATTTCACAAAATTATTCCGTATTTCACCAATTCTTCTTCTTCTTCTTCTTCTTCTTCTTCTTCTTCTTCTTTTTTTATACAAGATAGAATTTCTAAATACAAGCCATTAGTTTCCTAATTATCTTCCTCTGTAATGGAAGTTAATAATTAGAGAGTCGTTATATTTTGGGTAAACTATATATTTGGCCCCTGTCTTTTACACCATATTTTAATTTGGTCGTTAACCTTTCAATTGTGTCAATACGATGCCTAACATTTCAGCATCATGTCAATGTAGTCCCTATTGTTATATCTTGGATGAAAATTGTTGATATAACAAACAACCAAAATAAAATTTTAGTTTATTGCCACATCCACGGAAGCTAATTTTTTATTTTAGCTATTAGACACGTTGTCAATTTTTATCTAAAAGATAATGACAACGACTAAATTGACACAATATTAAAAAGTTAGGGACCAATTTAACACAATTAAAAAGTTATTGATCAAATTGAAATATGATGTATAGAATAAAGACTAAATATGTAGTTTACCCTTCTATTTTTTATTTTGTCGCATCAATTGCAATGTTGGATTTAAATCTTTCATCTCCAAATAGTAAAACATCCTCTTAGTCTTGTACTCATATAACAATTGTGTCTATTTTGAAACTGTACTTTTTACTAAGTATAGTTTTTTAAATCTTTTTTTTTTTCTTGATATCTTAAAAAAAAAAAAAGATTTAAAAAACTATACTTAATAAAAAGTAGATTTTGCTATTGTTGGTATGTTTCTCTTTTCTCCGTAAATTTTGGTTAAGAAAGAGTCTTTCTAAAGAATATAAAAAGACAATGGTTGCACACTTGCACGACAATGTCTGTATGTAGATTTTGCTATTGTTGGTTTTTTTTTTTTTTTTTTCCTCCGTAAATTTTGGTTAAGAAAGTCTTTTTAAAGAATATAAAAAGATTTTCTTTCTTTCCACGATTCTCTCACAGCACAAGTCAGAACACATCGCAATCGTAAATTATGATTTTTGCGCCATGGGCTGTAAGTACTTAGTAGCGGGTCGATATCCACCACATATGCACTAATTATATTTGTGTGAATAAAGCGCGGTATTTAGACTTTTTTTTTAATGGATACTTCAATAGGGAAATATAAACCAGCCCCCATTGAGTAGTAGACCATAGGTGCCGAAATGTACAAGAAGAATCTTTTTTTTTTTTTTTTTTTTTTTTGAGAAACAGAAAAATCTACTATAATATATATACGAATTTAGACGCCACATTAATGGCTTAGAAAAATTAAGCTCAATTGTTAATGTTATTAACCAATTGACATATGCATGGATAAATAAGCAAAATAATAATCCCAAACAACAATAAAGCACCCACAAGAACACCGAAGAGTTTAAGGAGAGAAAAATCTGAAAACTAGGCTGAAAAAGCTCTTCGGAACCTCTAGCATCAAATGATTCACCAAACAAGATTAGTTGCAGAATGTGTCACTTACAAAACCATCCAAACTAAGTAATGACTATTTATTGAGCCTTCAACTCTTGCTAGCAACTAATTTCTTGTGTCATTTCTTCGTGATAGCTCTGAATCTACAAGTTGAGCTGCCAACTGCATGATCAAGTATCCTTAATCACTCCAAGACCTTTCGGAGATTTGGGAGTGTTCGCCAATGATTTCCAACATCAGCAAACACTCAAGAACAAAGCAGTCTTTGATGTGTGTAGTGGTTTTAGTCACCTCTCATGGTAATTGGTAATTGGATAATTGGAGCGGGGAGAAGACAGAGATATAAGAAGCATATTAGCTCTAGAGTTGTAAGGTTCTCTCTAGCCCTTTAATGTGTGAATTGGAGGTTGAATTTCTTGGGAAATGAGAAAAATACAATGAGGCTAAAGCCTAGAATAGCAAAGAAATTCATAACAAAATTCTCTAAAGTTCTTGTAGATTCATATGACCAAATGTAAGGTGAGTGAGGGGTGAAGCTTCAGTCAAATTGAATTTCTAACTTTTGATTTCATCTCTCTTTTTGATTGACACATTAAGTTTCGTACGACCAAATTTATGCATATACCGACTTCAATTTTCTGCACCTGACCTCAAATTCCTGAAAAAATGGTTTTTTATGATTACATTAGTAATAACCCAGCAAAGGGAAGATTATTCAGAGCGGGCTCAATGGACAATGGGGATGGAATAGCTGTTGGGTGGTTAGCAGCTGCTAAATCAAGTTTGCGTTTAAGTGAAGGATGTATGACTTCTTTACCAATAGTTGAGACCCAATCAAGTGATGTTTCGGCTTATATTTCCCCTAATGTAATCTCAATTACAAATGTCCAAATTTTCTTATCCGCCAATTTATTCCGTTACAAGTTTAAATTCACAACAATACATGAATACAATGTAAAAAGGTTAAAATACGTTTTTGATCCCTATTCTATACACCATATTTCAACTTGATTCCTAACCTTTCAATTGTGTTAATTTGGTCACTAACGTTTTAGTGCCGTGTCAATTTTGTCTATGTCGTTATCTTTTAGATAAAAATTGATGATGTGTTTAATGACCAAAATAAAAATTAGATTCCATTGATGTGACAATAAACTAAAACTTTATTTTGGTCATTTGTCATGTGAGCAATTTTCATCCAAGATATAACGGCATAGACTAAATTGGCACAATACTAAAAGATTAGGGACCAAATTGATACAATTGAAAAGTTATGAATCAAATTAAAATATGGTATAAAAGATAGAGACCAAATATGTAATTTACTATGTAAAAATTGAAATTGAAATTACATTCAACTTGTCATGGAATTTTGGCCAATATACTAAATATTCTAACAATATAAATAATTGATATGCATGTAGGATTTTTTTTATGGAATAAGTTGGGATTTAATATATAAATAAGCCATGAAAAGGAAAGAAAATTCCTCAAGAGAACACCTGTTTTATACATTGGATTGCAAAAGGCAAATTATATGACTACCATTATTACTTTAGATATAAACCTTAGGGTTCTGTTTTTTTTAATAATTTAAAAGATTGCTTTTATATGTATAAGTTACGTGTGTGCGACCCCTTTAGTCTTCCTCAAAGACATCGTGCAAAATGCAGTCTTATATTCCACTTCTCAAATGCCGCACACGTACTCTCAATATTTACCTGGAGTCATTTTAAGATATCTAGCTATACTTCAAAGAAATTGGGCAAATTATAACTTACCTACTTCTAGTTTAACCAAAATTTAAATTGCCTATTTGTAATTTAAAATTTGACATTTTACCCGCTTGAAGTTTGCTCAATTAGAGTTTTGTAATTCACCTCTAATAAAAACAAAGCTAAATATATAATTTTGCTCTACTTTTATATCTCTCTCCTCCAAAAATTAAAAGAAATAAAAACAAAAAAATAAAAAAACATAAAAATATAATATCAAATGAATCCAGTGGAACACTTACATCATGGGATTCCAAATCACAAGTAGATAACTTAAATTTTAATTAAACCTCAAATGAGTAAAGTATTGAACTTCAAACATAGGTGTGCAACTTAAATTTCGGTTAATTCACAGTTGTTATTTGCCAAAAGAAATATTGTGAATGGAAGAGTATTTTGGTAGGAAACACTTATCTAGACCATCAAAAAGAAAACACTTATTTAATTTTAGAAATGATCTTTTCAAAAGAAGTTATTTTCGGAAGCAAACATCCTACCCAGATGATTTCTATTGTATTTTACATTGTTGAAAGTTATTAATCGTTTCTTTGAGTTTTGTTATAACTTATATCTGATTAAGAATTGGCAATGAAAAACTGAGGTGAATTCTTTCTCTTACTTCTCCTTGTCCAACCCCCAGCTAGGTTTGGGAGGACACTTGTTCCATCATCCTTCTGTACTGCCATTTCTTCATCATGAAAGAAGAATTTTGAGGGTGATTCTACTATTTAAGCCAGTCATTCAGCATTTAATGTGACTGACATTAGGTGAGGGGTCTCATTAATGTAGGGTCATTTATTCATTGGGTTCTGTGTTTGTTCATTGGGTTCTGAGTTTGGAAGGTAGGAGATCTCGGTCTAGGAAGGAAGGGGTTATCCGAGATTCCTACATCACCTCGGGGTGGTGATTCCCCCCCACCCCACCCAAAACACACACAAACACTTATCAAGAGTCACATACTCAACATTGCTTCTCTAAGTCTTGAATTCTATCATCGTGCTCATGTGTTGCAGTGGTAGTGTTAAGCCAAAAAAATTAAAACCTTTTTTTTTTTCTTTAATAATCAAGTGAATTTCATTGAAAGATGGTGAGAACAGCAACACCGTACTGAGAAATCTGAGAAAACAGAAGACACAAGTCACACAATACATCACAAACAATGCCATACCTAAACAGAATGGCCATCGATTGGCCTACATGACAATAAACTTACATTGAAACCCCCTCAACAGTTTTCATCAGAACAAGGATGCACATTTTTTAACTCAATTCTAGCTCGCTCTTGCTTCCTAAAGGCAGCAATTGCCTGATCCTCAGGTAACACACAATCCTTTCTGAGGAGAAACCTAAAATCCCTTGCCTTTCTCATTCAAAATCAAGCACTCGACAGAAATATTAGCTAGAAATTGGGGTGGATCAATTCCATTTCTCAAACCAACTTATTAGCAACAATAACCAAAATGCACATTTTACAGCACCACCACGTCTTATTGCTTATTTGCGCATACAAACATTACCTAGAAACATTTCTCACACACATATCAAGTATCAGATCAATGCTATGAACATGAAGGTTCCTCAAGTCTAGTTTTTCCCAATGCCAACTAGATTCTACATACAATTATAAGGTGTAGGAAAGGAATCCAAAATCAAATACCAAGTGAACTGATTGCTTTTGCTACCTATCTTCCTAAGTTCGTACACCACCATCAATCCAAATGCTGGTAATTTGGGTTATGAAAAGGCTATCCTTGCATCAAACCAAACATGACTGCAAATGCCTCAACTTCCAAAAAGTAAAATGTATACCTATGTGTGCTAACATTGCCAAATACTAGCAAGCAAGACAATCTTCAGATTGCAACATTTTGTATTATGTTCCTTGCTACAAATAACTAAGAATTTGATTCTAGTACACCAAATGGATGTTCACGAATTAGATTGATCTCAAAATACTAAGCTTCTTTAAGAAATAATGCTTAGTACCTAGGTTAGCTTTTGACATCTATAAAACCAGTGAACCGGTAATTTGGTCAATAGATATTAAAATGTTATTATCTTTATGCCATGACAGTATTTGTATTAATTATCTCTATTGAGCATTGTCTAAGACTCGAACTTTTCTGCAAGTAGCTCACTTGTCATTGTTTTTCTTATTCAAATTTTTGATTTGAAAGAAAAACACTATACCAATGTCTTATAGAGTTATAGGTGAGAGTTCGGTCCTCTCGTCACTTATTTTTGGCTTTGCTATTAGCTTAGGACTGAGGCAACTGCAATATTGACTAACTTCTCCTACTAATAATAAGTGTTATAACATCAGATAACACCCCATTTTTTTTCAACAATATGAAGGCTTCTCTGATTGCCAGGCAAATTGCTACCCTTGTATTTGTTACATACTAGCTGAAGAAACCTTGGAGGGGGATATTATGACGCTGAAACCTGGATTACATTATGGCCAGATCGATGGTTTGGAGGAAGATGGTGTGCATACCTGATGTGATGCAATTTAACTCAGCTTAATTCATTGAATTTCTGGTTGTCCCCCCTGCTGGTTTTCTACCACAAAATGATGAGGAATTTCTTCTGTTTGGAGCTCTTGTTGTGGTCCTTGTGGATCGCCTCTAGATAGCAAGAAATCTAGCCTTGCATTAAGGAAGACAGCTGAGCCCCAATTTAACTCTCCATAGAGTCATGTGCTAACTCCAAGAACATCTGAAAGGCAAATCCCCTGAATCCGGGGTGGATAATCCACAACAAATTGTGGCAGTCTCTGAAATGCTAGAAGGCACGGGTGCGGCTCCTAGGCCACCGCACCCACACCCAACTCACGGTGACGTGCCAATTCACACTCGATGTGCCAATTCGCCAGTCTTTTTTTTTTTTCATTTTCTGATTCAGGCCGATTCAAGCCAATTCGACTCCGATTCGGGCCGAAATCGTTCAAAATCAGCCGAAACTAGCCGAGAAACTGACCAAAATACATGTAAAAAAAAATAAAATAAAAACTTGAGTTGATTTCTTATTTAAGTATTTACTTATTATATATTTGTCAAATTATTTGTAGGTTAAACAACTTAAATTGAAACTATTGGATTATTTGTACTTATTATTGCTCTTAAATTGATATATGTTTACCATTATATGAAAATATATTTAATAATTTGTAAATAAAAATATATTTAATAATTTATTAGTAAACGTATCCCACCACACCCCGTACCTTAATTTTTCAAAAATTGCCTAAGCCCACACCCAAACCCGAATTTGCACCCATGCTTCATTGCTGAAATGCCTATATTGCCGTGAAAATTTCAGGCATCAAAAGGGTAAAAGATATGCATAAAAATCTCCACACACACATAAGGTAATTAGCTTTGTCATGTATTATGAATTGGAATCTTATCATTATTACATTGGCCCTCTCCAGGTACAATCACAATCAAACTCTAATAAGATCTTAAGAATATATCAAATTTAAAGATCAAATCTAAATCAATATGATAATCAAATCTTGTGCAGGTCTTGTTTTAGATGCAGTACTAACCACGACAACCCTAGTGTGCCCCACTAAAATAACTAAATAAAAGGAATAAGCTATTTGCATATATAGAAAGAATTCAATATAGACCATAGACCATCCTAAATACAACCAGCCATCAAAGAAATAATAAGTTTAGATTCTAGAAAGGAATTGAAATTACATACAGTGGACTGTTGTGCCCCAAATTTTGGTCATTTTTTAGGTTTGGATGGTTTTTTGGTCATTTTTAGATTTTGGAGGTATTTTGGTCATTTTTAATGTTTATGAATAATTTTGGTAATTTTTTAGGTTTTGGAGATATTTCAGTCATTTTTTAGATTTCGGAGGTATTTTGGTTTGTTTTTAGATTTCAAGAGTATTTTGGTCATTTTTAAGTTTGGAGAATACTTTAGTCATTTTTTAGGTTTAGGTGGTATTTTGGTAATTTTTAGTGGTTTTAGGGTATTTTAGAGTTGGATGATTTGTAGAAATGATACTTGAGTTATAATTGGGTTTAATTAAATACCCAGTTAAAACCCAATATGCTTTAATGTTAATTGAGTTTAATTGGGTAAATACCCATTTAACCCAATTAAGAATTGGGTGGATTTGGGTCTTATTTAAGTGGGTGGACAAATGAGTTTGAGTTTATTTTGCCACCCTACTATTAGCTTAGGAGTAGGACTAAGGCCACTGCTATATTGACAAACTTCCCCTACTAAATAATAAGTATTATAACATCAGACAACCTCATGATTCTCAAATACCGTAAGTCTGATTGCCTGACAAATTGCTACACTTGTATGTGTTACATACCAGCTGAAGATACCTTGAAGGGGATATAAGTGTATCACTACACTAGTTAGAGCAATTTCCAGCCATGGCAGTCAAAAAATGTGTTCCAAGGTGCAAAAATTATGTGGTACCATCGGTTGATCCAAACATGAATGTTGAGCTTCTCTGAATCATATGCTTACGACTTTGCAACATATCAGTAGCATATATCAGATTCCTTCATAGTTTGCCTAATTCCCATGTATCCATGTGGCCCATAGAAATAGGACAGTGAATTGTTGCCAGTGGTCTCGATTCTTAATCTCCTTTTCCAGCCAACTAGTTACCCATGATTGGATTGAATTTGGCTGTTTTCTCAGTGGTCTTGGCTGCTCTTCATAGTTGCAATGTTATTGAATTGCCTGATGGGAAACATTTCTGCTTGAATTGAGAATCCATTCTAAGCAAAGTACAAGGAATTTGATCTTATGACTTACCAAAACATCAACATAGAAGTTGCTTTGGAAACTTGTACTCCCCACTTTCATATAGAAATAATGATAGTAAGCATCTTACTTCTCCATTCATCAGAGAAAGAAACAGGAATTTTCAAAGTTACAACGCCCTTGACAAGTCTTTGAGTGGTTTCCAGATTCTCTTTGATGTCACTTATCTTATACCTTGTTCTGCAAGTAGTTCAGACCTAACTACTTGTTATCTATTCTATACCCCTGTTCTCTATGGTGAGCTAGATACCAACAGAAAAAACAAACTTGGAAACCTGCTAAGCAATGTAACATACCATAAAGGCCATGTAGAATTCATATTAAGACCAAATATTAACCGTTAAAACTCAAGAATAACCATTCCTACTGGTTGGCCAAGAGCTTTGTAACTCAATTGACATCTTGTGTTTCCATTAAAAATATGTAAGGTAATCCCTTCTTCAACTATTGAATTATAAAAAAAATTCATAATTTTAATTGCCGCCGAAGTATTCCTGTTGACTATTTTCCTCCATAGTAATTAAAGACCCATTGAAGGAGATTCATTTTTAAGTAAACTTCTCTAACTAGAAACTTAACTAAAAAAATCATGGTTTCTTATAACTACGACAGATTATCACGGGAATAGGGAAGTTTCAAGTTTTACCAAATGAACCCGGAGAGGTTGGCCGAGTGGTTGAGCACTCAATCTCAAAGTGGTTGTCTTGGGTTTTACTAGGAGCTCCTTAGTTCAAGTCTAGGCACCAGCACTTTGAAAAAACTCCTTGAACCAGCGATTTACCCCGCTATGGACTCATCCATCACAAACAATGATTAGTCTCTGGTTGAAAGTTTTGAGGAAACACTGTGGGAAACAAAAAATAAAAAAGTTTTACCAAATGACTATTTATATTTGAAGGTCCTTTTTATTTCAAGTTTTTTAATAAGTAAATTTCAGTTTAGATATCCCTTTGGACGTAGAGATAGTCTAGTCTGATAATTTAAATTTATCCATTTCATTTCATGTACATTGAGAAATACTGAAAAGTTTTATAGTTCAAATCCTCTAATATTTACCGATGATTTTTCTTTTCTAGCATTAAAAATAAAAACATCCACAGATATACATAGATGAAATTTATTCTTGGTATCTTTGTTATTCTAAACAATATCCAACCACATTAATAATAATAATAATAATATGACAAGGAAGATAACAGTAACAAACACTTTTAACTGATTAATCAAGCACCACTTATAAACTTATGGTTCAGCTCCACACATGCAGACAACAAACTTCAAATCTACTTGCTCAATGAACTTCTAGAGCTTTTATTATGCATGTCCTGCAAAGAAAGAAAGCAAAGGAGGTAATATTAGATGATGGAATTTTATTTTTAATAAATAAAATCAGTAAAATTCAGCACCCACTCCTCCAGAAGAAAAAAAAAACTACGCTGTTAATCAGCTAATAACAAACATATGCAAAGTATATTAAGTCTTAATTCTGGCAACATGATGGTCATAAATATACTTGAAATTTGAATAAAATGCATATGTCTAATACTTTCTTCTGCAAATCTAAGGCTCTTCTTATAGAAATAAATCAAATAATACATGTGTGTATGAGAGAAAGCAAGAGAGAAAATTCAGATATGAAATAATAAGGTCATGGCTTATTAATTGAAACCTTCTGAAGTGAAAAGCGTAGATAATGAAAAGTATCAAACTTTCGATTGAATAAAAACAAAGAAGATTAAAGATAAACCGGTTAAGTGATATGGTTCAACAGTCTAGTCCACCATGGTCGGAAAGTCAAAACACAATAACATTTCAACAAACATCAACCCTATATAAAAATCATACCAGGGACCATATAGATTATTATAGAGAACATTTTTTTTTTCTTTTTCCTTCTAAATGAAATATAAATCTTCAAACCTTGGGGCTCATGAAGATTCCAAGAGTTTCTGGATGTCTTTCTGCAAGAAAAATTTGAAACAACAATCAGCTGCAATTACAGTTTTTGGCAGAAATAGAAATCGCAGAGAGGAAGACATTGTTCTAACCTCTACTTGAAGAGGGGATGTAGTTGGTGCATATCGCTCCACAACCTTTCCTTCTTTGTTTACCAGAAACTTTGTGAAGTTCCATTTTATGGCATCTCCAAATATCCCTCCTTTCTGTGATTTAAGGAACTTGTAAACAGGTGCTGCATTCTTCCCATTCACCTCAACCTATAACATTTAACAGTTACATGAAACATTTAACACAAATTCATGTGCATTTCTCAAATCCAAGGGAAAAAAACCCCTTCCTTTTGGCAGAATACTTGCCACAACGAATATATGAATTATCGGATTATTATCAAAGCCAAATCTGTTACATCCTGGCTAATGAAATCTCAAAAGTAGATCCCAACCCCAGCAAGGCATGCTTGCTAGATTTATATCTTACGCAGAAGATCAGCTATTGTGTTATTACATACTAGTGCATATCCTAATTCCATTTTGATCAACTTTTTTGTTAATTAATTTGCACAATAGAACTGCATATATGGATTGCTTAAAAACATCATCCATGTTTTACTCTTTCATTTGTGAGGAATTACCTTATCAAAGATTGGGAATTCAGCTTTGAACATTGTGCATGCAACTTCCTGAATCGCTTCATTGTTTCCTGGTTCTTGTCCTAAAAATTGGTTGCAAGGAAATGCCAAGATCTCAAACCCTGCCAAAAGAAAATTACATAGATAATCAATACCACAGAGATGATCATGAAAAAAAAAATGTATTATTAAATATTGTACATTGCTATGTAAGAATGAAAGACAGACCTTGGTTTTTGTACTTTTCATACAGAACATTCAATTCCTTGTAATTTGTTTGTGTCAAACCACTGCAACAATAACCGCAATTTTATGAATGGAAAACAGTAAGATATACAACAATAAAGGTAACAAATACGATGGCTTACAACCTTAAAGTAAATCAAAGATCCAAATCAAATAAGCTCAAAATTTTTCTTTAATACTAAGGATCATCAACATGATCTAAATAGTTTAAGTAAAAGACGGATTAGAGCTGCCTCACATAGCTTTCCTTCATGAAATAACCCCTGAACTTAGATGCAATATTCTTTAACATGCCGCACAAAAAAAAAAAAACTTGAATGCTACTTTGATTTCAAACTACCCTATTTAAGGAAGTCGTGGCTACCAATTGCTCTCAAATTTTAATATTCCATCTAACGAGATATAAACTTTTTAATCTCCACTCCTTTTCTGCTGTTCATAAAATCTCAGAAACGAATCATTAAATTGAATAAAAAATTTTTCTTTTTTTTTTCTTTTTTGAATAGCCAAATGTCATATTTATTACCCCTGTAATTAGGTGAAGACCAGGTTGATGAAGAGGATAACTTAGGAGTGTTTTGAATCATGAGTACATTTTTGTTTAGCCTTGACTCCTGATATCCTTCATATACTGTTGTCAATTG
This sequence comes from Castanopsis chinensis, assembly GCA_032878915.1. Taxonomy (NCBI): domain Eukaryota; kingdom Viridiplantae; phylum Streptophyta; class Magnoliopsida; order Fagales; family Fagaceae; genus Castanopsis; species Castanopsis chinensis. Next base: position 647,447 of record JAVQMG010000059.1, read on the forward strand.
ATTGTCTTGGATAAGGGATTCAATAGGGTCCAAGTACAAATCCAACCATATGCATATGTTTTCCTATAAATATTATATACCCAATAATCTCCTATTATGGGTGGAGGGTGGTAGCATTGCCAATTTTATTGAACAACTTTTTATCCCTTCTATCATCCATATCTCTTCTGCAAGTGATTTTTAAGAGAAGGGAACTACTATTTCCACACAAGGAATAACTTTTTCCACACCATCCTTTCTCACATAGTGGATCCTATCATTAAGTCCCACCATGTGAGATGTGGTGAAGAAACAACCATTTACATTATGGAAATGGTGCAACCTCAAAGAATGACACTGTCAATAATCTCTTTCAAGAGCAGAGAAGATTCTTCCACATGTTTTGCAGATGTTGATGGGTCCCATGAATCAATCGTACATGAAATAAGTGTGGAGAATCTAGTAAGCTGTAAAGTAATTGTCACCTGTCTCAGTCTCAAAAATGTCTATATTACCTTGAAAATTTCAAGCATCAAAAGGGTAAAAGATATGCAGAAAAACCTCCACACACACGGCTGAGGAAATTAGCTTTGTCCTATTATTTTAATTGGAAATTTATCTATATTACATCAAACCTTACCCAGTGCAATCTCAGTCAAACTCTAATAATAACATAAGCATATATCAAATTTTAAATAACACGTCTAAGTCAGTATGATAATCAAATCTTAAGCAGGTCTTGTTTTAATTGCAGATCTAAGACATGGCAAGCCTAGTTGTGTGCCCCACTAAAATAAGAGGAATAAGCTATTGCATAGAAAGAATTCAACACATACCATTATAAATACAAGCAGCTATCAAAGAAATAAGAAAAACTGAAAATTTTTCATAATTGAACTCCATGAGGTGATTACAAATTTATGAACTTTTTATTATTATTGGTAATCATGGTCTTAATCCCATGACTACACCCTTCACCTTGCTTTTACGAGAGCAGGTGCCAATGAGCTAATTGGCACGAATTCATGAGGACAAGAAATATGATTTAATGCTCCATGGCCAAAGATTGAGCACAACAAAAATATGAGTGTTTATTACTAAACTGGTATTTTAAAACCTTAATAATTCATAGAATATCAAATTGTACCACTGTTAATCACCAAACCATCGGTCCTAACTCCTTTTTTCCAGTCAGAGAGATCACTGAAATTGGATCATCTCTCTCTCTCTCTCTCTCTCTCTCTCACACACACACAAACATGAACTAGGAAATTTATCATGCAGAAGGAATCAAAAGGAAAAGAGATTAGATTAGAATACCATTTTGAAGCAACGTTGACAATCAGGAGCACCTTCCCATTGTATTCACTCAGGCTTACATCATTTCCCCGGATATCCTGCCATCAAATTCAATTAATAACAAAGAAAAGAAAAAGAAAAAGAAGAAAAAGGCCAATTCCAAACAACTCTTTCTTAAGAACAATTAAACAGCACTCAAATTTATAATTTTCTATCTAAGTTTATAAACCATGATAAAAATAATAAATATACCCCTCCAAACAAAAAAATGGCTTATATACCACAACACAGTTGACCAATTCAAGAGTAAAGCACAAACCCCAGTTCTCCAATAGGACCAAAAAGAAAACATACATGACCCACCAAACACTAATACAAAGTTCAATTAAATTGTTTGGTGTTATCATTTTTTGTTGCCCAAAACACCATAAAGCATCAAACTTTAACTTTTCTTTCTCTTTGAATCAGTTTTCTCAGCCACCAAACACAGAGCTTAACAAAGAACTGAAAAAAAAAAAAAAAAAAGAGAGAAGAAAAACCCAGTACCTTGACGGTAAAATCATATATAGATTTGGAAGTGTTTTCAGCCATGTTGTGAGAAAGAAGAGAAGATGGGTTTGTGTACAGGTACAAGAAGAAACTAATAAGAAGGAAGAAAAAAGAGACAAAGTTAGTAAATTTCAATAATTTCATGCTAGTCCAAAGTCAAGGCAAACCTCCAATTATTATGTATCAATGTCATTAAAAACTTCCCTAATAACAAAAAAATTGATATGATAACCTGATAATAAGGAAATTGATGCAATGTTTAGTGTTATTGTTGACAGGTTAGCCTGGTGGGTGGAATTTAATGTTAGGAAGGACCAACTTGAAAAAAAAAAAAACAAAAACAAAAACAAAACAAAAAATTACCAAGTTTGGTAATTTTTCTTTTTTGGTAATTTTTCTTTTAGCAAAGTGAGTTTAGTACTTTGGTAGTTAAAAATACTTTTAATTTATGGTCAACGAGGAAATAGGCAAGGAATAGGGATGGCAAACTTAGAAATAGGCAAAGAATAGGGATGACAAACTTAAATAGGAATTAGGATATCAACTCAAAAACTCAAAATTATTATTACTACCAAAAAAAAAAAAAAAACAGATTTTAATTAGTTTCATATAAAATAAAGGTTGAGAATGTTAAAACTTGTATTAGGATATGAGGTTCAAATTATACTTTGTCTCCTTAATTAACAAGTACAAATATGGATATCACTCAAAAAAAGAATATATCTATACTATATATAAGAGGATTTCTCTTTTTGAATTGGACTTTTATGTGGTTTAAAAATATTATTATTAATGAATGGTAATTTCTTTTAGAAATAAAGTCATAAATGTCAGATAACAAATTTTATTTTGAATTAAAAAAGAGAACTTCTAAAATTTAGGATTTTTTTCACTCCACATTCACCTTTTTATTCTCTAAAATTTAGCTTTCTTATTTTATCTTTTTTCATCCCAATAAAAGTAAAACATCCCCAATTTATAAAAATAAAAATAAAAACTAGGAAAATTCCTAAAATTTAGCCTTCTTTCTCCTCACTTTTATCTTATTTTTCCTTAACTCTAAGGTTTATCCTTTTCATTTTTTTTGAAAAATAAAAATATATATTTTCAAATTATAATAAATACAAATTATTAACTTTTACCTAAAAAATAGAAGAGTTTTAGAGGCTAGTGTATGTGTGTGTGTATATATATATATATATATATATATATAGAGAGAGAGAGAGAGAGAGAGAGAGAGAGAGAGAGAGAGAGAGATGAGTTAAAATTACACCTGGTGTAACTTTACAAGAGTAACACCTGGTGTAACTTTATGGACCATTGTTTGCTACTAGATCTAAAGATCAAAAAACACTCGTAGTAATGTCATTATTACTCCTTAGAAATTAGTGATTTAGGCATTAACTCTTATTATTAAAAGGGAAAAAAAAAACCACAACATTAACTTTTTTTTGCTTTTCCCTTCCATATCATCATCTTCTTCCTCGGTATTTCTTTTTGCACTATACTTTAAGGCCTCCACCATTCATAAAATGCTCAAGATTAAATGGGAAACCCCCTGAACTTTGGGGTAGTGGCCATTACACCTTTGAACTTTTAATTTAGTCAATATACTCCATAAACTTTACACATTTTCCAAATCAATACATCTATTACTTTGCCATTTAAACTCACTAACAGAGCTCATGGGAAACTCATGTGCAACTAGATCGCCAAAGCTAGACGCCCAAACCAATGGAGAGAAAATTTTGGATTCAACGGTGATACAGAGAGAGGTTAAGGCTCGCCGGACTTTGTGCTCCCATAACTACTTGTTGTTCCTACTATTGATCTCACCATCCTTAGCTTCCACCGCTGTTTCATGGTTTCCTACAATAACTAATAAATAAATAGGCACAATCTGGACCGTTGAATGGAATCAGTGATAAATTGTACTCCTCCATTTAGAATTGCTCTTGACCTCCATATATGTACCTGTTGTTGTTGTTAAAGATTCTTCATTAAGCCTTGAAATTAAACCCCTTTCTATCTCTTGTAAAAGATCACCAATCACACATAACAAGTAACTAAAATCTCTCTGTATATTTATATATTTTTTGTTGTTTGTTTTCACTTAGATTTGATCCATTCATCCCTTTAATTTGATCGTGTTTACTGTTCAGTCACTCTAGTGTTTTCCAATTGGTTATACATAGATCAAAACATTAGAATTACAATTTCTATTTAATAAGCTTTCGTAGGTATGGTTTTTATGTGTACACTACATATATCAGTTGCTATTAAAAAACCACAAATCGCGGCCAAGGACAGCAATATCAACAGCGGGAAAGACCAAAGCAATGGGACAACAAAGTCCGGTGAGCCGTAGCCTTTCTCTCCTCTCAGCCTTTCTCTATTAGTTAATGCTGTGGTTTTTTTTTTTTTTTCCTTTAATAATAAAATTTAATGTCTAAATCACTAATTTCTAGAAAGTAATAATGACATTACTATGAGTGTTTTTTACCCTTAGATCTAATAGTAATCAATGGTCCATAAAAGGTGTAACTCTTGTGAAGTTACACCAGGTATAACTTGAGCCCCTCTCATATATATATATATATATATATATATATATATAGTTTTTTTGTTTAGTTTTTTTTCTTTTTTCTTTTTAAAAGAAACATAAACATGTAGTTGCTTTGAAGAAGTGGGCTAATGAGAAAGTGATCATATCTTGTAGGGAATTTTTTAGGTAAGAGTTAGAGATATATTTGTATAGTTTTATCCCTAAGTTTTGTCCTCACTTAAATGTAGGCTGTAGGGGTGTGTGTGTGTGTGTGTGTGTGTGTGTAAATGTATGCATACATACATTCATGTATATATTTTATGAGCAATAATTATCATCTTTTTATCACATATAACAAAGTATCTAGTTACATTCAAGTTGATTCCCAATCTAAAAAGTAAAAAACTTATCAAATAAATTTAGGAAAAAGTTATAAGATGTTCTAAGAGGAAAGATTTTACTGGGAAAAAAACAATTGATTTTTGGAAAAAATTTGGCAACAAATTTGATTGTAACTTAAGGTTACAATTTCACTTAATAGATTTTTATTGGATGTGAATCTTGATAAATATGCCACGTCAACAAATTTGATTTTTTTTTAACTTTAAATTTTTTATAAAAAAATGTCTGACGTGGCTTTAAGAAAATTAAAATGCTGACGTGACATATTTTTTAATAATATTTAATTGCCACGTCAGCGCCACGTCAGCTAACAGTATGCTCCGTCTGCCACCTAGGATTTTTCTGTTAGGGCACTGACGGTAGGGACGAAAACGAGATCACATTTTTTATTTTAGAGACTAAAACCGGTGAAAATAAAAGATAGGGACCAAAGTGGGAATCGTGTGAAAATGTAGGGACTAAAATGAGGTTTTCGCCTAAAAAATAAAAGCAATTAATATTCTGATAGTTTTTTCATTTCTCATAAAAGTGGTGTAAAAACTTTTTCAAAATGAATTATTAATCATTATCCTAAGACACTCTTTAACATGACCATCAATATTTGGACAATAGTTAGCATTATCCATCAATATATATATATATATAACATTTTTATAATAAATACGGTAGAATTTAAATGTATAGCGTTTGATCTATAATTAATACTCTTAATTATCAGGCTAACACATTAACTAATTTTTGATGCAACTGTAAATGAGATTTAAATATTATATCCCTTACTTGACAACCAAAAAAAAAATTTACCATTCAACGAGAATGGAAAATTCTAAGGATCCTATAATTTTAATTTCTGTTGGTATGAAGATGGCTCCCACCCCCACCGTGGCACCGCCCTTTACAGAGGCCCATACTTTGTAGACTGTACCTACCTAGTCTAGTTATTATATAATATATGTTTTTAATGAAATATGGATCAAGATTCCTAGCAATTGATGTGGCGGTATTCTCATCATATTTTAAAATAAAGAATGGGGTTGCTTTTAAAGAATGCCACTTTCAATACTGCCTCAATATTAAAAAAAGAAAAAAAAGAAAAAAAAATTCCAGTTAAGAATATAGAAAATGTACGTATTAAGTTATTTATTTTTAAAAATATTTTATGAAAAATTAAAATAATTATAAAATTTTTTTAATTTTTGATAAATTTTTTTTCAAAAATAGTATTTTATTATGTGCCCACACGTTAATAAAATCTTAAAAAATATATAATATAATGGTGAGATTTTTAACTATTAATTTAATAAAAGATTATTAAATAATGTAATATTACGTAACTTGACTCTAACAAAAGTCAAATAAAAAAATTGTAAAAATTAATGTTTTTCCTGGTCGACTCAATTGGCAATGAAGATGATTGGTTAAGGTTTAAAAATAAAAAGCATAAAAGGAGTTGTCATTATTTTTATAAACATAGGAAAAAAAGGGGGGAAAATAGATTAGACTGGAGATCTAATATCTAAAAGACTAAAACATATAGATTAAAAAAGTTTACAATCCAATTAACTGATCTAATTCACTATCTCTATACTTTTATATACAATCGTGTACAAAGAAAGCAAAAATAACTAACTCCCTTATTTTGGAGGGAAAGTTTGTTACAACTAAAGCTACCTAATCATTACACGTGTACATCAACCGGTAATTGAATGAATAATCTGATCATGATAAGGTATTGATTCAATCAAGTCTTCTAATTCTTCATTGCTCATGATTGCATCTCTGGTCTTCCACTGATACTGTGATGCATTGTGGCCTGCATTCACTTGCATCATTTCCTGCTGCTGTGATGCACACCGGGCTGCACCCTGCTGCTGCGATGCACGCCGGGCTGCACTGGCCTGCAGCTTCCCCTGATGATGGGTGCTAGTTTCCTGCTTGGAAGCTTGCTGCTGCAGAAAGCATATATCTTGCTTAGAATTATTTTCAACATAGGACAAAGACAAGACTTTTTTTTTCTTTTTTTCCCGGTAGTGCCATCCTCCCCAATGGCTGTACGAGCTATGAAACACAAAAATAACAATTTAGCATTGACAAATTCTAAGTTGTCAAAATAGCGATTATCATTAATTACTTTAACCATGGTTTCATTTTTGTGGTGAAGACAATGACCACAGTAAATTAGGTAATGAATTTGGTAGTTGGCCTATGTAATCTCCAATTGTTTATGGAGTAAATCCAAAAGGTCACGATAATTTTTGAAGATCGCACCAATATACAAAAGAGCATGCTAGTGAAAAAAAATTGAATTGACAATACTCTTACTAGGTTGAATTTGACGAATAAAATTGATTAACTGTCAGTAAACATCCTTTTAAAGCAAACTCCACAAATTAACTATTTTCATCTTCTTTCATAAAGCATGGCACCTCACCAAAAACAGATAAATAAATAACAAAGGCCTACACGTTACCTTGGTTCTTTAAGGGTGGCTTAAATTTGGAAAATTCAGATATATCTACATGGATGCAATGAACAAGCATGCAGGTACTGAAATACCCTTCTTGCTGATGGTTTATTCAGAACTTCTGATTTCAATCTCATCAGGTTTGCAGTCATTGTCAATCTTCTATAGCAATTCATGAGCCATCTTCAATTTTCCACTCGTTTTAGACTGGTGGATAAGAACCCTTTTCAAGTAATGATTTTAGCTTCTCATAAGCAGCCCTTAGTTCACCTGCTTTACAGAGCTTCTGCAAGATCTGAGAGTCCAATTTCCACTTCAATTTGAATAACAAATCCAACTTTGCATTATCCCTCAAAAGTTTATCCACTAAACTATATGTGTGAAAATGTGGAGATAAGCCCAATCCTAATATCTCAATCAAAAGCCATAAGCATCATCCCAATTCCTAGCTTCACCATAAGCAAGGATCAATGCCGAATAGGTAAAATTATCTGGAAGGCATCTCTTCTTATTCATAATCTCAAAAAACCTTTTTAGCATCATCTAAATTCCCTAATTTCTATAGCATTGAAATAACAGAATTGTAAATAACCAACTTTGGCTCCATGCCCTGAGAGAGCATCCTCCCAAACAAATGGCTGGCTTCCTCTACCAATCGGTGTTCACACAATGACTGTATGACAATAGAGTAACCTTCTTCCACATAACTCAGCTTCCTTCCCTCAACAAGTTTCAACAACTTAACAGATTCTTCCATTTTGCCCAATCCACAAAGCTCTGGAATCAGCTGCTTTATAACAAATGTACTAGGTAATAAACCCATCTCATGAACTGCCCAAAACACTGCAACTGCAGGCTGTACAGGACCACTGTTGGCACCCAAATTTGGAACTAAAATTGTAAGGGGTCTATGAGCATCTTTCACTCTAACTTTCTCAACAGCTCCCTCTTTTGCACTCAATGAACACAACCCCCCAATAAGAAAGCTCACCGCAGACCGAATAGGAACTAAACCAGCCCTACCCATTTCACCAAAAACATGAAGTGCAGTCTCAAGCCTACCAAATTTACATAAATCAACAAGAATATTACTATACGAATACATATCTGGCAATTCGATTCTCCTAAAACTCATTAGTGCAAAATCAATTAGTTCTTCAGATCTTTACTTCTTGCAGAGCACATAGAGCACTTAACCATTATTATAATGGTAATGATAATTTTAAAATAAATTAAAGTACACAAGCAAAAACCCAAACACTAAACCAAGACAAACATCTGCCATTAATTCCTTATTGTTATTAATAAGGTGAAGTTCTACGCCACAGGCTTTTCACCATTGCTCACACGGTATCTGTTAAATAATTTTGTAACTAAACTTCCACACTATGTATAGCCAAAATAGCACAGGTTGTTTAAGAGTATTATTATATGGAATCTCTCTTCTTCTTTTTTCATTTTCTTCTCATTTGGTTAAGTGATAAAATACAGCACAAAGGGACAACCCAAGTACACAACAATTATAAACCCAGAATCCCAACAATATGTAAAGAAGAGTGTTATTAAACGGAGGAACGCTCTAAATGAAGAGCTTCCTAAAGATTATTACTGAAGACTTAAATGATCAATAAAATCAACTGAAGAATTACAAGAAACCTTGTACCACAATCAAACAGAACGCATAAGAAAGAGGCCTTAAAAGTGGCAGAATTAAATAAAAGAAGGAAATGACTAAAGTAAAGTTCATGGTGCTCACCAATCAAATAAAAGTGAAGAAATTCCATGGAAAGCAAAAATGGAACTCCCAAATCATGAAACTCAGACTTAGGTCCCTCGAATCCAAACAAACCATAAAAATGGGACTCCCAAATCCCTCTTCTACTCTCCCAATCACTCTCCTCTTCCTCTTCCTCTTCCTCTTCCTCTTCTCTTCATTTCTTTCTCCATAAACCGCAAAGACGAGCTCCACGCGTCATCTCCCGAAGCCACTCTCCAATCGCTCGGCATTACCTCCGGTGACCTTATCTTCTTCACCCATAACCCCACTGCCTTCTCTTCCCAATCCCAATCCAAACCCTAATTCCCCAAATCTAAACATGACTGAAAAGGCTGAAATTACTCCCTCAGATCAAGAAACCCCAGAGCATGAAATCTCAGATTCCCAATTCTTCCACATAACATAATCCAATACCAACACTGAACTCCCCATCAGAAGGTTCATTATCAGATAACCACGATGCCATGTACCTGTGAAGAGCGAAGACCGTTTTTAAGGTTCCAACCCAGATTCATGATTGGCAACAAAATGTCAGTAATATTATCAAAACTTTGCCCCCACACACACACACACACACACACATTTATTGGGGGACAAAGTTTATATATAATAAAATAAAAGTACGCCGGCTTTCTCCTATAAAATAAAAAAATAAAAATAAAAAAGGCACGCCGCCGTTCTAAATAATTAATTAATTAATTAAAACTAACGCTAGTGACCGTTGGAACTCTTAGAATAAAAGCCTGTACTTCATTCCTTACTTTTTTCTTTTTCATCATAATTGGCTTTTATTTCTTCTTCTTCTTCTTCTTCTTCTTCTTCTTCTGTTCTCTGAGCCGCAATTCAGTACAATTGCTCGCTCTTGCTCTTCCTCTTCCTCTGCAATTGAACCCATTTATTCTTTCTTTTCTTCAAAGAATTCATTCATTCGTTTTTGCCCATGGCCATGGCCATGGAGGAGAAGGAGATCATGGGGTTGCCACCGGGTTTCATCTTTCGCCCTCATCAAAGGGACTTGGTCGAGTACTACCTTCTCAGGAAGGTCACAGGTAATCCCTTGCCATCAAATAATCCTGTGAAGGACATTGACGTGTACGGTGACCCCAAGGTCTGGACCAAACTCTTTCAGAGTACTGGAATTCAAACCCTCCATTGTTACACTAAGCTTACTAAGAAGAAGGAGAAAGGGAAAAGGGTTGTGAGAGCAACAGAGTTTGGCACTTGGAGGGCTCAAAAAGATGTCAAGGTGTATGCTCACAGTGATGAGGATGATGAAGAGAGGCGTGATCGTGATGGGTTCAATCAAAAAGAACAGAGACATATTGGTTCTAAGAGAACCTTCACCTTTGTTGCAAAGAAAGGATTTTTCCCTAATGCTAGATGGACGATGCACGAGTATAGACTCGATGGAATCTACGCAAACACAACCAATAATGTAAGTTTTTTTTTTTTTTTTTTGGTTTTATGTTCTGTTTTTAATTGATTGTCTCCACTGTACTGCTCTGCTTCTTGATTTTCTTTTTCCTTTTTTTTATTGCTACAAGAAAATTTTTATTTTGTCTTTCAACACGTTCTGTTTCTAATTTTTTTTTTTTTTGGTCTTTCAACATGCTCTGTTTTTTTTGGTCATTCAACATGCTCTGTTTTTTTTTTTTTTTTTTGGTCTTTCAACATGCTCTGTTTCTTGATTTTTTTTTTTTTTCGTCTTTCAACATGCTCTGTTTCTTGATTTTTTATGAAAAAATCAATATCTTGTGCCATTTTATCAATCCGTCTACCTCTAAATGACATTTTTTTTCCCTTCAATTTCAGGATGATTATGTCCTCTGCCAGATTAATAAATTCAAAAAACAAAGAGGGTTTGCAAGAGACAATTTACACCAGGAAGAGGACATTGCTACGTCTGAGAATCTGGAGCTTCCATCATTGATGTCAGAAGAGACGAACACTCCTCAGACAGAGGTCACTATTGAGACACCACATTTGGATTTCAGTGATATTGATTGGACTGAAGTTATAAGCATGGATAGTGCATCACATGATGTGTCACCGTTGAATATGGAGCAAGAGGAAGATCTTGAAGCTTGGTGTAATTCGTTATTTGCATAGGAGTGTACTTTGATTTTAAGCTTGGTACAAATGGTTAAGATGTTATTCTTATAGTTACTAATACTGTTTAGATAATTAAACCAACCAACTCGGTTGAGATAGATCATAGTCTAAACGAAATGTGGCCTACCTGACTTTGTTTTTAAAGCTGCTACATATATTGATTATAGTTTCATCTTCATTCTCTTTTTGTATATCCTTTTATGTTTGGTATTTTTCTTCTCTTTTTTTACCGCTTCTATATGAGCATTAAATTAAACAGTTTAATGTATTTGATATTTGAGTTTGTACGCAAACTTGAAGAAGAAAGAAATTAGAGTTGACAGCTAGAGTTGAAGATTATTCGAAATGTGGTCCAACGTTCACTTTTGAGAATGACAGCTAGAGTTGAAGTGGAAGTCGAAGGCGGTGTGGGGTGGAGGGCAACCTAGTAATTTTGAAAAAAAAAAGTTACTTTTAATTAAAGGAAAAATATAACTAAAAAGTAAAAACTTTTAACTCTGATCATTTATTATTATTATTTATTTATTTAGGTTTAGTTTTGTTTGGGAATTGGGAGTGCTTGAAAATTAGATCATATGCGTCCAAAGTGATATAGGCCACGTGTAATATTTACTGAGTTTTGTTTTTTCTTAAAGAAATAAATAATCTAATTATATAAAATATAATAATAATAATAATAAATAAACATCTCGTGTGGGGTAGTGCCACCAACTAAGGTGTCTCAGGTGGTTCCAGACCAAAACTGAACAGAAGTCCCCAACAGAACAGAAGGGTCATTATCAGTAACATGATGATGTCATGTACCTGTGATGTGAAGACACTTTTTAAGGTTCCAACTGAGAGCTTCATGGTTGGCAACAAAGTGTCAGTTATCATGGTTATTTTAGTTGTACACCCAACGAGTATTTGGTTTTTTCCCGCATAGGGAATTGTTTTTTCTTTTTTAATTTCTGGACTTTTTTTAATTAACGTTTTTTTAGAAAAAAATAATAATAATAAATACTAAATTAAGGTCAAAACTATTGCCTCTCATGTTGAGTAGTATTAATGGATCACTTACATTAAAATTAAATTGACACTTAGACCAAAATTAGACTAAATTAGAAGCCAATTATGATATTGATTGTGTGACATTTAATTAAAAAATTAAATGGACATGTAGTGTAAAATTAGACTCTAATTGAAATCTAATTCAACTCTTTGATTTTTACACTCAATAATTCACATGAATCAAAAATTAAGAATTAGATGATACATATGGCGCAAAATTAAAAATCCAATTAAAATCTAATTTGATTGTGTAAGAGAAGTGGGAAAAGCGATGTTTTGTGGAATGTAGTGTTTGTAATATGTACGATATATGGAAGTATGAGAGATATGGTGGTTAAAGATAGTAAAAATATGAGATTATAACCGTTGATGAAATTGTAGAGATTGTTTTCTAAGAGGAAAGATTTTGTAAGAGAAGAGTATGGAGATGTATTTGAATATTTGGAAATAGGAGCAATAAGATAGGTGTATTTTTTGAATATGGAGAATGAGAGAATGAGCATAAGAGAGTAATGGTGTTGTAGTGTGTTTAGCAAAGCTGTTGGGCTTTTCTACTTGGAAGGTGTATGAAGACTTATGAAGGGCATTTATGAGCTAAGGGCTGGAGAGTTTAGTTCCTGAGAATTTGGAACACTAACAAAAATTTAAGACAAGACTTATTAATTTATAAGATCCACCCACAAAAAAATACAAAACATATTAATTAAATTAATTTTTATTTAATATTTTTATATAATATATTTTTATTTAATATTTTGGTGAATTTCTTGCTCATTTGTGATATTTTCATCTAAATTTTCTATTATTTTGTTTTTCATTTTTAATCAAATAATATATTTATAAAGACTAAAATAAAAAATAACTTTCAAGTATAGAGCAAATGAGCTGAATTATATAAAAAGCAACCGAACAATAACAATTTCAACCTGCATAAATAAAAATTTATTCAATATATTACCACTAACTAAAATATAGTGATATTATATTGGATATGAAGTTATAAGCATGGATAGTGCAGCACATGATGTCTCACCGTTGAATATGGAGCAAGAGGTAGATCTTGAAGCTTGGTGAATCTTTAATCTTATTACGTTAAAAAAAAAAAAACTTGCATAGGAGTGGAGTCTCAATTACTTTGATTTTAAGCTTGGTACAAATGGTTCCCAAAAGATGTTATTCTTATAGTTAGTAATACTGTTTAGATAGAGTAAACCAACCAACTGAGCGCTGGTTGAGAGATAGATCATAGTCTAAAAGAAATGTGGCAAACCTGACTTTGTTTTTAAAGCTGCTATATATATTTATTAGAGTTTCATCTTCATTCTGTTTTTTGTATATCCTTTTATGTTCATCTTCATTCTCTTTTTGTATATCCTTTTATGTTTGTTATTTTTCTTCTCTTATTTTACAGCTTCTATATGAGCATTAAATTAAACAGTTTAATGCATTTGATATTTGAGTTTGTACGCAAACTTGAAGAAGAAAGAAATTAGACAGTTGAAGAAAGTGGGAACTTATTTATTTATTAATATAATATAAAAACGAGATTCAAAATTAGGACCAAACGTTCACTTTTTAGGTTGACAGCTAGCGTTGAAGTGGAAGTTGAAGGCGGTGTGGTGTGGTGTGGAGGGCAACCTAGTAATTTTGGAAAAAAAAAGTTACTTTTAATTAAAGGAAAAATATAACTAAAAAGTAAAAACTTTTAACTTTGATCATTTTTTTTTTTAATGAGAAAAATGAGATTTCATTCAAATGAAAAAATATAACTAAAAAGTTACAAAAAAACATCAAGAATCAGGTTCAAACTGGGATTGATCAACTTTGATCATTTTCTCTCCAAAAAAAAAAAAAACTTTGATCATTTATTATTATTTATTTGGGTTTTGTTTTGTTTGAGAATTGGGAGTTCTTGAAAATGAGATCATATGCGTCCAAAGTGGGAATCTGATATAGGCCACATGTAATATTTACTGAGGTTTTTTTTTTCTTAAAGAAATAAATAATCTAATTATATAAAATATAAAATATAATAATAATAATAATAAACATTTAAAGAAAGTTTTTATGGAAAAATGAAATAAAACAATTAATAACACTTTTTTCATTTCACGTGCTTAAATGGGGTAGTGCTAATAATAATAATAAACAAACATCACGTGCGGGGTAGTGCCCCCAACTGAGGTGTCTCAGGTGGGTTCAGTCCCCAACAGAACAGAAGGGTCATTATCAGATAACCATGATGATGTCATGTACCGGTGATGTGATGTGAATACCGTTTTCAAGGTTCCAACCGAGCCTCATGATTGGCAACAAAGTGTCAATTATCATGGTTATTTTAGTCGTACAGGCAACGAGTATTTGGACTTTTTTTAATTTCTGGACCTTTTTTAATTAACGTTTTTTTAGGAAAGAAAAAAATTAAATACTAAATTAAGGTCAAAACTATTGCCTCTTATGTTGAGTAGTATTAATGGATCACTTACATTAAAATTAAAAAAATTAAATTTACACTTAGAGCAAAATTAGAGTAAAATTAGAAGCCAATTTTGATATTGATTGTGTGACTTTAATATAACTAGTGTGTAACTTCGTGCATATGTATATGTACAATTAAAAACAATTTCAATTACATAATTCAAATGATACATCTTCTTTAAGAAGAGATTCAAATTATATATGATATTTTCTCAACAAAAAAAAAAATTATACATGGTAATAGTATTAGCTTACAAATTTTTTAAACTACACATCTATAATATATAAAGGTTCCTCATTTATATATATATATATATATATATATATATGATTTAGAATTTAATTAAATATAAGCTCTTTGGTTTTTGCACCTAATAATTTCATTTGCCACAAAAATTAAATGGACACATGGTGCAAAATTAGACTCCAATTGAAATCCAATTAGACTCTTTGATTTTTACACTCAATAATTCACATGGATCAAAAATTAAGAATTAGATGGTACATATGGCGCAAAATTAAAAATTCAATTAAAATCTAATTTGATTTTCTCTAAGCTATGACTTTATATATATACACACACACACACACACATACTAGCCTAAACCTTTGCCATGCACGAGCACTTATTTTTATTATTATATTTTTAATTGACGAAAGAGAGAGTTTCACACATATAAACACTTAAATTAAATTAGAGTAAAATTTTTATCTTATAAAAAAAAAAAAACTAAAAAAACACCTTAATTCACCCCCAAAGAGGCTAGAAAGACTACAACACTTCCTGCTTCGATGTGATGAAAATGAAATGAAAAATTGCCTCTGAACGCACCAAATCATTCGGTTCAGTGTTTTTACTTTTTACATGTATGTTAAGACCACTCTCACACAAGGGCACTTTTGATCCTAGTCAACAAATCATTTATTTTTATCATGTACATGAGGTGTGAAATTTGATTAGTTGAACCCAAATGCAATGTATAGTATAACCTTTTGAGTAAAATATGACTCATTAACTATAAGATCCATGAGATAGCCATCATGAGCTTTTTAGTTTGCCATTAGCTTCTGGTAGGTCTTGACACTCATTCGCAAACTAGAGCACCTAAAAAAGATTAGCAGCTAAAAGAGCATGATTTTAAACTTAATAGAATGAATTTAAATATTTAAGTACTCAAAAGAGTGAATTTTGGTGGGATTTTGTTGAGATTAATTGCTATGAATTTTGAGTTTGTACTTAGACTTGAAGAAGAAAGAAATTAGAGAGTTGAAGAAAGTGGGACTTTATTTATTAATATCATATACTATATATAATAGCAAAAGCTGAGAGAAAGTTGATTCCTACAATTAAGGAGGTGCTGCCATGTAGGAAAAGTGGCTATCTAAAATTCAGACACGTACAAATTAAAAGGCGATAAATTATGTTGTTTGGTAACGCTGCAACACTGTTTAAGAGCCTCTCGGTATAAAAGGAAACCTAACCGGTTATAATACAATTAAAACTTACAAAGGGCTTGCAATACTCCCCAAAAAAAAACCTGCGATACAGAGAACGAAGAAGGAGAGAGATCGAGAGATCAAAATCTACAAAATCTAAAAAAAGCTAGTGATGCAGAGAGAGGCGATGAAATACAGAGAGGCGATGAGTACATGGAGAAAGAAGCAAAAAAAGAGAGAGGCGACAAAATCAAAAAGTTTCAAAAAACAATTTTACAGACCGAAAACCTTGGCAGAACGGTAAACAAAGAAGGCACGGAGTGGGGACTGGGGAGAGAAAAATCTTCCAACATCAGAGAGACAAGCCGTGTACCCATAATCGGTAAAGTTATTGTTTCCCTTTTCGTTTTCAAATCTAGGAATTGAATATAATTTAGGTTTGTATATATAATAAAAGCAAAGACCTCATGCGAGAGTGCACGAGGTCTTGCCAAGTAGCGCTCTAATTTTGCAAGGACAAAGTTTAGCTACAAAATCAGTGGTAGCTTTAGGCTACAAACTCACTTAATAAAATAAATATTACTGCATAATTTGAAAATCTAACCGTTGAATTACATTTTTTTTATGCTCTTAATACATATGTTAAATTTTATGTTAATCGGATATTATTTACTATATAATCTATAAACTTATATTTTATGCATAATTCTAAATTACAAAAACTTGCAATTTAAAAATGTATTGATGACATAGTTATTGATCTTTAATTTTCTTAAAATTTTGCAAACATAAAAGATATAAGAAGAAGATGTAATCTAATGGTGGATTTGTCAAAATTCACCTCCAATAAAAAGATATTGAGTGAGTTTGTAGCCTAAGGCTACAATCAATTATGTAGCTAAACTTTGTCCATTTTGCAATTAGCCTTTTTTTACCTCTTTCATTAAGTTTTTTTTACTGTTATCCAAAACTTCACATTAACTTATTTTACTATTTTCTCATTAATGTCTCATTAATTGACTAAGCTTACACTACACATTTCTCTATTCTTCTTTCTTCATGTATTTTAGCATACATAATGTTTTAGTATTTAAAAAAAAAAACAAAATAATAATTATTAAGGACTAATAGTAATAACTATTTAGACAAAGTCCTGAAGAGAGATAGAGAGACACAAAAATGTTACAGATTGTTAAATAAAATGCACTGTTTCACTATATATTACCAAATAAAATACCTAAGACTGACAAAACATTTGAAAGAGAGAGAAAAAAGAATATGAGGGGTCACCACCTCTATTATATAGTTTTCCCACTATCATCAAGATGCCAAAACCCCTACTGGTAATTTTTTTCTTTTTAAAATTAGGGGCTTAAATATGATTTAGGTTTGGGTAATTTTGTTGGATAGCTTTTGTTTTGGGTATATAAGTAGAGAGAATATTTGTTATGCAATATAGAGTCATATTCTACCATGGTTAATTTTGAATCATCTATAATATATATGCATACACACTTGCCCATATCATGTTGTAATGTCACATTATTGATGAGTAAAAGACAGTGAGAGAGTTGGGCACTTTAATTTCATGGTATGAATGGTCACGTTATTCTTTTACATTTATCTTTGGTTTCATAATTTGTTATGAAATTAATCTTACCTTGAGAAGACCAAATTTGTAGTGAAACTACTAAACTAATTTTTAATATTTCAAAATATATATGTTTCTTTACTCTAATTTAGTTTACTTTTTCTTATACTATATGTAAAACATTATCCAAAACCGTCTTACATAAAATATCAAAATCCTCATGTTGGAGAGTATGAGGTTGTGCCATGTGGCGCATTCCTTGAACTTCTCTTTATTTAGTTTTCTACTTCAACAAAATTTGCATTTATATTAAAATATTAATTCATTGAATTAGCCAATAAAGTAAATGCATATATTAATTATTTATTTTTTTGCATTAATTATTTATATTAAATAAATTTTATATTATTATTTTTATAAACTCTATATAGAAAATCATTTTTAGTTGGAATAATAATAATAAATTTAGAATATGACAGTCTTGCTCATATTTAGTTGTTTTAACAACAATTGTCACAATAGCCATAAAAAAAATTAAATATTTGTGAATTCACTAAAATTAATCTTAATCCTTTAAATTTCCTAACTCCTTTGTGTGTGTGTGCGCGCACAAGTGCGTGTATGTGTGTGTGTGTGTGTGTGTGAAACTAATACTGTAATATGTATTCTGTGTAATTAGAAAGATTACTAATATAACAAATATGTTTACTTTGTTATATTAATTATTTTAAGCATAATGGAATTTTAATATCTTTTTTTTAAGATTTATATGAGATACAATTGGTTTTTTTTAATATGTGAGAAACAATTGATTTGAAATATGACATTTTTACTCAAATTTAGTTGTTTTTGCAACAATTGCAACCATGTCCAAAAAAAAGGGGAAAAAATTTTAATAACACACAATCAAGAATATAAAAAAAAAAAAAAAAAAATTGAAGGATATATGCATTTTTTAGTAGGCATAAAACATGCCTATCTATATTAGCTACTATATCATACAATTTTCAACTTTTAAACACGCATATATATAGTATGATCAAATCTCTACACTACTCTTAGTGTAATTCTATTTTGTCTATATATAAAATAACTAAAAATTATAATTTTTTACAATAAAATTTATTGAAATATCATTTTTATACATCAATAGTTGAGAGTAAGGATTTAAATCCTAAATGTTTCTATTGAAAATTTAGGTGTCAACAAGTTAAGTTACAAAATATTTGATTAAAATTTATTAAAATATTAAAAAAAATTAATAATAAGTTGCATCGTGCGTACGGGAACTTAACTAGTAAATATAAAGACAAAATTCAAAATGAGGTCCAACGTTCACAGGTTGACAGCGTTGAAGGAGAAGGTGGTGTGGAGGGTAATTTTGGAAAAAAGTTACTTTTGAGATTGGCGGCGTTGGCTTTATTAATTGGGTCCGGTTAATGTTTTTGTGATTGGCTGAGCCTAGTGGGATATGACGTTTTTGATTCAGTTAGGTGTAAATGCAGTTGGAAATGGATTTTTGGTCTTGCAACTGGTACTCCCCAACCTACGAAATTTTTTATTCATCTAAAAGTTATATACTATAAAAATTAAAATTATTACGGCCTTAGTATTTTGCTCACGATGGCTATCTCATGGATCTATAGTCAATGGGTCATACTTCATTCAAAAGGTTACACCATACGTTGCATTTGGGTTCAACCATAGGCCAATCAAAGTTCACACCTCATGTAAATGATAAAAATAAATGATCTGTCTACAAGGATCAAAAGTGCCCTTATATATGCGTGTATGATTTTAGCATACATGTAAAAAGTAAAATCATTTAACTGAATGATTTGGTGAGTTAAGAGGCAATTTTTCATTCTAGTTTCATCGTGTTGAAACAGGAAGTGTTGTAGTCTTTCTAGCCTCTTGGGGTGAATTGAGGTGTTTTTTTTTTTTTTTTACAAGATAAAAATTCTACTCTAATTTAATCTAAGTGTATATGTATGCGAAACTCCCTCCTAAAGACTTGAACCTCAACCCTTATCTCTCCACACCTCACAATTAGGCAACTTAAATTTTAGTCAAACCACAGGTGGGTAAGTTGTAATTTGCCCTTATTCTTTTTTTTTCTTTTCAAAAAAAAAAGTTTCCAACGTAGAAATAATTTTGAAGCACATTTTAGAGTTGATTCGAAAAGAGGGAATTACACTTTACCGTCCTAAACTATATATTTGATTACACTTTGCACCCTAAACTTTTCAAGTGCACATTTTACACCCTAAACTATGATCATTGTTATACTTTGCACCCTAATGTTAAATTTACTGTTAACTTGGATAGAAAAGTATGATATCATGTGAAAAGACTCAATTGCCCCTCTTCTCAATTTCTTAAAAACAAAGAAGAAATTACATTTTACCATCCTAAACAATACTTTTGATTACACTTTGCAACCTAAACTTTGAATTTTCATCCAAGTTAATGGCAAACTTAATGTTACATTGCAAAGTGTAACAAAGGTCATAGTTTAGGATGCAAAAAGTGCATTCAAAAAGTTTAGCGTGCAAAGTATAATCTAGAGTATAGTTTAGAGTGATAAAGTGTTATTTTCCCAAAATCTTGTCTTGGAAATAAAATTTTAAAACCATAGAAGGCTTAATCTTGCCAAGGCCTACACACTCGATGTACTCAAAATCTCTCAATATGGTTAGTGCTTATGTGATGTGAGAGCATGTAGTGGAAATACTACCAATTTTATAAGGAGGGATGACGACGATTTCTTATACAGATAAAAAATGATCCAATGGTAAATTGGGGTCACCGCGTCGCTTAATATTAATAACGCAAGCTCACAGTGCCACCAAAACAACCTAATTGCTGCCACCATGAAGCCTAAATCACCATGCCTACAAACTTCTTAAGACAAATAACAATTTTTTTTTTTTTTTTTTTTTTTTTTTTTGCATTTGTAAATCATTTTGTTTCATTGTAATTGATTTTTTATTTTTTGATTTCAGAAGTTGTACACTAATGAGTGAGTAAATATAAAGCATTTTGCACTTCTGGTTCTTCAACATTTACTGTTTTTAAGTGCTTTCGATTTTCATTGTTCGCGTATATACTAGTAGAGGTAGTTTCTAAATATGGCAGTGTCCTTAGCCCTCAAGCACTGTAGCAGCTGAGAGATGCAGCATAAAGATATTAGTAATCTACTTTAATTGTAGCTTTGTTTAACTTGTGTTCTGTTTCTACTTTAATTGATGGTTAATTTAATGGCTGCCGGAAAGTTTTAGTACAAGGAAGAAGTCAAAGTTTTTAGGTTTGGTTGTTTTAGTCCTTTTCATTTTGAGTGAGCTATGTATTCAACTCAAAAAGATTAAAACTTTTCGATTTGAAAATGAAGTTTGTACTTGGTAAGAATTTTTTTTTTAATTTTTTATTAACTTCTGAAATTAAATATCAGGAACTAAAGTATTAAGTATGTGTGTGTATATATTAACTTCATTTTCATTTTTGTGGTTCATGTACCAATCTTAGGGGGCATCATCTAGAATTTCCTCCATGGGTCCTTGAAAAACACTACATTAATGTAACCTGTTGCAATGACATTTAAAAAAACACTACCTTAATGTAACCTGTTGCAATGACATTTAAAACGTTATATTCAGTTATAATATATTTTTCTTGAACCTTTTCTACCCTAAACTTTCAAACATTTTATACATAAGAAGGTGTCAATTAAGTTACAAAACTCTTGGCTATTGGAATTACTATTTAATAAAGTTAGAGGGAAAACAATATAAAGATAAATATATATATATATATATATATATATTGTAACCTTTTTCAGAAGGTCCTTTTAAGTAATATTTTATGTTTACACATTTGCATTACAATGCTGTTACCCAGAATTTTTTTTTTTGGTTCCAACTGCAAAGCAGACATTCTATGTTATGGTTCTCCATAATAGCTAGCCTTAGCATCATCATGTTGAACTTCTATGTAAGTTACTCATTTTAGCCTTTTCATTTACCAAAACAAAATTATACATATTTGATAATAAAATTATACAATTTGAGTTTTTAAAAAATCATTCAATTTTCACAAATGGACACATTTTTTGTACATATACTCCTCATAATTGACAATTTTTGTCGTCAAATAGTTTGCACTGAAATAGTAAGATGGATCCAAATAGTTTTGTTTCTTTATTTTATGTGTTCATTTTTGTTTCTATATTTTATATGCTATTATAAACATAAACAAAAAATAATAATTTTATAAACATATGTTATAAGCAAAGTGTTTTAAAAGAAAATTTATAAACATAGCATTCTAATTTGAGTTAAAAAAGTGTTTTATTATTCTAATTAAATGTCATATCATTATAATTTATTTTATGTCAACATATGCCCTTGAGAAATTATATTATGTATGTATATTATAAGCACATGTATTCTTTTATGTTAATATAGCATAATATAATTCCTATAATATTAGATTTTAAATTTATAAGTAATATAAATGTACAATATAAAACCCGATATATATATATATATATGGTTTTCTATGAATTTAGATTTATATATAAAAATCTTGTGGAGGGAACCAGCTCAAGTTGGGCCCATGAGAAAAAATAAAGGATATTTGATATAAAAATTGATTTTGGGAAGGAGAGGGCAATCATTAACACCGAAAATATTAGTAAGGGAGGATGTAATCAATAGCTAATTATAGAATATGATCAATAATATGAATTTACAACCAATGGAGTCCTCTAATTTTGATTTTTCGGCTAGGCAGATGTGTCAATTGCTACCATGGCCTTACTTGAAATTTGTTTGCCACTATAAAGAAGGAAAAAAGAGTAAGTGAGAAAAAAATAAAGGGATGATTAGATTTAAAGTAGAAAATAGAAGAAGAAAAAAAATTTGTATTCCTATAAAGTTGCTTAAAGTTGAAAACAAAATTAAAGATTTGATGGTGGTTAACTTGTACTATCTAGGTTTAAGGATGAAGGGTAGGGAACAAGTACTTTGATAGCGATTGGCTTGTACTCTCCAGATTTTAGGATGATGGGGTTTGATGACAATTAGCTTATACTTTGAAGATTTAAGGATGGAGGGCATCCTAGGTCATTCCCAAATTTGGAGAGTACAAACTTTTCATAATTTTTTATCATCAAAGTTTTCGCACTGTAATAATAAGATGGGATCCAAATAGGTTTCTTTATTTTATGTATTCTTTTATGTTTATATAATTTATATGTTATTATAAACATAAAATAAAAGAATTTTATAAACATATGTTATAAGCAAAGTCTTTGTTAAGAAAATTAATTATAAACATAGCATTATACTTTATGTAAAAAATGTGTTATATCAAATTAAGATGTCATAACATTATAAAATTTTTTTATGTATATGTGTGTGTGTGAGTGTTATAAGCACATGCATTCTTTTATGTTAATATAACATAAACTTGTCTCTCTTTGTTTCTAAGGGGTCTTAGAAAGTGGAGGCCACAAACTTGAGTCTCTCTCTCTCTCTCTCTCTCTCTCAAGATACAAACCTCTCCAATCTTATTCTTTAGGTTGTGGTAGGGGATTTAGTTTTTTTCCTTTCTTTAGTTTCTTTTTCTTGCCCTTTAATCTTCCCCCACTTCATCACTTCCCTCACTTTATCATTATCTTTGATTTGACCATCATTTCTTTATTTGTTTCTTGATTATTATTTATACTACTATTTAAAAGACTTCCCCTATTTGAATTCCTACTTTTTTTATGCCCCAAATACCCTCAAGTTCATTTGTTTAGAAAGTTTAAATAATAAAGCTGAACATGTTATAAAATTACTAATCTCAACTTTCCTCTCAAAGAAAGTCTCAACCCTCAACATGCATTGTTTCATTTCTTTTTTCTTTTCTCTTTTTTATTCTTTGAAAGAAGGTCATGTTTAAATATTGTGATTCAAAAAAGAAAACCCAAATTATTAGTTTTTTTTTTTTTTTGAGAGAGAGTTTCAAGTTTCAACTTATAAGACTAGCTCATGATAATTTTTTTTTTATCATCAAATCAAAACATTAAATTTTTTTTTCTTTATAAAATGTGATTTTTTTTAAAATCAAGACATAGTTTTAAGCTAGTCTAACAAATATGTGTGTGTATATATATATATATATATTGAAAAGTAGTTATTATTTTTAAATTAATTGAAATCATGTTTTAAAGACACGATCTTAATATGGGCAAAGTCTTTGTTGATGCTTGCACATCCATTTGGTGGGCTAAAAGATTACTAAAACCAAATTTGCAGTTATATGGTATCTGGGAACATTAAAGAAAATGTACCAATCTGAAAATTGGCTTGGTGGCTGTATATTTGGCAATGTTAACAATCATATTTTTACATTATGGCAACTGGAACTCTAAACTCTGATCAGCCAAGAGACTTTGAGCTGCCATTAACGGGGCGGTTCTACCTTCATCATTGACTTAAGATTTCTATTTTATCCTTTAAACTTGATTTCATATAGCTGAGAGTGTTGACTTCATAGATTGGAAGAGCAGTAAATCTGTTGCTAATCCTAAAAGTTATGTTTAGCTATAACAGGGAGGTTGTTCATTGTGCCGTACGTTAAATTGTGCTGCATATATGTATGTAGGACAGAGTTAACATCTGAAGCAAATTTTGCTGCACGGCATACTTAAACTATATGATACCCTTGTTTCTACTTCAATTTGTGATTGCTGTACTATTCTAGTTTCCATCTGGATTTGACTGTGGTATCAAATATACAAGTAAAAGACGAAAAGATAATATAAGAAACAAAATTTGATTAATTAACAAAATAGCATTTTAGAAGTGTTGGCCAATAAGGAAAATATGTTCTAAATCCTTTTTTTTTTTTAATTAATGTTTCTTTATAGAATAGTTGGTCTTAAAGTCAAGATACTTAGTCCTCCTGCAAATATTTTCAAAAGGAATGATACTTTGACAGATCTCCTTGAAATCATATTGAAATTCAAAAGTTGTACTAGAATAAGACCATGTATAACTGACATTGTGAATGTTGGTATTAGCTTACTTAACCAAACCAAGAGATATTAGAGACAATTATAAATTGAAGTTGGTATTATGTCTGAACATAAGACTTCCTGGATGGCAGCAGATTCAAACTGCAAAGGAAGATTTATGGAGCATGAGAAGACACAGAGAAATTTGATTTGTAATGGTTCTTTCTTGATTACAAGGGATTAGGTATAGAGGCTTTTTTTTCTTGAACTTGAATGCAGTGTGCTAGCATCCTTAATTCCATTATTCTGTCCCATTCAACTCCCTAATTGTGCTGTCTCAAGCGGTTCCCTACCAATTATATTGACCAAAGTCTAAACTTGTTCAAATCTATGATCCTATTTAACACAATAATTTTATTTACCCAGATTGAACTAATAAATTAACAAAAACTAGAGCAATAAAAAAAAAAATTATTGGCAAGTCAGAAGTTATGAATAATCTCAAAACGGTTTTGGTATTGGATTAAAAGTGCAAGATCATTGTAACCAGGTCTGAACTTCTTTTTTAAATGTTAAATCATCATATCTTTAATTCACATTTTGTATGTATTCTATTTTGTATTGATGAATTGTTTGGTATATGGCGGAGTGGGAGAAGATAGTGTGAAGGATAAGCAGTGGATTGACTTCAAGGATGGGTACAAGACAAAGGACTTGGACTACATGGAGACTGAATCACCGTCTGTATTTTACTGAATTCATTAATCAAAGAGTTTACTTATTTGATCCTTGGCTCATTGAATGTTTCTCCTGAGGTATTGAGGTTGAGGCTTGCACTATTCATCCCCATTGATCAAGTGGTCTTCAAAAATAATGATTTTGAACTTTTTCAGGTTCTGAAAGAACATTTTGGTTGATATTGGAATAAATTTGATAAAGCACACTAATAAAAATAATTTCATATATAAAATTCTTGAACAAAACCACTATTTCTGGAATGGACAGTGAGAACAACATTGTCAATAGTACGGTCTCTGCCAAATTAATGGTGGCTTTCTCAAGCATCCTAGGAATATCTTGTCATACAAGTATGATCCGTGATTTTTAAAGTTATTTCTTTTAGCAATTGATTGAAAATTTAAAATTGTATGGCTTACTATACCTGAGAAAAAATATGGTTTAATTTATGAGAATTTCATAGTGAAGCTTCAATTGCCAAAATCGTAGTAGTTACTCTCAAACTAATTTCAGCATTATTGAATGGGGGCTTTAGAGATTTTTCTCGGTTGAAGCTGGTATTCAGTATAAGTTCAAAGAACATAATAAACCTCAATAATGCTGCACAAATTTCACAACTTATTGCTGTGGTAGATTTTGATTAGTGCGGCATCTCTTTCACGTGAGACTATCATTATTATAGACCAATCACAATCAACAACCTCAACAATGTAAAATTTTTTGTAGACACTGTATATACCCAAGCCCCCTAAAAATCAGTATAAAGTTTAATGCAACCTGTGGCTTGAAATTATGCAGACGGTGATACTGATATCTAAATTGAACCCATGTCATTAGAAGGGACCAAATTTATGTCGTACCTAATTCCACAATGATGACATAATTTTTTTTTTTTTTTTAACATTTTCTTCTACAATGATAGGATATAACATTCGCTTTCTGTGAATTTAACCTGAACTGCAAGCAGCTTTCTCACAAGCCTCTGTTTCATAGACATTTGCCGCAGCATCATTAAAACTGGGAGCTTTTGGAACAAGTCCAAGCACATTGAACATGAGTTGATCAGCATTGAAATCATTGCTAGGAGTAGTCAAGAGCTTCTCCCCAGTGAAGATCAAATTTGCACCAGCAAGAAAGCACAATGCTTGCTCAGGCATGGAGAACCAAACTCTTCCAGCTGACAGCCTGACCATTGCCTTGGGAATGACTATTCGTGCTGTAGCAGTCATTCGAAACATCTCCCATATTTCAACTGGCTGAACCAAAAAGAAAAGGAAAAAAGAAAGAGGGTCTATAAGCAATCTGGAAAGAATTTTGTGAATGTTAATTTCATTAAAGCAAAAGAGAAAGAAATAGAAATAAGTAGATTAAAAAAAAAAAAAAAAACTAATCTCTAAGCACGCGCTTAAGGAATTGTCAGTTAAGCTACACGGTTCTTGGCAAATATAAATATAATTTAAAATTTTAAAAAGGGTTTATTTTCTTTTGTTTCCCGTGCTAGTGGTGGGTACTTTAATGACAATGGCTATCGAAGATTTTTTTTTTTTTTTTTAATACAAGATAGAATTTTTACACTAGCCTAATCTAATTGTATATGTGTGTGAAGCTCCCTTCTGGAGACTTGAGCCCCGGCCCTTACACCCAACACCCCACAAGTATTTATACTTGTGGAATGACCACTACACCAAGGGTGCGTGGTGGTCGACTATAGAAGATTTACTACTACTCTCATTTGATAATTATTTCATCATTAAATGATTCAAATGTAACCCAAGTAGAAAGAAGCATGGGTGATGGATGCAGCCAAAGGCAGGTATTGATACAATGATCAGCCTCTTCAAATTAATTTTGCCTGTTTTCATATGGTTTCCTTTTTAACTTTATTTTATTCTTTACTTGCTTCCCTTCCTATGATAATAAAGCCTTAATCCCTACAGTTGCAAACTTGCAATATTCTAAATATAAAGTACAGAATTTTTAACTTCAATAAAAGTATAGAGTCGATATGTTCAATAACATATTATGAGCATGCACAAGAATTGACAGATTGACAACCTATATTATAGACTCTAAGATAAACAGAATAAGAACTATTTACCTTCTGATCTTGAAGAGGTGTTCCTTTCACTGCAAGCAGTGCATTGATGGGAACACTCTCAGGGTGACTAGGGAGTGTTGCCAATATATGTAAAAGACCAACTAGGTCCTCTTCTGCTTCTCCAAGCCCTATTATTCCTCCTATTAACAGAAATTAAAGAGTGAATCGTCATTTCTACATAATATAGCAACTCATAGTGACATACATTTTTTCTTTTTTCTTTTTTCAAGCATATTTAAGATTGTGATTGTGAACAAAGAGAAGAAAGTCAAAGGCTAGAGAGTCACCCTAATGACAAACAAGGTTGTTACAATCACCCATCATATGTATTATTTTTTCATATTATTAATTACCTTAAAAAATGCAACTTAAAAAGCTAGGTCGAGCCAATTTTGAGAACATGTTCAGAGTAGGAACCTCTAAAACAACAATAGAAAGAAAAATATTTTTCCCTAAGCAAAATAACTAACGTTTCTAGTTGTGATACAGAAAGAGACTATTATATGACATTAGTCATCAATACAACCATAAAAATAAAATGAAAAACCACCGTCCTTTGGCACCACTTTTGAATTAACAAATTTTAAGTTTATTAAGAATTTTTTAGTGAGTTAACCTCCTTAGTTCTAGAAATCTTAAGGTTAAAGTTCACCAGAAAACCTCTGTCCATCTTAGAGAAGCCTAAGATTTTGGTGACAGTTTTGACACTTAGGGCCCGTTTGGATGGAGGGGGGAGTGGAGTAGAGTAGAATTGGCTGAAAATAGGCTAATTTTGGGCTAAATCTCCTCTACTCTACTCCCCCTCCCTCCCCCTCAATCCAAACGGACCATTAGCTAACACAGTCAAGAAAGTCATAGTTCTACCTATATTGAACTCCATTTTCAAGAATTCTGTGAACTGACTTGGAAAATACATAAAGAAAATTGAATGATGCCTTTGGAGGATTGGTTACCAATCAAATATAATTTCACATGCCTCTGACACACTGTGATAAGACTTGAAACTGGCATGAAATATAGACCACATAAAATGAAGTACTAATGATTCTACAAGCTAACTCATTGGGTCAAGAATGTCCTAAACATCCTAGCATGTAGGGGAGGAAATTTTAAGCTTAGAAAAATAATTTCAAGTGAGACATGAGTCTACCAGACAATTCTTTAGCTATATATGGAAACAAATTAGATTCTTTCCACTTTCCACTTTCAAAAGAGTGCTCTATCCTGATAAAAATGAACCAGCATAAACGTTCGGCCACTTTTGTCATTTTATGAAATTCTATTTACATTTTGAATAAGAAGAAATTAACAACATTTATTTGGCTTGATTACAATATACTCCTACAATTAATGTGTCTGACCGTAATATATTCAAGAGAGTAACTAAATTACCTGAACAGATATTAATCCCTGCATCGTGAACAGACTCAAGGGTTTCTAGGCGCTCATCATAAGTCCTTGTTGTGATGACATTTGGATAATACTCCCTTGATGACATTTATGGTTATTCACTGTTAAATGTTTTTATGTGCTTTCAATTTTCATTGTTCATTTATATACTAGTAGAGGTAGATTCTAAATTTGGCAGTGTCCTTAGCCCTTGAGCAGGGTATCTGGGAGATGCAGCCAAAAGATACACCAATCTAATTCAATTGTAGCCTTGTTTAACTTGTGTTCTGTTTCTATTTCAATCGTAGTAATCCTGTTTCAATCTGTACTTTACTGTGGTATCACAGACATTAATAAAGGAAGATAAATTGATGGAGTAACAAAAAATAGAATATAAGTGCTCAGAAAGAGATGGGGTTATCACTGTGCAAGCTTATACATGGAACAAGTCAAAGTTTTTTGGTTCTGTTGTTTTAGTCCTTTCATTTTGAGTGAACTATGTATTCAAAATTCATAGATTTGAACAAATGAGCGAGTAGTAGTAGTGCTAGTGCTAATAGATTTGAACAAATATAGAGAATTGTTCTTGCAATTTCAGAGGGGTAAAACTAAAGTGCACTATAATATGTTCCCCAATTAAATTCAAGCACATGGCTGCATAACCAATAAAATACAAACTATATTATGTTTTTCAAGCACAATCAAATTTATTGCAGTAATGTGTTTGAATTTAATTGGAGAACCTAATGTACAAAAGAACTGTACTAAGCTTTACCCATTTTAGAAAGGCAGAGAAACACTGTCAGATGCCATCACAAATAACCCTCCTTTAGGCTCGTTTCTGCAACCACTTTAGTCTGAAACTACTCTTCCCATCAACATGACATTATTCACACACCAGAAAGCAAAAGAAACAGTGTTTACAAGTGAGATGGTAAATACAGTATTGATATTTCAAGTTCCCTGACTTATAAAAAGGGACACATTAGGATTGAGGGATGCACGCCTGGTGTGGCCCAAGATATAATTACATATGTTAGCATTAATGTACACCTGTCCTTAGCAATCTCTCAAACACTTTCTTCAACTTTACTGTCTTAATCAGCCCAAAACTTTGTGATATAATGTTAAAACAGACAAAAACAAGAATTTAGATTAATATAATTATGCCCAAAGAAGGGCATATACTGCTCAGCTTTGTTTGATTCGACCATTCAGTACCAATACAGACCACAACTACACCAAAGTGGAAGGGCCACTAGAGAAGCTAGAAGTAGTATATACTCTATAGTATAGAATAAGAGAAGTCAGTCAAACCAAAGTGTTGTGACAACAGAAAATTACCCTTATCAGTGAAACCTTAAGTAGGGGACTGAGCTTGCCCACCCACCAATCAAAGAGGCTGAAAGTAAATGTAAACTCACCCTATAAGCTCTTCGAGCTTTCTCCGCCAGTGGGAGGAGAAAAGAAGAGGAACAACTTGTTGTAGAAGTGTCAATTCTACGACAAAGACAAGACTGTTTTTGCCGGTAGTGCCATCCTCCCCGGTGGCTGTACAAGCTACAAAACACACCCAAAAAAAACACACACACACACAATTTAGCATAGAAAAAATCTAAATTGTCAAAAAAGCGATTATTGTTAATTATTTTAACCATGGTTTCATTTTTGTGGAGAAGACAATGACCATGGTAAATTAGGTAATGAATTTGGTAGTTGGCCCATGTAATCTCCATTCTCCAATTGTTTATGGAGTAAATCCAAAAGGTCAACACCATAATTTTTGAAGATCGCACCATATATACAAAAGAGCATGCTAGTGAAAAAAAAGTGAATTGACAATACTCTTACTAGGTTAAACTTGATGACTAAAATTGATTAACTGTCAGTCAACATCCTTTTAAAGCAAACTCCATACTTCATCTTCTTCCATATAGTATGGCGCCTCACAGTACAACCCCCCCATCCCCCCACCAAAAAAATAAATAAATAACAAAGCCTATAGATGTTACCTTGGTTCTTTAAGGGTGGCTTAAATTTAGAAAATTCAGATATATCTACAAGGATGCAATGAACAAGCACGCAGGTACTCAAATATTCTGGTTATGAGATGTGTTATAGAAACAATACAATAATGAGGGAATAGAAACAATACACTTCTTGCTGATGGTTTATTCAGAACTTCTGATTTCTGTCTCATCGGGCTTGCCGTCATTGTCAATCTTCTCTAGCAATTCACGAGCCATCTTCAATTTTCCACTCTTTTTAAATGCATGTTCAAAAGCATCCTTGATATAGACTGGTGGATAAAAACCCTTTTCAAGTAATGATTTTAGCTTCTCATAAGCAGCCCCTAGTTCACCTGCTTTACAGAGCTTCTGCAAGATCTGAGAGTCCAATTTCCGCTCCAATTTGAATAACAAATCCAACTTTGCATTATCCCTCAAAAGTTTATCCACTAAACTATACGTGTGAAAATGTGGAGATAAGCCCAGTCCTAACATCTCAATCAATAAGCCATAAGCATCTTCCCAGTTCCTAGCTTCACCATAAGCAAGGATCAATGCCGAATAGGTAAAATTATCTGGAAGGCATCTCTTCTTATTCATAATCTCAAAAACCCTTTTAGCATCACCTAAATTCCCTAATTTGCATAGCATTGAAATAACAGAATTGTAAATAATCAACTTTGGCTTCATGCCCTGGGAGAGCATCCGCCCAAACAAATGGCTGGCTTCCTCTACCAATCGGTGTTCACACAATGCCTGTATGACAATAGAGTAACCTTCTTCCACACAACTCAGCTTCCTTCCCTCAACAAGTTTCAACAACTTAACAGCTTCTTCCATTTTACCCAATCGACAAAGCTCTGAAATCAGCTGCTTTATAACAAATGTACTAGGTAATAAACCCATCTCATGAACTGCCCAAAACACTGCAACTGCAGGCTGTATAGCACCACTGTTAGCACCGACATTTGGAACTAAGATTGTAAAGGGTCTATGAGCATCTCTCACTCTAACTTTCTCAACAGCTCCCTCTTTTGCACTCAATGAACACAACTCCCCAATAAGAAAGTTCACCGCAGACCGAGTAGGAAATAAACCAGCCCTACCCATCTCACCAAATACATCAAGTGCAGTGTCAAACCTACCAAATTTACATAAACCAACAAGAATATTACTATATGAATATGTATCCGGCAATTCAATTCTCCTAAAAATCATTAGTGCAAAATCAATTAGTTCCTCAGACCTTTCCTTCTTGCAAAGCACATAGAGCATATTATTGTAAACAAGATTATCGGGTTTACACCCAAATTGTGATTCCATTTCCTGAAATAAGCAAAGGGCTTCTCTAACTCTCCCTTGCCTACCCAAAAACCTAATACAAATCGAAAATGTTCGACACGAAACTCGACCTTTATGTAAGAACACAGTTACCAAAAGACACCTGATATCATCAAATAGCTTCCTCCTACCTAAGAAATCAGCCATGTACTCAACAACACAATCATCAAACTGAAAACCCATTTGCATTCCAGCCCAAGCAAAGAATTCCAAGGTCTTAATCCTACCCAACTGCCTATAGTTCATCAGAATTTGAAGCACAAGATTAGAATTCAATTTTTCTTCAAAACCCTTTAACAAATCATCAATATTTGTTGTGGTTTGATGGGGTTGGCTTGAAATTAGTAAAGAACAGATTGAGTTGACATCATCAGAACTTACAGTGCGTGAGGTTGTTGTTGTTGGTGGTGGTGGTGGTGGTGGTGGTGGTGGCACAATGAGTGAAGCAGGTCTTCTGGGAGTGGAGAAATTAGGCTTGGGAATTGAAGAAAATGGAGAGGAATTGAGAAAGGGTGTGAGGGTTTTGAAGAGGTTTGAAGAAAGAGTGAGAGCTCCATGTTTAGTTCTAAAGATCATTCCTCGATTTTGGTTGAACTTGTGATAACGTCGTATGCAGCATTCTTCTGAATTTAACTCTCTTTTATCCCAACAAAAAAAAAAAAAATATATATATATATATATATATATAGGGCATAAATGCTAGACCCTACATTTTCACCCGATTTTTATTTTGGTCTTTATATTTTATTTTTACTATTTTTAATTCCTAAACCAATTAACGCGTGACATTTAAGTCCATATCGTCACCCAACTAACATGAAATACTAACGTGGCTGACAGTACAATAAAATAACAATTAAAAAACCTATTTTTGCATTAAAAAATTGCCACTTCAGAATTTAAATTAAAAAAAATTAATTTATTAATTTTAATTAAATGAAAAAAATTAAAAACAAAAAATCAAATCCACCCAATCAAAACACCAAAATCTCAAATCACAACTCTCTAAAACTCTCCTGTCTCCACGGTGCTTGTAGGTTTTATGTACGATTTTGTTTGTACTTGTTCCTTTTTCTTTTTTGTTTTCTTCTTTCTTTTTCTTTTTCTTCCCTAGATCAGTCTCCCAATTTCCCCATTTCTTTTTCTTTTTTGTTTTCTTCTTTCTCTTTCTTTTTCTTCCCAAAATCGATCTCTCAGTTTCTCCGCCTCCATTCTTTTTCTTTAGCATTTTTTTGTGGGTTTCGGTGCATATGGTGTTGCCGACTTGCCGTGGTGAGGTGAAGGGTGTGGCTTTGTAGGGATCGGCGTGGCGGAGGTTTGAGTTTGTGGAGGGTGTGGGTTTGTGGTGATCTGAGTCTGTGGTGGAGTTTTGGTGATGTCACAGATCAGAGTTTGAGTCGGTCAGTGATGGGTTGCATGTTTGTTCGGTGGCTAGATCGGTAATGGTTGGTGGTTGGATTGAACTTCGATGGTGGGTTTCAGTGGCTGGATTGAACTTTGGTGGTGGGTTTCAGTGGCTAAGATTGGAGTTTGCTGGCGGGTTTCGATGATGGCACAGATCGAAGTTTAGTGGTGGGATTCGTTCACAGATTGGAGTTTAGTGATAAGTTTCGTTCTCAGATCGAAGAGGATTGGGGCCAAACTAGCTGAGTTTTTTTTTTTTTTTAATCAGATTTGGGTGGGGTAGTTTGCTCCGATGGGTTTGTGTGGGTAGT
This sequence comes from Castanopsis chinensis, assembly GCA_032878915.1. Lineage (NCBI taxonomy): Eukaryota > Viridiplantae > Streptophyta > Magnoliopsida > Fagales > Fagaceae > Castanopsis > Castanopsis chinensis. Next base: position 681,423 of record JAVQMG010000059.1, read on the forward strand.
GGATGGGTTTATTGTTTTGAATTTGCGGTGGATGGTTGATGGTTTTGTGGTAGATTCTGGTGGATTTGTGGTTGTGATTTGAGAGCAGTCACGGGTTGGAATTCTTTGTGGTTGTGATTTATGTTCTTGAGTTCTTTGATTTGAGTTGGAGTTCTTCCCAAGTTTTTTTTTTTTTTTTAAAAATTCATTTAGTTAAAATTGATATATATTTTTTTTAATTTAGATGCTAGTGTGACAATTTTTTAATGCCAAAATATATTTTTTAATCATTATTTTACTGTACTGTCAGCCATGTAAGCATTTTCTGTTAGTTAGGTGAAGGTAAGAAGTTAAATGTCAAGCGTTAATTGATTTAGGGACTAAAAGTTATAAAATGAAAATGTAGAGACAAAAATAAAAATCGGTTCAAAATATAATGACTAAAAGTGCATTTATGCCAAAAACATAAAACCGAATTTTTTTTAAAAATAACTATAAAATTCAAACTATACTATTTGTTAGCTAAATTTTGAAACTATTTTGATATCTAACAAACTAAGTCCCTTAAACTCAATTTTGGAGAGCTAATTTAAATTGAAATTCCAGCATTGCAGACTCGATTTCTCCATCTCTCACCCTCAACCAAAAACCCAAACCAAAGACCCAAACTAGAGACCCAGGCGGGGACAGCGAAGGCGAAGCGGTGGTGTTGGGTTTGTTGGCGGAGACAGAGATCAAACCAGAGAGATCAAACTCATTTCTTGAGGGAGTGAGAGACAAAGAGAGCATGCTTGAGAAATCGAGCTCCAGCGAAGAGGACAAGGAAGCACCACGCTGGCATAGATGAACCACCACGCCGTTCCGAACACAACCGCCAAGGCCCGCCAAGTCCACATCCGAGCCGCAATCACGACATTGATCAGGTGGGTTTGATGATTTCGTCATGCTCTCTGGGTTTGCTTGTATCTGTGTTGTTTCTGTCCCGTTTGATGGTGATTCTAGGCAATTAGCCTCAATTACTTAACAATATAGTTAGTAGGCACCGAAACGAAACTATATAGTATAGTAACATCTCGATTTTTAAAAGGTCGATTTTGGGCTGTAAATCGACTCTTTCAGTGTCGATTTTCATGGCCTAATTTGGTATGATGTGGCAGTTTTTCCACGTAGCTGCCACTTGGAAATCGACTCTTTTAAACTCGATTTACACCCGTTTACATGCCATATATAATTTTTAACCACACAGACCTCACCTTTTCATCAGAAAGAAAGAGAGAAAAAAAAAAAAAAACCCAGAAACAGATCGGCGTGGGTGGCTTCAGATCGGTTTCTGGGTTTTTTTTTTCACGAGATCGCCTTCCACGCCGCTGTGGTGGTGGTGAGGGTTGCTGACGGCGCCGGGGAGACGGAGATGGATCTGTTGGGAGACCCAGACCGCCGCGCGCGACCCAGGCCAACGCGCGAGCCCAGGTCGGGCGACCCAGGGCGCCACGCGAGCCCAGGTCGCGCGACCCAAGCCAACGCGCGAGCCCAGGTCGCGCGACCCAGGCCGCCGCGCGAGCCCAGGTCGCGCGACCCAGGCCAACACGCGAGCCCAGGTCGCGCGACCCAGGCCGCCGCGAGAGCCCAGGTCACGCGACCCAGGCCAACGCGCGAGCCCAGGTCGCGCGACCCTCGCACCGCTTGGGTCGCGATCGCAACAATACAAACGAAAAAGAAAAAGAAAAAAAAAAGAAACAGAGATCAAACAACAAACACAAAACTTGTTTTTCCAGGCCAAAGTTCTCAACAGATCCAGGCGGCGCGCACCTTACATTTTTTTGGGATTTTTGTGTTTCTGGACTTAGTCTTATGTTTGAAATATTTTTTGGTTTGTAAATCGAGTCTCTAAGACTCGATTTCCAAGTGGACGCCACGTGGCCAATCTGCCACATCAGAGCAAATCAGGCCATGAAAATCGACACTCAAAGAGTCGATTTACAGTCCAAAATCGACTTTTTAAAAATCGAGATGTTACTTTACTATATAGTTTCATTTCGGTGCCTACTAACTATATTGTTAAGTAATTGAGGCTAATTGCCTAGAATCACCCCCGTTTGATTGTTGGAGAAGAAGTGTGATGAACGAGTACTGAAATTGAGTTATTTTAGGGAAATCGATTTTTACGGACTCGATTTCAAACCAAAATCAAGTTTGTTGTGCTCGAATTAGTTTCCCAAATAGTTTTGAACACGTTATAACTAACGAAATTGTTTTAAAATCATTGTTATTTTGAAAAAAATAAATCCCATAAAACCTCTCTTCGAAGGTTTTTTTTTTTTTTTTAAATGGATATCACTCCAAAAATAAAGATCAACATGTGCCCAAATTGTCCTTTTTTATTAAAATAAAATATTTACTCAATTATTACTGTATTAATTTCTTTTTGTTTTCTCTTTTTGGTACTGAGGTAAAGAAAAAAAAAATTTAGGCACTAACTATTACTAAAATTATTCAATAAAATGTGATTTTTTTAACAATAAAAATTACAAGCACATCATTTTCACAATAAAACTTAGATGAAATGTGCGTTTTTTTTAATTAAATTACAAGTACAACATTTACACAACAAAATTTAGATGTCATGCAAGTAATCACAGGTAAAAAAATGATGATAGTAGTAAGCTTATATTAGAACTAATAACAACTTTTGACCTAAAATTTGTTGTAAATTTATTCTGAAAATGTTGATTTGTAGGATTACTCCTTTATACCATCAAGACATAATTTTGAGCTAGGCTAATTTTTTTTCTTAGAAATAAATTTCCATTTAGAAATCATGTTTTAAATAGTTAGAGTTGATTCAAAATCTTATGTTGAAAATACAATTTTTTTAGTGTAAAAGCTAGAAGGCTCTAATCTTGCCAAGACCTCCATACTCCACTACTCAAAATCTCTCAATATGAGTGAGAGAGTATGTAGCAATGAGAAATACCAATTGTATGAAGGAGGATTAGGGAGGATGATGATGATTTTTTATCAAGATAAAAAATTATCTAATGGTAAATCTGGGTTCAATCACACTCACAACTATGCACCTAATTTACATCACAAAACACGTGTGGCATCATATGTTGAGTAACCCATTATTTAAATCAGTATGTTTCAAAGGGGTTTACGATTTTCAATTAATGATCAATATACTATATTTAGATTGGACCATTTAATACGACACAAAACTATCAAGGCCTCTAATACACCAAGTTGTCATTGCCTCACTTAGTATCAATAACACAAGCTCACAATGCCACCAAAAAACACTAATTGCTGCCACCATGAAACCTGAATCACCATGTCTACAAACTTCTTAAGACCTAAAATTTCTAAACCAATAGCAACACTGTAACCAAGCCAATGCAAACCTATTTGGTCTAAACACTAAACTCCGAAATCAATCTTCAAGACCCAAACCCCATAATCAAGCCCTCTAAATTATTTCTACTCACAGTTATTCCATGGTCTAACCCACCACCCGTTCATTTTAAAACCCACTAAACAAAATTCCCACAATCAACTCCCATAAAACCCCACCTCCATGCCCATCACCAACTAAGCCACAAAGCTCACCTCTAACTCTATATTCCCCGATGGAAGAGACAATATAATTCATCAATGAATTTATAAGAAAATACTTTCAAATAGAAATTTAGTAAATGGTGTAAAATTTTGACAAAACACCAAATATAATTGAAATCTAACCCTACATATCAACATATAAAAAGAATCCAACTGAAGATTGGTCGCTTATCAGCGACATGCTTGATTGCGCACCTTATTTGGTGCCTTAACGTGACCTGTCGCTATTATATCTTCTAAGTCTTTCAACAACTAATAATAAACTCATGTCATCTTGGGCCTAAAACTAGGTACAAGAAGCCCATAACTGCTAATGTGATGCAATTCTAAATTTACAGTAAAATCAGTGGAATTGAGCTTGACAATTTGATGGAAGAGGTTACATGATTTTAAATAGAGGTCTCTTTCAAAGTCTTTATTATGCAACCACCCAAAGGCCGAGGGCCCGACTTAGACATGTATTAGTGATAAGAAGTTTTTGAGACTCATCACACTTAAGTTTGAGAGTTATAGGTTCAAATAATGGCAAGCGTCATTATTGTTTGGACAATCCCACATTATACAAGAGTAACATTTAAGTAGATGGAAAATAATGTCACGCATGCTAACCCTTATTTTTTAATTATCAAAAAAGCCTTTATTTTGTAGTTCAGGTTTTTTTTTTTTTTTTTTTTAAAGCATCTTTGGTAAAACATAACTGTATGAAAAACTTTTTGGCCTCAGATTTTTAACAAGAAAAATTCATAAAATTGATCATGTTATTACATACTGATTTCTTGAAGAAAAAAAATTGACAGTATTATTCCCATTTCAAAAAAAAAAAATCATTAAATTTTCAATGCTAATGCAGAGTTTTTTTTTTTTTGGTTAAACAGGTGCAGATATAAACATGCTAATGCAGAGTTTATATTATTTAAAAAAATCATGTCAATTTATTTTCTTTTCTTTTAAAAAAATTAAAAAGATATAAATCGGCATTGACAAGACCACCTTTTGCACTATTATGTCCACCACCCCCCCCAAAAAAAAATTTCTTTTGCATAAGGGGAAAAGAGCCCAAAATTACTCAAAAAATCATATGAAATTATTCTATTAAAACCCTCAAAGAACCAAAAAATGCTGGAAAGTGAAACCAGTTTTGCTCATGAACTGCAAAAGAAATTATATATATTTTATGTACAGAGTTAGATGTTCACAAACTGTTAAAAAGGAAACGCCCTCTTGGGAAAAAGTGCAGTCACGTAAGACATGTGTTGGAACCATCCAAATGATCAGCATTATGCTGTTTTCTTCAGCCTATACATGTGATACATATGTGTTCTTGGAAGCTGAGACTCTCCAATGAATAAAGCTGATGTATATCCCAAAGTGTCTCAGGAGGAAGACTGGTGTTTGTTTTGTAGCTCTTTGCTCATCTAATCTTCTCACATGGACTTTCTGTTTTTACCCACCTAACTTCTAATTTGTTTTAGATGGTTTTTCTGGGTTAATCTAAAATCCAGAGCATTCTTAATGGTAAACAACTTTTCCACTATAATTCTTCTGTCAACTTCTAATTTGTTTTAGATGGTTTTTCTGGGTTAATAAAAAATCCAGAACATTCTAATAGTAAACAACTCTCCCAATAATTATCCCTTTTGATTAAAGAAAGAAAAAGTGACAAAAAGTTTAGACCTTTGTGTAATTTAAATGGGAAAAGAAGGTCCAATATTTTTCTAGGTATCGCGTGCCAGCTTCAACTTTTAGTTTTTATAATTTTTATAATTAATTCAATGGTTGGAAGCATTTCACATATATCCGTTTATTTTGCTAAAACTTAAAAAAAAATTATTGAAAATACTTTAAATAAAAATAAAAATTACCTGAAATAGTATAATAAAACTCACAAATAATACCAAAAACTGCAATAAAACCCTAAAAAGTGACAAAAAAATAAGTTTAATAGTAAAACAAACTGGCTTTATAATTTTTGCTAAACGTGCACGAATTATAAATGATTCCATTTGTGAACCCACTATTTGTAAAAAATTTGGAGAAAAAGAAAAAAAACACTGAAGGCTATGTTTGGTTTGAGGGAAAATGAGAGAAGGGAATAGAAAGGACTTGTTGTCCTTTGTTTGGTTAAAAGAAAATAAAGAGAAGAAATGAAATATGAAGAGAAAAGATTTCTACAAGTCCTACTAATTTTTTTTGTTTTTAGATTTTCATCCAAATCTGTAACACTTCAAAAGTTTTGACTTTTTATGTGAAATTATATTTATATTCTTATTTATCTATAAATTAAAAGGATGAAAGTGTGAAATACATTTAATTTCTTTCATTTGTCTTCTCTGTACATCTGTGCACATTTTCTTTTCCTCTATTTTTCCTTTCTCTTCCCTTATACTTTTCTCTTCTTTTCGCTTCCTTTCCATTCTATTCTATTCCGTCTATTCAAACAAAGGCTTAAGAAGATTATTATGATTGAAACGTTTATGTCCTGGGGCATTGGAGAACTTTCGTTTGTCTACAGATTACTACTTGCGTGTACTTTTTTTCAACATTTGAAATTCAGTAGCGTGTGTTGAGAACTTTCGTACGTTACAACTTACAAGACGTGTGAATCAATTGTATATGAAAATTATACCAAAGACTAGCACTCCATTTATTATTAGTCAACTAGTCAAGAATTAAGAGATAGATATAAAATATTCAACAATTATAACAAACTCTCATTCAGAATAGACAAAGATAGTTTGAACGGTTGATTCAACTTTTCCAAAGGTCGAGGCATCATTCTCTCAGTAATAATGATTTATGAAGCTTGTGAATATGTCTTCCTGATTAGTCTAGTTATATTTATATGCCTGATTGCTCAAATTGATGCTGGGATGACAGATCTCGAACATTTTTACCTTTTATATATGTCAATATAACGACTGGACATTCAGTTCTCAAAAAGAGCATCGTTTATTAGATACTTGGTATCTAAGACAAAAATTGGTTACTACATTTACACATCAAATGTTCCTAAATCTCTTTAAGCATAATAGCCTTGGCCTTTAGGTGTAAGTTACTTGTTAGCTCAATCAGTAAAGTTTGATATCGAACAAATGACAATGTTTCTGCTTTCAAATTTTGTTTCATTTGGACATCTAAAGAACCCTCCAAACAATTTTGCTAGTGGCTCAAGCCTATTTCAGCAGCCATTGAAAGAACTTTGCTATTATTGCACTTCTACGGCAGTCTATACCTCATAAATGCTCTCTTTGAACAGCATACCCTTCATACTATAATAATGAAGAAACATGCAGTATCTATCAAAAACGCATAAAAAGAACATGCACAGTTCTTTGGATTTAATTGCTACATTAAGGTGTTTAACAACTTGGGCAGATCACAATTAAGTGAATTGAATGAAACAAAGCTTTCACTATCAACACCAATGCAACAATAATTCAACTTAGTCCCTATAGGTAAGTGTCAATGCACATTTTCCCAATGCAGCAAGGGGAAATCACATGATCAACGAAGATTTACAAGTTAGAACCTAAACTTAGCACCAACGTAACAATACTTCAACTTAGCACCCCTTTTCTCCCTCTTTCCATTTGCTCCAGCAGTACCAGTTGAACATGCATTCATCTATCCATAGGGTGGATAAACATGAGTTAGCAAAGTTAATCATTGTTAGCATCATAGAGCCATACATTATAGAGTCAGGATAGCGAGCACCAAGAGAATCACACATTGTTAAACTCAGTTAGGTTAGTTACCTCAGCAATCGCAGAGGTCTGCGAGTGGCTGATGAAGCTCTAATGAAGGTTCTCACCGCTGCATAAAACCAACAACTAAGATTGGAATTCTTAGACATACATGCCACTAACCAGTAACAAAATGGACAAGCTGAAGATGGATAAATTTATTCATATCATTAATTATTTTTCTGAGTGCCGGATACAATAATCATTAAAAATATCTTAGTCTTGGAAGAATTAAGTCAGACTCAGCGGATTTTGGTTAATTCAAACCTGAAACCTTCTCCTTCTTCCTCTTCCCCTTCTTTCTTCATAAAAACTGACCAATCATTGACGGGTCTTAGCAGGTCCTTCTCCAGCTAAAAGATTGCAGGAAAATTCATTCCTGCATAAAGATTGTCCTGGAGAGATAAGTGAAGCAAAAGCTCCACATGAAGTTCCAGGTCATCGGCTTCCAGTTGCTAAAGAGAATGTCCATCCATTTTCCCCTTCTGATAAATCCATTAAATCTTGATCTCTTATAGTTCTAGCTGCATAATCTAACAGTACATGCCACAGCCTGGGCCCAATATTTTAGCCTTGCCTTAACATCTTCTGGAGGGTCACCTGGACAAGGAAAAGAGCCAGAAGGTTTGAATCACATGTTTGATGCTGGTATGACTTGAAGTTGCAAAGGTCTAATAACAAGGCAAGCATTTAACTGTATAGCAAAAAAAAAGGTCTGGAACATAGAGATCTACACAATAACCAAGTTTTTCATCAAATTCAAATTCATTGAAGAAGAAACTTCATCAATGGAACACCCTAAGCAGACCAGTTTCACAATCTCAACAATGGGCCCTAGTTGGTTAATTCATCTGGAGAAACCTCAGTTCATGGTTTCATATACATTACATCTTATGAAAGAAAAGAAAAACTACATCACGAAAATTAGTTAAAATTACAAGAGACCCAGTTCATGATTTTAACTATAGGACACTTTATCCAAATTTCGTCAAAAACAAAAACAACTCATTTCACCATTTCATCTTGAAAACAGAGTCAACAGACCAGTCCACAATCTAAACCCAAACTACTTAAAAAATCAAAGCAGATAACTCATCACTTCATCATTATAACACCATGTAACCAAAATTTCTTTCAAAAATCAAACAAACCCAGATCATTATTCTAATAAAAAGGCACCCCAAGCAGATCAAATATCAGAGCCAAAAGCAACAATACCTTCCATTAACAAAGAAAAGTCCAAACTTTCCCAAGAAAACAAAAAAATAGCAAGAACCCAAAAGACTCACCAGGACTAGAGATCTTCCAGTTGGCAATGGGACTAGAAACCGAAGAGCAAGAGTCCGAGGCAGGGGCTTGAGCACTCTCTGTTGGTGACTTCTGCTGCTCATCCATGAACTTCTGGCTCATTGAATAGCAAAGCTCAAGCGCAGGCAAGGTGTTACAGAGCTCAGGAATCTCATCATAGCTGAACCCAAAGCCAAGATCCAAGCACCCTTTGAGCTCATCAAGATCCTCATCTGTCAAACTCTTGGTTCTTGACAAGTCGTCATCATCAGCTGGCTCCACATACCATTCAAGCAAGACCTGGTTTTTCTTCTTCTTCTTCAAAGTACTGCCATTGTTATTGTTCATGTTAAGGTTGGTTTTGTTAGCAAAATTCAACTTTGCCCACTCCTCGTCTTGGTTAAGAAAGCCAGTAGTTTGGGGTTGGCTTTCCAGTTCAAAAGTAGAACCATTTTCTGGAATTGAGGTGGGGGAAGAAGAAGAAACCCAGGATTCAGATTCACATGGAAGGCCTCCCATCTCTCTCTCTCTCATTCTCTGTAAGGTGTATGGAAAGTGAGGGGGAAGCCTCCTTTTAAAGCTGGCTTTGCATCCAGAGTGAAACTAGTTGGTAGTTTCATTCTCTTTTTTTCTTTTTATTTATTTATTTTTTTTTAGATAATTTTTGTGAGAAAGTGATGTCCATATTCAAATATAAAAAATGTTTTTTTAATAAATAAAAAAATACAAAAGTTCTGTTTTTCCTTGTTAATTTAATTGCGTGAAGACTTTGTCATGGTACGCGTTTGCCTAGAAATTATTAGGTGTTTTAAATTTTTTTTTTTTGAGTTTCACGGCACTATTTACAATTTAGTCAAATTTTAAAATATGCACATATGCTAGTCAGTCGTGGGACAGACGATACTGCTTATAGTTTAAAATTTATTTTATTATAATATTTTTAATAATAAATTTTTAATTTTTAATAAAATAAGTAATATCCAAACCGTCTATAGTGTAAAGAAAATAATACTATTCCACTAGAATATTCATGGCATATAATTGTAAAAATATAATAATGGGTAAGCACCAAATAATATGGAAAAAAAATAGAAGTTACTAAGAAAAAGTGGAGATTGTATTGTAGTAAGCCAATTTATAAGTTTGGTTATTTAAAGCAATAAGAAAAAATTTTAATAAATGAGCTGCAAATAAGCTGGCAAAATACACATAGAATATTCCTAACATCATTCTTGATCCACTATTTTTAAATAAAATTTAAAATTTATTTGATTTTCAACCTTAAAAGAAAGGACAAAAAATACATCTCCAATATTTTCACAATAAATTTTAAGTGGTAGTTTCATACAGGTCATTATGGGTGGACAAAAAAGTAATTTAAATAGTGAATTCAAATTAGAACCAATAATAACTTATCATCTAAAATTTGTTTTGAAAGTATTATTAAAATTTTGTAAACATACCACTTGTCAAAATAAAGAAACTAAAAACCAATAAAGAGAGATAAAAATTAGAAGTTTCCAAGAAAAAATAGAAATTGTAATAAGCCCATTTTAGTAAATAAGCCAACGAATTTGAAACAACAAGACCGTGAATTCAGCAAATTAATTGGAAACAAATAAAAATGAAAAAAGTGATCGAAAGTATATAATCAAAATATTAGTGACATCACAATTTTCTAATTTTAAACAATGAAATGTATTTGAATTTTATAAAATGATTTTTATACCATTATACATGCTAGTTAATTTGATAGAGAAGATTAATAAGAACTTATTGGTTGTTGTTATTTTGGTTTAATGCAACTTATGAAGGATGAATTCTTAGTTAATTTTTAGTTCAACCACTTGGAGTCTGTTTTATATAGTTTATAACTTGATTTAATTTACAAACCAATTTATATAGAGTTTTTTTTTTAAATTAAAAAAATGATTATTTTAGGTATTACTACTTTTTTCTTGAAACAAATATTAAATAAAAAAATTTATTGTTTTAAAATATTGTACTAAACTAAATAAAGAAAAAATTCGATTCCATCCAAAACTAAATAAGAAAACAAAAATTCAACACATCTTAAAATCGTTATTAAATAACTTATTTAAAAAAAATATTAATATCAAAACAAGCAAAGTGTTAGATTGATTATTACTAGACAGTGCAATTAAAACTCTATTTTGTAATTACATTTATTAATGGTTTTCGTTATTGTATCATACTTTTTTTTTTTTTCTTTTTGTTTTTTTTTTTTTAGAAGCGTATCATATAATATATGAATGTATGTATGAGAATTCATGTGTATGGGGGTTTGGATACATGAGTGTAAGTGAGTACGTTATATATATATATATATATATGTATGTGTGAACATAATGATGTGGACGGGGCCAGCTGTACTGGGTGGAGGTGATGATGACCAAAATAGTAATAAAGTGGCCACCTGGTGGTTCAATGGGACACTAGCTACTATGAAATAGAACAACAGCTATATGTGGGACCCAATATTGGTGGTAGGGGTCCACCATGTTTTTGATAGATTTTGTTTGTATTAGGAGCTAGGAAGTTCTGCATGTGAGAGAATTTATTATTTTCTTTTAGAGAAAGAAAAAAAAAAAAAACTATAATTGTCATTTATAATTGTTATGTGTAAGCAAAGGAACCTTTTAGAAGTGTTTGGACAGGGTTGAGATCAAAGTATAATATTTAGGATATTGCAATTGATGCAATTCACTCACTCTCTCTCACAAATATTTTTACATTTTTAACTTTTTAACTTTTTTTTTAATATATTTTATTTAATGATTAAAATTAAAAGTAGTTTTTTCAACTTTCAATCTCAATCATTAATTACAATTGCATTAAGTGTAATACCCTATATATTACACTAAATCTCAATCCCTTTGGACAATATAAAATCTATGTGTAACTCGTATAGTTACAAATTTGGCAATAGGTCGAGTCAATCAAGTTGGGTGCAACTTGTCCTGGATCAGGTCAAATCGGATTAAGTTAAAAATACTTATTGAATTAAAACGTGTCGATATTTCTATAACCCTTATTCTGTCTTTGACAAGTTAGGTCAACTCGGAATTATCAATGTCTTTTTTCGCATTAAAATTTTTTTTAACATGCTTTATAGCGTCGTTTTTCATATATATTTCAAAACAAAAGTTGAATATACATCAATCTTTAAGTTTATTGTCTAATGTAATTGATTTTAATAGCTTAATAGTCTATTAATTTTAAAAATACAAATTAAAATAAAATGCATAGGTGTGTTATGCATATGAAACTCGAAATAAAGTTGAACACCTTTTTTTTTTTTTTAAGTTAGAATCACATATAAATTAAGTGTACTATTTAAAGTAAAATAAAAAGTTGAATGATTTTAAATTTTGCAAAAACCCTATATATTTTTTTGTCATCACAAATATCTCTTTGTTTATAATAGCAAAAGGCAAAAAGAAAAACTAATCAGGCACAATGATCAACCTAATTTAGCCAAAGGACTCGATGTGTAATGTAATCACTAAACTCTCAAATATCATGCCTGACATTAATGTCATAAAATATCTCTTTGGTACCCATCTTTTTCAACAGCAAAAAATGGCCCAAGGTTCTGTTGATGTTTAGGCACTATATTTTCCTTGTTCATGCATAATTTACTTCAAATAGATGAAGTCTGCTTGGAGAGGACACATGTGGTATGGACAACATTGATTTCCTAACCTCGTTAACGTGTCATTAACATTAGTTTGGTATACTAGCATAAGGTATTGGAGTGATAGGTTTATTGATCTAGGACATGACGTAAACTTGAGTGTGTAAGGTTTACTCTACTGCACTATTGATCTCTACAAGATTTTCAAATTGTCTCATGAATAGTGAGTGAAGTAATCACGTCAAAGGTTGAGACACCATATTTTTTTTATAATAAAAAAATAAATTGGTAAAATTTTATATTTTAGGAACACAATTTGGTTGTGGTTTCAACCTTAAAGGCTAAACAAAATCTAAGAATAATACAATGAGAAATACTTTCTCTACGGAGTGAAAAACTCTCTAATAGGAAATACACCAAGAGTTTTGCAAATTAGTAGCATTATTTAGTTTTTTTTTTTTATTACTGTTTTACCACCCAAAAAAAAAAAAAAAAAAACTAGGAGTTTTCCCAATTCATGCATATAATGTCGACTTCAAATATGTCCCAATTCATGCGTATAATTATGAACATTATGCTAGCCTCAATAATACACATACATGTATAACTACCATCATGGACTACATTATTTCTTTCTAAATTGGAGTTTTCCTCAAGTAGGGTTTCTTATTGCTGATTTGACAAAGCATGTTTTAAGATGATCTTTGTCACATCAAATAATGTTACGTACGCAAAATGCAAATAGTAGTGAAGAAAGGATATTAGGACTCCATAGAAACTATAGATTGGGTTTTACATAATTCATAAAATATCTCATTGAATGGATTAAAAATAAAAAGAAACTCATCAATATATCTTGAGTTTCAATCTTATCATATTTATCTAAAAAACTAGTTTAACTTAGTGATTAGCAAGTTGTCACATTTCTTAAGGAGCTTGAACCTTCAACCTAATTTATTGAACTTTTTTTCTTTTTAAACTAAAGACTAGTTTAAAACTTTAAATTGCATGCTATACTTGGTTTTTTGCTCATTTATGGTAACTTATTTGCATAATATTTATCAATAAGGACAAAACTTATGTACAATATCTTAGGTATTATTCCTTGAATTCCCTTTTTAAGATTTATTTATGTGACTATTTAACTGAAAAATACACTTTTATCTATAAGGAAAAAAAATTCACATAGTAAAATTTTAAAAGGAAAACCTAAAGAACAGTACTACTATACCTAAGTCATACTCTTTCCACCTATAACGGTGAAATTGATTTTTCTTTTTTTGGCTGAATAACAACAAAAATTTTATTGCAAAACAAAACAGGATCTCTAAGAGGGACCTAAGGACCTAAACCCTATACCTCCTCCACGGAAATACCGAGGAAAGGGAGATTGGAGAGTGTCACGGGCCCTCGAGCTTGACAAGTCGATGCTGCACAACAATAAGGAAAACTGTTCTTGCAGAACTATTTTTTCTTCCTTTTTTTTTTTTTTTATGAGTAACAAAACTATGCTTAATTAAAGTCACTGTATGATAGTATACTTGTACCTAATAAAATCATAACTTTAAAATGCCAAAAGGACACCTATGAGTTTCTGGTTTCTGAAAATTATTTGAGCTTTATGAGATACACATTTCTTCTATTATTCAATTTAACAAAGAAAGAAAGGAAATTCTCAAAGTTCAGATGCTCTCCCTGATTTGGGATTAACATAACTGGCCTCTTGGATCTAGCTCACCCTGGCCAAATGATTGTTGCACCTGAAACTAAGGACTAGTTAATCAGGATAAAAACAAACCCTAAAAAAAACACCACCAGGTGAACAAAAAATAGGTAGTCCATACTCCAAAAATAACAAAGTGTACTTATAAAAAAATAATAATAATAATAATTACAAAGTGTATTCATATCTGTTCAGTTGCTTTGTTCAAAGGAATCTTTTAGCTAAATTTACTTTTCTGATGAAAAGGCAAAAGGATTTTGAGGACCACAAATGGGGATCAGGATCCTGTGGTTTGCATGGGGATAAGAAAAAGTGTTCCAGCTTCCAAGTTGTAATGAAAAAAAAAAAAGGGAATCATTTTATTTGATAAATTAAACACATGCAGCAATGGCCAATGGGTGTTTGTTTATAAAGACAATAAGAAAAAAAATTTTAACTTTGCAATGGCCAATGGGTGTTTGTTTATAAACATCATGTGTAAAACATTTGTCTTGGTATCCAGTTTGGGATTCATGTGATGTAGATGTGGGTTGTTCGTTAGCTTGGTAAAAACAAAGGAAAATACAACCTGATCAGAAACTTCGCAAAATATTTTTGTTTTATGGTTTGGATTTTGTTTTGCACCTAGTCATACTCATAAAATTTTGTTAGGTTGTGTGTGGTCCCTTGTAAGTTGTATGTGAACGTAGTCTAACTCTGGTTTAAGTCCCCAATTCCGTTCGCTTGTCAAGTTGTTGATAAATTCATTGAATGTCACCTTTATTATTATTTTTTTTTTTAATGAAATTGCAAATTTTAGGTTTTTTTTTTTGACAAAAAAAGGCAGTATATTAGGTGCTTGGCGTGGAGAATGTTTTTAATTACCAGGAAAATGTAGTTATGAGGGGTGGAAAATGTTTTACACCAAAAAAAAAAAAAAAGAGGTGTGAAACATTTTCCCTCTTCAAACAAAAGTCTTCAATTCCTTCCTTCACATTGCCCGTACCAAATACCTGTAAATAAAATGACCAAAGTAACCTTGAATTCACTGTACCAAAATGTTTTTATAATTTTTTTTTTTTTGAGATAAATATTTCTACAACTTGGAACATGAACGGAATAGAAAATGCCTTTGGAATTTTTAAAATGATCAAATATCTTTGGAACCTTCAAAATGATCAATATACCCCAAAAATGAAATATGAACAAAATAGCTTTAAAATTCTTAAAATGACGAAAATATGGTCCAGAACCTCTGAAATGAACAAAATAATCCAAAAACTACCAAAAAAAGGATATTAGTATTCTTCTAAAATGTACTAAATAAAATACCAAACTACACCGGCCTATACCGAGAATTTTTCAGGTGTTTCTGTTGGTACTATAAATATATATATATATATATATATAGATTTTCAGCTTTAACATTTAAGGGGTCCTAAAAACTCTTTAACAATATTATCATTTCATATGTGTGGCAATTTTTACTAAAGAGTTTAACTCCTTAAAACTTTTAAAATGCACTATCAAACCGGCTTGAAATAAAGGACTATATTTTAATCTTATAAACAAATAGATTTCAATTCATGCCATAAATAATAAATAAAATAACAAATAGCTTCCTCCACTATTTCCAACTAAGAATATCATATAAAGCATATTCTTACCAAGAAATTAAATTTATGCTCAAAAAAGCTACAACCATTAAATAAAGTTTTCGGCGAGGACCATTTAGAGGTTCCTTAGACTTTAATATATGTATGTACAAAGCAAGTGAATGGTGTTTGTGAGCAAAGGCCGATAATAAATATATAAAAACACGTGAAACCGCACAATAGAATTCTGATTTGTACATATAAAACCATTTGAGGGAAAAAAAGATAAGTTTAAACAATGATAGCCAAAATTAGGCACAAAAGGGTAAAAAATTATAGAATTATGGGAAGCTATTAAAGGGGAAAAAATTTAGGTTTCTAGGCTTGCATTACCATCACCCCTACCACAATCCAATAATTATTTAATGCGACGATTATATGCATTATCTTTTTCACAGCTCACAATCATGAAGGATTTGCACATTGAGAGGAGTGTATATATTCGATGTGTGAATTATGATCTACTTTCTCTATCATATATAGTCCAATAGTTGTTATCATGGTCATCATGATGTTGATGACAACGTAAATACGTGTTTTGTTTTTTTAGTAAAGAAAATACATTTTGATTTTGAGATGTTAGACCATGGTCATTTTCAATCACTAGGCAAATAAGGATAATCACAAAAAGAATGGACAGATAATCATCCAAAAAATTTCATCCAAAACCATAATATAAAGATCAAAGATGTGATATTATACTTCAATGATTTTTAGGACAAATGACACATCCTAATGTTTATCTTTTTACATGAATCATAATTTGTTATTTCATTTTTTTTATACGTTTCCTCTAAGATTTATCTATGAGAAAAATTTCCTAATTTTTTTTTTTTTTTTGGTAAAAGACGATTTACTTCAAATTTACTTAATTTTTTTTTTTCTTATTTGATTCTTTTTTAAACTCTACAACAAGAAATAATAGTGAATATAGATTAATATTTCTCTTTTCATCAAATTATTGTGTAAATTGAAACAAAATTTTGATAAATTTGTTTAATGTAAAACTTCTTTTTTTAAATGTTATATTCATCTTATAAATTGTTGGCTCATCATATCCTACTAACAAGTGTTCTAAGTGCACAAGTTAAAGATTAATAAGTACTCAATTATGACCTGTAATGCACACTTAAAAAAAATACACATATTAATGATTCATTTGAATTACTCACAAATTCATTGTGGTTGTATATACTTTTTGAATATAGGTGTACAATTTGACTTCTTTTTTTTTTTTCTTTTTTGGTAAACAACGCTTAGAATTAACTCAAAACAACCGGTCTATTACAATAAAGTATATAAATATTATTTAATAAAGTATTAAATGCAATTTAACCACTATCCTTAGGGTATTAATAAATAAATGATTATATTAATGAGTGTCTCTAAAACAAATGTTAATATATTATTTTAGATAAATTTTAATATCACGTTCATCATAAATATAAAAGAAAAAAGCCAACAAATGTCCTAGCGACATTGATTTAAGATTTTTTATATTTTCTATAAAAGTTATGTTAAAACTTTTATAAAATAATTTATTAATAATTACTTTAAAGGTATCATTAAACGGACCTAGAGACATGCGTACAAGGCACACTACTAATTTTATATAATAAATAAATAAATAATAAGTGGTAGACCCTGAATTCAATGGGCATGAGACGATTTACTATAGTTTCCAACTAACAAGAATAAGATATGATCCGGAATCTTTGAGAATTATGCCTCTGGCTCTCCCATGTTCAAAGACACCAGCAATTTGTCCTGGTTTTGCATATGTTAGTGTATATAGTTTTTCTTGGTGAGCTAAATCAATCATAATATTTTTCCATTCAATCCTTCCGCGGCCCACTTGTCACAAAAACAGTGAACAGAGCAGTCTTAGCAGCCCGGCTTTTTGGCAATGGTATCATTATTTTATCACAGATATATACTTTTCTTTGTCAACCAAATCAATCATTAATATTTATAAATTCCCTTTCCACCTGCCACAAAAATCTTGGAAGAAGAAGAAGAAAAAGCACATCACCAACTCAGCTTTGCTGTTTACTGCTGAGACAGCTCAAGGATAATATGCTTGATCTTTCTGCCTATCAATTATCATACTATCAATGGAATATGGTTCACATTTTGATTATTATAAACAAAATTTTGGAAAGGGTTTTTTTTTTATTATTATTTGTTAAGTTGATGTGAGAGATATAGAACCTTTTTTTTTTTTGGATGAGGAGAGATATAGAACCTTGGTACAAGATCAAATTCAACTCTAAATCCAGATGATTTGGTTCCATGTCATAGTATATCTTATATTACAAATCCTAATCCCTTGTGTTTTGGACCTGGCATTTCTTGGAGAAACATCTTTCTTTCTTGCTTTGGCAACTAGATGCTTTTTATATTCCAATTTGCAAGTTAGATTCGGAGACTCAATCATTCTAATCTATCAAGATCATGAAGATGTCATTTTTTTTTAATGTATGTACCAATAGTCTCTTTCTTAATCATGGGACATATTATAGGTTATTCTTGAATTTTAAAACTTATTTGGAGAGAGGGTTCAAAATTCGAAACAATTAAAAGGGACTGTTAACTTTATCCAAAAGAATTAGTAGTAATTAAACAATATATTCAACTATCAACTAGGGAGGCTTTTGTTGAATGGCTTAGTTTAACAAGTAATCTACTAATCTTTGCATAAGCTCTGGGTTATTTTTGCTTAATCTATGTTCGGACATGTGATTTTTATTTTTATTTTTTTTATAAAATCTTCGAACATGTGATTGATAAAAGGCAAAGAACATTTTTTTCTACTTTTAATATGCAGTGAATTCGGTTTACAATACCAACCTTTGATTCAAAAACATTGCATTTTATTCATTTGAGATCCATTTCATTTGCATTTGTCAAGCTTTATCTTCAAAAATTTGCGTGTCAAAATTAATTAAGTTCTTTCGCTTTCAGAAATTGTGGCCCTTAAGTTTAAAAAATTAACACTTCACTACCAGTGATTTAAAAACAATAAGAATTACCCACGTATGAAATTTACTCTTGAATATGTTACTTGCTTTCATCATGTCATAGGTCAAGTATATAGTGTGGAAAGGACTTGGAAGCTTTTTTCCCTCGTTTATTGGTAAATTACTCACACATTTAATCCATTTTGATCTTTAGAACCTCATATTCTATCCATTCTTATGGATCAAGGAGTGTCAAACTAGAAGCAAATGAAAATAATATTAACCAATTTATTGTTTTTTGATACAATAATGTATGAAGATGGAATCTTCCCTCCTTTTAAGACCATGTCAATTAAACAACTTGAGGTGCAACTCTCTCTTTTCTATAGGGCTGTTGGTGAAAGTGTGAAAGTGTCTGGTTTTGACTTGGAAATAAGCTTACTTATGTTTATTTATTTCGCAAACAAGTCAAGCTAAAACTCATGTTTAGGCTCAACTATTAATCAAGCCAAGCTCAAACATAGACACAATTTAAACATATTGTTGTATATTTTAATATTAATTATAAACAAATTGTTAAATTTTCATTATAATGCAATTTATTTGTATTGAATTTTGTGGTAAATGAAAATGCGTAGAAGTTTCAATTTTTATGGAGACTTGGACCCTGCCTCTTGCACCCCTCCCCATCCCCCTTCCACTCCCACTCCACAAAAACTTTTATCATTGGAGTGACTATCACATTAAGAATATGTGGTGGCGACACACACATACTTGAAAGCATTAGAGAGATTCTAGACCTACAGAGGTGTTCTTCTAGTATAGTTTTGAGATTCAATACCTTGTGCAGAGGTCATTCAAGCGGAACAATGTTGTTAGGCTATTGTATCAAGTTAAGCGAAAATCTGTTGCACTACTCTTGAGCTTTGCCAACCAAGAGGGCTTGAATCTCCAGGAAACAAGAGTCATCCCTTTAGTCCAATTATGTTGAAATTCTTCAATTAAATTTTTGTTGTAATATTTAAAATTGCTCTTGTATTTTATTGTATTTGCACCAACACATAATATTATATAGTTATATGTATTAATGTATAAAAATGTATTTATATAAACTTTTTTTTTTTAGGAGAAATGTATTAATATAAACTTGAAATTGGATTATACAAATGTATACATAAGATATCAAATTATTATTTGTAATTCTATAACAATACAAGATTAGTGAATCTAATTTTTATATCCAAAAACAAAAATCATTTTATTTAATTAATTTAAATAATATAATTTCAACTATGATTTAGTTACTAATTATTCGCATCAATTTGTAAAAGGTGATAGAAAATTTAGTCGAGCTATTTACTATACATGGAGAAAGAATAAAAGGTTTATTAGGGGAGTATTTGGCTAATTGAAAAGGAAGCCTAGACTTCAAAAGATCTTAGATATATAATTGTGAAGCTCATCAAAACTGTCACAGAAGTTTTTTTTTTTTCATTGTTAATAAGAGTTGCAGCCATTGAAAGCATCAATAATTCAAGATACAGAAGTACAAAGACATGCCAACCAAATGCTAAAAAATTAAACAGAGTAGCATTTGTGTAAGCATAACATTTAAGAGGATAGACATGGTGGACATTATCTTATATCGCAGAAAAACAGAGAAAACAAAATACAGATTTGACATTACTTGCTTTCAACATCAAGGTGATAAATAATAGTTTGACCAGACAAAGTTCATATATATTTTTTTGATAACCTACAAAGTTCATATATATATATATATATATATATGTTTAGCCAAATAAATATATATATATATTATAAAATAATTTATTTCCCACTGCAACCCAATAGAAACCTCCACAGACCACAGTCCAGTCCACCATGGAAGCTCCATTCATATTTATTGCATATGCAAATCCGACAAAATAAGAAATGTCAGATTAATTACAATTCAACAAAAAGAGAAAATGCACTTTTACTGTACAAAATTAAATAAAATAAGTCATAGTCTCATAAAACTTTATATAAACAAAACTTTTTCTTTGTTTTTTTGGGAAGAAACATATAATAAACAGATCAAATTACACATCATCAAGATTGCTAGGTGCATAATCAGTATCACTAACACAACCCCATCCTCAAAATTTTAATAAAATGCTAGCAACAAAAGAAAAGATAGATAAAACAAATTTAATAAATTCCCATAATAATGGAATGGCAAGGACCTTTTTTTTATAGTAGATTTCTTTTTCCCCTTTCTTTTCTTCCCTCTCATTTGACATTTCAATAAATGCACATGAATTATTTTGCAGGTTATATGATGCAGTAAAGATTTATAAATAAAATTAAAAAGACAATTATAACCACCTCATTTCACCAGTAAGTCAATAATATGTACAGATGGAACTATTGATTGAACAAGAGGTCCCTTTTTTTTTTTAGTAAAATACATAGTTTTATAACATTTTAAAGCTCAATTCTCCAAAATTACCCCTAGCCCCTTAAAAAATTCAATTTTTTTTAACAGAATTTTAACCTACGGCGTTTGCTTCTGATAATAGTTTTTTTATTATCAGATCAGGATACCAAACGATTTTGGTGTAGGCGGAGATTAAACCCCAGACCTATTATTCAACAATCAGAAACTTTACTAGTTAAGCTAATTGAATCCACCTAAAAAATTCTGTTGGTCTAAAAATAAAGTGGCCAACTAGTCCATGTATATTATATGCAACCCACTCCCAAAAAATAAAAAAGAGAAGAAGAAGAAGGAAAAGGAAAGAAAGATTGAAGGGACCTGGCACCTCTAGAACAACACCCCCCCCCCCCCCCCCCAAAAAAAAAAAAAAAAAAGATGACTACTTACCAACTTGACTATAGCTAACCATCAACCAGCAGCTGACCACCGGTACCTTATTAAGGTCCATGATAGTTAAACGACAGCCATAGCATTTACTTGGGTAAGGACCATTGAGCACAACACCACCATTCTTACCTTCCTTTCTTCCACAATTTCACTCTCTCTCTCTCTCTAGAATTAATTTAGAAAAATAAAATTTTGGGAGTTTTAAAAATCAACATTTGTTTTTTGCTTGTTTGGTGAGTAAAACATAATAATACTGATTACTAGGCTTTGAGTAGATTGGTTGTTGTTTCAATGTTTTGTTTATATATATTTGGGTTTTTTTTGGTTATAATTTGTTAGTTGATGACATCATTTGAAAGAATATTAGATATATATAATGTGATACTACATAGTACATATGACTTTTGTTTGATTTATAGATTATGGGAAAGTTAATTTCAAAATTTATATTTTCAAGAAAAAAAAAAAACCTTAAAAGCAAATATTGGTGATCAAGCATTGCCAACCATTAATATTGATAACGCAATTTTGGAAAATCCTCGTTCTAAATTTATAAAATTAAAATCAATTAAATTTAATAATACTTCAACATTCACAAATATGGGATATCAATCATAGATTATTTTTATGATTTAAAACAAACATTGAGTTCTATTTTAATGGGTAATTGATTTGAAACAAGAAACAATTATTTAGTCTTTTCTTATGTTCATATGTTGTTAATATTAAATATGTGCTAGCTTTATTTTTCATGCATTAATTTAGTTTTGAATCTTAGTATATTTCTCATCTTGAATGATGAAAATTTTTTGGTTCATACTTTGGTCCTGCAAAAATGAAATTTTTGTTCTGT
This sequence comes from Castanopsis chinensis, assembly GCA_032878915.1. NCBI lineage: Eukaryota > Viridiplantae > Streptophyta > Magnoliopsida > Fagales > Fagaceae > Castanopsis > Castanopsis chinensis. Next base: position 703,744 of record JAVQMG010000059.1, read on the forward strand.
CTCATTTATAATGTCTTGTATATGTGATATGAACCCACCTCCCCGCTGAAAATCAGCCATACATCCTTTGTCTTTTAACCCTATCCCAACCAAAAAAAAAAAAAGAATTTAACCTGAAATTTCCCTTCAATTAAGTGTCCGAAACATCCCTCTTTAATGTTTACATTTTTTGGTGAGGTGGCTGTTCAAATTCCATGTCTTCAAGCATAGCGTGACAAAATTCTTTCGGTAGTAATCAAAAGAAAACATGACTTTTGTCACATTCAAAATTGGTCGACAATCTATTCCAGTGAAGAAGACAGAGCATAGCTACTCTTCTCATTTCTGATACTTAGTTCATTGAAAGGGAGAATAAGTAATCTAAAAGAAATTAAAATAATTAAAATTACTAATATAGTTTTTCAATTATTAGACAAAGCTTAAACTGTTGAATCAAGTCAATTTTTTCCTTCAACCCCTTAGCTATTAATCTTAATATATAGACAAAACCAGTTATGAAATTTACTTGAATTTACACTTAAAGGGTTAAACTTAAAAGATTAAATTAGTAAGCAATTCATCAATGTCTAGGTTAGTGAAAAAGAATCTAGAAAAAGGTTTTTGCTCATGAGATTGGTCTTGAGTCTAAACTCTAAAGAGGAGAGACTATAAGGGGGAAAGAAAAGGACGATAAGGAATGCTTGCACGTGGTGGGTGTAAATTTGTAAAAGATATGTCTAAAGTTATATAGTTAAAGGACCCAACTAGCAAAGATATGAAGCTTTAGGAGATGTACATATGCAAGCGACTAATCGAACCCCAAGCTTCTTTGAGGTGAGGGGGACAGTCACCTACCTTGAGATGATATGGTTGTCGACCATGCTATTGCTAACCAATGTGGGGGCTTCTTATGGTCGATCAGTTAGTATAGTCTCATTCTCAAAAAAAGTGTTCATTAACACTATTCATATTAGTATTTATTTTTGCCAAAAACTGACCATCATATTTTATGTTATTGAGCAATGTCTTATTTGCTTACAAATTAAGAGTTGTTGCCCTAACACACATCCCCTCAAATGACCTGAGGGGGCTACTATCTTATGAGTCTTGGGGGAAGGGTTTCCAACCAACCCTTCCTACACAGATACCACCTTCAGGTATGAAAGTTTTGATACAACTACTCTTATCTCTCTCTCTCTCTCTCTCTCTCTCTCTCTCTCTCTCTCTCTCTCTCTCTCTCTTAGTTCATTAATTGAATTCCTAACTGACCCCCACATTGGTTAAAGTTGAAGTGGTCCCTCGTTATTCAATCATCATCAAGGTCATTATGATTCAAGTTATTCTAGGATCACAACTAATTTCACACTCATTTTCATAACTATCTTATACGACAAATTGTAACTAGTTATCTATCACTTCTACATAAATTTAATATTTTTTTTAATACTCATAGTAAGCTGTATCAAAGAGTTGTGAAAATTCATGCGAAATTAATAATAATTCTAGAAATTTTCTTATTTTTCCTACTAATCTCCAAAATTTCCCTAGCCTACACTTCCATTTGAGGTCAAGAATTCAAGACTCAACTTTTGTTAAAAGAACGACATACACTTGGTTGCTTTAGCTAATGGGATATACAAAGGATTACAGCAATGCAACAGAATCCTTTATTCCTATATAGGCTGTACGTCACTTTTTTTTTCTTGAAACACTAAATTTTTTCTGTTTGCTTTTGTCATGTGTCTCTTTATAAACACTAAACACCATACACTATTATTTTACTAATATAACGTGAGTTAAGGTGATTTTACTTTTTTTTTTTAATTCGTTAATTAAATTTATTAAGATAAATTGCTCTAATTCATACATTATTTCAAAAATAAAAATATATTACTAAAACTTATAATTTAATATACATTTCTAAAAGAATTATTTCACTAATTTATTGTAATTCTTGATATTGAAAAAAAAAATTAATATTACACAAATCTGCTTCCCTTAAGTAACTCACAATGAAAATCAAATATTTTTCTCTTGAGTAATGCTATATTTATAATCATAATAAAAAATTGATGATATTTTTCACACTAATTAAGTTGATAAATTTTTATTGCATTCATATGAACACATCAATGACATCACATTTTAACTTATCATTGCTAGCCATGTCAGCAAATATCAAGCTTTTCATCAAATATTTTTCTTAAGTAGACTTTAATTTCTCTTTTCCCTCATTTTGTCATTTTTGTGCTTACAAATACTAGAAAGTTCTAATCTTTCTATTGAAAATAGATTGTATTTTATGTATACTATTATTTAATTTCCCATTCAACTCTTGGCCTGATTACTTTAAAATATTTCTTGACTTTCGGTCGGCCCCACAAGCTCCTTCTCTTTTTTCTTTTCTTTTTTTTTTTTTAACTTTTATCCATATATGGTGTATGTATCATAGTACATAAAATCATAATGCATGTATATATGTACCATCGAAATGCATGTGTTTGTGTGTGTATCTATATATAATATATATAGATATGGGTCCGTGCATGCACAATTGCCATGACGTGACATGAAATGGGGCCCATTGAAGGCCGTGAATCACGAGAGCCACGTGGGGAGTGAGGGTTGGGCCGCCCTGGAATAAGACAATAACAGGCCAACAACCCACGTGGCCTGTAGCAAACGGTCAATAATTCATAGGCCTACACACATAGTCCCCTTCCCTACCCCTATAGACCAATCAGCATTTTTTTTTCTTTTTTGGGTGAACAAAATTAGTAAGGACAGGTGAGATTTGGGCCCTACAACCATTTGTAACGTGTTCCTGTTCCCACTGCTACTCTACTCCCATGTATATTTTGGTGCAATCCTTTTCTGCAATCTAACCCTCCAAAAAATATAATTTTGTTAGCTATTGCTTGATTGCACTGGTTTAAGTTACATTAACAAAAGTAAATAAATAATGGTTCAATTAATGAGCATTTGAAGGCGATGGTTTAGGTTGAATTTTTTTTTTTTTTTTTATAGAAATCACATGTAAGTTAATTAAAGAAGTATTTTTTTTTTCCTTTTTGATAAAGTAAAAACCTCTCGATTCTTTCTTAATGAATGCAATTCATATACCTATTAACAAAATTTATAAACAAATATCTCCTTGCAAAATTTCATAAAAAAAAATAGATATATTTGTCAATTGCAAAAAAAATACTTAACCTCAATCAATATACTTCGATACTCGTGAACCAAACATGTAAAAGATACTTATTAGTAATTAAGTAATTAACTAAGAAGAAGTCAAAGTATACAACTTTTGTGTCAGAATTAATTTTTGACACAACTTTGATATAATTGGTCGTGAATGGTAGAGAAAAATTGTAGGCCTCATGTGAGAGTAATTATTTATTATTTACAATCAATTTTTATTAAAATTGTGACAAAAGTTGTGGTAGTAAAAAAATTAATAATCTAATTATTATTCACAATTTGATGTGATAATAGTAAATCTATTAGAACATTTGACAAGATAAATGGCTATGGTTACTTTCAATGCAAGGTTATATCAACTGATTATGTTGTTGCAAAACACTAGATGTGTACCTTGTAATAGAAGAATTCAGTCATTAGAGTCTAGAGAGAATTCTTTTGTAGTTTCTCGCCGACCAATCATGGAATGGCTTTCCCATAGAATAATATCTATGTTTTTTGTTTTATTTACCAGACCAAAGCGACCGTTTTATATTTTATTATAGTATTAGCAATAAGAAAGAAAGAGTATAAGATGCCATTTTATGTGCATGTAATGATTAGTGTCACAATTAAGGGCTTTTTACATTTGTTTTTTTCCCAATTCTTTTGACCTTTTCTCGGCAACCAATCAATCTGGAAACTACAAAAAATTTTATTTGCACCATACACATGCAATCGTTGCTATTATTTATTAAAAAATAGACATAATATCTTAATGAAAAATATTAAAATATTAGAGCCGCAGTTAGGAGAGTTTTGAATGATTAATTTACTCTTATTTATTTTTTCTGGTTTTTGTTGACCTGTTTTTTGACATTCGAGGGTTTGGTGCAGATTAGAGCAACAGTATTTCTTGTTGTTTTCTTATTTGCTTTTTCACACTTGACCAATAAGCTTTTGATTCTGTTCACATTTTTGTAAGCTTTTGTTGTTGCAATAAAAGAGTTTGGTGCACTGTCCCTATTAGACCCATAAGCTATAAAGCTTTTCAGATCTCACTTTTATCAATCCATCAATAAATGGCTTTTCCACTTTTACACATGTGATCAGAATTTCGTTATGAAGGTTTGTTGTTGAAATGTATCATATACACAACCACACAAGTTCACATAATTGGATGTCCATTTTACTTTAGTGCTATATATATGTTCTTAAAGAACATGTTTTAAATAAGGAGAAATTTTTTCTTTTTTTCTTTTTTTTTTTTTTTTTTCTTATTTTTTTTTTTTTTTTTGGTTGAAAATATCTTCCTTAAATTTAAGACAACAAAGTAGCTAGCATTTTCTTTTTGACTTTGACAGATTATTTATATGCAGATTTTGTCTCATCGTATACATATTCTGAGTTAATATAGCATGTGTAGTTTTTTTCTAATATGTATACCTTTGGCACCTTTTATTTATAAATATTATTTTTAAACAAAATTATAAATGTATATTAAAAAATATTAATCTAGATATAAAAAATTTTAAGAAGATGAGATAAAATTTAATAATAAGAAAATCATCAAAAATGGTTAAAAGATAATGAAATAATACAACATAAATATGACAATTAAAATAATCGCATTGATATTATTGTAATTTGTAATTATATAAAATATTGTATTCTTTTCCAAATACATGTATTATTTAGAGAATTTATTGACACTACTTGTAACAATTGTTTTAGCATAAAGAAGTTTTTCAAAATTAAAAATAATAAAATATCTTGCAAACCAACTCACTTATCTACCGCATCGAGTTTCTCAAAAAAAGAAGAAGAGAAGATTAAATTGACTATCCATATTATTTGTAAGGACACAAAGGTGGCCCTAAGCCCAAATGTGTGACCGGGCCTGCCCAAGTGGCCTTTACAATAGAATTTGTAGAGAATGAGCTTAAAGCCTATACTTCTTGGGGCTTTAGAAGGCTATGGGGTAAAGCCCAAGTCCGCTTCCTTCAAGCTGCTGGCCGATGGGGTGGTCTATTTTCTTCGTCGAACATGAGCCGAGGAGCTTCTATGCGGGCTAACTTTCTGTTCTTTAGGAGGGGAGAGAGAGAGTGTGCCTTCCTCTTTCCTAAAAATAATCCCAAGGGTCCAATACTTCCGTCCTGTTCCCATCTGTCTTTCCCTGAAACGCTCCCCAAGGCAAGCTGCCCACCATCCCCTCAGGAGTCATTTCCCCATTAATGCGGCCAGGCGGGTAGGTGGAAGGCATTTAATGCGATGGCAGCAGCTTTGTGCAGTGCACGCACCTCTTGTCCCCTTCCTCAGCGTCCCGTTGGTGCATGGGATGACTCGCTGAGTTTTAGGAGTCCTTCCCTGGACAACATGCTACGCTCCTCGGACCAGGGTCCCTTAGTCCGAGGAGACATCCTCCTCGGATCAGTACAAATTCGGCCGGCAGCCTGGTCGACGGGCATTTGGGCCCCCGTTTTAGGGGGCCCTATCCGCGACTCACTGCCCCTATGGCAGAGTCCCCGTCCTCGGACCAGGCCCTAGGCCCATGCGGTGTTCCGACGCTTTTACCCCCCACATTATTAATTGAAAATGAAATGTTAGCAAAAATTAATTAATAATTTAAAAAAAAGTAAGAAAATAAATTTTAAATAAAAATAGAATAAAAAAAATTTTAAAAATTATTTAACTAATATTTAGATATAAAAGGTATTCTAAAAATAGTTATGGAACTAGAACCATATCAAACTGGACATGGTATACTTTTACCCCTAAAATCAATACTCTCACAGTGGTGATTAATATCAACTTAATTTATGATTTTTTGGTAGTACTAACTAAAATAAAAACTTATACACCACTGACAGGCCACAAACGCGTTGACCCCTTGTGATAATTAAGATTAATTAAATTAGCCCAGTTATTAATTAATCAAATTAACATGCACATTTACGTGGCAGCACAAACAAATCACCGAAACTAAGTTATGCAGCGGAAAATAAATAACACGGTGATTTGTTCACGAATGGGAAAACCCTAAGGCAAAAACCCCACCGGGTGATTTAAGGTCACCACTCCCGAAACTCCACTATTATCACAACAAGCAGTTACAAGTAAGGAATCCCAGTACCTCACCAACCTACAGTTGAACTCTTACCCCAATACCCAATTGGACTTGTTCTGTAGTGACAGTTTCTCCAGTTCAATGCACGGCTCCAAGTACGTGACTAACCAATGTGAATCCCAGTACGCGTCTTACTCCTTTGCACGAATCAAGTATGACTCACTCACCAACTTAAGGAAGAAGGAATGTTGGCTCAAAGTTCTTCAAATCATCAGAGATGAACTAGGGCACGAACTTTGTCTCACAGATCACAATTTGCATGAAAGAGAATAAGCAACTTGTATCTTGTGAATTCTGCTTGTTGCTTACTTTGACGGCCCTTAAAATAATCCTTTTATATGTCTAGGGTTAGGAGAAAAGAAGTCCAAAGACACACACACGGATTGGACTTGAAACAGACCTGGAAATCTGTTTTTTCTTTAATTCGACAGATAGAGGTGTCGAGAGGTTCGAGACAGCTGTCGAGGCTCGGGCTTAACAGCTTCTTTAAATCTCGATAGATGTATCTGTCGAGGTAGGTGTCGAGATTAAAAACCAGCAAGCTTGGACAGACTTTGACGGCTTCAACACTTAATCTTGAACCACTGTTTGTTTGTTTAACACATCCTAGATCTACCCAATTACAAGTAAAGTGCGTTTTTCAGCCAAGCATAAAATAGCGACATATGTTCACAAGCTTGAACAACTACATATGTCCTAACAACCACTAGTGGACAGTGGTGTGCATCAAGCTTTACCACTCTATATAGACCGCTAACTTCCTCGATCAAGTCAAATCAAATCAAATTTCTTATCAGAAAGAGTAAACCATAGAATGTGTTGCAAGTCAAAACGTATCAAAATGTTAACCATTTATGAAAAAGTTTACATCTCATTATCTTTGAAGTTTGAAACAGATGCCACTCAGAAATGTTCTAGTAAAATTAAGTAGAATCTAGAATGTTGCACAAGCTGGAATTATTGACTTGCTGAGTGCATTCACAAGCTGGAAGATAAAACATGTGAAAAGGGAGTACAACAAGGAGGCCCATGATCTTGCTCAATATGCTAGAATGCGGAAGGTTTCTCAGGTGTGGGCAGGAGATTTTCCTACTGACATGCTAGGGATGATTCAGGATGAATGTAGTTGGTAGTCTCTTTCAAGTGTATTCCTTGTTGTACTTCATTTTCATTTGTTTGAATACAAGTCAAAGATTTGCATAAAAAAAAAAAAAAAAAATGTTGAGCTATGCAAATGTTACTCTCTTTTTCTTCTATCCGCCTTTTAAAAGTTTCAGAAGAAAAGAAATTGAATATCCAGTGCTGAAAGTGATAGTCACACATGTGAGTCCATCTTTCATGTGAGGGAAATGTATATGAGACTTATTTCTACGTGAGATTCTTATATAAAACACAGAATAGATACAACCTTTAGTGATACACTCTTAAAACATAGAATTATCCTAAGTTTTATTTTGCAATGCTTATTTCTTTACATAAGCATTTATTTTGTAATGCTTATTATTTTGAAAAAAATGGAATTATCCTACGCTTAGCTTTGTGAGGCATTGTAAAAAGTGTGTTTTTCTCCCAAAAAAAAAAAAAAAGTGGTTCCTTGATATTCTATCTCCAGGCTACTTAATCTCTCTTTACTCCAGGAAGACATGTCTAGTTGTCTCCTTTCACTTACTTATAGGTTTTTTCTTTCTTTTTTTATTTATTAAAAATTAAAAAAAAATTAAAAAAGATACTAGTTCAAAATCATTCTTAACTATACTAGTTAATAGCTCAAGTTAGTAAGTTAGGATCTTAAATTATGCAGCAAATATGTTGGAAAAAAAATTGTATAAACATGTTTGATAATACTTTGGCCAAGAAATTTTATGCAAATTTCATAGGAAAATCTAGTTTATGCTTTAAAAAATTAGGGTATTTTACAAATACTATATTTGGACATCAATGAGAGTGTCAATTTTGTTATCAGACTTTCAATTTGAACAATTAACCTCTGCATATTAGTCAAGAGCCTTGTAACTCAACCGGTTGCAATCTCCTGGTATTTTCAATGAAGATGTTCATGATTCAAATCTCCTCTCTGAGAACTATCAAATTATAAAGTAAAATAAAAACTCTACCTATTAGAGTTATGACAAATTAAAGTTTTGTTGATAATTATTATTAAATTCTAATGGAATCTAATGTGTATACGGTAATACTAGTATTTTAAAACTATTTAACTATGTGTACATCATATAATTAAATTTTTAGTCGTTAATGGAAAATACTAGTAAAGGCTTGATTTGTCCCAAACCTAATATGCAAGGGTTTTTTTTTTTTTTTTTTTTTTTGAGGAAGTAATATGCAAGGGTTAATTGATCAAATCAAAAGTCTAAGGAATAAATTGACACTCTCATTAAAGTTTAAGCGTGATATTTGTAAAAACACTAAAAAAATATTAAAACAATAAATAAATAACTAAAATTTTTTTTTTCTTTTTTTTGAGAGTAGGGTGGTTAGCCCAAAAACAGTCTTAAGATTGCTATTATACTATATTATTTAAGACGAAAACATAGGTTTCTTAATCCGTGATTTTAACAGGTCCGCTTACCTAACAAGAGTAATCATCTTATTGGATTTCTTGTTAATCTCAAATTTGATTTGAATATTAGAAAACCTAATTTTCAAATTGACTGAACTCATTAAGAGCCCAAGGATGTTTGGATTTAGAGGCTCTAGACTACATGAGATAGCTCCATTACATAATTCATAAAATATGAACCATTCTTTAATAAATGAGTAGATTAGATTTCACCACAGCATCAAAACTTAAAAAAAAAAAATCAAAATAATATTAAAATGAGTATTTGCTTAATTTACTCATCTATCAATAAATAGTTAGGATTTTTATAATAAATTCTATAATAATGTCACTACCTCACAAACTTTAGAGGATGTTGATCAAGGACTTTGGATATATATCATAAAATTAGGTCAAGAACAACATGACTTTGTTTTAATCCTGTTCAGACTAACCTTATCCTTTCTCTGCCAATAACCATGTAAAATGATGAAAAAAAAACAGCGGAAATAGCATTCACACCCGAGGCACGACTAGTCATAATATTTTTAATTTGTCAAACTATATTGCCAATCACACACAGACAACACACAAAACCATGCTGCATCACAGTCACTCCCACTTTGGCAAGTTGATAAAAAGTGCTGTAGTAAATCATATCTATGGCTACTGACGAATCCATGCGTGGAAAATATCTGCAATCTTGAATAGCCTACACATCTTTTTTGATAAGTGAATAGCCTACACATCTCCAAGCAACGAAGAATCAATTCTGATTTCTGATTTATAAATTGCAGATTTAAACATGTCCAATATTCATAATAAACGAAGGAGAAGTATAGAACCACTACCAGTAATACTGTGCTCTTGAGTGGAATCAACTTACAGTTTAATGTAATAGAATGCAAATTGATACTTTAACATTACTTCTCTTTTTCTGCATTCAAATGGGAGGGGTTGCTTAGCTCTCGCTGTTGTCAAAGTCCATAGTCTTTTGGTTTACTTTTACTACAATACACACAGAAACTTCCACTGAAACCTGCATTACAAACCCAGCCCAGGGCAATTTCACTCTGGCTAGACCTCAAACTATGCCCATATATACCTATCCTTGCCAAACACAAGTGCCTCAGCATAAAAAGGAGGCTGGCATGGAATAGATTTTAGTCTTAACCCTATTTATTATATAGGTGGGGACATATATATAGATCAACTATACAAACTGTCTTTCACAATATCTAAGGGTACTAATACCACTTTCATCAAAATAAGCAAAACGGTCATTATATCTAGGACTCATCTCCATCCTCAAGCAGGCTTTGTGTGCCTTGCTCTCTGCCCCGAGCCCTCTCCTTCCAGATATTCTCCACTTCTTCAAATGTCAATCCCTGTGTTTCTGGCAACAGCACAATCACAAACACAAATGCAACTACAGCCACACCGGCAAGAATTAAGAAAGTTGGACCAGTCCCCACAGCATCAGCAACTGAAAGAAAAGACTGGGCCACTATTAGATTCGAAACCCAATTCACAGTAGCCGACATTCCCCCACATATCCCACGATATGATTCAGGATATATCTCTGAGTTGACAGTCCACGGCACAGGTCCCATCCCAGGTGAGAAGAAAGCAATGTACAGGGCTAAGCCTAAAATTGCCAACCACCCATATATTCCACTTGAACTGGATGATTCGAAAAAAAATGACACAGAAAGGATAACAAGGGATACAAATACACCAGCTAAGCTTGAGAGGGCTAACTTCCTCCGCCCAAAATGGTCAATAAGGTAAATGCCTAAAATTGTTCCAGCAGCATTCATGGCAGCAACAATAAGGGACAGGAGAAGGGCTAACTGGTTGTTTTCAAAGCCAGCCATCTGGACAATTGTTGGGCTGTAGTACATGACTGTGTTGATACCAGTAAACTGCTGAAATGCCTGCAAATCACTAGTATTTGTCACTAAATGATCATCAAACTTCATAGAAAATATAGTGAAAGGATGTTCCTTGAGGCACATGCTAGTCTCATGTCTGGTTATCAAGGTTTTTTCCTTCTCTTTTTCAGGAAATTAACTACTGATTTAAGAATAAATGATAGAAAATTGGCAATTTCATTTTTCTTCTGACACTAAAGATGTTGCTGTGAAATTCTCAAAGATGTCCTCGCTTACCCATTTAAAAGCTTTAGGAGCTCGAACATTTTCCAGTCACAGAAGCGTTACAATGATGTTTAAATGCAACAGATATCTCTATCCAAAAGAAGGAAGAAAAAAAAATGCATCTTGTCACACTATAATGATGATGAAAATAACCTAACTGGATGTCAATGGAGCATGCTCATTTGACACAAGGACAAAAGCATGTATGACGTGTCAAGAAGCATAGACTCAGAGTACTCCAACCTCAATAAAAGGCTACAAACTCCTGGTTTTTGGAGAATTCGATGTAACCATAGCAACAAAATCCCATATAGACCAGATAGACGACCTATAGAACCATGACAGTTTTCTACTAAATTTTTACTCTTACCTGTAGTCCAGCCCCAACCACAAATGCAAGCCTGATTTCTTTTATTCTAAAAACATCCAAGTATCTGACATTGGCTCTTTTCTGGCGTTCCTCCTCTACTTGAGCAGTAAGGTAATCAATTTCATCCTCTAAGCGGGCAAAGTCATAAATTTTAGAAAGCACAGAAATGGCTTTAGATTTATCATTCTGCACATTAAGATAGAAGATATGAATACGGTTGTGTAAAGGAAACTGAGTTAGAGAGACACAAAAAGAATGGTATAAGTATCTTGTACCTTCATAAAAAGCCACCGGGGAGACTCTGGCAGAAAGATCATAAGAATGAACTGAATGACGGCAGGCACGCCTGAAGCTCCAAGCATCCATCGCCATGTCCCAGGGACCTACTCAAGCATTAGTATGTTAGAAAGTCATATGCCAGAGTAATTGAAAACCTTTGCAAACAGAAAATGCAAGATGTAAAATGTTCACAACATAACAATTATGACACACACCCGATGCCTTCAACTTAGGACATATCACCTTGCCTCTCAATCATTACTCATCCTAGGATTTTCTCATATGAATAAATTGTTTGGTCCCTCCTGGAAAAATTTTCTCACCCTGGCGATGCCCAGTTCCCATAACGTTATAACCTTAAAGGCTAAGCTCCCCAGCCAAGTATCGTGTAAGAAAAATCAATTCATATTTATTAACCCAAATTATCTAAAATGTAGAGATTTCATATCAATGTTATTTACACTAACCATAGCAAGTTACCAGCAACATGCCAACATCATACCTAGGAAAAATAACTTCGTAAACAACAATTTTGTGCATACAAGGGCAACAAGATAAAGTTTTTAAATTGTCTAATTTTCTACTTTGGTATTTTGTATATAAATATAGGCAACAGGATAGGTAAACAACTACTGATTTCATAACTTGAACTTAAAAAAGAATTTTGAACTTTTATATACTTCAAAAATAATAACATCAACTTCTTTTCTCTAAACAATAAATTTTAATTAAAAAAAAGTTGTAAACAAAAAAACAACTTATCTGTGACACTTTTAAAAAATGAGCTAAAAACAGTATAAACATACGCCAAACTGTAATGTCTCCAGAAACAGGAAAGAACAGAACCAACCACAAGCCGTAGAAATTTCATAAGCCAACTAACTAAAGCAAAGAATTATTAATGATGAGAATAAATCTTGGAAGACAAGTGATCAACTATTACAAAAATGCTACTTCAATTAAGAAATGAAAAGAAAAAAAAAATCACAAACATGCTATTTACAAGCACAGCACTCTGCATGATCTAAATTAGTCAGAACAGAAATTAGGCAGAACAGAACAGAAAAGAAGAGATTCCTTCAGTGATGCTACTCAGTGTGAAATCTTAAAATAGCAAGCCCCAATTTCTATCTTGATGCTTCCCCTTCACAACTGCAAATTCAGGACATATCTTTCCAGCAAAGTATCTGTAATAAACAAGAATATAACACTCCTGCAACAACTTTTGTGTCAAAAAAAGAAAAAATACAATCACCCCAGCATTTCATTACTAAAAAAAATTCCATTTGTGAATTAACAATAGAATTTTTGCAAATTTATTTGCCCACAGGAGAACAAGGTCCGAGAAAACTGCTAAATTAAACAAGTCAAAAGTACAGAAAAAAAAAATTCTCCAGATAGCTTACAAACCATTCAAAAATGTGATCCATCTACCATTAAAGACAGTACAGGATTCCATCCATCTCCTAACATCTGTCTTCAGATGTTTATACTCTTATAGAAATTAGCATATTAAATAGCAAATATGGATATTTGAATTTTTTTAATATCATTTATAGCTAATCTAAGCAAGGCTCAAGATTCTATTCATATGTTTCAGCATCATGATCAGTTTTAGAGCCTTATTGGGTTCACTTAAAGAATAGAATGGTTAAGTAATGAAATTGACCTCACTATAGCTTATAAACCCAAAATCTTAAAAATTTACAAAATCACAACATTTTGATGGATTCTAGCCATATTTTCCACATAGAAATATGCATCTAATTAAGTACAAGAGGGTAAAAGCAAATTGAATAGCAGAGCGAGATAAGCCTAACCTCTGTAAAAGCAAGATTTACAAGGTAGGAAATAAACTGTCCACCAGTTATCATAAGCACATTTGTGCTCACCAGACCTCCCCTAATTTCTGATGGTGATGCTTCCGCAATATACACAGGAGCAGTCACAGATGCTACACCAACACCCAGGCCAACAAGAAGTCGTCCCAATATAAGAACATATGGATCCGGCGCGGCAGCCATGACAACTGCTCCAACAGCAAAGATAATATCTGAAATAAGAGTAGCCTTCTTCCGTCCATAAGAATCATTTAACCAACCCCCCGTTGTTGCTCCAATAATTGCACCAACCAAGGCCATGCTGACAATTGTTTCCTGTCACCTTAAAGAATCAGAAGTTTCAAAGAAGAAAAGATTTGCAATATTAACCATTTGCTTCATGGTTAAGAAATGTAATGAGTAATGAAAACAAATGTGAATATTGGCCTTGCTGCTCTCTATGTTTCAGTTAACAGGTGATATAACTCTCTCTCTCTCTCTCTCTCTCTCTCTCTCCCCACAATAGATGCAGAGATATCATGCACCACCCACAGTGCTTCGAATGGAAATCCTGGTGAGGGACTCAAACGACCAAATCCTCCACGTCCTTACATTCTTGTTTTCCCTCTTCTTATCCACACTCAACCAAATGCTAAACCAGTGTAGATCCAATTTTCTATCCATGACTCCTCTCTTCTTGAGAATCCATGCATAACTTATCACTATATAGACAGCTCTCTCTCAAGCTCTTGTTTAGGTTCGAACCTCAATGGGATGATAAAAAGGAGTACCTAACAACATATCTTCATAGACCAAGAACTACAAGATCAAAATAGCATTAATTTTCTCAATGCAAAAGAAATCACTATCACAGCAATATAAAGCTTGTACCTGTAGGAAATAACTCTCCCTGACCACCTCAAAATCATCTTTAATATACAGAAGGGCTCCTGATATCACACCTGCATTTAACATTATCACGTGAGGTAACAATTTCAGAAAGATCAAATAGCAGCTACAGAAAGAAAAAATGAAAACCCGAATAACTAAAGAGATCCAAGATAAACTACGAACCACTTTAATATCAAATTCATACTTCATATACTTCTACAAAGGCAAGTTCCTGTTCTTCCAAAACTATTCTATAGTAAAGAATTTTAATCTAGAGAAATTAAAATGCAATTTCTTCATCACCCTTACTAGTATCTTTCATCCTTTATTCTATAGCTTAGTTGGTTAAAAAAGTGTTTAATGCTTCTTTAAAAGAGGGATGGCAGCAGAACACAATTTCCTGTATGCTTACCTTGTAAGGCAATTAAGAACCAAAGAATATTTCAGATTATTTCTAATTGAGGGTATTAGAATATTCCTAACAACAAAGACTACAAATCTTTAAACAATTCATGCATGGAAAAGCCAGATTGACGCCAATTCCAGTTCTAGACCAGAAAATTATACAGGAAACTGCAGTGACAAGTTGCTTGAAGGAGATCGGATTTTTTTTCCTCATTTCAATTCTAAATTTCCTTGTACTCTCTTGTAGGAGACTGATAGGAAATTATATATGAGAAAAGGAAAGCAATAGCTTAAGTTTGCTCATGTAGAAAGAAAGACAATGTTTACATTGAATCTGAAAAACACATAAATTCCATATATGGTAACGTATGCTGAACTAAAATTACTAAACCACTAGATTTTAATTGGAAAGTTATACATGCATTGAGTGGATTTCGTACCCACAACCTCAGTCTCCAACCATCCTTATGGGAAAATGAGTTGCGGTTCCATTTGAGCTAATGCTCATTGGTGCATGTCTAAACTGAACGCCTAAATTCATCTCAACACATTTCTAGGGGTATAGGCATGCAAAAAAGGTATAAAGACTTAAATTATGAATCTCATGATGTATTTAGGGAACAATTTGTATCAGTAATAAGTACAAACGATGTGATTGAAAATATAATTAACAGTTAAATTGAACAATACTTGCTAATTAGTGCGTGCAAACATATGATTTCATAGGTGTTGCTTTATTTTCAAAAACAGTAGAAAGTAAAAACTTAACAGTTAGACAAATGGTTGAGTGTAAAATTAGTAAATGCTCTTACAGGAAAAAACCGAAAAACCCCCTAATCCTTTGAAAAATTAAAAAAAGGAAAGTCACTCCCTAGACACACAACGAATGCCACTAGTGTGTTTAGATGTACTCTGATTGCTTATTTTGCAAAAAGTATTGTAGAAAAAAGGGGTGAAAACGTTTTTCTTGGTGCGGGGGCCATCAAGTTAAACTCAGAAAGTCCCAAAAAAATGGCCTTCTTTTGCGTTTGCCAACCGCAAACTTCAAAAAGTTGGGACCCAGCCAGGAATTTTGTATTCAACTACAGATCACGTAAATGCATTATGCATCTATAATACTATTTAAACAGGAGTGAATGAGACACATTATGATTAAAAATAACTCAAAACAAAGTTAGCTCCTGTATTTTAGGACAAATTAGTAAAGCGTGTACACTTTATATTACCAATCAAAAAACCCCCCAAAGAAAAAAAAAAAAAAAAAAAAAACCCATATGATATTTTATATTATATCAAACAGAATTTTCTTTTTAATAAAAAATGTATCCAACTGGATGGTATGAAGATCACATCAAGATATCCCATAAATGAACATATATAATAAGTATGACGACATATAATTAGGTGTTATTTGGGAATTGTTTATTTCTGGAAACTTATTTCCATAATAATTAAATATATATATATATATATAGTTTTAGTAATTTTTAGTAAAATGTGTAAAAAAGCTAGATTATTTGCAACAAAAATAAATACAAAAGGCAAAAATGTAATTTTTTTTTCAACAATTCCCAAACCCACATCAGATATCATTAGATTTAAATACAAAGTCAGATCCTAACCTCAACTAGCATATTTTGGTGTTTCCAACAAAATCAGTTTCAAATTATCGAATTATCAGAGGAAGCAAAAAAAAAAAAAAGGTGCGATATTTAGGCATATATTACAGAATTATGAATTATCTTCAAGAGGGTCCAGTCCAGTGCACATCACCACATTTTAATTAATAAATTAATTAATTAATAATATTATTAAAACACAAAAAACCCCCATATCTTGCTAAATTGGGACCCACCATGCACTGTACATAGCCTACCATACCACATCATCATCATGACCAGTGACTCTAGAAAATGAAACCAAGTTCTTTTTCTTCCTTTTTTTTAAGGATAAAATGAAAGCAAATTCACATTAGACTCGTCACACACGTGTTATTTGGCTTTCTTTTGGATTTAGTGAAATTACGTTTAAAAGTGAAATAAAAAATTAAGAATAATGTGAGACCTAAAATTTATAAATTTTTTAAAAAATAATAAATTACTCTTTAATCGGTTTATTTGTGTTTTTAAATTTATAATTATTCAACTAAAAATTGGGATTATTTTAGAGAGACTAAGAATTTTTTTGAAAATATTTTACAATAATGAAATCCAAACAGAAACCCTTTTATTTTTTTTTTTGAAACAAAATATAAATTCTGTATAGATATATATACAGTAATCAAATAACAAAAATAAAACACACAAATTAATTAATACACAAAAAAAATACTAGTACTATTTTGAAGAAAAAAAGAAAAAGGAAAACGGTGTTGAATGTAGATTTACCAGTGTCGTAGCCGAAGAGCAAGCCACCGATTCCGGCGACGAAAGTCAATCCGAGCACGTACGGATTCTTGAAATACGAAATTTTCCGCTCCGGGTACATGTCCAAGTACCCCGAGCTCCCCGGCATCGACTCCAGCGTCAGCGTCATTCCCACTGGTTTCTCCAGCTTTTTTGCTCCGAAAACCGAAACCTAAATACGAAAATTCGCACCGATTTTTGATTTTTTTTTTTTGGTATTGTATTAGATTAATCGAATTCCGAATCAAAACAACGTAAAGGCTAATTGATCGGGTATCAGATTAATCAAATTCCTTAGCTCCGATTCTGGACGATAATTTTTTTTTTCCAAAAAAACAGTGACTTCGGTAAACAAGCGCTAATTTCTACGAATGAGAGTGCGAGAGAGAGAGAGAGAGAGAGAGAGAGAGAGAGCCAAAACCTCAGAGCTTTGTAGAAGAAATTTGAGCTAAGTAAAAGGCTTTCCTGAGGAAATGGAATTCTCAAATGTGAGCGTAATTCATATTTTCCTTAGAAAGAGAGAGAGAGAGAGAGAGAGAGAGAGAAACTCGTGAGGGAGTGCAGAAGGAGAGAGTTAGGTAGGTGAGTTAAAAAAGGTAGCTGATGGCTTCCAATATTTAAAGACCCCCAAAAAGTGAATTCCATTTCTATTCGAAACGTTTTTTTTTTTTTTTTTCCCTACTGTTTTGTCGGGAAAATAAACGGGTCCTGACACCTGTCTGTGAGACTCACTAACTGATTTGTATTAAATGAAAGGTTTGAATTTGATATTGTAATTATTTGGTATAAATTAGTTATAATCAATAAAAAATTAGTGATTTAAATTGAGCTAAAATATACTGTTTGTCTCTCAGATTTATATATTTAGTATTTTTAGATTTTTAAAGTTTCGAATTGAGTGTTTTTAGTTTTACCCGTTCTGTTTGTTTAAGCAAAAAATTTTCTAGAAAATGAGTCATTTTTTCTGTAAAATTATTTCATTTTTTTATATTTAGTAATTACCTTAAAAGAGTTGTTTTTCAAAAATAATCTTAAAAAACAAATCATACTTTTTTTTTTAACCAAAAATAATTTTACTATAACTTTTTTTTTATATTACTAAATACTAGAAAACACAAAAAATTATTTTTACAAAAGATTTTTCATCGAAACAAACAAAGCGAGATGTTTCACAAATGAGCGGTATTGGTTCATTCGTTCTTTCAATTCTGTTAGTTTTTTTTTTTTTTTTCTAATGGAATAACAATGCAACACTTTTTTTTAATGATGTGACAACTTTTTTTCTGTTAAAAATTACACAATTTATTTTTCGCCTAAACAAACATAATCAAGAAAATCCACACATCTCACAGTTTTGAATAAATTATTATAGAATTTGGTTGCTTGATTGCCAAGATGCATTTGAGCATAATGAATTCAAGCTAAATATATTCTATTAATAGATTATGATGAATAAAATTTGCAGTCAGTATTTATTATGTTGAAACTTTTATTAAAAAATAATTATGTTAAATACAACTACTTTTGGTTTATGTGATTGGATAATTTATCCAATAAATTTACTATTTAAAAATTAACCATGTAATAGTTTTTTTAATAATACCATAACACCAAGAAGAAAAATTTATGCACAAACAATATAATTAGCTAATCTTTAATCAAAAAAGTTAAATGGAAAAAAAAAAAAAATATATATATATATATATATATAGACACACGCATACACATTAGCCATAATTTCTCCAATTTCTTTACAAAATTCAAAAAGTCCTCTATAAAATTCTCAACAATTTACACAATTTCTACAATTTTTGAATCGATGGACAAATAGTTATTCAGATGAAAAAAAAACAAACAATAAGCTAAAATCTCTAATGGAAAATTAGAAGTAAAATGGGAATGTAACATCAAGATCCCCGTTTCAACTCCAAGAACACCATCACCAAAACAAAAAAAAAAAAAAAAAAAAAAAAAAAACCTCAATGCAAAATGTAGTCCCCTCAAAGCATTCCTATAACTAAAAGTTTTATATTTTTTTTTTTAATATTACTGAAGACTTCATATTTCATATTTTTTAGTTCTATAACTAAATGAGTTTTATTTTTTATATTTTTTATATAAAATATTGCCTAAAAAATAAAAATGTTAATTTTTGAACTTTAACATAATTAAATTATCAAAATAAAAATTAATATATATATGTAAAATAAAAACACAATTTTTTTTGTAAACGCACGAAACGCACTGGTAAGATAAAAAAACTTTAACTTTATTTAAATGTATAAGTATAAAACTCCTAAAAACCTCCTCTCACTCTGTACACTTATATTTATTAAATTGATTTTTCCTACGAAATTTTTTACTATACTTTTTCATCTGTCTAAAAGTGCACAACGTGGCAATTGCTAATAGGGTCAAACATCAACTGTCAAGGTGGAGGATTGACATCTATACGCGTGCACGTACACAAAAGAACTAGTACTCGCCGTTGGGATATTCTGGGCCATACCCTGTGGGAGGGGGCAAGTTGGGAATTTCAAAAACTGATATGCCTGATATGCACGCCCGTTGACAATCGAATTTGTATGTCGTTTGCGGGGCATGAGGAAAACGTCTGGCTAATGTCAGTAGTGTGAGTTGTCGAAGTAGAAAAAGGTACATGATGAGCGTGAGAGAGACGCGCCTTGAAGTGGATGGCTTACCCACGCTCCCCACCCACCGTTTGGTGTTGCACTCTTTTGTGGCGACGGGTGGAGTGATTTGTTTTTTTTTTTTTTTTTTTAATTTGTCGTTTGCCTTTCTATTTCTACATCGCTATTTTTGTTTTTGTTCTTTTCATATCAAGTATAGATCTTGGAGGAAACAACCAAGAAAAGGATACAAATAAACAAGCAAGATGGGATATCTCTACTACAAGTAGCTCAACATGATTGCTTCCTAAAAATATAATAGTAAAATTTTATTTAATTTGAAATTGTACAAAGAATTGAATATATTCATTTAAGAAAATAAAGGATATTTCTCAACCTAATTCACTCTCTAAGCCTTTTTGTCTTATATAAAAAAAAAATTATGGGTTCACTATTACTTTGGCTTATTGACTTAAAAAAAAAAATACAATTCATAACCTCAAATATAATAAAGGATATTTCTCAACCTAATTTACTCTCTAAGCCTTTTTGTCTTATATAAAAAAAATTATGGGTTCACTATTAGTTTGGCTTATTGACTTTAAAAAAAAATTACAATTCATAACCTCAAACATAATAATTTCACACCCATATACACTTAAGTTAGGCTAGAGTGGAAATTCGATCTTGTAAAAATAAATAAAAATTAAAAATTAAAAAAAAATAATAATAATAATAATAATAATGTTATCAATATCATTATCTCATCGGTATCCAAGTCCTTCACACTGTCGTGGCATTTCAATTGTTTTCAATTGAATTACAAAGAAACCTAAAAAATAGCGCAATTTGAGTTAAGAGAACAATAAGCTTCACGATTTTATATTTAGAGTTAGCCATCAACACTTGGATTTTGATTTTTTCTTTTTCTTTTTCTTTTTCATTTGTTTGTTTTAACATATAATCATAAGTATGGGTATGGGGTGATGAAGAAGGATGAAGAAACAAGGGATTAACTATGATTATGACTTATGAGTGAGGTGAAGTGTGTTGGTTTAAGGAGGTCATATTTGTTGTGAAGAATAACAATGATATTAGAAACTAAGAAGAACATAGGACACTTAAAAGTGGGCATGTCCCTCTGTATACCTCAAGCTAATTGTAACATCTAGGAGTTATGGAGTAATGGAGTAATGGCTTGAATCATTACTCTATCTCATTTAATATTAATGGAGTGGTGTGTATATAAACACCATGAGTGTTACTCACTATATAGAAAACAAATTTTGTATTTCTCTTACTGTTTACAAAATATTGTGAGGCTCTTAGGTTGTAAGTTATGTTTGCATCACTCTAGTAATGTGCAACACCATTGAAGAAACATTTTGTTTGTGGGTTATACAAACTGGAATTCAAAATGTGATTGAATTGCTGGATTGCGTGGAGGCTGACTCTGGACAACGTAGAACAATTTTAAAACTTTTGTTTGATTGTCAGTTTAGACTAAGAGAAGTATGCTGAAAAACCAATTGTTAAAGTTTTGCTGCAAAGCCTTTATTTCTTACAGTTGATTAACCCATCCGTTAGCAATGATAGATAGGAACTTTGTTTTCTATTTTATTTTTCCTTTTTAAAAAAATTCATTCAATTATTTATTGTTCTTTTTATTTTTCCCTTTTTGTTGATAAAAAAAATGATGTCATTTTGACACATTTAAAATTTTAAAGTTTATGGACATTAACAAGAGGATAACGTTGATATTTTTGTTATACTTAATGGTATAAACTATAAGTTTTGATAATAGAGTAACTTAATAGATAACACCCCAATTCTAAAAGGGTGTAAAGAATATTCTGCCACAAAATTATAGGAAACATAATATTTTTCTTTATTTAGAAAGCCAACAATTACCTACTAAATCCCTATCTTAATGATGGTATACTCCAAAAGAAAAAAAACAAAAAATAGGACTTTAGCATTTTAATTAGGTTTGGTGGAATCATTAGCGGCATGACTAGCATGCAATAAAAGTCAAGAAATCAATCTTGTACTGGAGGTTGTGCCAATTTGACCAGTGGAACGATATATTTTGGTACCAGTTAATATCGGTTTACCGTTATTTTTTTTATATTTATACATATATATTATTACAAAAATAAAAATTTGCCATAAAACATTACCATAATTCAGAATAAATTATTCATGGTTTTAGACTTTAGACTTTAGCATACTAAGAAAATAAATAATATTAATAAGTTAATGCAAATAAGTTATCATTTTGCCCTAACAAAAATTCAAAAAATACAAAACTAAAAAATAAATAAAAATCTTATTTTTGTATCAACTGGTATGTCCAGTACCGGCCAAAACACCCGAAATCAACTAGTACACGGCTAGTATGACTGGTATTTAAACGGGTACGAAACATTAACGTTTCGATACTGGAGCACGTACCGGTAAGGTACATACCGCCCAGTACAATATGATATCGATCATCTTAAATAAAAGTCGTACAAGAGTTGAGAATCCTTCTTTAGTTTTCAAAGGGGGCTCTGGAAGTTTTGTAGGAGAGATTGAAATTTATATATTATTCCACTAAAAAAATCAATTTATTTATTATAAATCTTTTATAATAAAATTGATAATAACTTCAACATTTTTCCTCCTCATCACACCAAAAACAGAATAAGTAATTAAGAAATATATTTATTATAAATATTTTATTTTCAAATTGGTAATATTTTCGACATGAGAAATGATATATCCACAACATTTTCACAACATTTTTACAACAAATCCTATATGGCAGGTGGTTACTGGTTGTTATTGTTGGGGCAAAATAGTAATCTTCATGTTAGGTTCAAATTTAAACCAATAATAACTAACCACCTGTGATTTGTTGTGAAAATGTTGTAAAAATGTTGTGATCGTAGTATATCTCTTTCGACATACTAAATACAACGTGAAGATGTGTATAATAGGCAAGTAAATATCTTCCATATTGGCCCTGAGTCACGTTAGGGGGAAGGGGTATGTAATAAATCTTGTTTGAAGTGTTAGAAGACATGAAATCCGATTTTTTGAATTTGTGTGTATTCATGGAGAAAAAAGTGTATGCTAATTGGAATTTGGATTTAAACATACAAATTCCAATTAATTAATTAATTCTCTCTCTCTCTCTCTCTCTCTCTCTCTCTCTGTATATATATATATATATATATACACATGTGTGTGTGGAATATGGAGACTCTATCTCTCTCTCTCCATGTGGAACCATATTTTATTTAATCGATTTTTAGCAATTAAGAACAAAAGAACAAAATATAGGCCTAACAATTTTTTTTTGTTGGTTAGGAAGCATCTTAATCTTTTTTATGGACTAATAATGGACTATACTTGCTTAGTTTTATTTATTTATTTATTACTGAATAAGAATATTTTATCAGCGAAGGTTATGTTATAGCCTGGTTGAGATGGGTCTTTCTTTTTAAGTTTATTCTTTCATTCAATTTGAGTAGTTGGTATTGTGATGCCCAAGTGTTGGTTGGGCTTGCTAGAGGTTAAGAGGAGGACATTAATTGCCCCTCGTATCTCTCTCCCATTGAACATATTGAATAAAAACTCTTAAAGCTACATTTGTTTTGACAATAATATTTTCTATAAAATAAATAATTTTTTAAAATGTATTTTTTTTTAAATTATCTTATTTTTATATGTTTTATAGAGACTTTAAAATGAATTAAAAACTATTTTTAACTTCTCTTATTTAGCTCATATGAGATAGAGTTATTTTTTATATGTAGTTTCATATAAGATAGAGTTGTTTTACAAAAAATTTAGTAGAAACCTACTCTATCTTGTACTTATTTAAATCAAGAAAGTTCATAAATATTTTTCCTTTAACTGATTTTTTTTATATTACCAAATACAGGTAAATGTAAAAAACTATCTTCATATAAATTTTTCATTGAAATAAACATAACTATCACTTCCTCCGTTAAAAAAGTTGTCAAAACAAGAAAAAAGAAGAAGAAGAAGAAGAAGAGGAGAGAGAGAGAGAGAGAGAGAGAGAGAGAGGTAAGAATCCCTATCTTATCCTTTGGTTTTTGTTTAAAAAAAAAATTAATAATAGACCACACGGTCTATGCTTGTTTAAACTTTAAAGGATGATGTAGCATCCAAATGGCCCCCATTCTGATGTTGCCAAAAAAGAGTATACATTCAATGCACTTATAGGTTGTGACAATGCGTTTCCATTTTTTGACACTGTATTTTCATTCCTATGTTTTGCTCTTATCAGAAACTTAGCACGTGTCTAGTGTTTCAGAACCTAGACCTATTGTAACGTTGACACGTATTTATTTTTTTTGACTATGTGTCATCATTGCAGTAGATTTAATACACTGTAGATATCGGACCAAGCTTTGCCCCTCACAACAACCATTATTTTAACAATATAAGCACGTGTTTATATGTGCTTAAAGGTTCTGCTATTGAACTCATCAAAAAAAAAAAAAGGTTCTGCTATTGTTTTTATAAAAATTAATTATTTATGTTAATTATAATTTGAGATTACTAGTTTGTGTAAGTTGTATAATCAAATAAGGATAATATCATAATTTTTAGCAACTTCTTTTGGTATCAATATTCAAGTTAAGTTACCGGGAGAGTTAATTTAAATTCCAAATAAAAGTGATAATTCAGATAGAGAACAGATGAAAAAATACCTAAAATTTGGGAGCTTGTGGATTTTTATTTTACAACTTAATCAAATAGGATAATATACTAATTTTTAGTAATTTTAGAGTTCACGACCTGGACGACAATTTTTTTTTTAACAAATAATATACTATCACGTCATTGATTACTTTTCCCTGATTGGATTTAACCTTTTTTTTTTTTTAACAAATAATAGACTATCACGTCATCGATTAGTAACATCAGGGATTAACATGTCTTTGAATCTTTTCATCACCATGGAATCTATTTCCGCATGGATGTACAACTAAAATAAAAAAAATAAAAAAGATATATTCATAATATTTTTATAAAATTTTATAATAAATTTTAAGTGACAGATTGTTACTAGTTGTTATTATTAAAGCAAAAAATTCATCTTAATATTAGATTCAAATTTAAACTAATAACAACTAACCACTTGTGATTTGTTGTGAAAATATTATAAAAATATTATGGACATAACATCTCTCAAATCAAAATTTTCTTTGACTATCGCATACCTTTAGTGTGATGGTCACTCCACAAATATAAGTGCTTATGGAGTGTAGGAGTAAGGGCCGATATTTAAGTCTCTAAGAGAAAACTTCACACACACATATAAATATATATACACACACATTTAAGTTAAGGTAGAGTAGAATTATTAAAAAAAAAAAGGCGAAAATGCACTTTTGGTCCCTACATTTTGGGCCTATTCTCAATTTGGTCCCTAAATTGATTTAGCTTCTAGGTCAGTCCCTGATTTTTAAAAATCGTTTTTAAAATAGTCCCTACCGTCAATCCAGTGACAGAAAATGCTGAGGTGGCAGACGAAATGCACTGTGTACACTGTCAATGCTGACGTGGCTAATAAAAAAAATTATTTAACTTTTAAAAAATAACACATCAACATTTTAATAATAAAAAATCCATGTCAGAAAATTTTTAAATAAAATAAAATAAAAAACAAAACCTTAAATCTCATTAAATTAAATAACTAAATTTGTATTTTTTTAATTGCTTTTCATTATTTTTTTGGAAGAACACAAGAACATGTTCTTCCCTAACATATCTAACACAATCAAACTCAACAAATTCTAACACAATGAACACCAAATTCTACAGCAAATCAAACCATAAACTCAGTAAATAAACTAATCTCCAACAAACCCAAACCTAGAAATTTTCTTGAGAAACAAATACAAAAGAAAAACCCAAAAAATTCAACAAAGACCCGTCGAAACTGAAGCCCAAGCACCACTGAAACAACCTAACTCACACCGATTCAAACAAGCTCCAGCCACCGAAACATTCTAGCACCACCGAAACAACCAACCCACGCCAAAACATCCCAGCTTCACTGAAACAACCAACCCACACAGATTCAAAGAAGCCCCAGCCACCGAAACAACATAGCACCGATGAAAACCCACACGGATTCAAAATCAAACAAGCCCCAACCACCAAAACTAACGCACTACCATCGAAATCAAGCCAAACCACACCGATTCAAACCAACCCCTCACTGATTCAAGCAAGCCCTAGCCATCGAAACCAACCCAGCACCACCAAAAACAAACTAGACCAACACTAGTTCAAACCCTTAATCACCGATTCAACATCTACTCACAACTTCAAAGCCAAAACGCAACAAATCGGAACCAAAGCAACCCACAACGGCGAACACGCCGCTATCTGAACTTGCGATCATCTACGAGAGTCCTCAGCCCGATAGGAAGCACCAGACGTTCTCAATCTCCTCTGCCCTCTTTCTCTTTCAGTCGGGTTAGGGTAGGGATTTTAGGATGGTGGTTTTGATTTTGGGATGGAATGGGCAGAGAGAGTTTGATCTGGGTTGGGGTTCGTGGGATTTTTGGGATAGAACTCAATTTTTAAGCTGAAAAAGCTTTTTTTTTTTCTTCTTAATTTAATTTAATTAATATTTATTTATTTATTTATTTTAAAATTTATGAGCTGGATTTTTTGTTTTAATTTTTTATTAACTTAAATCTGACGTGGCATTTCAAAAATGCTAAATAAGTTTTTTTAATAATATTTTAATAGCTACATCAGCATTGACAGTGCACACAGTGCATTCCGTCTGGCACTTCAGCATTTTCTGTCACTGGATTGACGGTAGGGACTATTTTAAAAATGATTTTTAAAAATCAGGGACTGACCTAGGAGCTAAATCAATTTAGGGACCAAATTAAAAATAAACCCAAAATGTAAAGACCAAAAATGCATTTTCGCAAAAAAAAAAAACATTGCTTTGAAAGAGTCCCACAAAATCATATTAGTTTTGAACTTTTGTCGCAAATTGACATGATAGATGGATAGGTATCGTACAATTAAAGTTAGATGCATTTGACACATTTTTCTTATGATGGCTTCAATCAATTTTGACTAAATCTAGGGACACAAACTTTTACACCAAATGTTTACTGAAGTAGCCAATTATGTGGACACTTTTTATCCATAATTTTTTTTACCGCTAGTAATCAATCATTGCAATGAATTATCAAATTAGACGTGTCTTAGTATTATTTAGAGCCGGCTTAGATCCTGTGTTTTTTATTTCAGAGAGTTTCAAAACACTGGTTGACTTTTTGTAGTGATAACTCTTTATTATCAAATTAAGATATTTATTAATTTTTGGTATAGACGAAAATTAAATCACAAATCTTTTATTCAACTATTAAAAACTTTACTAATTGAATCAACTAAAACCCATGAATTCCGTGTTTTTATGTTTTAAATTTGCTGAAATTTAAATACCTATCAAATAATTATCACATGTTTACGTCTCAATAAATCTGATATTTAGGTTTTATTTGGCCTTATATGTGTTTAAATAATAATTTTTAATTTTTTTAAAAATACGTGTGAATAAAAAAATATATAAAAATATATGTAATATTATTTAAAAATTAAAAATATATATTGAAATATATGTACTAAAACATACGCATTTAAGCAATTAGGTGCACGCAACATCCAAATGTACGAAGTTGATTAGCTGGTGAGAAATTTTTTTTTTTTTTGCCAACAGACATTCTCTTGGACAATCAGTTTGTGCCACATGGCAAAAATAATGTTCGTATGGGTGTATCATTATTGACTAGAAGATGAAAATGAGCACGAGGAGTCGACAACTTATATATTCCTTCTATGTCACTCAAGTTTATAGTTTGAGACAAGGGCAGTACTATTTGTCTGTGGCTCAAGGGTCAGGGACCCAAGTTTTTCATCTTCTTTTCCTTAATTTTCAACACCTGTGATGATTTTTCGGGGCCATCATGTGCATAAAGATGCATAAGATGGCTTTTTTTGTGCATAGTTACTTTCATTATTTAGATCACTATGTGCCACTTCCTAGGCTTCCTAGCTCAGTGGCATTGGGTGATCCAAAAAAAGGTCACAATCTTGGTGATTGTCCTAGGCCCTGGTTCAGCCCATTGAAAACTTCGTATTTTATTTTATGAGAAGCCCATTGAAAACCTGAGCAGACTCAAATGCAAGCCTAAACAATAATGGCAACGCAAGGTCCACTATTATTGTGACTTGTGAGCGTACTACATACAAAAGCAAAGGTTTTCATTCAGAAAACCAATAGCCTTGTAGGTCAACTTATCAGAATCTCGTTGTATTTCCAAATTAGACATCAAAATTCAAAAATTCAAGGCACCGTGTGGTATAGTAGTTTAACAACGTATTTTCAGTTTTTAAATAATATTACACGTATTTTCACACACTTTTTCACCAACATGTATTTTCAAAAAATATAAACAACGTTATTAGAACAATATTACCAAACAGCCTCAAATCTCTTTTTCATCTTACTTAAAAAATTTTGGATAAAATTCCAACAAAAGTTCAAATATAACTATGCTCTTGAATAGAATACTATCTATGCCAAATCCAGTTCACCCCAAGCATGCAAACTTGTTTTCTATGTGTGGGAAAATTACTCTACATCACTTTCATCCTTGCATAGAAAGAAAGTACGCCTATTCTGAATATTTTTCTCAAATGCCAATAGAAGAAGTATGTTCCTTAAAACCAGCGTTTTGTCACTCTCTCAAAGATACCTATCTCTCCTTTGTGTATATAACCAAGGTTATGGATGTTGATCATGTACATCTCATTTTTTTTTTCTCACATCTAAATGTTATTTTTATTTGCACTCTACATCACTTAATTGAATTTGATCCAATTCCAATCTATTATACTTTTTTCACAACATCATAAATATCCTTAAAAAAATTACAACAAAATTCATAATTATTAAAGTGAAGTCTGAGTTATGGAAAAATAATAATGATTTGAAAGCATTTCACATTTGACACAATGCCTATAAATATGTCATAACCATCTATGGTTAGATTGACATTTTTCCATTTCTTGCTAGATGGAGGATAAAATACACATCTTAATATGAGAGGAAATATTATAGAACTAAATAATTGTGAAGAAAAATGTGGCAAAAATAGGATATGACTTATACATATCTTTCACCTTTCACTTTTGATCTAAATTGCAAAAATATCTCGTTACCACCCTAGGCAAATTACTAATAATGTTTTCCAACTATAGGGTAAGAATTTGATCCCTCAAAAATTGATTGTATCAATTTCATGGAATAAATATCATTAATGTGCTATTATTAGTTTTCTCTAATATCTCAATAATTTTTTTATAATCGTTAGTGTTCTATTTTGTAAACAAAATAGACAACAATAGAAGTGGTATAGTAATTTGATCGTTTTATATAAGCAACAAATTTGAAAATTGCACGAGATAATGATTGGTGTAAATAGGCATGTTTCATGCCTACTCAAGAATGCAAATAATGTTTTTTTTTAAATGCAAATATCATTTAAAAAAAATAAAAATGCAAATATATTTATTATCAGTTTCTTTTTTTCTTTTCCTTTCTTTTTCCCTTTTCTCTATGCATATTATGCCTTTTTTTGGGAAAACTCGTTATTGGAAACTTTATTTTGGTATGCCATTCTTGACAAATTTGAAAGGGAATTTATTGTATTATCAAGATTATAAAAAAGTGGTACTTTTTTTGAGAGGTGCTACGTCCACAATATTTTCACAACAAATCATAGGTGGTTAGTTGTTATTGGTTCAAATTTACATGTAACACTAAGATTACTTTTTTGCCTCAACAATAATAACCAATAACAACCTGCCACTTAGGATTTGTTGTAAAAATGTTGTGGACATATCATTTCTCAATTTTTTTTTGTATGAAGTTTTAAATAGATAAGACTTCTTTATTGAAGAAAAAAAACTTCATCAAGCCCTAAGTACATAGTCTTCCAAGCTGATTCACCTTCTACAATTGAGCATTTTTCTTTGTGTTGTACTTGATCATTAATTGATTGGCTTAAAAAATGTATGAGATTGGAACTTCCCTTAAATGTTTTATGGGAACCATTACATGTAGATTTCTACACTTTCTTGGTGCTTGTAATGACTAAATAGAGCCTGAGAAGATTAAGGAAAAGAGAAAGCTAGAACCAATTTAAGCATTTAAAATCTTCTATAATTTCCTCTCTTTTTAGTTTCTTAACAACCAAACTAAACTGTGCATCAAGAACCTATTAATCTTAGCGTTCAATAATTTCAAATTAAAGAAAGAATGTCAAAATACAGTCATGAAAACCCCTCTTTTAGAGGGAAGATTTTTTTTTTCTTAAATTTAGAAGAAAATAATTTATAATTTTGAAGGAAAGAAATACTCGCGGCCACTTTGATAGGTTAGATTTTTTATTGGTCATCTTTTATGTTTTTATACCCCATAAGAAAAGGTTGAAAGAAAATTTTACTTATTTGGGGGATGTTTAATATAATCCACTTGTTGCAATTATTGACAACTATCCAATTCCAAGCTTATTGCTTGTGAACTTTATTTTACGTTTGACCTTTTTTTTGGTCTAAATGCTAAATTTTTGCAATGAGATTGAAATGAAACTCCTCCCTAATTGTTTTTATAAAATAATACTTCTCCCTTATATATGCGATAGATAAGTGTATGCCTGACTTTCTTAAGAATATATTCGATTTTAGAAAACATTTTTAATCAAATATTTAGGGATAACATATATTGGACACCTTATATTTTGAAGATTTGCCAATTAACACATTAGTTTATATACTTGACATTTACTCATTTTCAAGCCCCACACACATATATACACACTAGTTATTGACTTATGTGTTTTACGGGTGTTTTTAATTTGTAATTATTAGTAGATAATAGGTGCTATCAAATGGTTAGATACCATTGCTTGATAGAAGTATATCTCTATGTTTTATTTGAATTTTTATATTTTAACCAAATTAAATAACAAATAAAAGAGAAGATTTCAATTTTTGTTGATCTCCTTCTTCTTTGTTGAGTTCAGCTTCACTTACGTGTTCTTTCTTTCCTATAGTTATTTTCCCAAATAATTAGTAGACATTTTTAAACACACAAAAATAAATGTGCACTTAACTAATTTCTACTTAAATTATTAGACATATATATGTGTGTGCGAGTGCGCAAGAGTAAATGGTTGAAACTCATTTTAGTTAAAAAAAATTCCTTGCTATTATTGATCTTAGGAGCAGAATTTCAAGTATTTAAAAAAAAAAAAAACATATTATACATTCCCATAGTGCTCTATGATTTTTCTTCTTGCATTATCTAGCTTTTTTATATTCCATAGCTATAACATGGTAGAAAAGTATACTTTCAAGAATTTATTGGAAATTTGTATTTGACTACAATGGCAAGCCTGGTTGTGTCTATACAGCTGAGCGAGACTACGGTTCGTCTCCTGTAAACTCACCACTTTTGTTTTAGTAATGTTGACAACCACAAACATTCATGAGCCTTTAGCCATCTTTTAGACAATCACTATAAATTTTCATAAATTGGGAACATCTAGTTAGCTAGCCACTGGAATATGTAATCCATTCTCATTGATTAAACCTTCAAATAAGGCATGCACACCAATAACTTGTTTAGCCTCATCCATGTCAGTGTAAAAAAAAGCAGAAGATAGGCTTAACACATTGAGACAGCTTGAATTACACATCACATATCTAAAAGAAATTTCACCAAACACATGCCATGCATCTATTGCAAAAATAGAAACACAAAATATTGTGGGATTTTTACACACTATAAGCCAAAACTGATGGGAATAACACTCAATAAAGTTGTCCCATTGAAGGAAACGACAATCAAACGGTGGATTGGTGGAATGAAAAAGAGGGGCAATCAAAAATTTATATATAAAGAAAAATGATTGATATTTTGGTATAATGAAAAAAACAATGGAGATTTAATATAAAAAAAAGGCTTTGTATCATTAAAATTCATATTTTAACAAAAAGGGTCAAATTTATTATATCATACTACATAATAAAAATGGTGTCAATATTGTTCCAAGCATATGTTCTCTTCTTCTTTATCATCATTATATATTATTTCATGCTATATAATAAAAATTGTGTCAATGATTATTTCAAGCAGATGCTCTCTTTTCCTTAAAAAAAAAAGGTAGATGCTCTCTTCTTTTTTATTATCATTATTTTTTATATATTATGTTTAGGTCATGTGATGCACCATAAGCACAATTAAAACATATATATATATATATGTGTATATATATATATATATATATATATATATTACTCTCGTTGAAATTCTATTACTAAAAATTTCTAAGCATTTAAACTAATTTTCATTATTTATTTTATATTACTTAAATAATTTATAATGATTTTTTATGCACTATCCGACTTCATGTAATTATGTTCCTGTA
The DNA here is from genome assembly GCA_032878915.1 of Castanopsis chinensis. NCBI lineage: Eukaryota > Viridiplantae > Streptophyta > Magnoliopsida > Fagales > Fagaceae > Castanopsis > Castanopsis chinensis. The sequence continues at coordinate 736,097 of JAVQMG010000059.1, forward strand.
ATTATTACTAGTTGCACAATATAATCTCACCAAGCATGACTCATTATAAGTATGTCAAAATTATCAACATAATTTACTTTAAGTGAAACTATAATACCAAAAATAAAAATATTTGTTAACTCAATTAACAAAAGTTTCAATAAATTAAAAGATGTTTTATTATTTATTTTAAATCATTTTATAATCAATTATAATATTTGGTGTGCGCGCCTAGTTACGCTCGTTGGACCTGTCGTGTATCTGGGCTCACAATTTACTTGTGTGGTAGGCTTTTGCGTTTCCTACAATGGGCAATCCTGTAGTTAGCAAGCCCAATTCCTGAGCTCCCCCGAGTGTCTCCTTCCGTTTGGCACCACTCCTGTTCTTCTGTCTCAGGGAGTCTCTCTATTCCCTCTTACACCTCTCTTCCCCAAAGTTGCCAACCTCTTGCTTTGTATATCCCTTGACTATTTATAGATCAAGTTGGTGTGACTGCATACCAGTTCTCCTGGTCAGTGAAAGGGAAGGTTCAATGTCCTGTCTCCTAAGTGGGTGCCTTTAATGTGAGTCGGGGAAAAGGCAGTGGCCTTAGAACTAAGTCCACCGCGAGGTCTGTTGCTCGGCTGAGGTGTTCCCTAGGGAATGGAAAAAGAGGTCCAATGCCGTTGCTCCGAAGTAGGCGTTAGGTGATAGGTGAGTGGAGATAGTGGCATTGGAACTAGCTTCACACTTGGGTCTGTTACTCTGCGGGGGTGCTCCTTAGACAATGGAGAAAGAGGTCCAATGCCGTTGCTCTGGAGTGGACGTTAAGTGATAGGTGAGTGGAGATAGTGGCATTAGAACTAACTTCACACTTGGGTCTATTGCTCGGCGGGGTGAGTTTCCTAAGGAGTTGCCGAATATGACTGAGTATAGTGGATTACATGGGACGCGCAATGAGCCCGGGCCGAGCACTACGGACACGTGGCAATGTAGCAATGGGCTTTCGTGGACGGGTGGTCCCGGCAAGGCCAACACCCGTACATTTGGTATTTGATAAAAAATCTGGTTTTATATGATGTGAATTCATCATATAATTTAAAATTTATTTTATTTTCATATCTATTTTATAATTTAAAAAAATTTCTTCAATTTATATGCTATTTATTGATTGTGTATCGCTCACATATTACATTATGAATGTTTTACCTTACACACTGTGGCTATGCCAAATGAATACTAGTGTACACATAGTACGAAACATTTTCACAATGTAGCACATCTTAAGTATATTAATATTAGGAACATAATTTGTTCGATGTGATTTTTTTTTTTTTTTTGGGGTCAGAATTTCAAGAAGTTTAGAAAAACTACTTTAATTAACCAGAAGTCTATAAAAATTAAGAGAACTTTCACTTTATTATATAATGGACCTCAATAGTTGTTAGAAATCAACAAAATATATATTTATAAACACTTTTTTTATTATTAAATTTTGATAATTGGAAGAGAGAAACCTAAATATCTCTGTTAAAATTACTGTGAGGTAATAATCAGTTGAATTACAAAAGTCTTTACACCTGTGATAGTTGGTTTAGGTAGTGTAATATAGTAATACTCAATCAGTGGAAAAAGAAAAGGTTTGTTAATTATATTTTGATATATGATGATCTTGGCTCTGTAAAGGATAGCAGTCATTATGAACTTTCTTTGTTTGGGAATTGTGAATGGGATATTATATTCGGATTGGCGTTGGAACTTATTATGAAGGAGGTAGAGACAGCCTGAAATGTTTGCAATGATGACGTGGTTGATAAGGAATAGACGAAACAATATTCTTAGGCTCTAGCAGCAAGCCTTCCTATCTGTGAAATCGTAAAGTTGCAGAGGAAAACTTAGTAGAATTTCAGAGGAACGGAGAATAACAAAAAGGCAAGATCTTGAGTGTAAAATTTGACTATGGCTGACATCAATTGCCAAAAAATGTGTTTGTACATATAAGCATTATTGGTGGCTGGATAAGGTGTCGGTGCACCTATGACTGCGAGTGACCAAATTCATTTAGACCAAATTCACGTGAATGCAGGGACGGAGCTATTTGATGACCTTGGGGCAATGGCCCCCCCTGGAATTTATAAAACAAAAGAGAAGTATATAATATTTTATGAGTTTTTTGAATTTGGGCTTAAGAAAATTGTTCCCCCCCCTCAAAATATAACCTTGACCTATTTAACCAAAAAAAATTAACCCAAACAACATTCAAGAAAAAGTAGCCCAAACAACATAAAAAGTAAACCCCAAATAAACAAGAAAAAAGCCCTTAATAATTTTATTAGATCTAAATTGATCAGATCTTCGAATCAACAATTCAATTTCAGCTCTATTAATTTTAAAGAAAAAATTTCTTAAAAAAGATAATACAAATACCAGTTGAACAAAGAGAGAGTGTGTGTGATTTTGCCCTCTTTGATCCACTCACGACACTGCCGCCATTTCTACTTCATCAGTGAGACTATGTGTCCAATCTCTTATCTGCTAAGTTGCTTCGACTCTAGTTTTTACCTTTATTTTTTTGCTGAGTTGCTCTCTCCTTCTTTTTGTGTCGTTTAATTTCTTATTGTCTAATCTCTTTCTCTGAACGACATTATTATTGCTTCACTTTATTTGACTTTGAAATGAGTTCGTTCTTTTTTTTAATAGTTATAAAGTGGTGTATAATGTGTTTTGGGAGTTGCTCTGTTGCAACTGAACAATTAATTCAGTTGAGATGTTTTGTCTTTTTGTTTAGTGGAATGGTTACTATTATGTCTAGCAATTAGTAGATAGTAAGATTATAAATGCCACACCCAAGCGAGTCATGAGTCATGACACACTACACATTGTTGAATGGTTGATGCACACAGAAACAATTACTTAAGTTCCTAATGAGATTTTTTATGTACAAGGAAGTGGCGTTTGATGCTTTGCTCAAGCTATTCCACATTATAAATTTATGGTTGAAAATTGTCATTCTTGGTTTGAAATAATTATTTTAGTTATGATGATTTTTGAGATATAATTGTTTCGTAATTTATTAAAAAAATAGTTATTTGCATCTTTCCATTTGTTATACTAAATGGATGCTAGTTAAAATTTTCAAGATAAAAAAATGTTTTTATACTTCGCCCCCCCTCAATAGAACTACTGGCTCCGTCCCTGCGTGAATGGATAACATTGTGTTGTTGTCTGTCAAAATAGGCTCAACTCATGATGGTATTTCCCTTGGTTCAAGAAATTTACTTTTGAAATCGCCACATATTTTAATTAAAGGAAAAATAAGAAAATTGTAAAGAAAAATAAATTTAAAATTTTATTAATTGAATTTACATTTGATAGAAAAATAAAAAGAAATACATTGTCTTGATCCTATATATAATTTAAGAAAATACATGGCTTTAATTCTTAATTACAATCTAAAAAAATGAAAATTACATTTGATAAAGCCTAATTTATGAATCATTGATCTAATATTGGATATTAAGTTACTGAGTGAGAAGGTGTTAGATACCTATTTCGCTCACAGAACCTATTTTCTAAAATATAGTAGTTATGGATTCATGTCATGCAAGCAAAATCCAAACATGTCATAAAAATAATAAAACATGTTATTGTCATGAAAACTAATTAAGAATTTAGAATTTTGAAAAAGTTTTGAGCATATGAGTTTATTTCATAAACCCTAAATAGAACTATCATGTTCAAAGGTTCATCCCATATCATCAATCACAATCATCATGGCATAGCACAAATTTTGAAGTTTGAGGATCTAAACTATTCAGTATAGAGATTTAAACTTGCATGCTATGTTGGATTCAAGGAATGACCTTGATCGAATGTCCTTGGTGCTTTTGAATGTAAGGGCTCTCAAAGGATTTCAATGTGCTTTGCAAATGAGGGGTCTCCTCTAATTTTAGAGGGAGTAGAGGGAATTGGAGATAAAGATAGGATGAGTTTGCAACTCTCAGCTTTATTTTTATGTACATGTGTACATAAGGTTATGCAATGCAAGTTATAATAATAAAAAAAATCGGTGCAAAATGAAATTTGGAGGGAACCTAAGCTCAAGAGCTTGAACTATTTTTTTCCCCTTAATAAGAGCTTGAACTGGTACTTTGGACATTCTGTTGGTATATTATTCGTTCATTTTTTCTGATCCTAGAGCCTTTGATGATATTGCTTTTGCATCTGTCATTCAAAAGGGTCTTCCTTCACTTGTTTCCCCCATTTGGCTGCTTGCTTTTGGTTAGAACTCAAAATATATTGATGCCTTATGTTATTTGATTTTCTATTTTGGTAATCCAAAATCCTAGTATTGGTTCGTTCTAGTACTTTGCTCCATCTTAAGGTTTTTTAAATGCTTAATGGTTTTTTTTTTTTTAAAGATAAAGTTTAGCTACAAAATTGGTTGTATTTTTAGGTTATAATCTTACTGAATTTCTTTTTATTGGAGATGAATTATGACAAATCCACAATTAGATTACATATTCTTTTTATATCCTCCATGGTTGCAAAATTTTTAGAAAATTAAAGATTAATAGTTGTGTTATCAATAAACTATTTAAATTGTAAGTTTTTGTAATTTAAAATTATGGATAAAATATAAGTTTATAAATCATATGGTAAATAATATCCAATTAATACAAAATTTGATATTTGTATTAAGAGCGTAAAAAACATGTAATTCAACAGTTAAATTTTCAAAATATATAGTTAAACTTTATTTATTTTTTTATTTTTATATAACAATTACAAAATGTTGAACCAAACTTGGGTTTGTTTCAATGTTTTTTCACTAAAGTAATCAGGTTTCAAATGTGAACTCAAGCTTTGTTCACTTAAATGAGCGCAAAGCAAGCATACTAGTGAGCCCAATTCAGATTGTCGGTGAGCACTTGATTTGTTTTATAACCATTAGCATGTGGAGTATTATTAAATCTTCATCATTACGGCAAAAATAAAAATTTAGTTATTTGATAATGAGATTGTAAGCAACAGTGACAGTCAAGTGGTTTTACTTAGGGAGTAAGGTGATTATTTAAGCTTTCGCATTGAGTTTTATGAGTGAGTAACTTGATACTAATATTAAGAAGATTGAATTAGAGTTCATCAAAAAAGAAGAAGAAGATTGAATTAGACAAGTGACAGTAATTAGAAACTACAATTGAAATTTTGATTGTGTGTGTGTGTTTTTTTTAATGGAATATAGTATATGATTTGGAACGTACCCTAAATAATAAAAATTCTGAAGTTTATACACGTTATTAATTTGTCCAATTTTAATTTAGATAGTGCGTTGATGAATTAAACTGTACATTACCTCAAAAAAAATTAAATTGTACATTATTAAATTTTATAAATTCATATTAGAAATATTCTTATATAATTTAAAAATAGGGTCATGTTAACGGATGCTCTTAGGACAATTGTTTATAAACCATATTAAGAAAGTTTTAACACAATTTTTATAAAAAATATAAAAAGCTGTCAACAATATTAATTACTTTATCATTTTCCCATGAAAAACATTTTTAAAAATAGTTTCTAAATCAATGCTCTTAGGGCTTTCAGTAACATTTCCCTTAAAAATATGTATAACTATAACTAAAAACCTTGTAACTCAATTGAAACTTTATAATGTTTTCCATGGATTTGTTCCAGATTTTAATCCTCCACCCAATTATCGCAACTATCAAATTATATATAAAAGAAGTATAAATAATTGTAATTAATATTTTAAGTTTTCGTCAACTTAATTGATAGTCTCATTTGTGACCCACCAACCCCATTAATATGCGGTTAAGAGTTAAGCCATTTTGAATATACACCTTCTTCCCTTTCTCCTTGTGTGTATGTTTTAAAATATTTACTATTCTAAGAAAAAATATATATACGGTCAAGAATCTTGTTGCTCAACTGGCATCTCTGGTTGCCAATAAAGAGAAAATACTTAGGTATTCCTAGATTATAGTAAAATGATGCTTCATCCTCTCATATTCATGATGGATTCTACTTTGAATTTAAATGAGCTCTACCATGATTATGGGAGGAATGAGTACCATTCACCATATTCTGGAAGTACCTAAGAATTACTCTTGATAGAGACATCAAAGGTTCAAGTCATGCATTCTCGAACTACAAAATTATTAAAAACAAAAACCATCTGATAGTAAAATTTCAAAATAAAATGGTTAGGGCTACTATGGTAATGCTTGGACCATTTTTTTCCCCTACCAAATGTAGATTCCATTCCCTTTCATAATTTAGTTTACTTTTTTCTTTATAATATATGTACAACATTATCCAAAACTGTCTTACAAAAAATATCAAAAAATTATCCGTGCATCAGGCAACTTACTAGTTATATATAAAAGAAGTGTAAATAATTGTAATTAATATTTTAAGTTTTCGTCAACTTAATTGATAGCTGGCATCTTTGGTTTCCAATAGAGGGAAAATACCTAGGTAGTCTTGAATTATAGTAAAATGGTGTTTTCTCCTCTCACATTCATGATAGACTTTACGATGAATTTAATGAGTGGACCCTATCATGATTGTGAGAAGATGGAGTACCATTCACCGTGCTCCGACTCGTTACTCTTTTGTATTTATCTTTGGTTTCATGATTTAAAAAAAAAATTAATCTTACCTTTAGAAGGCTGCAAATATGCAATGAAACTATTAAACTAATTTTTAATATCTCAAAATGTATATGTTTCTTTACTCTAATTTAGTTTACTTTTTTGTTTTTTTTTTAATTTTATAATATATATCCAACATTATCCAAAACTGTCTTACATAAAATATCAAAAAATTATCCGTGCATTGCACGGGTAAGTTATTAGTTATATATAAAAGAAGTATAAATAATTGTAATTAATGTTTTAAGTTTTTGTCAACTTAATTGATAGCTGGCATCTCTGGTTTTCAATAGAGGGAAAATACTTAGGTAGTTCTAAATTATAGTAAAATGAAGTTCCTTCATCTCACATTTATGATAGACCCTATTATGAATTTAATGAGTGCATATTGCTATAATTGTGAGAGGAGAGAGTATCATTTATCGTGTTCTGGCCCGTTACTCTTTTGCATTTATCTTTGGTTTCATGATTTTAAAAAAAATTAATTTTACCTCAAGAAGGTTACAAATATGCAATGAAACTACTAAACTAATTTTTAATATCTCAAAATGTATATATTTCTTTACTCTAATTTAGTTTACCTTTTTCTTTATAATATATGTACAATATTATCCAAAATCTTCTTACATAAAAAATAAAAATGTATTCGTGCATTGCACGGGTAACTTACTAGTATATATATTATTATTATTATATAATAAGTGAAACTGAGAGAAACTCAAATTATAATTCCAAATTATATTTCTAATTTTGCGCCATGTGTCATAAATTATTTATTCTTAAATAGTTTTATTTCTTAATTTTAGAATCAAATGTGGGACCACAACATAAATATTTATCCAAGTGAGTTATTAAGTATAAAAACTAAAGAGTCTAAAATCAGTGAATCTTTAAAAAAAAAGTGCTTCACAATAATTAAAAAAAAAGTGAAAAATTTACATTCTATACTTAATAATATCCTTACAAATTTTTTTAAAAAGTTAACAAAATATAAAAAAGATTGTTAATAGTATTTAAATGACATATATATGATTTATATTATGTATTTTATTGTATATTTTTAACTGTTTCCATGCATATGCACGGGGTTACAAACTATTTTTTTTGAGAGTTTTTTTTTATGGCGTCCGCTTTTGATGATAGCTCTTTATCATCGCACTAAGATACCAATTAGTTTTTGGTGTAGGCGGAGATTGAATCTCAGATCTCTACTATGGTAGAGCGGCTAGCTCTACTATGGTAAAGCTTGGACCATTTTTTTTCCCTACTAAATATAGAGTCCATTCCCATTCTCAATGGCTAAGAAATAATATTTTTTGATCTAAAAAAAATTTACTTTTTTTAATAAAAATTTTACTTTAAAAGAAAAAAACAGTAATTTCAATTTTGGGAAAATTGCCTCCCCCTTGAATTTACTTGCAACAATGGTCACAGTCTTTTTTATCGTTTCTTCTAAACTAAACTCACATTTCCTGATTTCTCACTCCTGCCTGCCCACTCATAAAGAAAAATCTCCACACACGCAAAAGTCTCTCAAACCTCTCACCTTTTTTGTTTATTTCAACGAAACCCATTAAACCGATATTATAAATCCTTGAACTCTCTCACTCTCTCTCTCTCTTTCTCTCGCTTTTTCTTCTTCTTTTCTCTCCAACCAAACACCATTTTAAAACCCTAATTTCCTCTCCATTTCACTCCGATCTCCCTTTTCTCTCTCTTTCTCTAGGTCTTCTTCCATGGACTCCGAGGAGGATATGCACGACGCCAACGATGTGGAGTCCGTAGATGACGAGTTCTACAGTGGCGAGGCGGAGGATGCTCCCATGGATTACTATTGCAGCGAGTACGATAACATCGATGAGGACGTCGAGGTTGAATACGAGGAGGATGAGGATGAGGATGATGATGATGATGATGCAAATTTCGACTTCGTTGAAGACGATGCTGATGATTCCATTGATATTGAGTCTCGTCGTGCTGAGGTTGTTGTTCAATTCTTCACTCATTTTCTCTATGTGAATTCAAATGTTTTAATTGTTTAATTTGTGTTAGTGTGTTGTCGTTTGGTTGCTGAGAAAGTTTGGTGGAAAACAGTTAGGGATGTCAAAGTTGGGTCCTTTGATCATGGGAATTAGTTTTTTTTTATTAAGCTGTGTTTGGTTGCTGAGTAAGTTTGGGAAAAAAAAGCAGGGGCAAGGTTGATCATGGGATTTTTTGCTGGTTTAAATCCTATTTATGGAAAACTTTGATAGTATTAGTTTCCTTAAGCTCTGTTTGGTTGCTGAGAATGTTAAAGAAAAAGGTAGGAAGTCAAAGTGGGGACCTTTAATCATGGGAATCAGCTTTTCTTAAGCTGTGTTTGGTAAAAAGGTAGGAATATAAAAGTTGGGTCCTTTGATCATGGGATTTTTTGTTAATTATGGCAAAAGTTGATAATGGTTGCTGAGAATTTTTGGGGGCTAATGTAGGCTAGTCAAATTTTTGTCCTTTGATCATGGGGTTTCATGTTGCTTTATAACCCATTTATGGCTAAAGTTGATAGGATTAGTTTCCTTAAGGTTGCATTTGGTCACTTAGAATGTTTGGGAAACAGGTAGTAATGTCAAAGTTGGGTCCTTTGATCATGGGATTCTTTGTTGGTTTAAAACCCATTTATGGAAAAATTTGATGGTATTAGTTTTCTTAAAGCCTTGTTTGGTTGCTGTGAACCTTTGAAATGAAAGGTAGGAATGTCAAAGTTGGGTCCTTTGATAATGAGACTTTTTTGTTGGCTTAAAACCCATTTATGGCAAAAGGTTTTTGTTGTTGTTGATAGGTAATGGAAAAAGTTGATAGTATTAGTGTCCTTAAAGCTGTTTTTGGTAGCTGAGAAAGTTTGGGAAAAAAAGTCCGGAAAATCAAAGTTGGGTCATTTGGTCATGAGATTTTTTCTTATTTAACACCTATTAATGGTTAGAGTTGATAGAAATATTATCCTCAAAGCTCTGTTTGGTTGTGGAGAACGTTTGGGAAGAAGATAAGAATGTCAAAGTTGGGTCCTTTGATTGTGGAATATTTTGCTGGTTTAAAACTGATTTATGGCTAAAGTTGATAGTATTAGTTTCCTTAATTAATGCTGTGTTTTGTAAGCTAAGAATGTTTGAGAAGGGTTTGGCTTACCTCCACAACCTTTTAAAAAGAATCTCCTTTTGTTTTAATGAGAGACGGCCACATCACCCACTAACTAAATAAAAGTTGGAGATTAAAACCTAGTATCACTTGCCATTGTATATATAAAACAAAAGGACATGTTCAGTTAAAAAAGTGCTGGAGGTTAGCCAAACCTGTTTGGGAAAAAAGGTAGGAAAGTCAAAGTTGGGTCCTTTGATCATGAGATCTTTTGTTGGTTTAACACCCATTAATTGATAGTACTAGTTTCCTAAATTAATTCTGTATTTTGTTGCTGAGAATGTTTCGGAAAAAAGGTAGTAAAGTAAATGTTGGGCCCTTTGATCATGGAATTTTTTTGGGTTTAAAATCCTTTTATGGCTGAAGTTGATTGTAGTAGTTTCCTTAAGTTGTGTTTGATTGCTGAGAATGTTTGGGAAAAAGGTAGGAATGTCAAAGTTGGGTCCTTTGGTCATGGGTTTTTATTTGTTGGGCTAAATCCCATTTATGGCTAAGGTTGAGAGTATTGGTTTCCTTAAAGTTGTGTTTGGTTGCTGAGAATGTTTGGGAAAAAAGGTAAAGGCTAAAGTTGATAGTATTAGTTTCCTTGAAGCTGTCCTTAATTGCCGAGTGTGTTCGGGAAAAAAGTAGGAATGTCATATTGTCCTCTGGTCACGCGATTTTTTCTTACTAAACACCTATTTATGGCTAAAGTTGATGGTATCATTTTTTGTGAACCTGTGTTTGGTTGGGGAGAATGTTTGGGAATAAGGTAGGAAAGTAAAGTTGGGTCCTTTGATTGTGGGATTTTTTCTTATTTAAAACCTATGGCTAAAGTTGTTAGCATTAGACTATTAGTTTCATTAAAGTTTTGTTCGGTTGTGGAGTAAACAGAAGGGAAAGTAGGGGAAACATATTTGAAAATGATGTGTTATGTTGTTTATGGTTTCCTAATAGTGTGAAATAAGCCAACTTGATAAAATTTGAGGCCTAATGCGGTAATTTCAAATAAGACTTTCTTATATCAAATATTTAAAGAATATATTTAACTTTCAATATTATAATTCTTTTATTTAAAATTTATCTTCATCTTTTGAGATGCAAAATTAATAATGATTTTTTTTTTTTATTCAACTTCGACTAACATTTAGTTTTCAATAATAGACACTTAAATTAATAGACACTTAAATTAATATATGTATATTTTGTATTTTAACTATTGAATCACTTTTTTAAATAATAAATATTTTATTGGACAGTGGTAGAATTAAGTTTACACTCAACATGAGCCTAACATTACCTTGAAGTTCTGTGTGGGTTTTATGAGAAAATTGGTCCTAGGTCCTAGAAGAAAAAAACCTGTAGTTAATTGTGCTTAATGCCAGCTAAAGTGGTTATGGTTTTCTTAAAGCTCTGGTGGATTGCTGAGAAAATTAAGGAAGAGAGGAAAAGGAATGAGCTGATGAATCTTATGTTATGTGTATAAAAAGCTTTGTGGTTATGTTATGTTATTTGTACATAAAATATGCAAAATTGTAAGGTTGTTTCTGTCATATTTTCTTTAATTGAAGGACAAATGCATGTTTCTACCGTTGAAAACACGTAGGTCCTAATTTTGGAGGAACTGTTAAGTTGGTGCTTTCACTAAAAGTGATTTTTGGCAAATAAATGGGTCCTAATCTCTTTTAGCAATGGGTTATCAAACACTCACTTCAACCTTAGTGGCTAGTCACTCATCTTAAAATCACAATTTGAAGCCCAAAAAGTGCATTTTAGATCATGAACTTTGAACTTAGTCAAAACTTTCGTGTCTCACTGGAACTTTGGCCTTTAGGCAATGCTTAATCTTCACTCATATAACCATGAAACTAAGTGATGCTGTTTTCTGTTAAACTTTCATGCTATATTTAGCTGTTGCTTGGGCTGTCTTCTGAATTTTACACGTTTTGTATTTTGTTTCAGCAAAACTTTACCATCTTAAGGGAATTTGATATACGGCAACGTCAGGAGGATGATATTACAAGAGTATCTACCGTTCTTTCCATATCTCGAGTTGCTTCTAGCATCTTACTCCGCCACTTTAATTGGTAATCCAACTTCTGTCTTCATGCTTGTCACCTGTAGTTGACATGGAGTTGTTTCATTTTGCTGTAAACCAATCTCTTTCTTAATATGTGTGTAAAATGTAGTTTTTTTTAGTAAGTAAGTTTTGGCTCGTATGTGTAAAATGTAATATTGGAAACGATAATTAGAAATTTTAAAATTTGCAACTTTGGATGTGGCATTTTGTATGATGGGACTCTAGAGTACAATTTTATCTGATATGTTGGTGTTAATGAAGAAGATATGTTGGTGTTAATGAAGAAATTGGTATTGCAGGAGTGTTAGTAAAGTACATGATGCATGGTTTGCTGACGAAGATCGAGTTCGTAAAACCGTTGGGTTATTGGAGGAGCCAATTATTCGATTACCCAATGCTAGAGAAGTAAGCTATGTAGAAAATGTGCTTGGTTATCTTCTCAGTATTCTGATGTCAGTGAATCCCTTGTAATATGATGTTTGTATTCATGGCAGCTTACTTGTGGGATTTGTTTTGACACCTTTCCTCGTGACAGTATTAAATCAGCTGCTTGTGGTCATCCTTTTTGTAGTACATGCTGGGAAGGTTTGTCCAAGATACCCTTATTGTTATTATTATTATTATTATTATTATTATTATTCTTATTTTAATGTGTTTTTAAACTGCATTGTAAGCTGCATCTTCAACTTTTGTTTTGATTATGTGCAACTTGGTGGTTTTTAAGGTTATCAACATTTGCAGCCATTTTTAGTAATTTTATTTTAAAATTTCACTAAGTTTTGTTCTAATGTTATGTCTAAAATACCGTACAACTGTGGAATATTTTAATTGTTTTGTTCTATGTTTGCATTGCCATGTTGGTCTTGTACATGTTTGTTTGCTTGTTTTGTTTTATTTTTTTTTTAAAAAAGTTCACCTCCAAATTGGTTTGGTGGGAAATTCATCAAACCCACATCCATTTGTACTTTTAGTCACGTGAATTTTTTAATGAGTCATGTGATTTGTTTAAATAATATGTGTGGATAGTCTTATAGATTGCCACGTAGTGGATAGGAGGAGATTCCTTTGGAGGAAAACTTTTTCTTTTTTTTTAAATGCAAATATAGTTTTATCAGGGATTGCTCTTCCTTTCCTTGAGGTGTGGAGAAAAGACAGACTTCTCTCTTGCTTCAAAAATAGCTTCGACTGTCCTAGTCAGAGTGAGGGTAATTACAATGATAATAACTTATACTTTTGCCTTTTTACTCCCATTAAAACTTGCCTTTTCCTTGCTTGTTCCACCTCCTTTTTTGGGTCTCTTGTATTTGTTTTTTAAATATATATCAACCAAACTTCCCTCTCCACGTATTGTTTTTCCTCACCAAACCAACATCCATTAAAACTTTTCTTTTCTGTGTTTGTCTTCCTTGCAATCAGTATTAATTTGATCTCACCTCAAACAAGTTGTCCATATCCTCAACCCCTGATCCACATCAAGATCTTGTTTGTGAATCTATTAAAAAGAGCTTTTGGATTGTTGCTTCTGTGATTTAAAGCCAAAAGTCTTGTTTAGAAAAATGTACAAAGTCTTTGAATTAAAAACCCAATAATGAATTCAGGATTTATTTTGAAGATCAGTGGCTTCTGTCTTTTCCCAATACTTTGGGTCATGAAATTGTAATTTACCTTTTATTTTTCATTTTAAATTATTTATCCCAATTTGTGGTAGGTGGTAGACATGTAACCCGTATGACTTGCTTGATGCACGCTGTATAAGGATATATGTTTAAAAACATTCAGACAATTAATAAATGTCACTCATCTATCCAAAGTAAAGAATAAATTCAACCTACTGTGGATTATCATTTTAAATATATCCATGCATTGTTGATTTGAGGGTTTTGCTTATATCTTATTTCCTGCTGTATCTTATGTATGTTCTTAGGGTACATCAGCACATCCATTAATGATGGTCCTGGATGTTTGATGCTGAGATGTCCTGATCCATCTTGTGGTGCAGCGGTTGGTCAAGATATGATTAATTCATTGGCATCTAATGAAGATAAGGAGAAGTACTGCCGTTACCTTCTTAGATCTTATATCGAAGACAGTAAGAAGGTGTGTAGTGAATTTGAGACCCTGACATTAGGACCATAATTTATGGAATTCTATTAAATGTTAGTTCACTTTGTGATTATAAGTTGTGCCTTTTTTTTTTTACCCATTAGTGTTCATAAAATATATATGGGTGACTTGAATGGAGATTTCCATTGGAATCCAAGCTCTTATTGGACCTCTGCAAGATTGGGAACTTGAGCGCTTGGGTTTTTTTTTTCCTTCTTATTATGTTATATCCTACTCATGTCTGAAAGGGGGGGTGGGGGGGTGATAAAACGATTTGAAGGCCTTTTAGAAGTCATGCCTTTCAAGTTAAAATCTTATTTTATGCCTTTAAGATTGGAGGGAAGTACTTGTCCAAAAAATAGAAAAAGATTGGAGGGAAGTAATCCTTTTCTGTGGAGAATATGGAAGGCTGGAGCACTTCTATACTTGGACAACAGCATTGGTGAAGATTCTAACAATGGATAATGTAAGCATAAAAAATAGTGATTGGTATTGCATGTGTAAATCAAGTGGAGAGAAAGCAAATCATGCACTTCTTCACTGTGGTATGGCTAGGGAATTGTGGTCACTGGTGCATATTTTAAGTTTTCTGGATTATGCCTAAAATGGTTGTTGATTCTTGGCCTGTTGGAAGGGGCAGTTTGGAAGACATTGTGGTGATGAAAATTTGAATATAATTCCCTTTTGTATCATATATGTGGTGTATTTGAAGAGAGGAGAATGTGCAGAAATTTGAGGGGTATGATGTTGAAGTTTCTGTCCTAATGTACCTTGTAGTATTGGACTGTGGCTAGAGTTGCTTCTCCACCTCAACTTTGTGGAGTAAGACACTGCGTTTGCTCAGTTTGGATCTATACGTATATCTTAAATCCTCTCTACAATGAGTTGGTCTCCTTTGATTGTTGGATCTGCTTTTGGATATTTCCTGTCTAATTTTTTACCATTAACTGGGTTGTAGCAGGTGCTTTCCTATGTTTTTATCTCTAGGGCCTGATTTTGATAGATTTAAATATCTCATGTACACGTATAGTTAAAGCTTTATCACATATATAGCAGGCCACTCTCTTGCCCCCCCCCCCCCCCCCCCCCCCCCTCTCTGTGCCCCTCCTCTGCTTTCTGTGCATGCATTGATTTTTCTGTTGAATTTTTAGAATTCTGTGCATGCTGTTATTCTTTTGTTGCATGCATTAACCCTGATATTGGTGCTTGTTATGCAGGTAGCCATATGTCTAGTTATCTGTTCACCTTTAGGTCATTAGTTGTTAATGGTATATGAGATCATATTTTCTTGCTTTCTTCTTTGTTTCCTAGAGTTCTTACTATGTTTCTTTTCTGCCCCAACATTGCTAGACCAAGTGGTGTCCTGCTCCAGGTTGCGAGTACGCGGTTAATTTTGAGGCTGGCAATGGGAATTATGATGTTATTTGTTTCTGCTCATATGGCTTTTGCTGGAATGTAAGTTTCTTCTGGCGTGCTTGGAAATGTTGGTATAATAACTAGTTTCTATAGGAATTGGTCTGCATGCTAGATCAATAAACTCATTCTGGTGGATCTGCAGTGCACAGAGGAAGCTCACCGGCCGGTGGACTGTGGTACAGTTGCAAAGTGGATTTTGAAGAATAGTGCTGAGTCTGAAAACATGAACTGGTAGAAATTATATTTTAGCATCTGATGTCTTATCTTCCTTTTGATTATGCTACCTGGATCTTTTGGATATATGTATCACTTTTTTTTTCTCTCTCGTCATCCTGACAATTGGCAGTTTTCAGCTGTTTCCAATAAAAAATCTTTGGTTGCCTATGTATCATATGTGCAGAGGTTTACAGTGTTCATTGACTACAAATATTGACTTAGTTTTTGGTATTCGGTTACTTGTTGAGAGGTTTTCTTGCTTGCATTGTTTCTCTAGTTACCCCTTCTTTTCTTGTTGGGTTCTATTTTGTGTACAATGTACACTAGTGTGATTGTGTGAGGGTAATATGATATATCTGTTACATGTCTTAAAGGAGCATGGTCAATTGATCATGAAAAAAGCTGAATGACAGTAATTCTCTTACTTAAACATGTGTTAGAAACTCTTGGGAATGACAGAAACCTAAGTTTGAATATGTCAGAGCCTTGGGAAAAAATAACTATTGGCGTAGTTATTGTGCTAAATGGTTTTGCTGGTTGTTATTGTAATTATAGATTTTCTACTTGACATGACCGTCATTTAGGAATTTGATTTTCAAGTGCAATTTGTTGAATTTAAAACAGGACATTATGGATGGATTTCTGCTAGCTAGTCTAATGGTTTGGATTGTATTAGTTTTATGATGACATTTTCAAGCCTCTCGTTATTTCATCTAGATAATCTTGTTTGATGGTTGTTTTTAGTTGCTACTTATGTTAGTGGAACATTGTTGTTGTAATCATCTGCCTGCCCCCCCTTCCCCCCAATTTTTTTTTTCTTTTCAATTGGGTTTTGTTTCTGTTACATCATGGTCATTTTAATCATGACAACATATTGTTTTGCAATGATGAATCATGGAGATATGCTTTGAAGGTCCTTCAACCTATTTTATTTTTGACTGAAGGGTATTTGGGGAAATATTCATTTACTTTTCAACAGTGGAACAGGTTTATCCTTTCCTCCATTTCGAGTTACCTTCCCATGGTATTTCCATCCATTGCTACAAAAGAATACAGGGCTAGTTAGGGCATTTTAAAAACATATCAGTAGTGGGAAGTTGTTCGCATTGTGATTTTTTATAATTTGATGAACAGTAATGGACACGATTGCTTACCTTGCATACTGTTTGTTTACTTAAGAGGGGATTGTATACTGTGGAGTTCTCATTTCCAAAACATAGTATCCAAATCAATTCACTGCAAGTTTCTGTTTTAATGGCTCTTAGGTCTAAGTTGCATGAATATGAGGCCACTCCAAGCTAGACTGTTTTGCCTTCTTGCCTCTTGATTTGCTTTTTCATATTGCACATTCCTTGACAATTAGAGATGTGTTTAGTTATTCTCTAATTACTACTATTTTATTTTTTGTTTAAATAGCTTTGTGAATATATAGTGGAACTGCTGATTTGTTTCTAACTTATGCTGCACAATACCACTTTTTGATGTAACTCAGGATACTAGCTAATTCTAAGCCATGTCCAAAATGCAAGAGGCCAATTGAGAAGAACCAAGGATGCATGCATATGACATGCACGCCTCCCTGTAAATTTGAATTTTGCTGGTAAGAGCCATAATGAATGTTTTACTATTTCAGAAATATGTCATTCTTATGAAAAATGTAACACCCACTTTACAAATGTTATGAGATTTTGTTGCGTCAGTAGAAGAATTCATGCTAATATTATATTATAAGACTTTCCTATATTTGTTTACAAATCATTGGCATTTTATTTAGATGTGTTATAATGTAATTGCTTGTGAACTTCATTTAATGTCAATGCAGGCTATGCCTAGGTGCATGGGCTGATCATGGTGAGAGGACAGGTGGTTTCTATGCCTGTAACCGTTATGAGGTCGCTAAGCAAGAGGGAGTGGTGAGCTAGTTAAAGATTTCTGTTTGGTCATTCATTCAGTGGATAGCTTAGTGTTTCTGGCATCTATGTGATAAGTTGCTATCATCCGTGATAAACTAATATTTTCTTTCTTACCTGTGAAATATCATATTGGCACCTTTTAGTATGATGAGGCTGAGAGAAGAAGAGAAATGGCAAAGAATTCTTTGGAGAGATACACCCATTATTACGAACGTTGGGCAAGCAATCAATCGGTATACATAATTTTTAAGTTTTTCGAATTTATCTCTGTTTATTATGATGTGCAATGGATCCTTGCATTTGTTTTGTTGTTTGTTAGTTGAAGAAATTTTTTGGTACTTCTGTCTATCAAAATTTACCACTTTTCGTTGTTTAGTCTTACTTGTGTATTTCAAATTTAACCAATACATGTTGAACATTTGATTTAGGCAGTGTTTTGTATCTCTACTGGTAGAATGCATTCCAGTCCAGTAGAATGCATTCTAAAAAATGCATAATGACATTGTTTTTTTTTTTTTTTTTTTGTCCAAAAAATTGTGTTTGGTTTTATGCTGAAACTATTATTGAAAAAGTAATTGTACCGAATGTAATTGTGTTTGGTTATGAATTCATGGAGATTGTATTTTTTTGCCAATAATAAGGTGGTGGTTCCCATTTTTTCTTTCTTTAAATGTAAAAAATTAATCTTACATGCTTATAGTCCTATTCCATATACATACTGAAGGTGTCGGGTATAAAAAGATATACACTTGCACAAACAAATCTTTAATTAAACAATTTCCAAGAGCAGGCAAGTTACATTAGTTTAGTTTTAATTAGATAATTTTGTAACAAACAACAACAAAGATAGAAAAAACAGATTAAGGGACAATTCTAAGAGAAGATAGAAAATCAATGATGAAAGGAGTGATATATACCTTCTCTTTCTTTTAATAAAAAGATTATTAAAAGAATAACTACACCAAAACCTGTTTCGTTAAGAATGATCCATACAATTCTCTAAAGGCCATTTAATAACAAGAGTGGGAGCTTAATAACCTCTAAACCAACAGAAAGCTTAAGCTGTCTGAAAAATCATGGTTAAGGAGTAGTGGGGAAAAAAATAGGAGTAGGAAGACAATTTATGTAGAGAAGGGTTTTTTTTTAAATAAAAAAAATTGGGTATATTGTAGATCTGATATGTAGAAATTGTAAAAAATTATCGTAGTTAGTTATTTAAAAGTTCTTTAAAAAAATTTGGGGAAGTTGTTAACAAGGTATATTGCTTTCAATGAGCAACTTTCTTATGTACAAAATTTTTTTTGCTAGGTAAAAGCAAAAACAACTTATGTACACTTTTTCTTGTGTTCAACGTCATGAACACCTTGTATATGCTTTATTTGTTTTTTCTTCTTGATTAATATGATTCTTATTACTTATCAAAAAAAGTATACCACTCCTTACTAAAACTACTTTGTTTGAGATATTTAAAAAGAAGTGGAAGAAAGTGATCGTGTCTCTCAAAGTGGTTTGGTTCATCAGCTTTTTTGTCATCCTTGTTTTGAAAATGTTGCATGTAACTGGACATGCTATTATTAATATCGTTAAATAGATTTAGTTTGTATAGTCTTCAATGTTAAAGTTCTTTTTTGGCAGTCGAGGCAAAAAGCATTGGCAGATTTACATCAAATGCAAACTGTGCATGTAAGTGCTATCTCTCTCTCTTGATATATGTGTGTGTATATTTATTTATTTATTTTTGTGCGTCTGGTTCGGAGTGTGGATGGTGTTGACGTGTTTTTATATAATATTGTGTAGACCTGAATGAGATAAGAATCTCCATTTCAATTGAAATAATTTTTATGAAAGCATTTTTGATATGCTTTATGTTTTTCAGCATTGCCAACTTGAATACTTCTTGGCAAGCACCTCTGAATCCAAAAAATAAAGATTCTTTATAGTTATATCTTTACTTAATAAAAAAGAAAAATAATTTAAAGAAATTATTATGATTTCTTTATAATTTCACTTTGAAAAAAAAAAGAATAAAGAATTCTTTGTAGTTATGTATTTTTTTTAATAATAAAGAAATTCGTTATAAGAAATTATGATTGAGCATTTCTTTTGGTGTTGTTTTTACAAAATATGCCTTGTACTGAACGCTGGCATTCCTCCTTGAAGAGAATGCACTAGAGAATTATATGATAAGCAAGTGTACTTTTTCAAGGGTTCAATTGCCGATGAATAGGTTTTGTTGAGAAAAGCCTGAATGCTACTTTCATCTCTTTAATTCCTAAAAACTCTGAGGCAGTGGAGGTAAAGGATTTTCGGCCTATTAGTCTAATTGGAGGGGTGTACAAAATTATTGCTAAAGTTTTAGCTAACAGGCTAAAAATGGTGCTCAGGGATATTGTTCACGAATCTCAAAATGCTTTTGTCAAAGGAAGACAAATTTTAGATTTTGTTCTTATTGCCAATGAATGCTTGGATAGTAGGCTAAAATTCGGAGTTCCTGGGGTGTTGTGTAAGTTGGATGTAAAAAAGGCTTATGATCATGTGAATTGGGACTTTCTAAATTATATGTTGGATTGTTGTGGTTTTCATGAAAAATGGAGAAGATGGGTTTTCTTTTGCATCTCTACTGTTAAATTCTCCATTTTCATTAATGGATCTCCATGTGGTTTCTTTGAAAGCTCTAGAGGTATAAGACAAGGTGATCTTTTGTCACCTTTATTGTTTGTCATTGTTATGAATGCTTTTAGTAAAATGTTGGATAAGGCAGTGAGGGATGGGTTCATGTCGGGTTTTAGGGTGGGTCCTACAGGTAACTCTTTGCAGGTGACCCATCTTCTTTTCGCTGATGATACCCTGGTCTTATGTGATGCTGATCTTGGTCAGATTTTGTTTCTCCGGCTGGTGCTGTTTTGGTTTGAAGGAGTTTCTGGCCTGAAAATTAATATGGATAAGTCTAAATTGGCCCCTGTGGGTGTGGTTCCAAATATAGTAGATATGGTGGATGTGCTAGGGTGCAAGCAAGGCTCCTTTCCTATGAAGTATCTTGGTCTTCCATTGGGTGCTAAGGTCAGAGATAGATCTATTTGGAATCCTATTATTGAGAAGGTGGAGAGGCGGTTAGCAGGTTGGAAATGATTGTATCTCTCAAAAGGAGGTAAAGTTACTCTTATTAAGAGTACTTTGTCTTTGTCCAATCTTCCAACTTATTTTCTCTCTTTTTCCTATCCCGGTGGCAGTTGCAAACCATATTGAGCAACTTCAACGGAATTTTCTCTGGAGTGGTATGGGGGATGTTAAAAAAACTGACCTAGTGAAATGGGCCACGGTTTGCACTTCACTTCATTCTGGAGGTTTAGCTATTAGAAGTTTGAGAAATTTTAATAAAGCCTTGTTTGGGAAGTGGTTATGGAAATTTGGGAAAGAGCGTCAAGCCTTGTGGAGGAGAGTGATAGGGCCTAAATATGGTTGTGAAGGGGGAGGTTGGTGCTCTCTTCCTGTTATTGGTCCTCATGGTGTTAGTTTGTGGAAGTCTATTAGTCGTGGTTGGCCTTCCTTTGTTCGTCACATCCAATTTGAGGTTGGGGCCGGGTCTACTATTAGATTTTGGCAGGATATTTGGTGTGGGGACTCTTCTTTGTGTGTGCTCTATCCAAGACTTTTTTCTTTAAGTCGAAATAAGGAGTCCTCGGTGGCTGAGTTGATGAAGTTCCCAAATGGTGTTCTCTTTTGGGATCTATCTTTTAGAAGATACAGTGAAGATTGGGATTTGGAATCCTTCTACAGTTTAATGTCTAGAATTAATGGAGCTTCTTTGAAAGGAGTTGGGGACGATAAGATGTGTTGGAAACCTGCTATGGGAAAAGGTTTTGCTGTTCGTTCTTACTACCAAGTGATGACAAGAAGTTTCGATCAGTCCTTCCCTTGGATGACTGTTTGGAAGTCTAAGGTCCCCTCTAGAGTTGCTTTTTTTGTGTGGACTACAGAGTTGCTTTTGATTTGGATTGGTGTGTACGTGTTAAAGAAATGGTCATCCATTGCTCTATTGCTTTTGATTTATGGTCTGTTTGGCATTCACTGGGTTATGCCGAGAACAGTGGCGGAGCTGATGGCTTGTAAGCAAGGAAAGTTTGGGAGGCATTGGAATTCTGCTATTTGGATGGCTGTGCCCCATTGTTTGATGTGGAGCATTTGGAGGGAGAGGAATAACCGACATTTTGAGGATTTAGAGAGATCAGTCTCAGATCTTAAACTCTTCTTCCTTAACTCTCTTATGGATTGGGTTACAGTGTCTGGCGTTCGTTCTTTTTCTTCAGTACATGGTTTCATGGACTTTTGTACTTTATGCACTTGATTTGTTTTTGTCCTTGATGTATACCTCTGGTATACTCAGGTGACACCCCTCTTCTTTTAATATATTTTTATTACTTATCAAAAAAATGAATAACCTGGCTGATTGATTTAACCATCAATTTATCCTCCTTATTTCTAAACTATGTTTTATATTTTCTTATAATATGGAGAGATCATTTACAGCAGGTTCTTCCATGTCTTAGTGGTTCATGGCATAGAAGACCTGCTGTTGATTGAATTACTGAATTGTGGAACAGTGTTTTAAGACTGCTTAGTGCTTACAGAGGGGAAAAAATAAAAAAAGAAAAAGAAAAACCAACACAAAATTGTCTTTTTTTTAGTTATACCTTTTCTTATTGATGACCTTTAGTGGCCTTGTGATTGTGAATGCTTCTGGAGGTTGTATAATGACTTGTTTAATTTCTTTATTTTTGGTAGCTTGAGAAGCTTAGTGATCTACAGTGTACACCTGAGTCTCAGCTCAAGTTCATTATAGAGGCCTGGATGCAGGTACTTTCTGTGCTCATGATTGGATGAATGCAACATTTTTTGTTTTTTGTTTCTCCGGGAATCAAGACAAAATATTTTAACCTTCATATAAACAATTCATATGCATTTTATTGACTTTTTGGGTAAGATAGTTACAATACTTCTACCCATATATTCTATTTTTTTTTTTGCTTTCTTCAAAGTACCAATGGCTATGTTTAGCATATCAGACCCAGACTTTCTCTTTTTTGACTGGACATAATAAACCCAATTAGGGTGTGATAGCATACCCTGGGGGAATCATTTGTCGTAAATTAGTAATATCTCCCTCCTTATTTCAGATAATTTTTAAAGTAAAATAGTAGTAGTTGCACTGATATGAAGGTGGTGGTTTGGTATGAAATGATGGGAAATGTGCATTGCGTTTATGTTGCATGCTTGCAGATAGTTGAATGTAGGCGAGTGCTGAAATGGACCTACGCATATGGGTTCTACCTACCTGAGATTGAGCATGCTAAAAAACAGTTTTTTGAGTACTTGCAAGGTATAAGTGTTTTGCTTAAAAGTCTAAGAATTAAATATGAAGAGTTCGTTTTATTTGTCGTGGTCTTCATACAAGTGTGATGACTTTACAGGTGAGGCGGAGTCTGGTCTGGAAAGGCTTCATCAATGTGCAGAAAAGGAACTACAACAGTTCCTCACTACTGACAGCAAACCATCAACCGATTTTAATGACTTCCGTACAAAGCTAGCTGGACTTACGAGGTATATATTGTGTACAAATATTGGTGAAAGTGACATTTATTTTCATTCACACTTCTAACTACTATTATTTTTACTTGTTTATATATTTGTAAATACTTTTATTGAAATGAATGGAGCTATATGAATTTTTTTATTGACATTTCTTAGAAGCATCTGTGATCATCTCTACAATTTTCATTTTGTTTTTGCATACGATGGTTTGTCATATACCATTGTCTTATTGATGTGTTTTAGTTCTATATCAATTCCTATAAGTGTTTGCGACTAAAAGAGAAAAAAAGGTTATCACTAAAAGAGAAAAAAAGGTTATTCGCAAGTTTCTTCTTCTATTTGTAGTAATTCGGTTCCTTCGTGTTCCCTGTATGTTTTCTGCACAACGTTCCCCCCATTTTTCCATGTTTATCTTATTTTTCATGCTTTCTCCTGTTCTAGCAATATGGTTCCAAGACATGCTTTGAGCATTTATGAAAAGAAATACTGTGTTAAAAGCTTTAGATGAAAGTGTGCAAAATGTCTAGAAGATTGAAGTATCTCAAGCCACATCACCGCCAGACCACTGAGTTGTCTCCTTTAAATATCTTTTTGGTCTTCCTCTCTTTATGATTTAGTGACTAAGTTTTATGTTCTTGTCAATATGCCACACCCACCTCCTTTTCCTAGTTTGGGATTGGTTGTGAGCAAAATATGTTATTTTATGAAAACCTATAATAACAATGGTAGTAGTAGTAAAAAATGGAATATTAATTAAGGAAGTAACAGAGAAAATGATTTTGATGATAAAATGCGGATAAAAATATGTGGCCGACTCCAGCATACATAGCTGAGCCAAAGTTTTGGGACTGAGGCTGTTATTGTTATTGAGTGCATGTTGATTAAGTAATGGAGAGCATGATTTTGGATATGATAGGATGGTGGATAAAAATATTTGTGGCCGAACCCAAATGGTTTGTTGAGGATTCTTAATTGACCCCAAAGTTTTGGGACTAAGGCTTTGTTATTATTTTTGTTGTGCTCCCCCTCTTTTTTGCTTTTTCATGCCACTTCAAAATGTTTTGAGTTTGTTTTAAGAGGAACATTGTGATATGCTTTGAAAGATAAATATTGTGATAAATGCTCAGATCAAAACCTTGTGAAATGCATTGAAGCATGCCAAGAACCAAATCTATAAGCTTGAATGGTAGTGGGCAGTCCAATCTGGCCCAGATGAACCGTCCTAGTGAGATGCACTTTGCCAGATGTCCATACTGTGTTCTGTCTGGTTCTGCTTTTTTAGTCTGTGTTGGAGTTACGCCCTAGAAATAGGGTATAAGACTGGAAAGTTTCTTGTTCTGGAATTTAGGTAGGATAGAGATGGCATGTGCTTGTATTTCTTGGTGGTTTTGGTATTGCTGCCTGATATGTTTGCTCAGTCTTGTAAACCTTGCATTGGGAACCATCAGGCTGCTGTGTTTGAAAGCTGATGTAGAAGTTAAGTGATTCCTTTTTTAGTGTTTTATGGAGAATTGATCTGTGGTTGTCTTTTTGCTTCTCTCTCTCTCTCTCTCTCTCTCGTTAATTTTTTAATATGAAATCCTTGCAATGTGTGATATTACTTCTAATGTTATTTATTGTAGTGTATGGCTCTGGCATGCATGTATTTTGTCCCTTTCCGCTTTTACCATTGCAATTACTTGGCTAGTTAATGTCATTAGTCTTCTCTGATTCAGCTTGTTCTCTTTATGTAATTGCAACAGTGTGACTAGGAATTACTTTGAGAATCTAGTTAGGGCATTAGAGAATGGTTTGTCAGATGTGGACAGCAATGGTGCTTGCAGCAAGACAAGCACAAAAAATGTAGTAGGGAGCAGCAAGGGTCGAGGTGGAAGGGGAAAGGGAACTACTCGAGCCGGTGGTTCTAGCAAAAGTGCTGATGATACCGTTTATTGGTCTTGTGAGCAATGTACCTATGCCAATGTCAAGTCTGCCACCAGATGCGAGATGTGCAACCAGCAGCGCCGGTGAAAAATCTAAGCCAAATTAGTAAAGACAAGATGGAGAACATAAACCTTAAAACACAAGAAGAACAAAAGCTTGATTTGAGGGTGATACCTAGTGTAAAGGTTTTTGTGGCTCCTCTTTTGCTAAGGCTGTCGAATGTTTGTGGAAAAAAAAGAAAGAAAGTAGAAATAGAAGAACTTGTTGAAGAAAGGGCAGCCTCTTTGGTGTCGTGTGTGTAGCAGGAAACACTATAATGTATTATTCTGTTCTGTATATAGTGCTCTCTCTCTATAAATATAAATATAAAATATTGGAGTTCTGCAACTTGCTTTTGTTGCTGATTTACGTGTATTACATTTGCACTGGGTAAAGTGAATGCAAATGATATCTTATGTTCTAAAACTTGTTTTTTGTTATTTTATATTAAATGTGTATATGTATAATTTGTAATATAGTTGCTCTTGTATAAATCAGGGGAAAAGCTAGGCTCTCAATATGGATGCCTAAGAAGCATCTCCAATAGTTTCTCCATATTTTGTGTGATCAAGTTTCAGCTAACCAACTTATCTTTTTCTGCTAGATACCTTTTAATATATTCTTTTCAACAAGCTCATTTCTTTTCTCGATTCCATTCAGATATTAGTTTTATTCTATATATTTTTTCCAACAAACTCGACCAATCCAGCACATAGAAGCTGAATCCAAACATAACCCGCCTCAGCTATTATTGTGAAGCATGGTAAGCCACCAAACGAACTTAAAGACCTCCCAAACCAGTGGTATCTTATCTATTTTCTATTCCCAATCCAAATAGCCACAGAAGCTAGCTGCTGTAATTTTCTTATTTTGATTCATCCACATAAAATGGTTAGGTTACGGATAGGTTGTTGGAGAAGATTTTTTTGGGGGAAAAAACTAGTTACCTAAGACAATGGGAGGCTGCTTGTTGGATGCTCTAATGCGGTTAATTGTAGCCTTTAGCCTTTAAAATTATTGTTGAAGAGAATTTATATTTTCTAAGTTAGTATTTGGTTATGATTTGGTGCAATGTTGTGATGGAGTGGAATTCACTTGGCAAAGAACTTGGTATATAACCAGCATATTGATGTGTGATATCACAATATTAAAGAATGGATTTCTTTGAAGGATTTTTGTCTTTGAATGATTCACTCTAGTGAGAATGCTTCTGACATGTTGATAAATTGTTCTTACAGACAAATTCAAGCATTACTTGGACTTTGATTGGTGCTTGGCAGTCCAGATTGTGTACCCTGATCCAATTTAAACCAAGGAAGAGATTTGTTGTAGTGGTGGCTTGAATCCTGGTGAAGTCAATTACGTCATGATTGACTTTTGGGTTTTGATTTTTCATTCCCTTCCTTGTGGCAATAGTTTGGTGAACCCTATCTAGAGCATTGAGCCCATCCTATTCTAACATAAATATCAAGTTTAAGTCTTCTCTGCTGTAAAGCACAATGTAAAGTTTGAGTGCTATGACTTTTGGTACAAAAGAGAGAATTTTCCTCTTTAGTTTGTTTGTAGGAGAGAGCTTAGAGTGTATTTGGAAAGAGAAAGAGAGGAGGGGGGTGTGGAGGTTTCTTGAATCTATTACCTTTTTAATTTATGTATGATTGTGGAGTTTGGTACACATTTAAGGTTAAGTCTGCTTTGATTGTTCTTCCTATATTGTATGTATTTTGATAAATATATGTAAGTTGTATGTTAGAAAGGAAGTAAAATTCAAATGTAAAATCTATTAGTAAATAACTAAATGAGTTAATTTAATTATTTTGTCCAAATCTATTGGTACTTGAAGTCATTTAAGTATTTTTTTTTAAATTAATATTAATCAAACAATAATACCTTTTAAATAATGCATCTTATGAATGTTTCATTTGAATTTTTAATAATAAAAACAACATTTTAAATGATATCGTTTACTAACTAAAAGATTTAGACGAAGAATTAGATTGACTATTTTTTACAAAACAATAGACTAACCTAAAAATAATTTTGACATGAAGAACTAATTTGACAGTAATAGTAAAAATTAATGGACTAAATTTATACTCTTTTATTTTTATTTTATTTATTTATTTATTTTTGAAGAATCTTAAAAATTTTAGTTTAGTCATGAATGATAGGCAATATTATTTGCGTTGCCCTCTCCAATAATAGCACCTTGATATACTTTTTTTTTCCTTTGTAATTTCATTAATAAGCTCCATTTATTTGGTTGGAGGTGATGATGCTATTGTTAAATATTGGGGTATTGCTTTTGAGACCCCACTTTTAGGGCTTTTTAGGTGGGATTATGTGTGTTGCAGTGATTTGCACATATTCGATGAGGTTCCTAGTTCCCTGCACCACTTATGTCAATTCAATTGGCTTTTCGCCGGATTGTGGGGTGAGAGTGATTGAGAGGAGGGTTATTTTCGGTATAAAAGTCCTTTCCCACTACCTCCCTAATTTAAGTACTTTATTTTTGTATTGAGAACACTACTATCAAGCATTTTCAGCCTCTACTTTGGTCCATTTGATCCAGTCTGGTCCATTTTGGTCCAGTTCAGCTCATTTCGGTCTACTTTGGTGTACTTACTTAAGATTGAGAAAAGACAATTTTGGATTGAGAGTACTATCAATTATTTGAGTAATATCAATTATAATTATATGATAAGTTTTGATTATCATGATAATCTCCTTAAAAAAAATGAGAAATTTGAATAATAAATTTGAAACTTAAAGCTTTTGTTGTACCAAAAGAAATTAGGAAAATATAATGCATAATAACAATAATTAGAAGAATATTGACCACTTTAAAAATAATAATATCAATAAAAAATATAAATAATTATAAAATAATAACGATAATTTGACGTTTACAACTATACATTTTTAGTTAATTTTTTGATATTTTGAAAGTGAAAATTTGAGTTTATTTCAAATCACAATCTACATGTCTATGTATTTGAATATGTCTTTCAATTTTTTGAATAATATCAATTATGAACACACCCTTAGGATAAGTTTTTTTATAAGTAAAAGTATGAGAAATCTGAATCATCAATTTGAAAAAAAAATTGTGGAAAAAAAAAACTCCAAAATATAATAGAATGATATATTTGTAGAGGTAGAGAGATGGAAAATAAAAACTTTTAAAAATAGTTCAATTTTTAAGGAGAACAAATTATCTTCAATAAATTTTAGAGAATAAATTATATATTATACCACATTACAAAATAATGATATATTCTAATGATCCGTGTGGGTCTGTAACTAGTAATAATAATATATAAACATATTATTAATATGAAATGTGAGAGTATAAGATTATTATACTCTCAGAATAATATAATTTGCCCACAAATCTAGTTAAACATTGGAAATGTGAGAGTATAAGATTATTATACTCTCAGAATAATATAATTTGCCCCTAAATCTAGTTAAACATTGGAGGGAATTGGAGAATTTAAATAGGTTGGTATCGTTATGAATTTGGGATAGACAAATGCAGCTTTGGAACATGGAATCTTTTTGTGCAACAAATTCAGCTCCAATTTACGGTAACCATTTCAATTCCAATTTACATGATTTTTCATCCTCAATTTAAGAGACGATTTAATAAATATTTCATCATCAAACCTGTCTTTTCTCCTAAAAAAATCCATTTCCAAATCCTTCATGTTAAAAACCATCTTTTCACAAGTCAAAATAATTACAACAGTGCCTATGAATATTTGATATCTACCTTCCAATTTTTCATTGTTCTGGGGAGAGGAAAAAGATTTAAGGTACCTCAACATTTTTGGTTACCTCAAGTGATTAATCAACGTTTAGGCTTTAGTTCCATTGACTTGAACATTTTGTCAACTTTTACATCCATAGATTTGTCCTTGAACATTTTGTGGCTGAGAGCATTTAGCAATGCTCTAGAGTACTGGCGAGAAGACATTTTCCAATCCATGCCTGTTTTCATCATTGCTTTAAACTCATCATAACTGATCCTACCATCCTGTAATCAGAAGAAAAGATCAACAAGACATTATTAAAAAAAAAAACAAAGGAAAAAAGGTATTATGTGACATGTACTTCAGAGTATTTATGTTTGAGAATGACCTTATCCAAGTCAACATCAAATATGATATCTTCGATGAGCTTGTCATTGTTAGGACCAAGTTTATCATCTATCATGATCTCTCTCAATTCATCAAACTCAATATACCCATTTTGATTCTTGTCAAAGAACCTAAAAGCTTCAGAGAGAAGATCATCACCACCAATCTTTTTCATCAGGTGAACAGCCATTGTCACAAATTCTTCGCAGTCTAGTGTGCCATTTCCATCAACATCCGCCTTCAGTATAAAATTAAGTCTTTAGATATTGAGGATTAGAAGGAATAAAAGAAAGAAAGAAAGAAAGAAAGAAATAAGAGGAATCCTAGATACATTAACATTGGAATGGTAATGTTAGCAGCTAAGAAGAAAAGAACAGACAAAGGTAATAATATCAATATGAGGAAGTAACTGTAAATTGTCTTCCATCTGCTTAAATACAATTTGATGCTTCTCAATCTTCTGCATCAAATTTGAGTTTTAAAATTAAAAAAAAGGCTTATATTTTTTCAAAAAGTGACCCATCAAATGCTTTTCAGCCATTTGAAAAAAATCCATCAAGTACCCTTTTTTATTTATAAATTCGAGAGAGGTATAAAAATACTTTTCTAATATATTGAAGGGGGAATATGCGTGCACAAGTTACGCCTTAAAACCATATGCTTCCAAACTGAAAATCCTTACACCAGTTGCACCAGATAAAAAAATATGTTTGAGTGTCCATGAAAGGTCCGTTTTAAAGTATTTGGGTTATCATTGCATCATACTATGTTTAATTGAATTGAACAAACATCAATATTCATTCCAATTATTTAAAAGCAGAAGCCGAGGCCACTGGCGCCTATCTACGTCATATGACAGCACTCAAGCATAAAGTTAAATTGTGTCAATAAATTATGTCCTTATTCATAATCAGTAAATTTGGAGAAAGAAGAGTAACTGCAGTTAGTGTTAGAAGTTCATTTAATGAAAATGAATACATTGATCTAATGAAGGCTACTTGCAATTTTACTAACCAACACCTACTATGCTTCATTCTAAATTTTTAGAACCCGCATTGAGGATTTGACCTTGAAAGGGTTAAGGGACATGCATTTCTAGTTCTAGATTTCTCCAAGGTCGAATTCATGATGTGAGTTAGATTATGGCATGGTTCTCTAATGACTCATGAAGTAAGAAAAACAGTTTTCTAAAAGATTTAAAATGAAACCAAAGAATGGTATATGCTGCAATTACTTGGTCATACTGAAAACCAAGAATGCCAATAGCAAGTTTAAAAGGAAGGTCTTATGCAGAATAAACTCACAGCATCCATTAACATCTGGACCTCGTGATCAGGAACAGAGTGCCCAAACATATGAAGGCCCACTCTGAGCTCCTCAAATGACAAGCGTCCATTGTTGTCTGTGTCCATCATATCAAACATCTCTTTGATTCGAAATACTTGTTCATCTGGCAAGTTGTCTGCTACAACCTGAAGTCAAAATAGGTAGCAGTTAATAATGTTTGAGAAATATGATATCAGGCAAGGAAATAAAGTGTTCAAAAAACTTACTCTGAGAACCTTCTTCTTGAATTTATTCATCAAGGAGAATTGTTTGATCCTTAATCTCACATTTTCTCCCAAACAAACATCAGGCATTTTATTTGCATTTTTTATCCAAGTATGTTCTTCACATAAGAAGCAGGAGAATGATTAGTTCATTTATCATACAGTTCACATTCAATTCTGCACATAATTAAAGTAGGCATAAGTGCTAGGCAAATGCTAGCAAAGGAAACGCGTATATTTTTTAAAAATGGTCAAAGAGAATTAATTAATGCATAATTTTTTTTTTATTATAAAAAAATAGATGTAGCCAATACTGCATAAAGAAATGGAAGCTCACTTTTTCTCTATTGACATGTTCTATTGATGCCTCTTTGTTCTTGGTATTCATTTTAGTTCAGTGCTTCCTTCAATGAATGGTTTATCATTTGTTGTCATCAATTTCTAAAACATAATTCAAATGCATTCCTTCAAGAGAAAACTTAAGTTCTACCCGTAATCATCATTTCACCTTACCATTGGTGAAGATGCTCAACTAAGCTAACAAGCCTTCTCATATGGTTACAGAAAATTGAAAGAATCCCATCTTAAAGTAGTGTCTTGAGAAATGATCGTCGTGACCACAGGCATGAGAATTATTTATCTGAAGTCAGATTTTGGCTTGCAACACGCTTGAGAATTGGACTTTAATCCTCCTACATCATTGTTTCCACCTCATGACTTTATATTGTCTAGATTTTTTTTCTCCTTTTAACTAGTGTAGTAAAGTGAGCAATATCCTCCACTGGTCAGAAAACGAAAGAATAACACTGGACCAAACTTGGTGGAGCCAGCCAAAAGTATTGCTCCACATCCAATCTCCAAATGTAGACATCTCATATGCACAGAAAATTTTCAGTCCATTTTCCAATTATCATCCATTATCTATGTAATTGTGTAAAGCAAATATTTGTATCTTTCCAATTATAATTAGCCGTTTCTTGCCTATAGCATGTGCTTCTCTACCAACAACCGATCATAAAGGCTACATGAAGACTCTACTACCATAAAATTGCTGCTGGAAATATAAGCATCTGGTTACTTCTACTAATCCCTTTGATGACACTTATCAGATTATTTGCCCCTGGTAATTCCTCGCAGGGAATTGATTGTGATGCCTTCAGTGATACCTGTCTTTATCTTGCTGAGAAAGACATGTCTAATAGGGCCCCCAGCAGAGGTGGGTTAATGAAAGTCAATAAACACATTAACCAGAACCACGGATGTCTGGTGACCTTCAAACTAAAACTAACAACCTAAAAAGTAATTCTTTTTTTGTCCTAGGGGCCACTATGAACTGATCAAGCAATTATAATTTAGTCCAACTCAGATATGTAATTACATTCCATAGAATTAAAGGAGTCTATGTACAAGCCATACATTGAAAAATATTCTAAGTTGCCATATTATCCAAACTGTAGCTCAATTCAAATTCATTCTAAAAGTCTTTCAACATTTTTGGCAAGCATGTAAACTTAAGCAATGAACACAAATGATATTTTCATAGATAGGTAAGAAGGTACATACCAAGGACTTCATCGATTGTCATCCGACTGTAAGGATTTGGATCAAGCATATTTTGCACTAGATCCTTTGCTTCCTCAGAAACCTTTGGCCAAGGATCCCTTTCAAAATCTACGTCACCCTGAACAATTGCGTGTGCAATTCCTTCCTCAGTTTCTGTGCTAGTTGTAAAACCCATATTAGGTTGCACTCTGAAATAAACTTCTCCACAATCTTTTATGCATACATGATAATAAATGTTATAATAGTTTTGCATGAACTGAAAATAAGAATGGAATTTGAAAGGAACTTGCCTGCCCAAAAGGGAGGAACTCCACAAAGTAAAATATAAAGGATAACACCTGCACTCCATACATCAACTTCTGGCCCATAATTTCTTCTTAGGACCTCTGGAGCCATGTAATATGGACTTCCAACAATTTCACTGAATCGCTGACCTACCAATATATAGTGAAGATCATAGCTGAAGAATATGTACCCAACCATGTTCAAAGCTATATTAAGGCACATATGTAGTCAGATATTGCTATTTAAGAATGTAAAGGATACCAGTTTCATAGAATACGGAGAGGCCAAAGTCAATTGCCTTTAACTGTGCAGTTTCACTTGTATCTGTGAATAAGAAATTCTCAGGTTTCAGGTCCCTATGTATAACTCCATGCTCATGGCATATCTGTGACAAGCATAAAAGCCCCACTTGAAAACTAAGCATAATATTAATACTTGGTATTCCACTGACAAAATGAATGAAGATTTGCTATTGATTTAACTGAATAACATCTCATACATTCATAGAATCAAAAGCCACATCCATGTAATGGAATAAATTAATAGAAAAACTTCTGAAAGTTATTTATTGAAGCTTCTCCTTTACTTGTTACCAATCTCTAAATGTGATTTGATAGTTCCTTACTCAAAAGTAGTATCCTATTTTCGAATGTTTTGTGCTCAAATAAGATTTCACCACTACTACTAAGTAATATTAACACAGTCCCTAACTTGATCATTGTGAGTACTTATAAAGTGTGACAACTTATTCACACTTTTTTAATTACAAAAACCACAATAAGAGTTGTAGAATAGTATATGGCTAAAATTTCTTCTAAGGTTTAGTTATTCAGAATATAAAATAATTACCCCAAGGACAAGACTCTATCTGATGAAACCAGACAATATCTTACAAACACTATATCCTCATCTGATTCTGTGCTTAATAACCTCCCAACACTGATTATTACATATAATAGGGATCTTCTAGCAAATATAGACCATGACTAGAAGAAGGGTTCTGGATGGTAGATATCATATGGACTCAGACAGGTCTGCAGCTTTAAGATCATGTGCAGTATTTAGTGAAAATGAAATTACAAAAATAGTCAGTAGGATTTAAATCTGCTAAAATCAACTAATTTTCAGATGGAAAGAATTATACTAGAACTGCATCAGAGGGCCCTGGAGAAAATGAAAACAGTGTATCTTCCTAAATCTAACAAATTGACCCTTACAAGAATCAAGTTCTGCTCTATTTATGAATCCATGTTAATGGATTACTTGTTAATCTGGATTGGCTAACTTGAGGATTGAACTGTAAAACCAGAATAAAATTATTTAAGCACCCTTCATGACAGTTTTCTCTTATTAATGCTGAAGAATAATTATATCAAGCACCCTGCCAAAACATATGCAGCTTTTAATTGCCATCAAAGGTACCAGGAAGATGGATGAACTTCAAAACATTGCCCAGCACCAAGCAACTCCTGAAATTTTAATATATGAGCTTAATGGGAATTTGCTTCCCAAATCATGAACGCCATTTCCTTCCTTGTGTTCTGACTAATAGGGTAAGTATTAGTGTATCACGTCAGAGATTGAAGCTGCTCCTTCAGGAAGCCCTATTCCACCACTTGTAATTTCTAAGTACTCTAAGAGCAATGCTCCTTCTTTTCACGTAATAGTGAATCTCATTAATTAAATTTATGGTGAGACTTACCATTCATGTGAGAGGAGGGAGCATTGTTGTTGGAGTACAAATTAATCTTCCTTACTACCACATACTTTGTATGCATGTCTAATTTTCTTCACCATAAATTTTTCCTTGATGAGCCATTATATAACGCAACATTGCAACCTAATGATTTTCCATAAGCATATGTCTATGTGCATATTAAGAATTATCAAAACCCAAAAAAAGAAGGACAATTTCCAGTTACAACATGAAATTATGGTCTTACTTTACAAATGAGCAAAAATAATTACAATTCCTTAGGTATTATATCTTAGATTCCTCAAATAAACTCATTCTGAACAATGCATAAAAATCAATGTTATCATTTTCAAGGACTATTAAATTCAATCATATGATTCATCAATGTAACCAGATGATTGAATTTAATCAAGAAACTTAACGAACTATTTACCCCGAACAAATACCCTATTAATAGTAAAACTTCAAAAGCATGAAAAAACACACCCAAATCTAGAATCATATGTTCTATGTATCATGGATTCATAACATGAAAAAAAAAAAAAAAAATCAAAATCAAAATCAAAATTTACCTTGCAAACCTCAATAATACTCTTGACAACCCTAACTGCGGCACGTTCCATGTAATGCCCACGTGCAATGATCCTATCGAAAAGCTCGCCGCCTTCACAAAGCTCCATGACAAGATAAATGGCATCCACATCCTCATAAGCTTCCTTGAAGGTCACAATATTAGGATGTGCAGGCAAATGCCTCATAATTTCGACCTCCCGCCTTACATCCTCAATGTCAATATCGGTCCTCAGCTTGCTCTTAGCTATGGTCTTACAAGCAAAGGTCTCATTGGTCTCAAGATCGACACATTTGTACGTAACGCCAAACTCGCCTCGGCCGAGTTCTTTGCCAAAGCTGTATTTCTTGAATATGTCATTGCCAGTTGGTTTGTCGAGGATAGGGAGAAGGCGTAAGGCGCCGGAGTTGAGGAATCCGGTGGGGCTGTGGTGTTTGAATTCGAATTCGGATATGTCTTTGGTGTCCTTTTGCTT
This sequence comes from Castanopsis chinensis, assembly GCA_032878915.1. NCBI lineage: Eukaryota > Viridiplantae > Streptophyta > Magnoliopsida > Fagales > Fagaceae > Castanopsis > Castanopsis chinensis. Next base: position 771,437 of record JAVQMG010000059.1, read on the forward strand.
CTTATGGAAAGCTGCTTTCGCTGGTGCAGAAATGCAGCCTCCCATGAGGATTTTGTTCAAGCAATTGCTCCAAGAAAGAGATTTCTTTGTTTATTTCTTCTTTCTGTAAATTGGGTTATGAACATTGAGGCATAGAGAACCCCATGAGAGAGAGAGAGAGAGAGAGAGAGAGAGAGAGAGAATTGGTGGGATGTGAATGAGAATGAGGTTGGAAAGTTCAAAAAACAGTTAATGGTTGTCTGTTGAACTATACTTGTCCCTCCATTTTCTTAGGGTTGTTTGAAAACCGTTACTTTGAGGTTAGGTTAGTTTACAAGTTCGGTATTTTTGCCGACAAATGATAGATTGTGAGTTTGTAAACAATAGTTCTGTGTAGAAAATCTAGAATTACAATCTTTTGTGCCACAACTTGGACGCGGTAGATAATGAGTGGTGAATAAAAGGTTGTAAGTTCATATAAAAGTAACATGTATTTTGGAAAACGATTAGTCAATGCTGTAATTCTAAAATAACTTAGTGAAATAGAATGATGTGGTTGTAAAAATAGGAAAAAAAAATGGTTTTACAGCTATTTTGGTTGGACAAAGATTTTCTCCAAACCAATTGAAATATTATGTGGTGACTCATTATATAAATCATAATTTATTATTTAAACAAGAGAAGTGCTACGTCTATAATATTTTTACAACACTTTCATAACAAATTATAGGTGGTAAGTTGTTACTAGTTCTAATTTGAATTCACAATTTAAATTACCTTTTTGTCCACCAGTAACAGCTAATAATTAATAACTTGTCACTTAGGATTTGTTCTGAAAGTGTTGTGAAAACTATTATGAATATAACATTTTTCTTTAAACAAATCACATCACTTGTTAAATAAGTAATGTAGCTAAAAATACACTTAGAATGCAATACACGTTTTTTTTCCCCAAACTACAATTTTGGTGTTCTCAACAGATAATATTGAAGTTTCAAATCCCTCTCCCTTATCTACCGAATTAGTAAAAAACTAGAATATTACACCTATCAATATCTATGAGTGATTTGAATTTTGTTGTTATACGTTTGATTGTGTTAATTTTGTATCTTATCATTTAAAATCAGGTTGATTTTATCATTTATCAAGTCAACGTTCATAAATGAAATTGATTTGATTTTGAAAGTTAAAAAGACTAAATTAAAACAATTAATAGTTGAAGGACCTTGATTTCAATCAAATGTAGAAGGAAGAAATTGAAATGTAATAAATATACAAGGACCAAATCCAAAAATGTTGTTTGGTGCATTTTTTTTCTTTTTGATTGAAAAATAAGGGGATTCTAGCTCCAAAACTAAGGGCTTTAATATTTGGTAAATGTTATAATTCTAAAATAACTTAGAGAAATAGAATGAGGTGGCTGTAAAAATTGGAAACAAAAATGGTTTTACAGCTATTTTGGTTGGACAAACATTTTTTCCAAACTGATTTGGAGTATTATGTGGTGACTCATTATATAATCATAATGTATTATTTAAACAAGAGAAGTGTTACGTATACAATATTTTTACAGCACTTTCATAACAAATTATAAGTGGTAAATTGTTACTAATTCTAATTTGAATTCACAATTTAAATTACTTTTTTGCCTACCTGTAACAGCTAATAACAACTTGTCATTTAAGATTTGTTCTGAAAGTATTGTGAAAAATATTATGGACATAACATTTCTCTTTAAACAAACCACATAAATAAGTAATGTAGCTAAAAATACCCGTAGAATATATGCAATACATGTTTTTTTTTCCCCAAACTACAAATTTAGTGTTTTCAACAGATAATGTTTGAGGACGAAATCCATCTTCCTCATCTACCGATTTAGTAAAAAACTACAATATTACACCTATCAATATATATGAGTGATTTGAATTTTGTTTTTATATATTTGATTGTGTTAATTTTGTATCTTACCATTTAAAATCAGTTTAATTTTATCATTTATCAAGTCAACGTTCATAAATGACATTGATTTGATTTTGAAAGTTAAAAAGACTAAATTAAAACAATTAATAGTTGAAGCACCTTGATTTGAATCAAATGTAGAAAGAAGAAATTGAAATGTAATAAATATACAAGGACCAAATACAAAAATGTTGTTTGGTGCATCTTTTTTTCTCTTCTTTTTGATTGAAAAATAAGGGGATTCTATCTCCAAAACTAAGGGCTTTAATGGTTTATATATATATATATATATTATTGACATTTTACATCCAATATTTTCACACTATGTCCATATTTTTTCTTATCACATCATGTATAAACTTTGGACATCTAGCTAGTATAAAAGTGAGTGAGGCCTTGTGCTAAACTATATATCCTTGAGTCCTTGGCAACTTTTTTTTTTTTTTTTTAATCTTTTGGTCCAAGGCTTAAAATACCTAACAAAGATAGCCCGGAGTTTTGCTGTACACGAACCTTTCTAGCGTGGATGAAGACGATACTTATAATCCTAGTTTTCTGGCACACCTTTAAATCACCACGCAACAAAATTAGTTGGACAGGTTCAAATTTATCTATTTTTAGATGTATGCAGTATGCACCTAATTTGATGTTCAATTATGTTGCAATTAAATTAATGCAAACCCAAGTGCAGATTGTTTGCAAGTAATAATATTTCGGTGAGTCCTAGGTCGATCCACATAGAATGATTGACATTAATGCAAAAACCTCTATTATTAAGTAGAAAATAAAAATAATTGTTTGTTTGTTTTTCCAACCAAAGGTAGAGTTAGATAATATTAAAATTGATAAGGGATATTCAGACCAAGAATTTTCTAACTCTTTTTACCGGTCAAGTTGACAATGCCCTTTAGGCTCCTTAAGACCCTTCGGAACAAACATGAGCTTTAGGCCTGACGACCACGCAACATCATCCATGCCTTCCACCCCCCATCCATCGTCGGGCTTGAAAGCACCCGTCGGGTTAACGAGCATACCGACGGGTGAGTACACTTAGCCTTGTACCATTTGCGTGATCTCAACTCATATCTCCCCATATGGAAAGAACTTGCAAACCACGTCTAAAGATCATTCTACATATTGGTTTTCTCCTAGTATGAGAAGTGAAACCCTAAGATCTCAGAGCCTTAACTTCATATCTTCCCTATATGGAAAGATCTTACTTTCAAGGGATCTAGGTTAGCTCTATTGGGAATAATATACAAAGTAATAAAGGAAGATTAAGGATAACAAAAAAGACAAACAAAAATAGATAACTTGGAGGCACAAAATTGTTATCCTTAGACAATATTTACCTCCACACTCTTGTTGTTAAAAGATTATCACAAACTTGTCCCCAAGATACAACCAAGTTGTTGGGTTCCACAGATAGCAATTCTGAATAATAATCACAGGATTTCTTGTGTTTCTCTCTAACTTACTATTTTGTGGAGTGAACATCGGCCTCTATTTATATCCATAAGGTTATATTTCATCAAAAGACATGTATGGAGAGTCAAAATGTCTTATAAAACTATCACAAGGCTTGAAACCTCTTCAAACATTCAGAACAGTTACCAGAAAATTCTGCAGAAAACTCAGTTTTACGCGTTTCGATTGGTTTAGAGTTCTTTTTGATTGATCAAACAGGAATTGAACAGTGACTGAATCATCTAGTGACTCCAAGATTATTTTCTTCATCATTTTGATCAGTCAAGCAAAAGCTTTGACCGATCGAAAATCCTTTAGTTCAAATTTCACTTAGAAAATTCAAGAACTTGAATTTTCACTTTATCAAATAATATTCTTCAAACTCAAATATCATTATTACAACATATCCATGTATATACCTATATATACAACAAGCTCTACACCAAAGCACTAAGTCTCATCTTCTCCAAAGTTCGTGAAATTTCCTAACTCTAATACTTTTAAGTTATTAGAGATTCTTCCATCATTGAATTAACCTTTGGAGGGTCTTTGGTCGGCAGTCCACCGATACTCTCTGTAGGTTTTTCCTTCTTTTTGTTCTTTAGGTACCTTAATTGGGGCATGTGTAGATAATCAACTCACTGACGATTTTGTGTATCATCAAATATTACAATTGAAAATTGTAGAATAAATTTGAGAGAAATACTGGAAAAAAAAAAAACACTAGAGATTTAGAGATCCACCTAATATTTCATTATATGAATTCGAATTATTTTTAATCCAATTAGGGTAGAGAGCTAACTCACATAATTGAAAGATAAAATAGTAAAGTATTCAAACAATGTGTAAAGTATATTGAATATGAGTGATTGAATAAATAATTCAATTGACATGTTACAAGTGAGATTAAACATTTAATATATTCTTAAATCATAACAAATTTAGGAGTTCAAGTATTAAATATATATAAAAATCATTTTAGATCTTAAAAACTTGTCAACACAAATAGTAAAATCAATCATTAATTAATCTATAGTTCCAAATAGTAAAATCAATCTCAAAATTCAATCATTAATTAATCTATAGAAAGAACATAGATAATCCCAAGAACTCATGCTAAAAATATTAGGCTTCACCTCTAACCTTAGCTAGAGATTTAGCCACACCTAGTTATGCAAAATAAATCCATAAAAACAATATTAAACATCTAAAAGAATTAAACAATAATATGAAAAAATTTTAGGATTTTTTTCTCCTTTATATCCTCACCCTCCTCCGAAAGAAAAAGGTAAAATATCTCAAATTTAGGATGTGAATTCATTAATTTTTGGAGGTTATTTATTTATTTTTTATTTTTTTTCTCTGTCAACTTCTAGGCCACTTTTTACCCCAAAAACATTTTTTATAAATTTATAGTAATCAAAAAGTTGTAGATATTTGAGTCTTATTTACGTGGCCACAAGAATCAAGTCAATCGAACATTTGTGCAAAAAGTTATGGCAAAAATACTAAGATAGCACAAGATATTTCCATATTAGGGTTTTTCTACTTTTGGCCTGAATGATTTTGTTTCTTGCGTTTTTTATTTTCACCTTTTAAAAAAAAACTTATTTAATACTTTAAAAATCATGCCCCAATTTACCTTGACCATTGGATTCTCTTGGCTGCATGTTAGCATGATTAGTTGATTAATTTTAATCTTCTATAAAAGAAAAATACATGTTGTGGGGGGTAAAAGCGCCAAAAACTCCATGTGGGCCTAGGGCCTGGCCCGAGGGTGGGGCTCAACCGAAGGGGTCGTAGATAGGGCCTCCTAAAAATGGAGGCCGAAACGCCCGCCGACCAGGCTGCCGGTAGAATTTGTGCTGGTCCGAGGAGAAAGTCTCCTCGGACTAAGAGACCCTTGTCTGACGAGCGTAGCACGTTATCCAGGGAAGAACTCCTAAAACTCAGCGAGTCGTCCTCCGCCCCAACGGGACGCCGAGGAGGGGGACAAAAAGTATATGCACTATGCAAAGCTGCTGCCACCGCATTAAATGCCTTCCACCTACCCGTCTGGCCACATTAATGGGGAAATGACTTCTGAGGGGACGGTGGACAGCCCTAAGGGCATTGGGGAGCGTTTTCAGGGAAAAGACAGGTGAGGACCAGAGATGGGGAGTATAAATAGAGAAGGGGAAACCACTGGAAAGGGGATCTGGATTTTTCTAAGGGAAAAAGGAAGTCTCTCTCTCTCCCTCTTGAAGAACAGAACGCCAGTCAGCATAGAAGCTCCTCGGCTCGCGTCTGACAAGGAAAATAGGCCACTCCATCAGCCAGCCGTGTCCCGGAAACGGACTTGGACCTCACACCATAGCCTTCTAAAGCACCAAGAGTTCTAGGCTTTAAGCCCATTCTCTACAAATTCTATTGTAAAGGCTACTTGGGCCGGCCCAGTTACTCATTTGGGCCAAAGGCCAACTTTGTGTCCTTACAATTGGCGCCGTCTGTGGGAAGCCTAGACAAAAGGGACTGGAAGTATCATGGAAGGTTCAGGTTCATGCCGTGCAGAGTCCCGGGGGTCCCAGCGCGAGGACCAATTTGCACGATTAGAACGGGAGGGAGAGTGCGAAGCGAGCGTGCGCTCTGAGCATACGCGCGGGAGAAGCCACGCACGCGACGGAAGTAGGACCTCCCGCGAAAAAAGCGTCGAGACCCTGCAAAGGGAGGTTGACTGTCTGAGGAAGAAGCTGCGCCGGGGGAAACGCAGGCGCACGCCCTCCCCTTCAGACCAGTCCTCAGCGGACGCTAGTAGTAGCTCCGACAGTACCAGGTCGAGGACCCCCCATTGCGAGTCCTCTTCGTAGGAGGACGAACACCGTCGCCAGCCTAAGGATAAGGGGACGTCCTCTAGAGGCCTAGCCAACAATGCACTGAGCAGGGTGCTCCTTAGATTTCCAGGTCACCCTTCACGCGGAGAATTGAGAGGGGAAAACTTCCAAGACGGTTCACTCAGCCAACCTTCACAATTTACAATGGGAGAACAGACCTAGTGGAACACGTGAGCCACTTCAGCCAGAGAATGGCGGTGCACTCGAAGAATGAGACCCTGATGTGCAAGGTCTTCCCTTCCAGCCTGGGACCCGTCGCGATGAGATGGTTCAACGGCCTGAAGGCGGGCTTTGTCAACTCCTTCTCGAAGCTCACCAGGGTATTCGGCTCGCGGTTCATCACGTGCAGCAGAATCCCTCGACCCCTAGATTCGCTGTTGTCCATGGCCATGAGAGAGGGAGAGACCCTAAGGGCATATACCGACAGATATTGGGAGATGTACAACGAGATCGATGGGGACTTCGACGAAGTTGCCATAAGTACCTTCAAGGTCGGCCTTCCAAGCGAGCATGACCTGAGGAAGTCACTGACCAGGAGGCTTGTCAAGAGCGTGCGTCGCCTCATGGACCGCATTGACGAGTACACGCGGGTGGAGGAGGATCAGTTGCAAGTCAAGGCCAGGATGAAGGCTATCCCTCAAGAAATGAGGGATTTCAGGTCGGACGGGTACAGCAACATTAGGCCGAGGAGGGAGTTCGTCTGGAAATCTCGTCGGATGCCAACACAGGTGGTCGGCATCGTGTTTCGCGAACCCATACAGCGGGTATTTGAGAAAATCCGCCACGAGCCCTATTTCAGGTGGCCCAGCAAAATGACGAGAGATCCCGCAAAGCGAAACCAGAACCTCCACTGCCAGTACCATCAAGAGCACGGCCATATGATCGAGAACTGCAAGAGCTTACGGTACTACCTAGAACAGCTGACAAAGGAGGGAAAGTTGAGAGAGTTGGTACATTAACACGAAGGGCAGAGAGAGCACCCTGGGCCGTCAAGCCAGAGCCACCACGCCCCGAGGCCTCCTCTGGGAACCATCAACCTCATCCTCGCTGCCCTTGGAAGAACTGGCTCGCGCCCGTCCCGGGTGATGTCTATGGCACGAGCCCACGTTGAGGGCCCTAGCTCTGAGACGAAGAGGATTAGGGGCAACGAGCCCTCCACTCTTGCCTTCTCGGACGCCGACAAGGAAGGGACCATCCAACCCCACGATGACGCCCTGGTCATAATGCTGAGAATCGGAGGCTACGATGTAAAGAGGGTGATGGTGGACCAGGGAAGCGGCGCAGACATCATGTACCCCGACCTGTACAAGGGGCTGAACTTGAGGGAGGAGGACCTCTCGGCCTACGACTCGCCCCTGATAAGCTTCGAGGGAAAGGTGGTGATCCCCAAGGGGCAGATCAGATTGCCTGTATAGTCAGGGCCAGCAGTGGTAGAGGTGGATTTCATCGTGGTGGATGCCTACTCCCCGTACACAGCCATTGTGGGGAGACCTTGGCTGCATGCCCTAAGGGCTGTCTCCTCCACCCTCCACGCCAAGGTGAAGTTCCCTTTCGGCGGCCGAGTCGAGGAAATCATTGGGAGTCAATTTGCGGTAAGGCAGTGCCTGACCGCCGCAATACTACGCAGGCCGGACCCCGAATCCGCGGCTCCGGCAGCTCCGACCTCATAGCAATTCGCCTCTTCTGCCACTGCCGAAACAACAGTGGTGGAGGAGCCCGCGTGTGAGGGGTTAGATAGGGTCCCCGTAGACGATGACCCAGAGAGGTTCTTCCAAATTGGGACTCAGCTGCCGACCGAAGAAAAGGAGGAGTTGGTCACGTTCTTAAGAGGGAACCTTGACGTGTTCGCCTGGGATGAGCATGAGGTGCCTGGAATCGACCCAAGCTTCATATGCCACCATCTGAACGTTAACCCGGCGGCAGTACCGAAAAAGCAACCTCCTCGGCGCTCTTCCGCGGAACACTCCGAGGCCGTGAAGGAGGAGGTCACCAAGCTTAAGAGGGTTGGAGCTATCAAGGAAGTGTTCTACCCAGAATGGTTGGTGCACACAGTCATGGTGAAGAAGAAAAACGGGAAATGGAGAGTGTGCGTAGACTTCACAGACCTCAACAAGGCCTGTCCCAAGGACCCATTCCCTATGCCACGCATAGATCAACTGGTAGATGCGACGGTCGGCCACCCTTGTATGAGTTTCCTGGACGCCTTTCAGGGGTACCATCAGATACCTTTGGCTTTAGAGGACCAGGAAAAAACCGCCTTTGTGACCCCCACCGGCAACTACCATTACAAGGTGATGTCCTTCGGTCTGAAGAACGCAGGGGCTACCTATCAGAGGATGATGACTCAGATGTTCGAGGCACAGTTGGAAAAAACCATCGAAGTATATGTAGACGACATGGTTGTGAAGAGCAAGGCCGTATCGGACCATGTGGCCGACCTGGATAGCACGTTCCAGACTTTGCGGAAACATAAGTTACGGTTGAATGCCTCTAAATGCTCCTTCGGCGTAGGGTCTGGTAAATTCCTAGGCTACATGCTTACTCACAGGGGTATTGAGGCCAACCCTAAACAGATCTCAGCAATCTGTAACCTACAACCGCCTCGAAACCCGAAGGAGGTCTAGAAGCTAGCTGGAATGACGGCTGCTTTTAGCAGGTTCATCTCTCGATCTGCAGACAGGTGCCGGCCATTCTTCCAGCTGCTGAACAAATGGAAGGGATTCGAATGGATCGAGGAATGCTCGTTGGTGTTCCAACAGCTGAAGGAATACTTCTCTCGGCCACCCATTATGTCTCGCCCCGATCCAGACGAGGTGCTGTTTGCATACCTAGCTGTGGCTGCCCACGCGGTAAGCCTGGTTCTGATACAGGACGACAACGGCGTACAAAGGCCGGTATACTACGTGAGCAAGTCTCTGCAGGAGGTCGAGATTCGGTATCTACCATTGGAAAAGGCGGTCCTGGCCATAGTGCACGTGACCCGCCGGCTCCCCCACTATTTTCAGTCTCATACGGTCGTAGTGCTAACCCAACTCCTGCTTAAGTCTGTGCTACGGAGCGCGGATTACTCTAGCAGGATCGCTAAATGGGGAACTTTCCTGGGGGCCTTCGACATCAAGTACTTTCCGCGCACATCTGTGAAGGGGCAAGTCCTGGCCGACCTGGTGGCGGAATTCACTGAGCCTTCCCTGGAGGAGAGCCTTAAAGGATGTAGCTTGGGGGGAAAGCGAGTCGGCGTAATCTCGAACGGCAAACCTCCGGTATGGGAAGCCTATGTGGACGGAGCGTCGAACCAGAGAGGTTCTGGGGCTGGGATAGTCTTGATATCCCCGGATGGGGTCGTCATTGAAAAGTCTCTGAGGATAGCGTTTCCAGCTACCAACAACGAGGCCGAGTACGAAGCCTTGCTTGTGGGAATGGACATGGTTCGAAAAATGGGGGGTAAGGCAGTGCGGGCGTTCTCAGACTCGCAGCTGGTGGTCGGCCAAGTGGAAGGGAAGTTGGAAGCCAGGGAACCGAGAATGCGTGAGTATTTAGCCCGCGCCAAGCACCTACAGGCTGAGTTCGAATCCTTCGCACTATCGCATGTCTCTAGGAGCGGAAACACACACGCGGACTCACTGGCCACTCTGGCAACCTCGTCCGCACAGGGCCTGCCTCGGGTTATTCTCGTAGAGGATCTGATCAGGCCAGCCGGGCCGAGCTGTCAGGCCATCCGGGTCCAACAAGTCTGAACAGGGCCTAGTTGGATGGACCCCATAGTATCGTACCTCAAACACGACACGCTGCCGGAGGACAAGACTGAGGCTGACAAGATCCGCAGGAAGGCTCCTTGGTTTTGGCTATCCGAGGACGAGAAGCTCTATAAACGCTCGTTCTTGGGGCCCTACCTGCTGTGTGTACACCCCGATGGGACGGAGCAGCTCTTAGAGGAGTTGCATAAGGAAATTTGCGGCAGCCACACGGGAGGCCGGTCATTAGCTCACAGGGCCCTCACCCAGGGGTACTGGTGGCCGAATATGCAGAGGGAATCCCAAGAGTACGCGAGGAAATGCGACCAATGTCAGAGGTTCGCGCCCAATATCCACCAGCCAGGGGGTTTGCTTAACCCGTTGGCCAGCCCTTGGCCGTTTGCCTAGTGGGGATTGGACATAGTGGGACCGTTTCCAAGGGCAGCAGGTAACAAGCGATGGCTGCTCGTCGGGACAAACTATTTTACCAAATGGGTAGAGGCCGAGGCACTCTCGAACATCCGGGACGCGGACGCGAAGAGATTCGTCCGGAAAAACATCATCACTAGATTTGGGGTCCCACGTACTCTCATCTCGAACAATGGACTACAGTTCGACAGAAAAGCCTTCAGGGAGTATTGTGGAGACTTCGGCATCACCAATAGGTATTCCTCCCCAGCTTACCCGCAGGGGAATGGGCAAGCCAAAGCGACCAACAAGTTGATAGTCAATGGATTCAAGAAAAGGCTTGACGATGCCAAGGATAGGTGGGTGGACGAGGTATCGCACGTGCTGTGGACTTACCGGACCACGCCGCGGAGATCCATGGGCGAGACCCCTTTCGCGATGACATATGGCGCCGAGGCTGTGATCCCCGTGGAGGTGGGGTTCCCAATGACGAGGACGCAGTCTTTCGCCTCGGCTGCCAATGACGACATGCTGCTCAAGGAGCTGGACTTGGTGGAGGAAAGGCGTGAAAGCGCTGTGGTTCGACTGGCCGTCTACCAGCAAAGGCTCAAACAAGGGTATGACTCCCACGTGCGATCTAGACCTCTCGCTCCGGGAGAGCTAGTCTTAAAGAAGATTGTCGGAATCGCTAAAGACCTCTCGTGGGGAAAATTAGGGCCAAACTGGGAGGGGCCCTACCGTATTACCTCAGTGGCCGGCATAGGGTTATACTATCTAGCCGACTTGGAAAACAAGCATGTAAAACGACCATGGAATGTAAATAACCTTCGAAGGTATTACTACTAATGTAAAGCGTGCCTACCTTGTGTTCGGATATCGATATGTTATACTGGTTGTTAATATCATAATTTCAATCAATTTTTATTAAGTGTTAATGTCAACCTTGGTTAAGCTAGGTCCCCGGACCTTCTACCTTGGGAAAATTTAACACGTTTCAATCAATTTTTATTAAGTGTTGATGTCAACCTTGGTTAAGCCAAGTCCTCGGACCTTCTAACTTGGGAAAATTTAACACGGTTCCATCAATTTTTATTAAGTGTTAATGTCAACCTTGGTTAAGCCAGGTCCCCGGACCTTCTACCTTGGGAAAATTTAACACGTTTCAATCAATTTTTATTAAGTGTTAATGTCAACCTTGGTTAAGCCAGGTCCCCGGACCTTCTACCTTGGGAAAATTTAACACGTTTCAATAAATTTTTATTAATGTGTTGATGTCAACCTTGGTTAAGCTAGGTCCTCGGACCTTCTACCTTGGGAAAATTTAACACGTTTCAATCAATTTTTATTAATGTGTTGATGTCAACCTTGGTTAAGCCAGGTCCTCAGACCTTCTACCTTGAGAAAATTTAACACGTTTCAATCAATTTTTATTAAGTGTTGATGTCAACCTTGGTTAAGCCAGGTCCTCGGACCTTCTACCTTGGGAAAATTTAACACGGTTCCATCAATTTTTATTAAGTGTTAATGTCAACCTTGGTTAAGCCAGGTCCCCGGACCTTCTACCTTGGAAAAATTTAACATGTTTCAATCAATTTTTATTAATGTGTTGATGTCAACCTTGGTTAAGTCAGGTCCTCGGACCTTCTACCTTGGGAAAATTTAACACGGTTCCATCAAGTTTTATTAAGTGTTAACGTCAACCTTGGTTAAGCCAGGTCCCCGGACCTTCTACCTTGGGAAAATTTAACACGTTTCAATCAATTTTTATTAATGTGTTGATGTCAACCTTGGTTAAGCCAGGTCCCCGGACCTTCTACCTTGGGAAAATTTAACACGTTTCAATCAATTTTTATTAATGTGTTGATGTCAACCTTGGTTAAGCCAGGTCCTCGGACCTCCTACCTTGGGAAAATTTAACACGGTTCCATCAATTTTTATTAAGTGTTAACGTCAACCTTGGTTAAGCCAGGTCCTCGGACCTTCTACCTTGGGGAAAATTTAACACGTTTCAATCAATTTTTATTAAGTGTTGATGTCAACCTTGGTTAAGCCAGGTCCTCGGACCTTCTACCTTGGGAAAACTTAACACGGATCAATTTTTATTAAGTGTTGATGTCAACCTTGGTTAAGCCAGGTCCTTGGACCTTCTACCTTGGAAAAATTTAACACGGTTCCATCAATTCTTATTAAGTGTTAATGTCAACCCTGGTTAAGCCAGGTCCCCGGACCTTCTACCTTGAGAAAATTTAACACGTTTCAATTAATTTTTATTAAGTGTTGATGTCGACTTTGGTTAAGCCAGGTCCTCGGACCTTCTACCTTGGGAAAACTTAACATGGATCAATTTTTATTAAGTGTTGATGTCAACCTTGGTTACGCCAGGTTCTCGGACCTTCTACCTTGGAAAAATTTAACACGGTTCCATCAATTTTTATTAAGTGTTAATATCAACCTTGATTAAGCTAGGTCTCCGGACTTTCTACCTTGGGAAAATTTAACACGTTTCAATCAATTTTTATTAATGTGTTGATGTCAATCTTGGTTAAGCCAGGTCCTCGGACCTTCTACCTTGGAAAAATTTAACACGGTTCCATCAATTTTTATTAAGTGTTAATGTCAACCTTAGTTAAGCCAGGTCCCCGGACCTTCTACCTTGGGAAAATTTAACACGTTTCAATCAATTTTTATTAATGTGTTGATGTCAACCTTGGTTAAGCCAGGTCCCCGGACCTTCTACCTTGGGAAAATTTAACACGTTTCAATCAATTTTTATTAATGTGTTGATGTCAACCTTGGTTAAGCCAGGTCCCCGGACCTCCTACCTTGGGAAAATTTAACACGTTTTAATCAATTTTTATTAATGTGTTGATGTCAACCTTGGTTCAACCAGGTCCTCGGACCTCCTACCTTGGGAAAATTTAACACGTTTTAATCAATTTTTATTAATGTGTTGATGTCAACCTTGGTTAAGCCAGGTCCTCGGACCTTCTACGTTGGGAAAATTTAACACGTTTCAATCAATTTTTATTAAGTGTTGATGTCAACCTTGGTTAAGCCAGGTCCTCGGACCGAAAACTTAATACGGATCAATTTTTATTAAGTGTTGATGTCAACCTTGGTTAAGCTAGGTCCTAGGACCTTCTACCTTGGGAAAATTTAACACGGTTCCATCAATTCTTATTAAGTGTTAATGTCAACCCTGGTTAAGCCAGGTCCCCGGACCTTCTACCTTGGGAAAATTTAACACGTTTCAATCAATTTTTATTAAGTGTTGATGTCAACCTTGGTTAAGCCAGGTCCTCGGACCTTCTACCTTGGGAAAACTTAACACGGATCAATTTTTATTAAGTGTTGATGTCAACCTTGGTTAAGCCAGGTCCTCGGACCTTCTACCTTGGGAAAATTTAACACGGTTCCATCAATTCTTATTAAGTGTTAATGTCAACCCTAGTTAAGCTAGGTCCCTGGACCTTCTACCTTGGGAAAATTTAACACGTTTCAATCAATTTTTATTAAGTGTTGATGTCAACCTTGGTTAAGCCAGGTCCTCGGACCTTCTACCTTGGGAAAACTTAACACGGATCAATTTTTATTAAGTGTTGATATCGATATAGGCTAAGCCAGGTCCTCGGACCTTCTGCCTTCGGAAAATATAACATGCAAATTGTTTACACTAAGTGTCAATATCGACCTAGGCTAATCAAAGGTTGAGATGCCTTCGCGATGAGGCCGCGCCTGTCCTAATTTCGAACATGCCCGTGGGCACTAACCTATCGCCTTGGATGTTGAACTACTTAGCATTCACACACAACGCATGGCGCGATAACGCAAGCAACACCGCAGTAAACGTAATGCATTAAAGAGTTACGCTATAAGGGTAAAATTACGAAGTTCATAAATAGAAAGCTGTTCAAAACAAAGCAACAAAAATAATAATAAGGCAAATTACAGACAAAAATACTTAGGGTCTCCAAGACGGGAATTCATAAAAGGAAAAGGCCTGCACAAAATGGAGAATGGGGAGGGCCCAAAGCCGCCTATCCCTTGATCTTCAGTGGGGGCTCCTTCACGGGCTTAGACGGAGGCTCCTTGGTCTTGCCATCCACCTCTGGTGCAACCTCGGACGGATCCTGGACTTGTTTTCCTTTGTCCTTTGGCTTGGGTTGGGGCAAGACCTGGCTGGCCGGCTCGCCCGACCCTACCACCGTAGCAACGACCTCTTGATTGGGCGGGATCGGGTCTGAGGAGGAAGGAGGTAGAGTAGTGGGTGCATCTTCGATGAATCTGATATCCTCTGGATACCAGACCTTCTCCACAGCCCTCAACTCGGAGCCTGCAGGGACTCCCGCAGCGTTTAAGGCTTCCGCCCAAACTTACTGGCAGTACTCCCTGCACAGCTCGCCCAACTCCTCCGTCAGGCGGTTTTCGGTTGCCTCGACCCCCTCGTGATAAGCGGCCTTGGTGGCGGCGTCCACGGTCTCCCTGACGACGCGAGCCGTTTCCTCCGCTTGTGCAAGCTCTCTTCTAAGGTTCGAGGCCTCCTGCTCTGCTTTGGCCAGGGCCTCGTCCTTCTGATGCAGGAGCTTGCGCTGGGCGTCCGCCTGCGCCGTTGCCGTCTTGAGGCCTGCGTCCAGGCTCCTCCTCTGCGATTGCTCCGAGGCCAGCTTGGCACCCAGGTCGACCTTCTCCGCCTCAACACGGCCCAGCTTCAGCTCGATCTCGGCCTTTGCTACTTGCTCGGAGCCGACCTGGGTCTGGTAATGCTCCACCAGGGCATCAGCAGCAAAGGCCTCCTGGATGACCTGTGAAGAGGGCACCAACGAGAACATGTTATATGCAAGTTAGCACGCATGGGCACAAAGACAACAATAGAAAACTAAATATTCGGTGCTTACCAGACCCAAGTTTCTTTTAAGGGAAAGAAATAGGCGCGTACGACCCGTCCTCCCCAGCTCCTCCATGTCCCTGGGCAGAAGTAGGGGCTGCTTTAGCGAGTTGGCAAGGTGGAGGGCGTGACCTCTCTGGAAGTCTCGGATGCTCGCTTGGGTTGGTATGGGAGCCCCGTCCACTTCCAGAGGGGGAAACCAACTGGACTCCCCTCGGCGGACCTCAGCTTGTCCGAGGATTTCCCCGCTCTCAACAGATGAGGCCTGTCCCCCACCCTTGGCCATTTGCTGTTGGTGCTGCTGCAGCTGCCGCTGATGCTTCTATTTCTTCTCCCCCTCCTTGTCCGCGTCTTCGCCCTCATTCCTCCTCTTCTTGGGGATAACGGGGGCAAGAGGGGGCAGGTCAGATGGAGGGGGAGGGGGAGGCGGAGGTAGCTTGGGCAGGGACCCCGAGACATCTGGCTTTGGGGTCGGAGCCCCCCTCCTTCTGGCAAAGAATTCTCTCAAGGACATGTCGACGTCCTCTTCGGAGGAATCTTCCGGTCGAGCAAGGATTAGACCCCTAATGCCGGAGTTCCTGTCCGAGTGGCCCTCTTCCTCGTCTGAGATTTCGACCACTTGCTCCCCTGAAGGTCTCTCGGCCTCCTCTAAATTGAACCGGTCAATCTCTTCGCCAAGGGAAGAAGTGGAAGTTTCAGGTGCTTCTCAGACAACCTCACCCCGCGGCTATGCTGCCAAAGGGGTGGCTACGACGGCTTGGCCGTATAGCAGGGTAGACGGTGCGTCTGGGATGGGCCATGGAGCAAGGAACTCCAGATAGCGAACGTCTATCCGCGCGCGCCTCTTGTGGCCGGCAAGAATGGCGTCCTCAACCTCGCCGAAAGCCTTTGAAATGGGGTCGTACCCCAATATTAGGTGGGCAGCCCTAACTTGCAGGTCGTCGTTCACGAAGACCTCGGATCTCAGAACCTTGTTAAGGTCTGAGACGTTGACGTTTCCCAAGTGGGGAGATGTGTGTTGCTTATCTGCAAGAAAGAGAGCAGAAGAATCAAGCTTGGTTAGGCATTCGCAACTAGTCAAACGGAGAAACATCTAGTGACAGTGAAACTACCAAGGGAATCGAAAAGGGGAAACTACATAAACAAAAAGTCCTAAGTCCTAGAGAATCACACCTGGGTGTCCCTTCCTTACTGGGCAATGGAGGCCGTCATGCCATCTCCCGGAGACGATGAGATAATCGTCTTTCATGCCTTTGTTAGACTTGGGCAGACAGAAGATAAGCCGGACCACGCTAGACTTCGATTTGAGGTAATAGCCTGCGTCTTTCATCCGGTGGCACTCGTACATGTAGACAACGTCGTGCCACGTGAGGTGAAGGCCCATTGCTCGTTCAGAGCATCGACGCAGCCTAGGATCCTAAAGACGTTGGGTGTGCACTGGTCTGGACACAACCTATGGTTGCGGAGGTACTCCCTAGTTACGTCCTTCATGGGGAGTGTCATCCAATCCTCTAGGAAGGCGATTATTGGGATGACGACCTGCCCCGCTCCCCTAGAGTCCGCTACAGCCCCGGGGGGACAGTATTTCAGGCCCACATCTGAAGGGATATGGTACTTGGCCCTAAACCCCTCCATGCCAGAAGGCGTATCGACTAGACACTTAAACCTACCCATGAGGTACAGGTGGGAGAAGAAGATTCGTGAAGAAAGGGAAGGAAGACTGGCAACCTAGGGGGAAAGAGTTAAGAAGAAGGGAGACTTACGGAGGAAGGAAATGCGAGTACTTTGGGAACTCCTTGAGAGTGAGGAAGTGAGAGATTGAATGGCTCCGTGACAAGTTTGCTTTTGGTGGAAATGGAGGGCGTTGTGGCAATCGAAGCGTTTTATATGATTGGGGAGCGGCGGTTCATGGGAAACGTCCCGCTTAAATTTTCGGGGGCAAATCCAGGCCGCAGGATCCCCATCTCACCGTTGAACGTGCGCGACAGGGAGTTACTTAGCATAATTAATGCGGGCGTTGCGCGTAACGAAGCGTCAGAGACTTGTCCAGATGGCGCGGGTGGGCTCCGCACTTGCGACGATTTAAACGTCACGTGGGGGAGAGATACGTCAATCAAAAACCCATATGCCTCCTCGGATCGGAGTCAAATGACTTTTTGAGGGGCTATTGTAGGGGGTAAAAGCGCCAAAAACTCCATGTGGGCCTAGGGCCTGGCCCGAGGGTGGGGCTCAACTGAAGGGGTCGTAGATAGGGCCTCCTAAAAATGGAGGCCGAAACGCCTGCCGACCAGGCTGCCGGTAGAATTTGTGCTGGTCCGAGGAGAAAGTCTCCTCGGACTAAGAGACCCTTGTCCGAGGAGCGTAGCACGTTGTCCAGGGAAGGATTCCTAAAGCTCAGCGAGTCGTCCTCCGCCCCAACAGGACGCCGAGGAGGGAGACAAAAAGTACGTGCACTATGCAAAGCTGCTGCCACCGCATCAAATGCCTTCCACCTACCCGCCTAGCCGCATTAATGGGGAAATGACTTCTGAGGGGACGGTGGACAGCCCTAAGGGCATTGGGGAGCGTTTTCAGGGAAAAGACAGGTGAGGACCAGAGATGGGGAGTATAAATAGAGAAGGGGAAACCACTGGAAAGGGGATTCAGATTTTTCTAAGGGAAAAAGGAAGTCTCTCTCTCTCTCCCTCTTGAAGAACAGAACGCCAGTCAGCACAGAAGCTCCTCGGCTCGCGTCCGACAAGGAAAATAGGCCACTCCATCAGCCAGCCGTGTCCCGGAAGCGGACTTGGACCTCACACCATAGCCTTCTAAAGCACCAAGAGTTCTAGGCTTTAAGCCCATTCTCTACAAATTCTATTGTAAAGGCCACTTGGGCCGGCCCAGTCACTCATTTGGGCCAAAGGCCAACTTTGTGTCCTTACACATGTAATGAGTATATTTCAAATAAAATTTTCAAACTCACATATCTATAATAATAATAATAATAATAATAATAATAATAATAATAATAATAATAAGAAGAAGAAGAAGAAGAAGAAGAAGAAGTAGTAGTAGTAAAGCAGAGAGAATATCCAATTAGATTTTAAATTAGAATTCAATTAGAGTGTAATTTTGTTCCACGTGTCCCATTTAATCTAAGTTTTTAAATTTTTGTACCAAGTGAACTAATTCAATGTAAAAATTAGATTTCAATTAGAGTGTAAGTTTGTGACATGTGTCTCATCTAATTTAAGTTTTTAAATTTTTGCACCAATGAATTAATTTAGTGTAAAAAACGATGAGTTCAATATAAGTTAAACCATAAAAAACATGAATGATTTTATATTTATGAGCATTTTTCTTTGTAGAACTAAAAACAATTAAAGTTTATAAGTCATCTATATATATATATATATTAATAGGTAAAAACTAAGAGAAAATTCAATTAGATTTCAAGTTGAAATTAATCAAAATTTTTAAAATTTTTGTTCCAAATAAGTTAATTTAGAGCAGAAAATGAAGAATCCAATATAAATAAATCATAAAAAAATATAATCATATATCTAACATTATATATAAAGTTAGAGGAAGAAAGAGTTTGAATGATTATATATATATGAGCATTTTTTTATAACTAAAAACAATTCAAATTTATAAGTCATCTCTCTCTCTCTCTCTCTCTCTCTCTCTCTCTCTCTCTCTCTCTCTCTATATATATATATATATATAAAGCTTAGAAAAAATTTAATTAGATTTTACGAGTGAATTCCAATTTTGCGCTATGTATCCTAAATTATTTATTTTTAGTGAGAATTTTATTTCTTAATTTTGGAATCAAATGTGAGATCATATCATAAATATCCATTCAAGTGAGTTATTATGGGCAAAAACCAAAGAGTTTAGAATTAATGAATATAAAAATATTTAAAAAAATAGACAATTTACATTTTCTATCTAATGATATTTTTACATGACTTTTTAAAGAGTTAAAAAAAAAGAATGACTATCAATAATATTTAAATTATATATGTAAGAATTATACTATGCATCTTAATGTGTATCTTTAGTGGGTTCCAGTTAGTTCAATTAGTAAAGTCTCTGATGGTTGAATAAGAGATCTAAGGTTTAATTTCTGCCTTCACTAAAAACTGATTAGTGTCTTAGTTTGATGATAAGGAACTATCATTAGGAGCGGACACCATAGGTTAAAGCTCTCTAAAAAAAATGTATCTTTTAAGTCTATTCATGCATATGCATGAGGTTAGAAGCTAGTTTATGTATAATTAAACATAAAATATATGTATATTGCCTACCAAAACTAAGATATTAGTAATTTAAAGCAGATTTCAAATTATCAAATTAAATGAGAAGTGAGCCTTATTTACCTAGTGGATTAAGATCAAGCAATTATGCATCTCCTTTTTCTTTGATTTTTGTTGGGAGGGGTGGAGTTTTTTGTTGGGGGGGGGGGGGGGGTGGGTGAGATCCTGAATTTTGATATTTAATTTAAGACATCTTAGAGGGTATAAATGATTAAAGAAGTTATTGGTATTTAGGTAGAATTTGACATGTTGTTATTTGTTTTTTATTTTATTTTTTTATGGAACATATTATTATTTGGGTCTTGTGAAAGTCTTGACAACAAAATGTTAGTTAGTTTAGCACTGTTTGAGCATAAACTAATTTTTACTTGGTCTTTTCTTAATATTTATAGGTTACTCAAAGTGAACACTAAAATGCTGTTACTAGCTCTAGGTGAAAATCTAACTTCGATGAATAGGGTTTGGAGTTCAAAAATGTCTCACGTAATTAAGAGAAATTTTTGTGAAATGAATGAGTTAACAATGAAAATAAGAAACCTTAAGTGACTAAATTGAATTAAAGATCCTAAGTTACAATGTCCAATTTGTTAAGCCTAAGTTATTGCCAATGTCATTGATTCGAAGAAAATTAAACGGATTTGAAGCGATTGATTCCTAAATAGACTAAGCCCAAGTGCTTTGGTTCGAAGTAAATCTAATCGAACTAAGCATATTCAAAGTGTATCATCTCAAACTAAATAAAAAATCGAAGTCATCTCGAAGTAAAGTAGATTGCAGTAATTAAAACAGATTCAATCTAAGTCGTCATTCTAACATCAATTGGATTCGAAACAAGTAGGAAAACAAACTTACAAGCATAAAGTCTTCTATAAGGCCTAAGAACTACTAGATCACCTAGGAATTTAAGTACAAATGATCTTGGAAGTGCTTTAATGCGTTCTTAGCTATGTGTGCTACTGCTCTATTGCTTGTAGAATGAATCCTCTATTTATACTTGAGGTCTTGACAGCTATGCCTACTTCTATGTTCCACGTGTCTTTTCTTGATTGATCTTTCTTATCAAGTGTCTTGCTTACTAATAGGGCTCGGTAAGAAGCTGTCACCTTGTTGCTTATAGTTACTTGGCACATATCTTCACTTCTAATTGCTTTCTGTAACTGCTTGAGGTAATTGTTCGTAACTTCCTCGAGATAATTGCCTACAATCTCATAATTAAAACTGACTTGGAATTCATTAGATTAGTGCCACTTTTCACTCTCTTGGGCCTAATCTTTAACTCAATTAAATCCCACCTGGTAATCCACATAATCTTAGCTTGTTACACGGCTTCTCCATATTCTAACACATAGGCCGTTAATAGAATAATTATTTGGCCTAACAAGCACCATTTTTAATTCTAGAAATCAAATTTTTTTTTTTTTTGACAACAGAAACCAAATTTTTAAAAAAAGTGATATTGTAGAATTATGCCGTGGATAATGCGAGCTTTCAAAAGCTTATATGACAATATTAGAATAAGTAATAAAAAGTCAAAAGCATGCATTAATTCTTATATTATTACCAGTAGTACAATGCTAGTGAGCACGAACTATTTAAAAATCATATATTATATTATCAAAGTTGTGTTTCAAATTTTGAGGGCGCGGTTTGGATACTAAGCCCAAAAGATAAAAGGATTAAGGATCAAAGAGCCCAACACAATAAATTTGTAGAGAGTGGGCTTGAAACTAGATTTCAAAGAGTTGGACAATAATCATAATGGGTTAAAGGCGGCAAGAAAAAAAAAAGATAAACAGGTTATGTGCAAGGTATCTTCCTTGGCAAAGTTCAAGGAGAATAGCTCTTGTATATATTTCTCTTTAACTTGATTATAATTACAGTTCTTATTGCTATAGTGTTTTTCTCTACAGATTCTCAGATGTCCCCTTGTAATGAGGTCTTTCTTCCTTATATTCTCCTGTTTTGCTTCATCTCTACCCTCCACGTGTAGGTCAAGTTGCCTATTTTGATCCTTGTCCCATCAGCACATTTTTGAAATCTTTGGAAATAGCTGTAAGCTGAATATCATTGTTCATGTATCACATCCACATTAATGCGGTCAGAGAGTTAACTACAGAGTATTTAATGCGGTGGTAGCAGCTTTCTCTTAAATATTTCTTAGCTTCCCTTTGTCCTATTCTCTCTTGATGTTTATCCTTACTAGTAGAAGTGCCCGGAGTATTGCCCTTGATGGCAGGTCAACTCCTTTGACCTCTACTCTGTTAAGCCGAGGAGGCATTTCTTCTCGGACGATTTTTCCAAATCCTCATGATCAGGATCCTTCTATAACTCACTAATTTGTACCTCTTTACTAATGCTTACTTGTTCTCAAACTATTAAATATCCTCGGACAAGGCTCACGACCTAATGTACATTCATGGGCCTTTCATCCTTACACAAATGTTGTGGTTTTCTTGGCTATCATTTGTTAAAAAAAAATTGATAAGGAAATTTCAAATTAAACCCTAAATTTTAAAAAGTATAAATGAAAATTATGAACTTTTTAGATTGTGTCAATTTATGCCCTAAATGAATCACTAGTTTTATGTAAATCAAAGAAATATTAAACTAATGCAATTGAATTATATTTATAATTAGTGAGCCAAACGATAATAGAGTTTCATCTAAAATAAATTAACTATTTTAACAATCAATAAGTCATAGGAGCATAGCACATTATTTTACAAGGTATAACACATATGTTAAACCACTTGGTGTAAGTATGGTAGGTGAGATGTAACTTTTATTATATCAAAATAAAAAATTATGGTAGAGTTTTTAATATTTTTGAAACTTAGATAACAAAGTTTTATCTAAAATAAATTATTATTTTTTCAATAGTTCCAATGGAGAGATCAGGGATTTAAATGTACCCTAGACATATTTATTAGAGACACTAAGATGTGTTAATTGAGTTATAAGACTCTTAACTATCTAAGGTATATTATCTTAACAAAAAAAAAAAAAAAAATTAAAAAGCCACTTGTTATGGTAAGACCGATGTAAGGAATACTACCAATTTTTTTTTGGCAAAATTTTCTTAAGAAAAATTTAATGGAAACTTTAAAGGTATTGGCTTAGGAAATAATTTTAAAAATTTTTATGGAAAAAGAAAAAAGTAATTAATTTTTTGACGAGTTTTATATTTTTTATAGAAATTGTGTCATAATTTTTCTAAAGTGATTTATTACTAGTTGCTTTAAAGGAACCTAATTTTTTTTTATACAACATATATACAATCACGACTTTTAACATTAAACTTTTATTACATAGTATATAATATATACATTATTAAGAAAATTGCAAATTCCAAAGGGATCGCATTGAGCATTTGAGCTTAGCAGCGCAATTGACTGAACAATCCCTATCTTCCATTCTACGCCCATGCCTTTCGACTGACTCTTAGTGGGATACATACATTCAAAGTTGATTAAATCTCCACAACTCAAGAGAACTGAATTTCTAACCAAGAGTCATAAAATCACAAGACACAAATTTTCCACGAAAACAAAGTCAATAAGGATGTACAAAAGTTGAATTCATTAAGCTAAAAACACAAAAGAGAATAGAAAGAAGAAGAAGATGAGAATGCGTGGCGATGATTTACTGCTTCACTAAACTGACATTGGCATTATCAAGTCCTCACTGCATTTACATGGTTCTCTAATAGAGATTCTTATGCTGCTCAGCTCCTAGTTCACAGCTTTCCTTTGAGTCAATCGCTGATGCCATTCTTTCTGTGAGTGTTGGAAAGCAAGAGTCTAGGGGCAACCACCAAGCTCCACTATTGCTCCATGGAGACTCCAAGGCTACCAGAAAGAGATAGAGAACCACAAGAATTGAGATTGCAAAAGATAGATAGACCTGTTCATTGAAACTGGTCAGAACCATTTTGAGAGAGAGAGAGAGAGAGGGAGAGAGAGAGGTTAGATTGTTGGTTGGAAGAAAAGAAGGAAATGTAGGTCTTTATATATAAGAAGAGAGAAATTTTAGTTCAATGAACATGTTAGCTAGGGGTGCTGGCATTGGTTTTGGGTGGCGTGTGAGAGAGAGAGAGAGAGAAGAGGTAAGAGAGGGTGGTGGATCTGACTGAAGAAGATATGAGTAGTGGTTAGAAATCAGAATCATGAGAGGAATTACTTGTGGACAATGCATTGAATCTCTCATGTGGGGGGGCTACTTTTTTATGTTTATAAACATGTGGGGGCTGCTTGACTTGTAGCTTTGCATTATGAACTTATTACTTCACATGTTCAGTTCATGCATGTAGCATGTATATGTACTCCAAATTGTGTTCTTGAGTAGTGAATACCTAATTACTCAAAGAAAAAAGAAAAAGTGAATAACTTGTATTTGACCACAAAATTATTAAGTGTGTGTTTGGCTTTAGCTTAAATAGCCAGTTTATTTTACTATTCAGCTTATTTTTGTTATTATTCATGGGCTCCATTGTACTATTTCAGCTAATTTTTTCCTTTATCTATAGTAATTTTAGCAAAAAAAATTTTAGTTTTAGCAAAATAAGCAAATTCTAAATAGACCCTAAGTCATTTTTTTTTTCAAATGGGGAAATTATTTTAGGTTGATACTTTGCTGGATTGAGACAGGGCCGGCTAAATAGTAAAAGCAATAGATGCAGTCGCCTAAGGCTCCAAGGAAAAAAGGGCCCCCCAATTTTAACCAATAGTATTATTTATAATCAATAAATAAAATAATATTTTTTTTTCAAATAAAAAAAAAAGAGAAAAATGCTACGTACACAATATTTTTCATAACACTTTTTTAACAAATGCTAAATAATAGATTGTTACAGCCTGTTATTGATGACAAAGTGGTGTTTTCAAATAAAAAACAAGAAGTAACTTAAAACCTAGGATTTTTTGTGAAAAATATTGTGAATGTTGCACTTCTAAAAAATAAAATAATAATAAGAGTTGAGTTAGTAAACTTTTACTAGGTTTCATCTAGGTTTACCATTAACTTCACTATTTTATTTACCACTATCAATCTGCCACATCAACAAGTGTGAAAAGTTTTGTCAAATTTTGTGTCTATAAAATTTCTAAAAAAGAAAAAATTCTACGTTATTCATGTTAATTAGTAGTAATTTTACATTTTAAAACAATATAATCAATTTTTGCCTTAGGCCTCTAAATGCATCAAACCACCCCTGGATTAAGATCATGTCACTTTCCATGGCTCATAAAAAAAAAGTTAGGTTTTTTTGTTGCACTTGCACCAAGAGACCAAGACATGTCATATTGGAAACCAAAAGGGGATGCTTCGCTATAACCAAGAGACCAAGGTGGCTCATATTCACCGCATCCGCCAAGAGAATCAATGCATGGATTTTTTGACCAAGAAAGGAGCTTCTATTGGTAATAGTTTTATTTTGTATCGCCATTCTCATTCTCGTATTTGTATCAGCTATTAGCTGGCACTTGGAGTGTTATGTTCCTTAGACTTCGTATTATTTAATCTAATTTCTATTATTTTAACTAAAAAAGAAAAAGAAAAAAAGACCATGGTGGCTATTGATGGTTGTATCTTGTCAAGATACTAAATTTGGTTATGGATCAATTGGAACTCGAACAATTTAAAAATCATGTTAAAATCTTTCAATCTTAAATGACCTGTTTTCAACTTGTGGTTGTGGCCCCGCCTGCCTCCCGCTTAAACATGGCAAAACGAGTCAGAATTTTCTAACTCAACTCGACCCGAAAAATACTTGACCTGAATCCCTTTTTTTTTATCTGAAGTAAAAAAGGGTTGACTTGTGACCCGACCTGGGTTTTTGTGGGTTAACCCGACCAAATCCGAATCATTTTTTTAAAACTTTTTTTTTGGTAAAAAAACAAAAAGGGCGAAACTACACTATTATTCCCTAAAGTTTACCTTGTGAGCGTAATGAGTCCCTCAAGTTTCAAGTGGGCACTATTAGTTCCTCAAGTTTCAAAATTGAGCATTATTAGTCTTTTTTAACTACCGGTAGTGTTACTGTTTATGTGGCTAGCGGAATACTGATGTGACATTTACATATTGATGTGGCAACTTAAGTGTCAAATGCCAAGTAAACTATACAATTATAAGGATGCTACACAATCTTTTAATTGATTATTATTTATTATAATGGAAAAAAAATTGATTTGCTTCAACCCCCTTTCCCCTTCGCCACTTTCAATTCTCCAATCAAATCACCGGAGCACCTCAAAGCCAACAAAAATTGTGAGTATTGAGTTGAAGAGATCCACCTTTGAGCAGAAAAAGTATCATAAACTAACTCTCTCCCTCATTCAAATTCATTAACCATAAATCCTTTCTTGTTAGTGGGAATAATCTATGATTGGGTGCAGCCATGCAAGAAACCCAACATAGATCTATGCAATAAAAGGCAATCTTGCACCCAAACTTAGATCTGTGCAATAAAAGGCTGTCGGTGATCCCCACAAATGTTGGTTGGAGGAGGGGTAAATAAAAAAGATTAAATATTTCTAATGAAATGGATTTAAATCTTTTCATGTTAATTATAGTTATAGATCCATTGAAAACAAAGCTTAAAAGCAAAGAAACATAGAGATCTTTGGAGATTATGTTGGAAAATATGGTTTTGCATTTCATACAAAACCCACAGTGGAAGCAACAATTATGGATCTACTTCATTCATGAGAGATAACATGTAATCTTGAATCCTAGAACAAAGAATAGAAAGCGTACTTT
The DNA here is from genome assembly GCA_032878915.1 of Castanopsis chinensis. Classification (NCBI taxonomy): domain Eukaryota; kingdom Viridiplantae; phylum Streptophyta; class Magnoliopsida; order Fagales; family Fagaceae; genus Castanopsis; species Castanopsis chinensis. Next base: position 797,796 of record JAVQMG010000059.1, read on the forward strand.
GATGTAGTGAAATTCAAAATCAAGATTTGAGAATACCTTTAATCTTCATCTCAATTCTACATGCTGCCCAAGAAGCGTGGTCTCTCAATCAGTCTTTTATGTACATTGATTTTCAAAGAAAAATCCTTCTTCTTCTCCTTGTAGAGAAAAACTGTTTTCTTTCTTTTCGTCATACGTACATTCTAAGTCCCTTAGTAGTTACTTTATTTAATAACTCTTATTAAATAAAAAAAAAAACTAATTATCTAATTGAGTTAGCCTTTTGGGCCTACTCAATTGAGCTTTAGTTTGTGGCTTGAGATGGGACCAAAGGGAACAAATAAGACTCTAGTTCCAATGGGTTTTGGGCTTTTCTGTTAACTCTTGACAAGTCCAAAGTTACCATTAATTATATTTAATACCCCTATATAAATATAATTGCACTCTAGGCCTTATTAATAAATTATATCCCAAGACTCTAATAATATCATTTGACCCCTCCATGAAATATCCATAGTGAACAAAGTCATAATAAACTGTCACTTTGTAAACAACTATTTTATCCTTGAGTACCCAATTTAATCTTTTAGTTATTCACATTTATTGAAATCCAATTTCAATAAATATAATATTTAGTAGCTCCTCACTAAGTGGGCGCCCTGAATAACCAGTTCCCATTAAACTTATCTCAAGGGGATATTTCGTGTTTCTATAAAAGGAGATTATGGATTCTATCTTAAGAATACGTGTTCCCTCAACACTACGTATGGTTATTCAACATACTGAGATTTTGATTGTAAATATTAGATCTCACTCCTGATATATCAAAGTAACCTACATTTCATGATCGGGTTCAATATCCTCTCAGGATTGAGAGTCTATGAAATTAGAAGTCGTGAGATTAATTATTCAGGTAACAGTTGTTGATTGAATAATTAATCTCACAGCGGTCCAGTACAATATGTCTTAACTCTTAAGACACATCAACATATCAGCTAGAAGTTTCCACTTCCATGATCAAGACAAATCATCTTAGTTGATGTGTTATAGTCTTCACAGATGAAACGCCCAATTTCATCACCGACTACAAACTACATTTTGAGTTTATAAGGAACTTGTGATTTACATCTTCTGTGATTTTTTACATAAACCACATACAATGCATCTCATGGACTATGATAATGTCTCATTAGTTCATTTATAAACAGTCTCATATAATTAAACAATTTAATTATTTATGACATGCCAATAAATTGGATTTTAGGGCACAAACCTTAACAATCTCCTACTTGCCCTCAAAGACAATTTATCATATATCTGACACTTATTTCCTTTTAGAGTAATTCATAATCACTCTAAGGCAAGGTTTGGAAACAAGTTTCAGCAATATTTATTGCATAAATTATCTTTTCTACTATTATAAATCACGTACTCATATTTCTCTAATGAGACAATTTTTACGCTTAATGTGTATCTTCACCACCTAGGATGAAAACATATCTTGAAGTCCAACTTCATGAATCACATTCAAACTACAAGTCAGTATTTGTACAACTAGTAACCATCCAATCCTCACTTTGGTGGACAAGCATATAATCCCTCATTCTCCTAAGATATTTGAGTATATGCTTTACTCCTACTAAATTAAGTGATCTTAGATTCAATTGATATTTGCTTACCATACCCACTGCAAAATAAAAATTTAGCCTAGTATATAGCATAGCATAGCATAAAGACTTTCTATTGATATGGCATAAGAAACCGTCTTAATATGCTCTTCCTTTTAAATGTCTTAGGACTGTAGTCCTATATAAAAGAACTTCAAACTTGAAAGGAAAGAATCATTTCTTGAAGTATTACATGCCATATTTGGCTAGAATCTAATCTATTTAAGCAGTTTGAGATAGACCCAACGTCCTAATTTCTAAATTTTAACAAAGTTTAATTCTTAGGATGTGACCAGTCTTTCCCAAGTGCTTTATATCAAACTGGACTAGACAACAAAAATTCCATTGATGACAATAACTCTATATCATTCTAAATGATTAGAATGTCATCAACATACATTAAGAAATTTATTATTCTATATAGTTTTTACACACATAAGGCTTTTTAATACTTGATTAAAATCAAACGATTTGATTTATTGATCAAAGATGATATTTTATGAATTAGATGCTTGCTTTAGTTCATAAATGAACTTTAAGCAACTTGCATACTAAACACTACTAGTTCTTTGCTATGAACAAGTCTAGTTACATCATATAGATGTCTTCCTCAAGATTGCTACTAGAAAGAAGCTTTCTTGATATCCATTGCCATATTTCATTCAAATGAAATATAATGAATAAGAGAATCTAGATAGAGTCAAACTTGACTATTGGTGAAAATATCTTTTTATAGTCGAACCACTTCTTTCTGAAAATTTCTTTTAACCACTAGTCTTGACTTTGAAGGTTTGCACCTTCAAATCTATCAATCTCATTTTCTTGTAGACATATTTAAAAACAATAGGCTTAATGCCACTTGGTCCCTCTACAAGTTCTAGACTTTAAATAGAATCCAATTCTATTCACATAACCTTGATCCAGTAATTCATATTCATATCATATATTTCCTTTATGTAGGACCGAGGATCAAATTCATACCCTTGTGGAATGACTCCAAAAGTTTATCTCAAAAGTATGAATTTATTTGATAATCCTCCCACTACGATATTGTACCAGTGTAATAATTATCTACAGAATAATGTCTTGTGGTGTATCTAATACAACCATATCATTTCTAAATGTATTATATAGTTGTCTTTCAATAAATTCTGACATTTTTCTTCTAGAACAATCTACCTTTAAAAGAACCCTATTCATCCTTTATATTTGCACTGACTTAAAGAAGTCATTGGAACTTCATTTCTTTACAAAAAAGAGCCCTAGATCTTATTATCCTCTAAATAGAATTTGTAGACTGGGAATATAACAAAATAATGGTTCTAAAAGCCCATATTTCACCAATCTTGAATATCATTTAGATTAATAAAATCTAGACGTAAGTGCTAAAACATACAATACCAAAAGATGAAACTTTCTCTTTAAAAAGTAAAACATGTAAATTTCCATTTAGAAAACAATTATGGAGAATGCTTAGCTTTACCAAAACGGAAACACTTTCTTTTTGGTCATACTTTTGAGTCTAATTTTCTTTTGGCAACTACTAGGGCAACTAACTTGTCCAACTACTTGGTATTTTAATTTCTCTTCTTATCACTCTTACTTTTCGGTTCAGGTTAAGAATGTGAATTAAATCATATTCCTTAGCTTTTAGGATGTCTTTTGTTGCGTAGAACTCACTCATCAATTCAGATAATATAAAAAGAATTTATTTTCAAAACAATCTGAATTGATCAAATGATTCTAACAAGGACTTGTGGATTATATCCAAATGAGATTAACATTAAATCTCTACATCCAAGAATTCCAATTCATTTTAAAAATAAAATATTTTCATAAAATGATATAGAATTGGAGCTCCTTAAGCCTTTCTTAGGACTCAATATGATTCATACCAAACATCTCATTTAGACTTAATATAAAGTCTAAGTCTAGTACTAACTCTTGCATCTTATGTTATAGCACAATTGAGATAGAAGCCAAGGTAACTTTTTTAGCATTCCAATGGAGACTATGATCGCATCATAAGCTGTCTCCCATAAATGCATCATGTATAAGAAATTATGACAATGCTGAATCAAAACATAAATATGTACTTCAACTCCTTTAAGTACCATATCCAAAATTATTTCTTAGTTAATGTGATTCTATTAAAATAGTAGTTAGAGAACAAAAATTTATGACAACTTTAATTTGAGACTATGAACTTAATTACAAGGACATTATATTTTGCAACCATAACCATATAATATGGAACCCAAAAACCATACTATACTAGGTGCAATGACAACTTAATCCCGCAATTAATATTCCTCAGCATAGAGTGAATACCAACCACTATGATCAGGCAGGAATTACTCTCATTATTAATGCTATCATGGTAACTCTTACCAAACAAAAATAATTTGCCGCTCTTCCTTTAGCCTTTAAGTAATAATAGCAAGAACTCAGCATAGAGGATACTATCAAAATTAGTCTAGTGTACACCATTGTCTAGACCCATGTGTAGCCACATAACTCTACCCTTGTAAGATTTAATCTTGTGGTACCATGATGCAAAACACCCTCTGCATGGAACGCAAGGCTCGAGGCCAAGACGAGGTGCTTGCCCCACACCACTATAAACCGGGAAGTTCAATCTTGTAGTACCAAGAAATAAACATCCTCCGCATGGAACGCAAGGCTCGAGGCCAAGATGAGATGTTTACCCCACACCACTATGAACCGACGATGGAGGCCGTGAGATTCAACCCTTGAATCTCTCTCCCACTAGAAATTTTAGAACAAGTGGATTGTATTGAAATCATTGTGATCTTATCACAATTTTAACCTTACACATCAAATGTGTTTAATTGTTTAAATTCAATGTGATCTGACTAAGTCACGTCACAATAGTGTAACGAACATTCGCGTAATCACAAAGAAGTTTAACCTTGTAATTCGTGAAGTAAAGATCCTCCGCATGGAATGCAAGACTCAAAGTCAAGACAAGGTATCTAATCACATTACAATAAACTTAACAAAAAGGTTATTTCAGCAATCCCACTCATTATTTGGGTTTTTCTTAAATAATTGTGATCCTATCACAACTAATAACCTTGCACTTGTTAAAAACTCTAATTTCATTAGAATCACTAACTAAAATGGAAGTCCTAAACTATTTAGGATTCCTTAAACTCTAATAGATCAAAAACGAGTTATATAGAACTCTATACTTAATTTACTAAATAAAAGATTCTAATCTCATTAGAAACTATATACCATTTAATTAGAATTTTAATCTCATTAAAACCCTTTAATTAAAATAAATTAAAAACTTTAAATCATAAAACAATTTAAGACTAAGAATTCTATTTAACTAACGTCTTTGATCTCATTAGGTCTTTTAGTTAGATAACGATTAATAAATGTCCTTAATTTTTAAGGACTATAAAATTAATCACAGTCTTGCTTTTTATCAAAGTTTTAACACTTAGTCAAAAACAAGTGAAAATTCAAAATTCAGTGCCTTCAATCGGTCGAAAAGAGTTCTCGATCGATAGAAACTCGGAAATCTGAATTTTTCTTGAATTTTTAGGTAACCATTTTTGACATCTTCAATGTGCTTCCATCAAAAACTCCTTTTTGATTTTATGAATGAAGATTCATAGATCAAACATTAACATGTTCAAGATTATTATCAAGAACCCTAATAATGCTAGAAACCCTTGAAAACATAATCCTAATCTCATTAGGAATAAATTTCATTATAGGATTTTTAACTAATAACAAAAATACTTTAATTCTAGCATTAACATATTGTTTGATCATACAAAAATATAATGCAAGGCAAGGAACAATATGATGAATCCTTTATAAACAAATTACATATGAACCCATATATATTTTATCACTCTTTGTGTTCATATTTAGTGCTTTTTTCATTGTTTAAATATGTTCTGAGTTGAAAAACAGGTGTCAGAATTTTTGGCTACTCATTCTGGCTACTCTCGCAAGTAGCGAGTAGCGAGTAGCGAGTTTTGGCTACTCATTTTGGCGACTCGTCTAGTCACGAGTTTTGGCTACTCATTTTGGTGACTCGCCTAGTCGTGAGACCCCAGTCGCGAGTTTTGGCTACTCATTTTGGCGACTCGCCCAATCGCGAGTTCATCCAGAAGCTCTCGCGACTTGCTCGTGACTCACTAGTCGCGAAAATGCCCAGAAACAGCTGTTTTTCTTTTAACCGTTTTTTACGTTTTCAACGAACAAAACACATTCTTAATGATCAAAAACGTTTAGATTAAGATTAAAAGTTGAATTTCATTGATGTTAAAGTGTTAAAATTCAATTTTACATGGTTAAAATCAAACTTAAACAACATCATAACATCAAAATCAATTTTAATCAAACAGTAGTTTCAAAACTATAATATGCAAGAAAAATGACTACAAAATTTTCACAACTATGAAAATAGTTTTCTTTAATTCTAAAACTCAATCACATGTTATACAAGCATAATATTGAAGACCGCTCTGATACCAATTGTTGGAAAATATGGTTTTACATCTCATACAAAACCCACAGCGGAAGCAACAATCACGAATCTACTTCATTCATGAGAGAGAACATGTAATCTTGAATTCTAGAATAAAGAATAAAAAGCGTACCTTGATGCAGTAAAATTAAAAAACAAGACTTGAGAATATTTTTAATTTTCATCTCAATTCTACATGGTACTCAAGAAGTGTGGTCTCTCAATTAGTCTTTTATGTACGTTGATTCTCAAAGAAAAATCCTTCTTCTTCTTCTTGTAGAGAAAAATTGTTTTCTTTCTTTTCGTCATACGTACATTCTAATTCCCTTAGTAGTTACTTTATTTAATAACTCTTATTAAATAAAAAAAAAAAACTAATTATCTAATTGGGTTAGCTTTTTGGGCTTACCCAATTAGGCTTTAGTTTGTGGCTTAAGATAGGACTAAAGGGAACAAATAAGATTCTAGCTCCAATAGGCCTTGGGCTTTTCTGTCAATTCTTGACAAGTTCAAAGTTACCATTAATTATATTTAATACCACTATATAAATATAATTGCACTCTAGGCCTTATTAATAAATTATATCCCAAGACTCTAATAATATCATTTGACCCTTTAATGAAATATCCATAATGAAAAGTCGTAATAAATTGTCACTTTGTAAACAACTATTTTATTCTTGAGTACCCGGTTTAATCTTTTAGTTACTCACATTTATTGAAATTTAATTTCAATAAATATAACCTTTAATAACTCCTTACTAAAGTGGGCGTCTTGAATAACCAGTTCTCATTAAACTTATCTCGAAGGGGTATTTCATGTTTCTATAAAAAGAGATTATGGATTCCATCTTGAGAATATGTGTTCCCTCAACACTACATATGGTTACCCAACATACTAAAGTTTTGACCGTGAATATTAGATCTCACTCTTGATATATTAACGTAACCTACATTTCATGATCGGGTTCACTGTCCTCTCAGGATTGAGAGTCTATGAAATAAGAAGTCATGAGATTAATTATTCAGGTGACAGTTGTTGATTGAATAATTAATCTCACAGCGGTTCAGTTCAATATATCTTAACTCTTAAGATACATCAACACATCAACTAGCAGTCTCCACTTCCATGATCAAAACAAATCATCTTAGTTGATATGTTATAGTCTTCATAGATGAAACACTCAATTTTTTCATCGACTACGAACTACATTTTGAGTTTACAAGGAACTTGTAATTTACTTCTTCTGTGACTTTTCACATAAACCACATAGAATGCATCTCATGGACTATGATAATGTTCCATTATTTCATTTATAAACAGTCTCATATAATTAGGCAATTTAATTATTTATGACATGCTAATAAATTAGATTTTAGAGCACAAACCCTAACAGATTAGACACTGGTGGAGATCCATGGAGATTGGCAAATGACAGAGAGGTGTTTGTGTTGGTTGACGTGGCAACAACGACGGCCATTTGGATTAGAGGGAAGTACGGCTAAACGGCGGCAACAATGGTAGTAATAGAAGCAATGACACCCATCAGCAGAAGAGGAAGAGGAAGAAGAAGAGGAAGCTTAGGATGGTCACAGGAAATAAACGAAGAGTTTGCAAATGTTTTTCACAAAATAATAAAAAAATAATGACTCACAAGTTGCTAACTTGGAAAATTTTTCAATGTGGCTATTACAATTTATATAGACTTATACTTAGTTTGTAAAACACTTTGAAGTAAAAAGATGCTAGGTCATTGTGCTGTTAGCCACATATGCAATAATACCAATGGTAGTTAAAAAATGACTAATAATGCTCGATTTTGAAACTTAAAGGACTAATTGCGCTCACAAGGTAAACTTTAGGAACCAATAATGTAGTCTCGCGAAAAATAAAATTAAGATAATATTAGTTTAATTTATTTTGAGTTTTAAGGAAACAATTAAGACATTTACATAACTGCATGCAAATTAATTGAAATATAAATATTTAAGCATTCTGTAAAAAGTAAAAATTTTTAGAAATCAAATAGTAAAGTACATATCAAGATAATCTAGTTACAGTAAAGTTAAAAACATAAATTTAAAATTATAGACATGTGTGAGAAACATTTACAAGTGTGAAAATAGTGAAGCTAAAGTATCAAATTAGCATAAATTATAAATTTTTAGACCTAATTTTTTAATAATTTATGTAAAAAATAAATGGCTTTTCAAAATAAATTATGATATATCCTAGAATATGTGTTGTTTAACAATGATATGATATTCATAAAAGAGACCATATATAAATAAGTAAACAATCAAACTTTATATATATCTCAAATTGAAATAGAATACTAACCACAATTAATAATAGATTATAAAATTTATTTTCAAAATTGCAAATTTCTTATATGTTTTTACTTTTTGTCAAATGAGTTATCCATCTAATAAGTCATTTGTAATTTTGTTTTATATTTTGGCATATTAATATTGTGTAGAAATAAAACTTCTGTATTTGTTTTATTTATCTTTGTGTTATTTTGTTTTAAATAGTAATGTTAGAATTTGTATAATTTTAAAATTATTGAATAAGTATTAATAAATTTAACTGAGATTATTCTTGATATAAGTACGAATTCAAAGTAGCAAATACATTATTTTTTCTTAAAAAAAAATCATGTGAAAAATACGGGTCAACCGGACCCCACCCGATTGACCTGCCGCGCCCGTTTTGCCATGTCTTCCGCTCTTTATTTATATTTACTAATTTATATCTTATATATTTCTTCAAATATATATAGATTAATTGTAAATATTTTGTAATAAAATTTATAATATAACTTTTAACATTTTTCAATAAAGTCAGTATCGAACTCTGGGCCTATCATACTCAAAGCCTTTTTTTTTTGTTGTGGACAACTTAAAAATGGGAAATAAAAGAGAAAATAATTGAAGAGAGAAAATAAAATGCAGTATATAGGTCAAGCTGGGTTGAGCTTATACACGTACGTCCCACCTATCTTTCTTTCATTATTATTATTATTATTATTATTATTATTATTTTTAGTTATTATTATTTTTTGTCCTGAATCTGCTCAAGAGGGGAAAAACATTTGTGAGTCTTGTTCAATTGTGGGAACATACATTGTGAGTGAGTAGTTACATATATTCTATATACCATATACCTCCTTCCAAGATGGGATTTACTTCAAGAAAATAAAGCCAAAGCTTGGGTGTTAGCATGTCATATGGTTTTTTCCAGTCCAATTTGGCTTGGGTCGACACATGGATTAATATAGGAAAATTGGATTGTCTAACTTTTAAATCCGTCATGACAAAAATTAAAATTAAATTGATTTAATTAGAAGTATTACCTTAAAACTCAAACTATATTGAATCTAAAAAAAAAAAATTATAGGCTAAAATGCAAAATTCACATTGTATATTTCACCAAAATTCATTTCAATCATGTAAATTTTCTTTTGTTCATTTCAATTCTCTAGGTTTTATTTTCATTTAATTAAGGTCTCTCCATCAACTTTTATTAAATGTTGCGGTTAATTCTCAAAAAAAATTCCTTCAAAAATTTTAAATTAAAAAAAATATAATTAATGATTGAAAGATAATTTTTAAATATTTCTTTAAAATTTTTTTAACAGAAGTTGACAGAGAGAAAAAATATAACCAATGTTTGACCCAACCCGCAAACACGATTTGAACCCGACATGGGTTTTTTCGGGTTGGGGTCGGCCTTAATGGGTTTGGGTCATAAACGAGTCGACTCGAAAACGACACGATAAGAAACGTGTCATAAGCAGGTCAACCCATATAACCCACAATAGACACGTTTGACACGTTAATTTATTTGTATCAACCTGAAATGACTCACTTAACACAACTCGTTTAATTTGTATAACAAATAAATATTCATTTTATTTTAGATTTGTCAAATACCTTTTATATTTAATATATATTTTAAATTTAAAAAGAAAAATTGAGTAATTACAAAAATTTACAAAGGAAATAATTAGAAATTGAAACTTTAGAAACCCTAAATCTCTAAACCCTACAAACCCTAAATCTCTAAACCTTCTTATAAATATCTATTTTTTTTATTTCAACCTTATTACTCTTCTCGCGCCCAATTCTCAAACTCAAAGTGCCAACTCTCAAACCAATTATTGCTCTCTCTCTCTCTCTCTCTCTGAAGTGTATGTACTTCTTTTGGGATGTAAAAAAAATTATTTCTAGATAGATGTTATATTTAATGTTATGCAGGTTGAAATGAGTTGTGTTATATTCGTGTCAACCCAACATGACTCGTTTATTAAGCGTATCAAATGGATTGGGTCAGGTCAACCCTCCTTATTAACAGGTTGGGTTAAGGTTGAATGATCATGACACGATTATTAAATGGGTTGGGTTAGGATTGAGTCATTTAATCAAATACCCCTACCTCAACACGACACGAACCAGACATGCTAACTCGAATTGACACCCCTAAGAGAAACCCTAGCTCTTGCTCTCCTACGCTTTACAAACATTTATTTTTGTGGAATAATTATTACGCCAAAGATGCATAATGATTCTCATAAATAAATATTATAAAACTTTTATAGAGAATCATTTGAGACCACGTATCTAAATCTCACCTACTGCTAACATGATAAATTTTAAGCAAAGTACATTACAAGTGAGAAAATAATTCAATATTAGAAAAATATTAAATTCCAACCATTTTTACTACGAAGTATATAAACTAAGATAATAATAAATGTAATTAGTACCATATATTATGTTTATAACACAAAAAATTTGTTTGAATCACTATTTTTTTTCTTCTCCCAAAAAAAAAATCACTTTTTTCGTGTTATATCCTTATATTTTCGTTGCAATAATAATAATACCTGTTCTTATCACTGAATGGCGTAATGATTTATTGCTAGAGATCTAGTTTTTTTTTATATAGGAAGAACGTAATACAATTAGGCATGACAAAGAGAATTCCTAAATTTGGAAGGAAAGTTATGAGGGACCCAAATTTGGAGAAGCAAAAGTTAAGGCATTGGCATTGGCAGATTGCCCGCGAAATTGCCTTAGCGCCAAAAACACGCACTCCAAGACTCCAAGTCATTATCCCTATCATATTCCTATGAGAATTAGCCATTAGGTAAAGCTGTTTTGTTCTCAAAACTATACCTCGAAAACTAGGTGTGTGCAAGTCGGTGGGACTGCACATACCTAATGAAATACTCAGATTCTCAAAAAGATCTAAATACTATATGATATTGGTACCTGATAGGTTGTAAAAGATTCATTCCTAACTGGGTTTATTTATTAAGTTCGTATCATATATGAGTTTGGAATGTTTAATAAGTTGTAAGAGATTCTTCCGAACTGTTTTAGAGAAATCTCCTTTTTTGTATTTAATATAAAGTACAGACAAGACAGCAGAACATTCTCTGCACTCTACTAGGTTTGTCAGTCCAACACACCCTGAAACTCTCAGTCTCTCATATCTGGTTCATCTCAGCTCTCATGGGTACTTGGTCGTCTACGACAAAAAGGTAACGCTTTTCTTCTTTTTCTTCTTCCAAATTTATTAAAAGTTGGTACTGTTTTCTTTTTTGCAAGGATTCGTAGTGTGATTCTGAATTTCTATTTTTTTTTTCTTCTGGGATTGTTTGTGTGGTTTTGATTAAAGGTTAATACTGTTTGTTAAGATTTCTGTGATTGCATCAGTTTGTGGGTCTAAATTGCAGTTTTTTTTTTTTGGTTTTTTGATGCCATCGGTCAGCTATTAGTTTTTGTTTTTCGGTTATGAATTTGTCTAAGTATAGTGTTATTTTGAACTGAAATTCCTGACTTTTATGCAGCATATACATTTTATGTTCGTCTAAGTTTAGGTTAGGGTCTTGTTTGGTAGTATTGTGGTTTTGGATTTCAATGTGAAAATTGTGATCTAAAAAAAGGTAGCAAAAACATGTGTAGTAAAAACATGTGTTTTGAGAACTTAAACGCAAAATAATGTGTTTGGTATGATATTTTTATTATACATTTTTTCAAAACTGAAAACACGCCTTCTAAAAACGAGCTGTTTTATAAAATAAAATTTATTGCTAAGAAAAATAAGGTTTGAAAAAAAAAAAGCGATTTCAAAATAGGATGTTAAACAGACACAAATTTATTTGTCTATTTACTAGCAGAGAAATCACTTGTTTTTCATGTAAGCCTAAGATTTTGGTGCCAAATTATTTAGAAAAAAAAAAAGGGAAAACATTTACTAAAGATACCTTTTTATGTTTGGTTTCCATGTCTTTATTGTTTAATGCTGTGGAATACCACTTTTTTAGGGGTCCAATTATATATGTAGCATAAGACCTTATGGACTTAGTGCACATTGAGACCAAAACAGTTACACTCGTTAAATAGTTTTTAAGAATGTTTATTATTAGAGAAAGCCGGTCATTCCATCGATAATGTTATTTAAAGCACAGGAAAAGGATTTTGATGCTTGATTTTGTTAAATTTCCTGCATGGATCCCATGCTTCCATCCTTATTTTGTGATCCTCGTGTCAAATTCTTTGGAATTTTTAGAAAATTGATTGAATGTGCATGTCATCAAGACTTCACTATCTTAACTGCCAGAGCTTTTTCTTAATTATTTTTAGCCAAATAAGTCTCGCTATATAACAAATTTTATAACTTTTTTCATAACTACTGAGGTAGGAAATTATGATTGGTGCATAATAACAATAATAATGTCAATGGTGATAATTGGTGTATAATAATAATGATGTCAGTGGTGATCTTGTGTGAAAGTGATCTTACACTAATCATAATCTAATATCTCAAATATTAAAAAAATTGTGAAATATATTCTGTTGTAGCAGCATTGTTGATTTTTTGCTTTGCCGTACTGGTCGAGTTCTATTGGATTGTGAATTTGATTCACTTGGTTTTAATAAGAAATTTTATGATAAAGTTAATGGGACCCATCAAGCATTTTGTACCATTGACCACAAAAAATAGTTTTCCCTCAGATCTGCATTTTAGTGTAGTAACATTTCAATGATTGACATTTTCTCAACTTCAAATGCGCAAATTTAGCATACTCTTCTTTTCTTTAGTCATGACAACCTTCTTGTGTACTTAGATTAAAATTTGCCATAATATCTGTGTAGTTGAGTTGTTGGACTTGAAATTCTATGATGGAGCGCTGAATTTACATTCCTTGAACTTTTGACTTGGTACAGCCAGCAACTTTGTCAACTCTTCTAATCTACGTTAATCACTAATATATAATTTCTCAGACTTGAGTACTTTAATTCCCTCGTTAACATTTTTAGACCAAATCATCTCTTTTGTTCTTCCACAAGTGATTGTTTATTTTTTATTGGTAAGTTAACTGATGGATCTTGAATCCAAGACCTTACACTATTTTGCTCATATAAGGAAAGGGCACAATTTGAGCCAGATTTCATTGGCCATATGTGAATTAATTTATTCAACTCAGTTGGGTCCTCCTTTTCCCTTGGAAACATTATATATTTGTTTATTCTGTTTGGAATTCTTCTATTGTAATTGGTCTTATTGGATTTCCGAGAGTTTTCTCTAATTATTTTCTCTCACACTCTCTCTCTTGCTGCTTGTCCTGACTTGTGATCGGTTAACACAATGAAACAGTGACCATTACTCCAACAGAACGAGATTCACTGGAAGAGAAAGGTCTAGTGGTATTACGAAGAGTGTGAACCCTTTGTCCTCAAAGAAGAATACCAGGGAGGATGAGCTTGCTAGACTAAGATCAACTGGCTCTCAACATGAATCAATTAGATCAAAACTTAAAAATATGGGTCCTATATGTAAGTCCAGAAAGGAGGCTTCTGCTGCTTTTCTCCAATCATCAATAGAAGAAGAGATTGATCTTAATATGCAGTTTGGTGAGGAAAAATGTTCTGATGATAGCACATATACGTGGTTGTCATCAGATAGCACAACCTCTTCATCGTTTTTTGAAGAATACAGACTGTCTAGTTCATTTAATCCTTCCAGTGATGAGTTTTTAGGTTCAAGGTTGTCATTGTTGGCAAATTTAGGTAATGAATTAACTCCCTTTAATGAGTCTGCAAGAAAGCCTACGGAAGAGGCATCTTCAGCTTTTGAGAATATCATTCTAGACGCAGAGAAGACTTTTCAGAACGATTTGAATGAAGCAAATGTAGTTACATGGCTATTGAGTTCAGCGGCAAGTGATGCAAATGCAAAAGAGTCCACTGTGAGACGTTCTGAGAATGCTGAGTGTCAGTCCTGTGAGAACTCCAAAAGTTGTGACAATCCTTCAAGTCCTTTTGGCACCAAGCCTGATTCTTCTTCTCAAATTTCTGATTTGGAAAAAACAAGTTACTCAGACTCTTTGATGAATCTTGATGGTGAAGATTCGAATTTGATTTCAGATAATAATCTGGAGTTGGATTACTTCCAATCTAGTTTTCCTAGCCCGTCGTTTAAGAACAGTTGGTGTTCTGAAGTTCCATCATCTAATTCTAGTGTTTCTTCGTTCACTGACTTAGGATATCAAAAATCAGCATATAGTACTTCATCTGAGCATGTTTCAGAAGCTACTTCAGAAGATTTCAATGCTGATGAACCACTTTTCTGGCCATACAAATGCAAATTTGATTGGAGTTCTGGGGAATCTTGGAAATGGTTTTGCATATCACCTCGAAAGGATATACTAACTCCTTCCAACTCTGTTATTGTAAAATTCCCAAGGAAAAAAGTGGCACCCAAAGAAGGGTGTAGGAAAAGGCTTGTGTTCAGCTCAGGATCAATACCTTCAAGGAGTATGGAGTTGAAGCAAGAAGACAACAACAAAGATGTCCACAGGATCAATACTGTACCCTCAAGGTTGAGCAAGTCAAAAAAAAGATCAGCGAAAATTGTGCCCTTAGAAATGAAAGATGACATTATAGAACCAAAAGATAGGAAACAGCCTGTTCAGAAATTCGTTGGTGAAGATGATAATTTCTCAAAGGAAGATTTTGCATTGGATGAAAAACTTCCAATTGAGACATTGTTGGGCCTCAATGAATTTGACGGGCATGAGGGAGTTGATTCTGGATTTGATGGACATGTTTTCTCGCTGAATGAGTTGCTACGTTAATTCAAGCACAATTTTGTTCTGATAGAGATAGGGGACCTGACCAAATCCTAATCTACTTTTTAGAGGATGTGTTCCATTTCAGCCAACTAATTTTACTGCAGACATTTACCTTTCTTTTTTTTTTTTTTTTTTCTAGTAGGTTTCATAGTGTTAGCCTGATATACAAATATGATATTTGAAGATATGCAATTTCTGTTACTTGAAAGGAGTCTCATAAATGTTTCAGCAATTTAGGCATGCTTGGCGCATGCTTTCAAAATTGTGAATTTGAGATCAATTTTTTTGTTCTAATTACAGTTGGTCCAATTGCTGAAATTTCTGCAAAATTTTAATGGAAAGTACTTTTTATCTGTTTGCTTCTGTTTCTTTACTGTCATCAATTCCTAAATTTTCCCTTGGAATTGTTAGCCTAGTTTTATTCTTCAGAAATTTCGTAATAAATCTAAATTTGTTCCAATGAGACCCTATAAATGGTTTTATATTGAGTTCCTGCCCCAACCTGTCTTTGACAGCTCAAACAGAGTTGGAAGCAGATAAACAAACTAACAGAGTGTCTCTAGCTTTCCAGCAAATGCAGATCTTTTAGTTGCTCATGACGATTCTCAGGGAAAAAGACATAAAAACACTTGGACTGAATTTTGTCTGTGTAATGATATATGCATGTTTAGAAAATAGGAGCGTTTTATCGTTTTTGTAATTCTGTAATTATTTAGATTAATACAGGACTTTTTGAAAATTTTCTTTACTTATTTGATATATTATGGTGGATGTCTGGGAATAGTAATTTGGGTTTGTAATATTGCTGATCATTCATTGGTTGCAATGCCTGATAAGTATCTTTAAGAGTGCCTCTACTTCTGGCCAAAGAACAATCCAAATGAATGTAGAACTTGGGGATAATCTGAAAGGTTTGCTAACGCTAGTTAGCAGTATTACCTCTTAGACATACCCAATACTAAGAATTTTTTTTACGATCACAGACATTAAGCACCACAAAAACGTGTCGCTACCATTGGACTATTGCTTAACCCTTTAAGAAGAATTTATGTTGAGCTTTTTACTTGCTTAGATAATTAGGTAAGGATCCACTCCTCAATTCGTATAAAAAAGGGTAAAAAATTAGGTTAGGTCCAAAAGATTTCAAAATTGACCACTTAGATCCTTAAAAGACAAATTTGTCCCTAACACTCCTAACACCGTTACCCCTCCGTCATTTTTTCTTTCCCTCACTTAGAACTCTCTCTAGTCTCTTTTCTCTAGTTCCTTTACCTCTTTCAATCCTAGCCAAAACCATAAAAAAAAAAAACCCAATTCTTACCACAAAACTCAAATCCAAATTTGAGTTTTGTTAACATAAAATTAAAAAATCATTCACATTGTTTTTTCCAAAACAAATTTTTTCTGATTCAAAACAACAACAGCAAAGAACAAAAGTCACAAATTCATGTCATTAACAAATCCGAACCCACAAAATCTTTTCATTTCTTTTCCACCATCAACACAAACAACAACTAAAAAACCCAAAAAAAAAAAAATGAGGATGGATATTTTTTTTCAAATCCTCAACAAACACAAACAACAACTCTGATTCTCAAGTCTTTAACAAACACAAACGCAAATAGTAGGTTGTTTTTCACTAACATTTCATTTCCTTTCCTTCTCAAGCCATTTGAGCTACAAGTGGGTGTCCAAGGCTTAAATCTGCTCCACAATAAAGGTGGCTAGTTCCCATTGGGGCCAATTCCTAAAGAATTCTTCTTTGTAAATGTCTGTTTTGCTGTTAACAAATAATAATTACCATCATTATTTTCAAGTTGAGGAAAATTGTCCCCAATGTTTGAACCCAAACTTTTCCTCTATGGAGAGAGCCAGAAGTGTTACAGAGTAAAAAGACCCTTGACTATTGTTAATAGTTAGTAAATATAGCTATATGATTTCAGCAAAAGAAAAAGAAAAAAGAAATACTATAGGGGTCTTTTTAAAGTTTTATCTTACAGTGCTCTATTGTCCCAATCTTACCCAACCTAGACAAGGAAGATTTTTTTCTAGTGCTTTTTTAATCAAGAAATATTGCAGTTGATGAGCAAAGGAGTCACTTGGTGGGCCTATTAAATCATGTCATCCAAGTGAATCAAAATTCGTAAAGTATATTAATTAGACTTTTAACAGCTATTTGGTGACTCGAATAATTTGAAAATTTGACATTAATTTAGCTTGTTTCAAGAGCGTGAATGAGTACATCCACTCGTCAGGCCCATATCCAGTGTGCATTCACTTTTCTTTTCTTTTTTATTTTTCATTTCATTAATAAAAATCCATTGAAATCTAACAAACATAAACCTTAACTAGGATTATCCTCCCTCAAAGGAAAGACCAAGGCCATAACACACCATTCACATTACAACAAAATATCCATCATGCTGTGGGTTCCAATAGTACAATTAGCTTAACTGGTTAAAGCCATTTATTCTTGAATAAAGAACTTGAGTTTGAAACCCAACTACTCCAAAAATTAATTAGCGTTTTGGCTGATATCGTAAAAAACAATCATCATAGACTAAATGTCATAAGTTTGATCCTATCTAATCTTTAAAAAATATAATAATAAAAAATACCCATCTGTCTAAAGAATAAACAACCCTATTTCTATCCTTGGTAATCAAAACAAACTTTGTGGGAAACCGAGAATGTCTTCAGCTATCTTTGCAAACTCCCAGCTAGCATTCTTAGACGCCTTTAAAATACTATTCATCACTTCCTTATAATCCCCTTCTATGATAATTTCTGAATATTGTTCCTTCAAGGCAAAGTGCAAACTTTACAGCCATTCTAATTGCCATAGCTTTGGCAAACGTTGCATAAATCAATAAGCCACTTCAGTGTTTTTTTGCTAAAGTTGTCATACAAGCTCTGTAATATTCTTTTGTAGCATCTACATTGAGTTTGATCCAAGCATCAGGACGGCAGTCCCACCTAGGCATATTGTAAACCATTACGGTTTGATCTCTAGGCTTTGAGAAGTCAGCAAAGGCTCTATGAATTCTCAGACATATTAATAGGATCAATTGGACATTTATTGTACAAAACAACTTTTTTTCTTTCACTTCCTAGTTAATGTCAAACAACAATGCTGCCATAAGAGTAAAATCCTTAGAAAAAATGAAGCAATTAATTAGCTTTTAGGTGGGTCTGGAACATAAATAATTAGCTTCTTCCCCAAATTCAGTTGAACACATTTAAGAAACACGTTAGATTTAGATACTGGTTCTAAAAACATATAGCACACAATGGTCATCCACCATACTCAAGCATGAGATTTAGATTCTGGTTCTAAAACATATATTTAAGTTTTCACATGGTGTCATAATGACACATGCATGGTGAATGACAAATGGCATGACAATTATATCAAACTAATCAAATAGTTCCTACATTTTTCTTTTTAATAATTGTCACAACAAATGGAACAAGGAGGATTTAAACCATTATGAGAAAGATTAGACAATGCTACGAGTCTACAACTGTGATTTTTGACAATAGATCCTGCATTAGCACAGTTTAAGCGAGAAAGTCACTAGTTGATCACACTTGAATTTAATTGCCACCTATTTTAGAGCTCATCAAAGTTCTTTTTCCAAATTTTGGTTAGCCAACCCTCTTTTTCGGTCTCCAACAAGGTCAACAATCTCTCAACAAAATATTGCATAACTACAGTACTTCATCGCAATTGTTGAGGTACTTCAGCTTTGCTAAATAATTTCTTTTCAATTTTTTTTTTAATTCCTCCACCAATAGTAATAATAATTAAAAAAATAATAGAATACTTAAATGAATAAAGAAAAAATAGAGAGTTTATTAAAATGTGTATTTAAAAAAGAGTACTACTTATTACATACTGGTGTGTACAGAGTGAATTGCTACTTTAGTTGAAAACATGATTTCAATTAAATTGTGAAATCAAGCTAGCTTATGATTAGCCAAACTTTCCAAAAGCTATAGGACCTCGTTAGTAGCTCGTAACCTTTTTAAATTTTTTAATTTTCAAAAAAATTTGAGAGAAAGAGAGATGAGAAGATAGGTCAATTAACTGTATTGGGGTATGATTCAGGAGTTTTGTTTTCTTCAATATTCTATTTCTGATTTGTTTCTTCCATTTTTGGAGCAACCAAATGGGTTCTAGACTTCAATAGTTTGTTTAAGTGTTCATGGGTTTGTATGATTTTTGTTGGTATATGATTTGAATGTATGAAGAGGAAGGTGTTTGTGAAGCCGATTGCAAAGAAGCAATCTAGTGTGGAGAGAGAGAGATACAATTGACTTAATGAAACACTGAAGAACAGATAAGGCCATCCTTTTTGTGTAGAAAAGTTTGACTTTGCAAGTTTGAAAAAATAAGGCTATCCTTTTTGTGTCAGCATAATGTCACAAACAATATTTTGATGTAAGAATTTTGTGTATGATTATTGTAATAGATGACACTAATGCAGCCATGTATCTTGCCATCTTTTTTTGAACATTTGGCAAAAATAA
This sequence comes from Castanopsis chinensis, assembly GCA_032878915.1. Taxonomy (NCBI): domain Eukaryota; kingdom Viridiplantae; phylum Streptophyta; class Magnoliopsida; order Fagales; family Fagaceae; genus Castanopsis; species Castanopsis chinensis. The sequence goes on from JAVQMG010000059.1 coordinate 817,633, forward strand.
TTGTTCAATTTCTAAATGAGTTCTTTTTCCTTGAATTTTCTCAATGTTGCCAAATGACCTGAATCTGAATTCGAAGTCCATCTTTTTCTTGGCACATACCCTATTAATATCAAGAACAAAATCGAAGGTTTTGTCAGCAAAGAAACAAGGAAAAAAAAATAGAACAGAAAAATATAAATTCAACGTTTCAACTTTCAAGTTTCAACTCAATAACAAATTTTTTCCACTTTCCACCAATTTTCCAAAACATGCGTGGAATTGGTGGCAAAACTTCCTCACCAGGTTGAAGTCAAAGCTATTTTTCTAAATCTTACACGAAACACGTGAGAAAAAAAATCCCAGCAGCCATACATGACTATAACACCCAAAATTCATCATCAAGGACAATTTATTTGAGATTTATTTGGATGAGTATTTCTCCAATCCTAGGTATATTTTTAGTTCCATGAATTTTAATAGTTATGGTAGATTATATTTTAAATTCTATAGTTTGGGATGGTTTTAGAAGTTTCAAATTAAACCTTATAATTAAAAAATGATCTATTTAAGCCATAAATTCATAACGGTGATATTGTTAATGGACAATGCTCTTTTTAAGAAGAAATTGGAAAATATCTAAACAAAAAGATATCACGTTGTGCTCATGAACCACACGATACATTATATGAATTATATCATATTATAAATTTGAAATTTATTGTTACAAAATGAGGGGAGAGAATAGAGAAGAGTTGGCCGGACTCTACTCTTCCCCTCAATTCAAACAAGTCATTAACAAACTATGTTTAAATTTTACACCTAAACAAAGCAGCAAAGCCTAAGGCTCATGAATTATACCATACATATAGGTGTGTATTAATTGAATTGTATCGCATCGCAAAATCTGAAATTTATTGTTACTGTTATTAATTGGATTGGGAGGAGGGAGAACAGCTTAGAGAAGAATTGACTGGACTCCTCTCAACCCAAACAAACCGTGCTTAAATTTTACACCTACACCAAAAATCAAGTATGTTTTAGCTCGATGACAAATAACAATCATTGTATTGTATTTAGGAGGGCATCTAAATTTTTTTTTTTTTTTTCAAAAAAGCCGGAAATTTCTTAACCTGCACGGTACACGTGTCAACAGTAGATAGGCTCCGGATTACACGTTGCGGAGGCAAAAACGACAGCCGACCAACTCGCCGCTTTTCTTCTTCCTTTCCACGAGGACTCTAAATAAGCGAAGAACTGGGTCTCTCGAAATTCACCCTTGTCCTCATTCCATATATACATAAAACGCCACTCTACCAAAACCAAAACTTTACCGACCCACCCACACTGCCTAGCTAGCCTATAGAGTTCAAAACCCACAAGGGGCATTTTCGGTATTTTCTCTCAAGTTGTAACTTGTAACAGTTCAGGTCTGAACCGAACCAAACCGAAGCTTCCTTGTTCTGTCTCGGTCTCTGTCTCTCTCTGTTTAAGCTTCGTTCCTTTTAGAAAAAACAGGGTTTTGGTATTTCTGCTTGTTTGACTCGGTGGAAACGATCTCTTTTGCTCCGAAATTTCAGACTTTGGAAGCTCATTTCATCTTTCGAGATTGTTTTTAAAAAGGGTCTTTCTTGGATTCTTTGTTGATCAAAGGCATTGACTTTGTTGGTAAGGTTTTTGGTTTCTTTGCTTAGCAAATTTATGTCTTTTTGGAGTTTCTAATGGAGTTGTATTTGATTTTGCTATCTGGGTTTTGTTTTTGGATGTGAAAGAAGAAATGGGTTGGTCTTATTTTTCTACATAATTCAAGTTATCATGTGTTTTGTGAATTTTGAAGTGTTGTATTTTGTGGGGTTTGTTAGTATAATCAGTTCAAGTGCTAGTTCTGTTGCCTAATTTTATTGGGTTTTTGTTTTTGTTCTCTTTAACTTTCTGAATTCGTCTTGGTGCTTTGTAATTGTATTATGATTGACCCTTTTTATATGTGGATTTTGCTCTGGGATGTAATAGAACATATGGGTCAGATGTATTTGAATGTTGAAGATATCATTTTGGGAATTATTTTTTACTTTTTGTCATGTTTGCTTTTTGTTTATGCATTTTGCTAATGGGATGGTCTTGAAGATGTTATAAAAGAAATTGGTCTTGAATATGTTGTTGGTTTGTGTCTAATGTTAAATATTGATACTGTTATTATTACTTTACTTTCGTTTTTTGTTTTGTTTTTTTTTTTTTTTTTTTCTTTTTCTTTTCCTCCCCCTTCAGATATTTCATTCTTGTAGTATTAGTGTAGGCCTAAATGATCTGAGAGCCTACGTTCAACGATAATTTAGGCCTGTTATCACTAATACTACATGATTCATTTAGGCCTAGACTGATACTACAGATATTTCATTCTCGTAGTATTAGTGTAGACTGCTTTCTGGCCATGTATTCATATTTTTTCCAACATACGTTAATGATCATTTAGGCCTGTAATTTTGTTAAAACAGTTTCTGATTATCATATTTCATGTTTGTTGCATCATCATAATCTAATGAGGTTTGAGCAGTGGACAACTGGAACTTAAAAAAAAAAAAATAGCAGAGAATTGGAATTTCAGCTGATTTTTGGTTTTGTGTTTGTGTTTGTAGGGTTTTTTTGTTTTTTGTTGGTGGTGGTTTTTAAGCTTGTAATGTAAAGAGTGCTTTGCATTTTGATTTGAAGTGTTGGTAATTTCAGGTTGTTCTTCCCAAAAATAGTTTGCCAAAGGTCAAGTAAGATGCGTGCACCTGCATTGCTTGCACAGTGTTTGCCTGGGTTGGTGCCCCATGACCGGGGAAGTCACAGTGTGTCCTCCATTTCTGAGAGAGATCTGCATCTCTCTTCGCCAGCTGTTGAGATTCTTCCATCAAAGGTATATCCCCTATCCACAACATTAACAGTCCCAATCTAAAAGTGACAGCCGAAGGAGAATTATTCACCACAATATAGTGATATAGTTCAGCTGAAACTTTTGTTGTGAGACACACAGTTAGAAATTGTGTTCAGAACACTAACAGTCTCCTCTTTCTACTCTGCAGACAGCTCACCCCTACAAGTATGCTGGGGAGAATGTAGATTTGCAAGGGCTCAATTTGTTCAAGGTATGCCGAATCCTTATTTTTGCAGTTGTGCTTGTCAGCATTTTTTTTTCTCTTGTTTGTACAAGTAAAATTCTTCATGAAAGATAATTGCTGTTGGTTGGTTGGTTGTTTGGTAATTGATTCTTTTCCATTTATTGCGACTGGACCAGGCTGAGATCATTCCCTTAATTTCTGTGTTTGAGACCCACCAAGAGAGAGAGAGAGAGAGAGAGAGAGAGATGTTAATGTAATCAAGATTCTGATATGAGTAGAAGGTGCCTGCTGGGATATAAGCTGTAGGTTTGAGACATGTACTGAAAGACAAAGTATATGTTGGGTTTTTTCCCCTTGTTTCCCAAGACCTGGGCAAAGGATGTTTGAACTTCCTCTTCCCACTAGAGTGGATGGAGGCAAAGGTCATGAGTTCAAAACCCACTGACTGCCTTACCTAACCTTTTTTTTTTTTGGGGGGGGGGGGGGGGGGTGTGGGCTGCAGACTTGAGGGGAGCATAGGGGGCATTGGAGGTTGGTGGGTTGAGTTCAATGTATTAACTTTACCTCTCCATGGAATAAATTGACAACATCAGAGCATGTCTTCTGCATATATTGTTTGTAGGACAGTCTGGTTAATAAACCTGATTGATGCCTTTTACAATCTATAACAGGGAAGAGTTAGTGTTGCTGATATCATTGGCTTCAATGGTTTGGACATAATATCTTCAAAATCTGATGGTAGGTACCTGAAATTTCATTATTTATTTTAGGACAAAGATTAGCTTCAAAGCAGTTTGGAGGAATCTCTTCCAATCTACTACATGGCGATTTATAAGACTATCCATGTGTATATTTTAACAGGTCACATGACTCATTAAAAAAGTCATGACGAAAACTATACATGAATGGTCTCTTCAATAGTCATATAATGGGTTGGAGAATGATAGCTCCAAATTGGTTTGGAGCTCAAAATTTTCCTTTATTTTTTGTGGAGTTGTCCAATTCAAATCTGCCACTGATTAGGCTTTAGAATTACTAAGTCCTGCTTTAGTAATCTTGTTCTCTACACATGACTGGATATGTCAAATGATTGAAATTAAAGCTAAAAAACTCTTCCTTTCGTAGGATATTTGAAATCTTGGGACAGCTCTATCGATCTTGTTAATGTTCTCAAGCATGAGATTCGTGATGGACAATTAAGCTTCAGAGGCAAAAGGGTACTTGAGGTAATTGAGTCAAAGAGATTTTACTTGTTTCTTCATGCATCAATTTATTACTTTCAATCCTTTCCGATCTCATTTTGATGTTATGAAGCTTGTTGATTCTATCAATTACTATTTTTTTCTAGGGTTTTTCTTTGGATAATATTCAACACTAACAGGGAAATTTGAAGCATTCCTTTGGGGATGATCTTTGAGGGGAAGATATATATTTTGCAGGGATTGTCTTTCTCAAGAGACAACCTGTAGATAATGGCTCTTTTTTGAGGGCTTATTCCTTTTCTAGAGAATATCATTATCACATCCAAAAAGGCTGATTTGGGTCTGCAGTTAGACATTTTGTCAATGTTGGTTTAATTCAATATTCTTTGTATATAGACAAGTAATCTAAAATGCTTCTGAACTACATTTTGTATATATTTTTTAGGCTACTTCGTGTCCTTTTTCACAAGGTAGTCTCATTTCAATAAAATTATTTTTACCTATCAAAAAGAAAAGAAAAGAGAAGGAAACCTTATTGCTTGCACATTTAAGAATGTTGGGTGATGATAACTTCCTCGCTTATGTGCCCCTGTGACTAGTTTTCCCATGTGAAGAAATTAGAGTTGATAGTCAATTACTCCATTTGTTAGTTATTATGGAACATTTTGAGAGTTAATTCGTCTACTTGGTGATTTTTACAGCTTGGTAGCAGTTATGGACTCCCAGGGATTTTTGCATGCTTGAAGGTAAATCCTGTTAATTGATTGAGCCTTGGCTTCTTTACTTTTGGTGATTCCTGTGTTATACATCTAGAAGTGCGAATAAGATGATTTATTTTAGTTGTTCTTTCTCTCTCCCATCTACTTCCAGTTTCAATCTCTCCTAATCTCTAAATACATAGGGCATTGTGCTGATTTCATATGGAGATAATTTGTAATTGGGAATTAAATGAAAGCATGAACATCTTGCATGGGTTACATTAATAATAATATATAAATATCAGTTGTTTGTAAACCAATGGAATTTGGAACTATCTTCAATTAATTCAAAATCTTTCAGATGGTCTGTAGTTATATGCAGAGTACATATTGTAGATGGCCCTATCTGGTTAAGTTGGTTTTTTATTTTTATTTTATATTTATTTATATGTTTAGAAGTCATCTGTGCAAAATGTAACGCATACAAATTCGAATGCTTTTAGAAGATATCCACTTTTATTTATAATTAAAGACATCCATTTAATTGAATTTTTATAGAAGCATAGTAGCCCCTTTGTATTGAGTAGGTTTCAAATTTGTTGGCTTAAATCATTGTTGAATTGGAATTATTCTTATTGGTGTGATTTAATTCTGTATATTTCATAATTCCTGTTTGCCTACACGTCAAATATGAGATGCATCATATCTGAATGTTACCTCTTACACTCAAACTTCAAAGGGGTTCTGTGTTTTATGGAGAAACCACAAGGGTTTTGTGTAATTTCCCCAAAGTTTTATTTAGCAAAATGAAAGAGACAAAAGGGCATAAGCTAGATGCTTGACACAGATGAACACTAGTGAATTTGGTTCTTGAATAATATACTTACCCTATATCTGATTCATATATCTGATTCATACTTGCACAGGGAGCTTGCACAGTGCATTTTCAAGACCTCAATGCAGAAACTATAAGATGCACGACCATACCAAATGTCCTTGCCAATCTGGAGCAAGCTCGAGACAAGCAGAGTAGACATCCAGAGAGCCCTCTGACACCTTCAAGACAAACTCTGGCCCCATCAGTCCACTTTTTTGCTGGGGACTGGGATGAGCTCCCCACTGTCCTGTCTGTTGTGAAGAGTGAAGGGTGTGAAGCAACACCAGGGATGAGCCTGAGCTTCTCCGAGGAGGATTTCATGGATGGATGTAGTAGCCTAGATGGAAGCATCACAGGGCAGGAATCCACCTCTAGGCGATCAAGGAAGCTTTCAGGAAGCCGGGCATGGGAAAGGGCTAATGAGAACGATCAGTGTGAGGGTGGTTATGATGTTATTTTGATGACAGACATCCCATACTCGGCCACCTCTTTGAAGAAGCTATATGCACTGATGAAAAAGGTAAGTTTCTTTGTCTCTTATGATTCATTTGGTTATATTATGTTAAATCAACGTACAAGATTCCAATCTTGACCATAGTGGCATGATTGATATGGTTTGTCTGTCTATCCTTGACAAATAACTCATATGAGGTTCGAGCATTCTGAGGAGTAGCGTGTATGTTTTTCAGTCATCTGGACATTGGTGAATGGATTAGTTTTAATAACTGATGCATCTCATATGCCATCTCACATCTTGTTATGGGGTTGGAAGCTTTATCAACTTAGGTGATATTTTAACAAATCCCAAATAAATAAATTTAGAGGTAGTGCCAGTGGCATCTAGATATGTACATAATTGGAATCTAGCTTTATTGTATGTGTAATGAGACCCTGTTACCAGAAATTGTGCTGCATATTTTTTGCTTTCCGAGTGATATTACTTGTGTTGTTAACTCGTATATTTTGTAGCATGTCAAACTGAGCTTCATCCAACTCATTTTTTACTTATTTGCTTTGGATAACTAGTGTGTCAGGCCTCCATATGGAGTAGTGTACTTAGCCACAAAGAAGAATTATGTGGGCTTCAACAGCGGAGCACGGCACCTGAAAAATCTGGTAGATGATGAAGGCGTTTTTGGAGCACATTTGGTCAAAGAGATTGTTGATAGAGATGTTTGGAAATTCTTTCTCAAGTGAACAGGATATACAGAATTGCAGAAATATAGTCAGTAAACTTCATTACAGGTTTTGAGATAATATTTGTTAATTTGTATAATATAGATCACAAATGTTCCTTTTCTCCTCTCTTTTTATTTTTTTTTTTATTTATTATTATTATTATTATTATTTTTATTGTGGTGGAGGTGGGAGGAGGAGGAAAGGGTTTGTTTAGTAATTTATGGAGTCCAGATGGGGAATTATGTTCATTTTTATTTTCTTGCCACGCCTTCTGTAATTTTTACTTTCCGTCTTTGACAAAAATTTGTTCCTTGTCAAAACTGTAAATCAAAAGATTTACTAATTTCAAAGTTAAATAATATTGTTACTTTGTTCTTCTTCTTCTTCTTCATCATCTGTATTTTGCGTCATATTATTTGGTTATGGCTGGAAGAGTTGAATATGGAAAAGCAATTTTGCGGATCTGATTTTGGGGTTAGATTTGTGATGATAATGCGTTAATATTCAAATAATTGTTTGGATGAGTTGGATAAATTTGACAGTTTTTTATTTTTATTTTTTTAAGCTATATGACACCTAGTAATACCTTTCTTACAAGGGCAGGAGGTATTATTATTTGATCTCATTCAAAAAGCATTCACATTTGGTTCTGTAAAAATAAGAATTTTTAACTCACAAAATATCATTTTATCTATTTTATATAATCAGATTTGCTACGCATCTTACTTCTCATTCTTTATTTTGGGAAACATCAATATTAAAATAATCTTTTTTTTTTTTTTTCTTTCTCATTGATTTTTTTCCCCCATTTTTATAGGGAAATCAACCCAACAACGCCTAACCACCACCTCAACCCCTTACAAAACCTGATCAACTCATCATAAAACCTAATCAACCCATTAACGCAATACACAAATTGCAAACCTTACACAAACCAAAACAATGTCGACCAACCACAACCCAAATTGCAAACCCAACAAAAACCAACCACTGTAATCTAAACCCAGCAGCCTTAGCCTATGCCCAGAACATTGCCCCCAAAACGCAACCATGGAACCAAAAAACCCATGAACCATTGTAACCCTAACCCGCAACCACCACTGATATGAGTCCATTGCAACCCACTTGCCAGGACCTATTGCCAATATGCCACAACCCACAGATGTCGCGACTCGCGACCTATGCCAAGGTCCATGCGTCAACTCACAAATCCCACTCGCCAAGTCTCACAACCACCATGCTGTAACCTAGTGAAAGAGAGAACTGTGAAGAAAAAAAAAATGAGAGCTTGAGAGAGAACTTAGATAGTTAGACAGGAGAGGAGAGAGAATAAAAGAGGACTTAACAATTTTTGCAACTCTTTGCATTGCTTGTATATTTACATAAGCACTGTAGTAAATTGTAATTTTTTTACAATATGCCTAGCAGATAAGGGGTGTTTTGTGCATTTTTGCGAATAGCATTATCTATTTTGCATTTTTATGGGTTTTACATCACCCAATATGAATACTCTTAGATCAGGCCCAAAATGGATCTCTCATATATACGTGTGTGTGTGTGTGTGTGTGTGTGTGTGTGTGTGTGTGTGTGTGTGTGTGTGTGTGTGTGTGAGAGAGAGAGAGAGAGAGAGAGAGAGAGATCATTTACCGTTGATGAAATAGTAAAAAATGAATAGTTCAGACTATCTCCTTTAACGATTTGAAACTTCAATTTTTATAAATTAGTTTCTCACACAATAAATTAATAACAATAGCCACTTAATCTCTATTAAAAAGCCACTTAAATTTTTTGCAAACTATTTTTTTACACAATAATTTAAATATCAATCAATATATTACATACTATATATAATAGCAGAATCTGAGAAAAAGTTGATTTTACAATTAAGGAGGTGCTATCATGTAGGAAAAAAAACCCATTTATAATTCAGACACGTTTAAGTTAAAAAGCAATAAATTACATTGTTTGGTAACGCTACAATACCGTTTAAAATACTCTATAAAGAGAATTAAAATACTCTTAAACCACATCAGAGATAAGAATAAATTTAAAAATAAGGATTCTTTATTTATTTTGGTTCAATGTTTCAAGACTAATTTTTATTACATTTTTTATTCAATGTTTTAAGACTACTGTTTGTTTCATTTGGTTTAATGTTTTGAGATTTTTCCTCTTTCTCACACACAAAAACTCTTTGCATTTCCATACACCCTTCTAACTTCTACTCCTTTATATATACATGCCCACAACACTTTGCTTCATGCTATCCCATCTCAAATACACTAAGATAAAAAATGATAAATTTACTTTCAACCTTTCATCGACACCTACATAACTCTTACATTGCAATACTATTTGATCTTAACCAGTATGAGTAGGCTTTGGTTTTTATATAGTGACAGCAGCTTACGGTTCTGATGTTATAGTTGAACATTATGGATTTTGTGAAGGTTGTGATTTGCTTTGAGTCTTTGGATGTTTGGGAAAGTCATAAATGTTTTTTTTTTAGAACTAAAGAAAAAGAAAAAGAAAAAGAAAAATTTTAATTGATTATTGATGAAGTTAGCTTTTTTTTTTTTTTTTTTTTAAATTTTATTCAGTGTTAGAACTCATAATTTGTAGGTTTTTTACTGCTATTTTGTGTTATATGAGCCATAGTGATAAAATATAAAAATTGATCATGATTTCAAAGAATTTTCCGCCTTTTTTTTTTAAAGGAAGCATAATCCCTACTAAAAACAATTAATTTTTGATAAAATTTTATTTTATGCTTTAAATTCTTATCTAAAGATTTCAAAAACATTTAATTAGTTTAAAAAAATAAATTCTATTTTTAACGGTAAATATTATAATCTGCTATAGTCATATAGTGTTATACCATTTTTTAAAAATAAAATATGAATTAAGAAAATCAAATTTCAAAGTATTTAACAATATTGGGGACAAACATAAATATTATATAATAAAAAATGTATTATATGTAGGTCTTAATATATATAAAAATGATTTCAAATGAAATTGTAAAGTAGTTCACGCATCGCGTGGGATATCATCTAGTTTTATTTAAATATTAAAACAACTCACTTAAATTTGTCATCTTAGATCTCAAATTGGATCGAAGCTAGCCTTGCAAAATGTTGAAGGATTTTTCAGTTAAAATTTTAAATAGCAAAAACTTCACTACAAAAACAGTTAAATGCTTATTTCATACTGCGACAATGTCAATACTCAATTGGGCACATAGTTTGTTTAAAAGGGGGCATAATTGAGATTTAGATGGATGAGCACCAATTTAGGTTCTGTAAGTAGTGTAGGAGCAGAGTTTGTTCTTTGACATCACACAGGAAAGAAAACTGTCTAGGTAGATTTGGGTGTCAATACCTTATTCTACTCTTTTATTCGACTTTACAAGTCAAGTCATATAGAATAATCATTACTATTAGGCATTAGCACATGGGTTATGATTATGGGCCATAGATTGTTAGTATTAGTTTTTTCATTTTTTAGGAATTTTGATGCAGGAAATGTTTAACCTAGATCTCTTATCTATCAAATCATATCTTGGCATAAAACTTGTTAGCTATATCTTGGTTTAAGTGCCAATTTGGTTCCACTTTAAAGAGCTAAAATGCACTTTTTTCAACTTAGAACTCAAAACTCAAACCACGTGTTTGGTAAATTATTGCAAATGCGTGTCATAAAAAACTAAGTTTTCAAAATACGAGGGACACCTGCGTTATTGTGTGGCAGCTAGGGAGCTGCAGTTGCAAAACACCACAAGCATGATACAAATTTTACAGTTGGAAAGTGAATCCGTCTCCCAAATTGCCCACAATTTTTTTCTTAAAAACCCAGTTTTAACCATTTGTTTTAATCATGCTCACTCATCTCTTTGATGTTTGATTGAGCGCACATTTGGTGTGTGGAGTAATACATAGAGAATTATAAAAAACATGCCATCTTTTCCATTTCATATCAAAATACATATTGTCTCCGCTTCAATAGTTCTTCATAATTTTGTTAAATTAAATGATAGAGATGATATCCCATGGAAGAACATTTTGGAATTTGGTGGCAATGTGTTTCGATCAGATCGTACGACAATAGACCTAAAGGACAAATGGCGGATCGTGTGCAAAAGAAGCCCCAAGTCAAAACAGTAGTTTGTAATATATAGACGGATTATATATGCTGTACTGGTGGTCAACTTGAAGAGGGAGGGAGAAGGTTCTTTTTGATTCTTGACCTCAGAGATCACACTGTTAGGTTTCTTTTTTGATTTTGTTATCTGGATTCTGGGTGCTGAAAGTGACAATCACTTGTCACTTTTGGCCTTTGCGTGAGGTGAATAGGGATTTTGCTTCTCTTGCTATCATCATTCCCAATACAAAGGTAAATATATAGAATTCGTTTTATATTTGCTTCATGCCGTTTCTTTCTCCCAGGCAGAGATGCACTTAAAAAATAAAAATAAAAATGATAGGGATAATAGGGGTTTCAAAGGTGCCAATCGAGATTCAATTCCTCCTTGACAACATAATAGGGAAGCAAGCAGCAATTATGAGCAGAACAAGGAAGTCAATATCGTACCAGAGGCCGTACTGATTCAGCCACTGATACGATATATTTCGGATATCAATCAATATTGGTGTATCGTTTCGAGTTTACCGTTATTTTATATATTTAGTATACACACACACACAATCTCTATTTACAAACATATACACACACAGACTCTCCAACTTTTAGTCTCATAAATACTTTCCATTTCAACTATTGTGTACTGATTGATACAGCAACCTAAAGATCAACTGAAAATTAAAATTGATGCAGATAAAACAATTAAAAAAAGAAGAAAATAGAACTCTTAATTCAAACACCAAATCCAAATTAAGTAAAAGAATTGGAAAGATCAAAAGTTAAGTGAAATAATGAAATTATTTACGAAATACTTTAATTATTGATTATTTTAGAGATAAAAACGGCCACAATTACCACAAAAAAAAAAAAAAAAAACGCAACATTTTGTGTTTCGGTCTGGTATGTGGCCAGCATTGCCAGTATTTTTTTCGGTACGAAATAAAAGTGTGCCGATACCGGTGCACTAGCCCGTATGGCCAGTACCAGTACGGTATCAACCACCCTGACAGAAAATGAGATCTTTAATAGACTTTGAGATGGTGGTTCTTCAGGATCCCAACATTAATTCCATTTAGAGGGATAATTATTAGTAATGTTTTTTAAAAAACCCTATTTCATGCTGTACTTTTTAAAACCACCACTTTTTCAAAAAGCACAATATCAAAAAAACTGGACCAAACTCACCTTAAAACTTGTTTGTCTTAGTATAAAATTGTTTATACTAGGAGATACCGTTTGGGTTAGGGCTCAATAGAATAATAAGAATCAAACATGAAAAAGAGAAAAAAAAAATGCATATAGGCATTTGATTCAAATTTCAGAATTTACCTGTGAATGCCATAGAAACAGTAAACACGACTACTAATATTTCTTCAAGTAACACATACACAAGCAACTACTGTTGTTTTGGATATTCTAAGTTGGCACTTCTTCTTTTTTCCCCTTTTTTTTGGAAGAGGGGGGGGGGGGGAGCTAAAATATGGAAAAGTCATAACAATTTTATACACAGGAAACTTTGATCAGTACATAACTCTACTACTGAATTGAGCAACAAGGAGACTTTGTTACTAGCTACTATGAGTTACCCTGTGTGCTTTGATGCTCTGTCAATCTTCTCCACACCATCTTCCCACAATGAATCAAGGTCAAGATTGCAATGAAATAGAGAAGAGGGATGCTGACAATGCAACCTCCAGATGCAAAATTTACCAGTGTCTGAGTAGAAGCCAAAACATTAATAAGATCAATTCCAGCAGTAACAGCCAGAAAACATTTTACTCTATAAGTATTGGAGAAAGATTTTCCAAATCCTATAGATTGGTTCAAAGTTTTGTGGTGGTAACCCAATTTCAAGCAATATAATCAGGAATTAGCATATTATTTCCAAACTATAGCAATCACTTCCAAGATAATAACTTTATCCTATTTAAATGATTCAAAAATGATCAGTAGCAGGCAGGGAAATTTAAAGCCAAATCATACTGTTACCACTACCTATAAGACTGTTATAAATTCCAAATCCCTGACTGCTAAAATAATAAAGCAATTTAATATGTAGTTTTCTCTCTTTTGTAGCACATTCAGGGTTTAACTTTGTATACTTTGACGCATGAAGCAAAGTTCAAGCCAACTACATGAATGGCAAAATCATTTTATGAGGCTTTCCAACTCCAAAGCATACCTGACCCACAGTATAGTCAACTCCTAGGAGTTGCTTGATCATTAGGTCATGTTGACAGAGTAGGCAAAACAGCAATTTTTTAATAACTGGGAAAAACAGCAATAATTACAATTGACATGAAGATATTTAGGGCCTGTTTGGCTTGTATTGAGGTTGTATTTATTTTCTATATTCATTTTCTGTACTCATATTTTGTACTCATTTTTTGTTTCCAACTATCTTTTTGTTTGGCATCATTTCTGCTTTTGTCTTCCCCTTAATTTTTTTTTTCTGACACCCACCAACGGATACAAACCCTTTTAGCAATTATCACACTATTCACACCCGCTAAAAACTACTTATCTCCTACAAACCAGCCCCAATCAAAGCAGATATGCCTAAAACAAACAACATACAACCACCAATCCAAGATCAGATTTCAATAAACTCAACCCCTAAACAAATTTTGGTAAACTCACCCCTAAACACCTCAAATCCTCCATATATGCCTTAAAACCAAAAATCCACGATAACATTTCAATAAAACTAACCCACAAACAAACCCCAAATCAAACGCTACACCCAGAAGGAATTTGCTAGCAATTGGAGCATCAACGATGGTCTGATCTGATTTTGCTCAAGAAATTGGAAGATCCACTGAACTGAGAGAGAGCATTGGCCATGCGTCCAATCAAGAGAGAGAGCAAGAGAGGAACAGAGAGAGAGAGAGAGAGAGAGAGAGAGGGTTCTTCGATGTGGCAAGTCAGTGATAGTGGGACCCACAGATTTGGTTTTTTTACGAAAATGTCACTGTATTTATTTTCAAGAATATGAAAACACCAAAAAGTTGTATTTAGTTTTTGTATTCAAATCTTTTTTTTTTTGGATACTGCAAATGAAAACTTAATACAAATACAAAGCCAAACAAGTTTTTTAGTGGTGGGTCCCACAAAAAACTGAAAATGAATACGGAATGCACCACTTTTTTGCTCAAACCAAACAGGCCCTTAGGTCTTAAAATACTTACAAGTTTGTACCTGGACCCAATGCACAAAGCACCTACTTCTACAAAGTTGAACCCGATAACCAACCTTATAAGGTTGATAACCAACCTTATAACTATTTTAGAAAAGACTGGTTCCCAAACTTGAACCCGAGATTCATCATTTCTTAGGTGGAGGGCACTTGCCATCAACCCATTGCACCAAGGTTTGACCTCTTAGGTTTTGGAAAACTTAAATATATAATTAGGTTTTGAAAATGGTATCAATATGAACCCATTGCAATAAATAATTACTAGAACTAATCAAGTTAAGCCACTTGGACCCAGAATGTGGCACCAATGGCTAATTCTTCTCTGAATTTTCCGATTTCAGGGTCCATTATGGGTAATCTTGTGTAAATCTAATCATAGGAGCTCAGGAGTTGCTGCCTCAAGACTGATTTGTACTTTGAGAAAAATAGATAGTTACCAGTGCTTTGAATATAGAACTGTTATAAGACATATGGAATGGATTTGTAACTAAAAGGTTCTTACCACCAATCCTGCAGCAAGATGAACTACAGGAACAAAAAGTTGGTCCACTTTGTTCCCTTCTGCGTATCCATTAAATGCAATGACCATGGAGAAAGTGTGAATTGTAACAAATGCAAGAGCAATGATTGCTGCAACAAATAAAAGCAATGGTTGTTAGACAAATACTCCCCGTGAAACCAAAAACTTTTCAGAACATCTGCCAACTACCATTGAATCACAGTGAATATTAAGTGATAAAAAAGTCCACTTATATAATTCCTAGGCTAATCCTCGGGTTCAGGAATATGGAAGTATATGAGAAAACTAAAAAAGAGACTCAACTCACCAGAGACAAGAAAAAATGGTATCTGAGAGCACCTGTCAACGAAAAACGTAGCAGGACCAAATGCTGGTGTTAAGAGGCTGAGACAGAAAAACACAGCATGGGCCACTCCATGACCCAAACCACCAGCTGCATGCAATTAATTGAAATTAGCACAAATCAGATATGAAAGAGAAGACGTTCATACACTGTACAAAATGACACTAACTGAAACAAATTTTCCAAAAAAATAGAAGCAAGGTAGAGGTGAGTGGTAGTATTGCTTTAAACCATATGCAATATGCATCTAACATATCACAGAGGAACGATAAGGATCCCAATCTTGATTTAAATTCCCATTCCTCTACCGTGAAATATTGTAGATGGTGACAGCATATAGTTGATAATTGACATCTAAGAATACATAAAATATTCCAAACATGTAAACTATAGTCTTAGGCACTTGCCAACTTTTCAATCTCCTATTAGCCCTATGATCATATGTTAATGTGGTTAAATTTTTTATTTTTTTTAATTGGTAAGTTACACATGATTTTTTAGCCCACGGCCTCACCCTTCACCTTGCTCTTATAAGGGGAAGAAGTTCCATTTGAGCTAAAGCTCATTGGCATGTGGATATGTTGAGCCTTACACTAGCTTCAGCTGTTCTCATTGTAATCTAATATAACATATCATGGAAATTTTCTCCTGATTAAGGAGCCTTATCTGGTGTATCAATCAAATTTTCTCCTGTTCAGCTGTTTCTTTTTTTGCTTGATATATATTCATCATGAAACCGTTCTACATTTTTCAATAGACTTCGTAGCCGCTTAGTTCTTGCTACTCTGGTGCTGAACTTCAGATTATTTCTAAGATCAAATGATAAGCCGTTGTACTACAATAAAGTTGTGAAATATATCGAAAATGTTTTGTTGGGGAGATAATTACAATTGATCTAAAATCTAATAATTACTCAAGAAATACAATTCAGTAATTGACTTATTACAATCTATCAAGCAACTATTTCTTTTAAAAAATAAAAAAGAAGGAAAAAAATAGGAGGAAGAAGAGGAAACAAACAAAAAGAACTAAGCAGTTTCTGCACAAATTGTGTCCAACAGGGATGGCAGAGATTATGTACAAAAATCTGATTTTTGAATGATTGATGCCAATAAAGAGAAACAGTCACAAAGGTCAACTCAGAGGCACATTATAGGAATTTGGGGTTATGAGAAGCAACCTCAATTAAAATAGGATAGCAAAACTTATACAAAGCTTACCCAGAGAAATTTGCATCTTATCTGTCATAAATAGGCGTGGTTTTGAGACTTTGTCAGCAAACGCATCCAACAGATCTTCCAACCTCCTATATAAAGTCCACCAGAGAAGTTAAGCCAGAAGCGAAAGAACAAGCAAGAGAGAGAGAGAGAGAGAGAGAGAGAGAGAGAGAGAGATGTCACAGAAATCTCCATAACCCCACAAACGTACTACCAGGAAAATCATGGTTGAAAAATCCGTATCCATATAAATTCTAACAGAGTTTATTTTTCTGCATTTTTTTTCTTTTTCTTTTTTTAATTAGACAGAATATCCCAACATATATCACATAAAAATGTCATAAAAAATAAAAGAATTTTACAAGTACTGGAGAGGAAGACCAACAATTACATCTCTATCAGCAAGGTTATCACGAGCTTGGCAAGTGAGAGGCTAACAGCATTAATCAAGTTGGTGGTCTTTGCAGCATCAATGTCATTTACTGTTATTTTATTAGTTTGGAAGAATTTTAATGAAGTTGATTAAAACGGTCGTACGCAGTGCACAAAGCTCGTGTTTCTTGTGGAGTCCGAGGGAGGTCATGGCAGGTAGCCTTAACCCCCACCCCAATTTTTTTTCATTTATTTATTTTTTTAAAGAGGCTGATTCCCACACTCAAACCAACAACCGGCTGCTTTTGGTGGAAGACAATTGCCATCGCACCAAGGATCAACCTCTTATGAAGTTGATTAAAAAAGAAGAAAAAACTATAGCACTTAGAAACTGTCAGATTCTTAGGTTACGTTTGGTAATAGTTTATGTTTTCCATTTTCAAAAACTTGTTTTTGAGAATAGAAAAAAAAAAATTCTTGTATTTCTGAAATAAAAAACTTGTTC
Source organism: Castanopsis chinensis (assembly GCA_032878915.1). Lineage (NCBI taxonomy): Eukaryota > Viridiplantae > Streptophyta > Magnoliopsida > Fagales > Fagaceae > Castanopsis > Castanopsis chinensis. The sequence continues at coordinate 834,956 of JAVQMG010000059.1, forward strand.
GGTTGGTTGAAATTAAAAAAAGTGGTTTTTTGAAGAAAAAAATTTAAAAAAAAAATACTGAAAATGTTGTTATTAGGATTCAAACCCTGGTGCTAACTTATTAAATAAGATAGATTCATTAAATCATGCTCATGTTTTCATTGGCTTTGAAAACTAAAAACTGAAAACAGCCTTTTACTTGTTTTTAATTTCCTTCATAAATTGAGTTTTGAGAACAGTTTTTGTTTTCTATCCATTTTGGGTTGCCAAACAAGTTTTTTTTCTCAAAAATAAAAAAATTGTTTTTGGAAACAGAAAATAAAAGGAAAAACCAGTTATCAAACATACCCTTAGTTTTTCAAAACAGAACTTCTTTGTTTGTAGCATATAGAAGCAAGGCTCAACATACTACAACTTTAATCCCAAAATGTTGGGGTTCGCTATAGATCTTCAACAAACCAATTAGAGTCAGTCACATGTATTCTTTTTTGTTATTCTATTCCATCCGAAGTCATACTTTTTTTTACTTTTTCAAAACTTTAAAATAAAAATCCATCACTTCATACAGACGAGAAACTCATAGCATGAAATTTCAAGAGGCAAACACCTGACTGTGCTCAGTAAACACATTTGCAGAATAAACAGAGCCTCATTCAAGCAGATGATGAGTAAATAACATGTGCATGTATCCCAATGCAGTATCCCTAACCACAAAAAAAAAAAAATAACTCCACACCCTTTTTTCCAAACTAGGATTTAGAAATAAAAAGGACACACTTTTTGGTCACCCAGACCAGTAATCCAGGGGAACTCCTAGTGGGGATTGAAAACAAGATGTTAGGGTCAACAACTCATCCCAAGCCTCTAACCACAAGGCTATACACATATTGTAAATGTAAAATATATGTAATGGAAGAAATTGAACTTACTTGTAGACTCTCCAGAAAAGAAGCCGAAGGCCTTCTTGAAAAGCAATAGATGTGAATAGAAGCAGACCATAAGGCCACCATGTCTTTGAATTCAGAGGAAGAAAAGCCCTCCACAGTCCCGACAGCACGATCAGACTTATAAGCCATAACAGTGTACTACACAGACGAAACAAGACAAAAACTCTATAAATGTATTACATTAAAACCAACATGCGGGTAATGCTAGAATTTCTTTTTTCATTGCATTTCCTACTCTAAGGATTTTTCTTGTATACATTCTGAGAATGAGCACAACCATTTCTAATACCCTTTTTTTTAATGAGGTGGAACCTCACCAAGGCAGGGCCCTTTGGACCCACCCTTTGGGGAGTAAACCAAAGATACACGACCCCACTTGCTAAAACCGTGTATCAAGTAATCCACGGGAACTCCTAGTGGGGATCAAGCCCAGAATGTTGGGTCTACAGCTCATTCCAAGCCTCCAACCACTAGGCTGCCATTTCTAACACTTTTAAACAGAATCTCTTACTAACAGTAGAGATTCAAACAAAAAAAACTTGTACTAACAAGAATTTTCACAAATCAAACTCAATTCCAATTGATCTTGAAAAGTCTAAATTACCTAACAATCAGGCTGAAAACATTGAAATTAAGCATAAATATACTATCACAGTCATTTCCATATGATTTTTCTAACAAAGCACAATCCTTGAAAAAAATTACAACTACCATTTGAGCTCAATATACGAATTAAATTACAATAAACTCAGTAATTATCTTAACAATAATACAGATATAAAATTAAAATTAAAAAAAAAATTAAACAAATATTTCTTCTACTGATATTCAGATGTTTACACACTACCACTCTGTTTGGTTGCCGAGAAAATGGAAGGAAAAAAAAAACACGATCCAATATCTATCTCACACAATAAATAAACAAAAAAAACCCTCCCAAAGTCAAACTAAAGCATCGTTGACCGATCATAGCACTTTCTAGGGTCCGAAATACTCTACGATTCGTAAACCCTAACTTTTTTTTTCCAGCTACAGTTTCAATGTAAAAGAAAAATGGAGAAATTGAAGAGAGAGAGAGAGAGAGAGAAACGGCGTCGTAAATAGGTACCTAGAGAGGACGGTGAGGATCAAGAAGGGCTTTTTAGAGATTACAGAGACGAAGAGGGAAAGAGACGGGCCTAGCGCTAGCAAGGCGTACCCGATCCCTGCCGCTATTGTCATCTTCAGTACAATACTCCAGTGAGTCCCTTCCCACTTCTCTCTCAGCTCACCAACAAAATACTGTTTTAAGTTTTGGAGGTTTTAGAATAATAATGATAATAATAATAAAAAAAATATTGAGAGTTTCAATTTATCCATGTCATGTCTACCAGTACTACGTCTATATGAATTTAATTACTTTATTTATTTATTTATCTAAATTAATAAATTTAATGGCAAATTAATAATATAAAAACAAAAGGTCAATAACTTGAGAAAAATTGTTGCATCATGTATCGATAATTAGAGGTGTTGGAAAAAATTAACAAAGGCCCCCAAATATGGGGGCAATAAGTTTTTTCTTTTAATAATTAAAGAAAAAATGTGAGTTAGGGTGCACTTCTTTCCAAGGCCTAAAATATTAAAATAATGGTAGTATATTATAAGTTTTATTACATAAGTTGTATAAATTGATATGTCGCTAATCATATAAAATATTTCAATACTCATTTATTCTTTTGTTGAAATGTTACCTCATTACCACATCAGTTTCTAAGCTTTTTATAATAAAATTTATAGTAAGTTTATCACTTTCTCAAAAAAAAAAAAAAAAAAAGAATTAATAGAAATGAAACCTCATCTCCATAAAGTGAATGAAAATGCTAAAGCTAATACAAATTTTACAACAAAAAACTTATAAATTGATGTGAAAGTAATACAATCGGTGTCACTTAAATAGTATAATAAATGAATGTTTAAATATTTTTTTTAAAACGATAGTATGCTAGTTTATAAAACCTATATAGTAAGTATCATTAGTTCACTTTGAGTGAATTAGTCATATCAATAATAATGAATTAATAATAGAATTGAAATAAAAAATATAATAAAAAACTAAATATTATTTAAGTGATATTTAGATGTAAAAGGCACCTTTAAAATTTCCGCCTTAGGCTTCAAACTATCTTGAGTCAGCCCTACATGGAGCGGCTTAGCCAAAACCATCTTCATACCACACCTCCATTTTGTGGTTACATGTGTAGTGCAGTGTGGTTTGATGCAGTGTATCACGACACAATTTAGTCAGTTTTGGGCTAGGACATTTTTCAAGATTTTGGGATGGATTGACCCAACCCAAAGCTGATTTCTCCTTTGTTTTTGGTCAATTTTTAAAATTTCAGGCTGAGTTTTCTTTATTGTGGGTAGATTAAGAGTAGCCCAATAAGTTTTCAGGTGTAAAAGGGCTCATCTTTTAAATAGTATTACTTTGGTGCGATGTTGTTTTGTGCAATTACTCCATTTTGCAAACGATTTTGGAGCTCATTTGGTTATATATTTGGGAAGCGATAATGGATTAAAAAAAATGGCGCAAAGTTCAAGTCATATGTGTATGAAGAACATAACATACACATAACCATAAAATATGCTTATGTATTTGTGTGTATGAATTTGTTGATCGGTCAATAGGTCAGACAAGCTAGAATGATAAACCCCTACTTTCTTTAGTGGATTGGGCTACCATGTAGGGCCTAACGAGATTTTATGAGCTTTGAATAGGCCTTGAAAGGGTTATAAAATCTAATTTGAAATTTTATAACTACATTGTATCACATAATTTAGAAATATTTGGAAAAAATGGGTGGGAGATAATTTGGATTTAGATTTGCTTCAATTTTGTTTAATAATTTTGAAATCCCAATTGTTTGCTTCAGTTTTTTTTTTTTTAAGAAAAAAAAGTCCATGTGTTAGTAAAAGTGTATACCTTTGTTGTTAGCCACTTCTTCATTTAACGACAACAACCATTTTAACACATTACGATAAATTTAGGTAAATTTGAAATGTTAAGGACCAAATTGACAGACATTTTAAAGGTTAGGGGCTAAACTAGTAACTTATCCTAAATATTTTATACAACTTGCCCAAACAAATTTGTAAAAACATTAAGTTCAACTCATGAGTGTATGTAAAGCATAACATGTGCATAACATAAACATAACATAAGCATAGAAGTTTTATATTATAAGTGATACTTCTCACTCCCAATATATGTGTAAAATTGATGATGACACTAGGAAGGAGGCCTTTTTTTGAAATCTGTGTTGGTAAAAGCACTGTAAAGCGTATTGATTAACACTTGCTTGAATCAAACGTTGCATCCGCTTAAATTCTTCATTTGCCCTATCTTCGAGCATATAGGTATACATGACTCCTGAAGCTTCTCCTGGCTTACCCTGCAACATAATCACAAATTCAATTCACAAAAATTTGCAAAATTTATTGGTATGGAATAAATTAATAATCAACTTTATTGAAATAAGAAGAAAATCAAGTTAATGTTTATGAGTAGATTTCTATAGTGGAAAATGACTAAGAGAACAATATCAAAAGCATTGATAAAAAGCATTAAAAATGAAGAATTAGATAGATGTGAAACCTTTATTTTCAAATCTTAATTACAACAAGTAGAAACTTTGTTATTATGGCACATGCGTAGCATTGATTTCGATTAATGGTAGTAATTGCAACACTTGTCTAAACGAATTGTGCAAGCCTCATTTCCTATGGGATATTTGCTTCTTCTGGAGTTTGGTATCAAACTTGCTGAATAGCATCACAAGCCCTAAGCTGGGAAAGTTTTTAAATTATTATTAATTCTCAGACCCACCATTCAATTTTATACTTCATCACATAATTTTGTAACTCTTTCATTTCTAAAGGATATTATTAACAATATAAATTATTTTTTTAGCTTAGCTGGAGAATGCTGGTTTTTAGCATTTAGTCTTGATGTCCTTCAACTAGCAATTGTTTCCTACACAAATAAGGTGACTTATTTGATTTTTAGTGGCAGTCAATTTGTTGAGCTCTCTCACTTCTGTTCCTCCTTGTCTATCTTAGAACTTTTTCTGGACTAGCTATATATTCCAATCATTGCATTTTTTGTTTGTAATATATCAAATACTTAGCTCACTCTTTTATGTAGTTGATTTTTATTTTTTTGGCAACCATATGCAGTTGAATTTTGATGCTGCCTATATAAGCAACTAGGATGCAAATGCTAATAAAAGTTTTTTATAGCTTGCCCAAACAAATTTGTAAAGCATTAATGGACTGAAAATTGACAAAGTTTGACTCACATGTGCACGAAAAACATAACATAAACATAATTATATGATATGTTTTTGTGTATGTAGGGGGAGTGATTATATAAATATATGTATATACATGTGCCATGTGCCTCTTAGTGAAACTTATGTTTATGTGATAATAAAGAAGATTTTGTGAAGTTCATCGTGTGACATTCGACTAAAAATTTAGGATGCATGGGGTTTAGCATCACTTAATTGTGCTTATAAAAAAAGGTCTTTGAAATGCTATACCTGAAGAAACATAAACTGATTAAATTCGTAGTATTCTTAGCACCAATCCATTGTATTAATTTTTTTTTTTTATTAGAACAAAGTGCCTAATGCAAGAAAAGTTCTTTGTAGTGGCAAATATGAATACATGATTTTAACTTTTAAATATGGAAATCGTGAGGCAATTGGATGCTTATATGAGGAATCATCTTTTCAAGACATTTTGGATGGCTTTGTAATTTAGCGATGAAGTGAGACATGCACTCAAAGGAGTACTAACTCAAGTTATTTCACACTTTATCAAAGCTCACTTGGCTATGTAGTAGAAGCGGATAATGCTCCAATTGGTTGGTTTCTAAAAAATGATAAAGGTCGGGACCTCTGTAGCCATCATGTGTGAACTTCATTAAGTCTTAATTCTATAATTAAAAACAAGCACAAAACTCCTTGCAATCTTCTTTTACACATAGATTCAAAGTTATTTTCTATTGGTTAGCTTGACTTTTTGAAGATAAAAAGGAAGATTATATAAGGAATCATATTTTTTAAGCTAAAATCTTATTTTGGTGTTACGGTCAATTTGGTCCCTACATTTTAGTTCACGTTGTTTTTAATTTACAACCAATTTGGTTTCTACTGTTAACACATTAAAATTGAGGAAGTAAATTAAAAAAAAAATATAAAATAAATGCTGATGTGGCATTTAAATGTCTTGAACTCTCATGGGAACCAAACACAAAAATACAAATCAAATTAAAACAAACCCAGATCTAAAATGCAAAGGAAATGTGGGGTTCCAGGTTAGATTTATGTTTGTAATGGCAACCACAAAACCTTTTCAAAAAAATAAAAAAAGTTTGATGATTACGATTGTAGAACTCAAGGTTTGGCTTAGTAGTGCAATCACTTATGAAAAAACACACACACTCACACACTTGATGTGCGTCTGGCATGGATTATTTTTGCTAACTTATTTTACTATTCAGTTTATTTTTGCTATTATTCATAGGTCCTGTTGCACTTTTTGGTACTATTCATGAGTCTCACTGTACTATTTTAAAATTTAGATACCTTTTAATTTTATTTACAGTACTTTTGGCAAGAAGTTTTCAGTTTCAGCTAAATAAGCTGTTCCCATACAGATTTTGAGATAGTTTCAACATATAATAACGTCTGCTCCTAATGATAGTTTTTTATCATTAGACTAAAATACCAATCAGCTTTTGGTGTAAGCAGTGATTGAACCTTAGATCTCTTATTCAACTATTAGATACTTTACCAATTGAGCTAATTGGAACTCACTACTTTTAATGTATTTAGACCATGGTTTTAAAAACCAAAACATTTTATAAATTTAAAAAATTAAAAAGAGAGAGAAGGGAGGAAAACTTAAGGTTATGTTTGATAACAGTTTTTGTTTTCTATTTTCAAAAACTTGTTTTGAGAATATAAAGAAAAAAACCATTTTCTTGTATTTTTAAAATAAAAAACATGTTTGGTTAGTTGAAATTAAAAAAAAATAGTTTTTTGAAGCAAAAAATAGAAAATACTAAAATATGTTATCACTAAGATTTGAACTCTAATGCTAACTCATTAAATGACACAAATGCATTAAATAAATGAGTGTTTTCAATGACTTTTGAAAATTAAAAACTGAAAACAACCTTTTTGCATGTTTTCAGTTTTTTTCACAATTTGAGTTTTGAGAACAGATTTTGTTTTCTGATCATTTTTGGTTACCAAACAAGTTTTCTAGTATCAAAAATATAAAATTGTTTTTGAAAACATTAAATAAGGGGAAAAAACAGTTATCAAACATACCCTAAGCTTTAAAATAAATTAAAAAAAGAAGAGGTTCAAAAATTTTATAACGAAGTAAGATCCTAGGTTGAATTGTGATAATGTAATAATTAATTAAATGTGAAAATCAATAAAATAAATTTGTAAAAATTATAATCTTGACTAAACAAATATCGAAAAAGTTTCAAATATATCTTTATTTTATCTGATGATATTTTTATAAAATTTATTATAGAGATTAGATAAATCTTTTCTTATCAAGTTTCAAGTAACTCTAATTCAGCCCCCAGAAGGTATTGTAGGAGTAAACTCCAAAGCAGAGTTTATGATTAGATAATGAAGGTTCGGCTCCAAAGGGACCATGTCACCTGCAATGTATCAAGGTGCAATTCCTATATGAAGTGCTTGAGGTCTTAGGAGGAAAGAGTTCGAGTAGTAAAGTTTGCTGCATGTTATAATTATCTCCAAAAAAAAAAAATGCAATTTCTGCAATGTGATTTAAAAGGTCTAATTAGAATTGGCCAACTCAATTAAAATTACAAATATGCTCCACCTCGCCCATTTACTATCAGAACCTTAAAATCTTTCTCCCCTTCGGTTAACCCGCTAAAAAAAAATCAATTAATCTTTGAAATTGTGGTGTATTTAGTTTTTCTCCTTTGTGGAGAACTGTATAACATAAAATCTGTAAATTTTTTTTTTTAATAAACATTTGCAACCAAAGCAATGTTTCTATCTTGCACCTAAAGCAGTGACAGTAATCTCATTAGCAGAATGAGGATTTTTTCCACTCGATGATGTATCAATTCCCATTCGCATTCTCAGTTGACAACATTAATAACACAGATGACATAATTGGTCTGTCTTCCATTCGTTGTTGTACACACAAAAGCCACTTGGATACATCTTATCACTTCATTTGCAGAATATGATTTCTCCTTAAGTGTATCCACAATTTCCATGCCTGAAACAATTCCAGTCATGTTTCCAAATTTGTTAGTGCTGAAGACTTTTTAAGTTCACATGATTAAAAATTCAAGCTTAATTAATGAGTTCTTATTCTTACATGTCCTAGTAGGTTGAGATCATGGTCAGGGTGATCAAATCTCCAGTTTTTCTTTCTGCTTAGTATCTCCAATAATAACACCCCAAAGCTAAAGACATATGATTTCATTAAAAATGTCCCCTCATTACATATTTTGGAGACATATACCCACTGTAGAACAAAACAAGAATTTCAACATTTGTAAGTAGGAAAACGTAATTTCAAATGGCAAAAATTAAGTATAATTCCTTAGGTGCATTATATTAGGTTTCTCCATTAAATTCAAATACATAGTTGCATTGACCAATGAAACACAAAAAGTATTGTGTTTCATTGCAGTTATGTATTGAATTTAATTGGGGGTCTTAATGTACTGCACCTAAATATACTTTAGTTTTACCCAATTTCAACATACCCTTAAGGAAACTCACTATGTTCCAATTACTATCTTGGTTTTTTCTTCTGTTTGTTCTCCTAAAAAAATTCTTGCAATGTCAAAGTCTGAGATTTTGGAGTTCATCTCACTATCTAGTAAGATGTTGCTTGCTTTAAGATCCCTATGGATGATTCTTAGAGTGGGTTTGGATACAGCTTAAAATGGTTGTGTTTCTACGTTTCTACGTTTTTTTTTTTTTTTTTTTTCAATGTGCATAAACAGTAACCGATACTATTCATGCACGTTATTTCACTTAGCAGCACTGTGCGGGAGACAAAAATTACAGTTTGGCACTGTTTAGACATTGTTTACGCACTGTTCATGGAACCCACAAGCACTTTATTCAGAAAAAAATATTAAAAATAGGTCCCACAATACTATTCACACACTTAAAAATTATTTTGCTACAGTGTTTTCAATTTTCAGCAAAACGCTTTATCCAGACGGACCCTTAGCTTAGAATCTTTAGCCTGGAATCTTGATGAAGATACAGAAGTCCTCGTGCTATCCCCATAACAATGTCAAAGTACTTCTTCCAAGTCAATGATTTCTTACTAGTCTCATCTGTAAAAAGAATAAAATCAAGAATGTTAAATCTCTTTCTTTTTTATTTAAAATTGAATATTATTTTTTAGTACTAGTCAAACAAACAATATAAGCGCTCAATTAAGTAAGATGAAACAAATCAAGTGTTAGAGGTTCAGACCAAAGAAAAAGTTGTCCAAGCTTTTGTTGGGAAGGTACTCATAGATTAGCATCATTTCTTCTTTTCGCGGTGTTGAAGTTTCGCAATCAATATAACTTCATTCTTAAATTCCTATTATCAAAACTTTGCCGCATATATTCTTCTGAATCACCACTATTTTGACGTAATAATGGGTTCTAAGGATAACTTTTTTTAACAATTTGGTAGAATATTTTTTCTTATGAGGAATTTCTTCCTAGCAATTTGCTGCTAAGAAGTAATTGAAGCTCTAAATTCTTCGGAGAGAATTTCAGGGTAATTATTCACAGTGCTTTTAGGTATATCATCATGGTTATTTGGTTGTATAGGCAACGAGTATTTGGTTATTTCCCGTATAGGAAATTATTTTTTCTTTTTAATTTCTGGACTTTTTTTAATTAACGTTTTTTTAGAAAAAAAAATTAAATACTAAATTAGTAAATTAAGGTCAAAACTATTGCCTCTTATGTTGAGTAGTATTAATGGATCACTTACATTAAAATTAAGAAAATTAAATTGACACTTGGAGCAAAATTAGACTAAAATTAGAAGCTAATTTTGATATTGATTGTGTGACTTTAATATAAGTAGCTTGTAACCCCATACATATGCATGGATACACTTAAAGATACATAATAAGATGCATAGTCATTTTTATATTTTGTTAACTCTTTAAAAAATTTTGTAAGGATATTATTAGGTTTAAAATGTAAATTGTCCATGTTTTTTTTTTTTAAAAAAATTATTGTGAAACACTTTTTTTTTTTTTTTACGATGCATTTATTCTAGACTCTTTGGTTTTTGTATTTAATAACTCACTTCGATGAATATTTATAATGTGATCCCATGTTTGATTCTAAAATTAAGAAATAAAACTCTTTAAGATTAAATAATTTGGGACATATGACGCAAAATTGGAACTCTAATTTGGAATTTTAATATGAGTTTCTCTCAGTTTCACCAATTATATATATATATATATATATATATATATATATAGACGAGTGCATAACCATGTGCATATGCATATGTACAATTAAAAACAATTCCAATTACACAATTCAAATTATACATTTTTTTTAGAAGAGGTACAAATTTAGGGGTGTCAAATGGGTGGGTTTGGAGTGGGCATAATGGCAATGGGGTTGAGTATATAAAACCTATTTACCCATTAAAACCCATTGAATTAATTGCTTCTAACCCAACCGAACCCAACCCAATTATTATGGGTAAACCCCAACCCACCCAATTACCCAGTTATCAAAATTACCAAAATGCCCCTAAAGTGAAAATGACCAAAGTACTCTAAAATCTTCAAAAATGACCAAAATACCCCAAAACATAAATATTACCAAAATTACCCCGAAACCTACAAAATTAACCCCGGAAGCTGAAAATTTTTAAAATACCATCGAAACCTAAAAATTACCAAAATACCCCTGAAACCCAAAAAAATGACCAAAATACCCTTGGAACCTAAAAATGACCAAAATATCCCCAAAACCTAAAAATTACCAAAATACCCTCAAAACCCAAAAAATGACCAAAATACCCTTGAAACCCAAAAAATGACCAAAATACCCCCAAAACCTAAAAATTACCCCTCAAAACCCATAAAATGACTAAAATGCCCCTGAAACCTAAAAAATGAGCAAAATAATCCTAAAGCCTAAAAATTACCAAAATACCTCTGAAACCTAAAAAAATGGCCCAAATAACCCCAAAGCCTAAAAATTGACAAAAATAACCCTGAAACCTAAAAATGACCAACATGTTGCTCATAAGTTTGTAATTTATGTTGACCAACATGTTGACCAAAATGACCAACATATGATCCAAGCTCATAAGTTTCTGTGGGGAAATTTTGGGAGTTGTGGTTTGGAGGGCCAAGAGATATGTTCAGTAAAGCTCCAGCAGTTTAAAGTTGATAAAAGAAACATGTTGCTTGGCATGTCTTCTCCAACTCTCTAAACTCTGACGAGTCCGTATGTAGCGGGTAACATATGGTAAGCATATCTTATTACATAGCACTTAGATTGATAAAAATTCGCATTGCACTTTTTCTAAAACTTAATATTCATCATGTGACACATACTCAATATCCCCAGCCATCTAACTGTTGGGAAAATAACTGTTCATTCAATCCCTAGCTGTTCCTATATAAATTTGGAAACTTCATTATATTATTTCACATAAATCTTATTACTGCTTTTAGCTAAAATTCAACTCAAACACATGGCCTAATCTGATTGGCTATCTTTAATCTTTAACTATATACAAAATATTCATGATATCTCTCATACCTAGCTGCTGTCTGCCACAATCAGACCATATATTTCTCTACCAGCTGGCAGTGCAGAGCATTAAATTCTTTTCTTGCTCACCAAGATTATGTCAGAACACAATGAGACTTTGACTAAATCTCTAAAACTTCATTAACTTGCAACCAATCCTTCTATTACTTGCTAGAAATGTGTTGTAATGGAACCTTGCACCAAAAACACAAATGCCCAAAGGGGGAAACATTTCTAGCAGAACCCCAGCAGTGTATTCAGCACTTGATACCTGGCTGGAAGTGATATCATCAGCCATTTAATGTTGAAATCCCAGCTGCAAGCTACTATACCCAAAATAGCAAGATACCCTTAAAAGAGATCTTACAATTTTCAGCCAAATCTATAACATAAATGCTGAATGTCCTCTCCAGCAAACTGAAATCACCCAGTTGATTTTGTTTGCTTTTGCCAAAAGTAACATCTGTCTCATGACAACTGTGACAGCTATCTCATGATAGCTGTCACAACTTTTCCTGACAGTTGGGATAGCTTTTTCAGAACAAATGTAACAGCTGACCCAGCAGCCTTAGCATTACTGATTTTTCCTCATTCGGCTAAAACCAAAACCAACTAAAGTAACTATATTTTTTTACCAAAATACCTTCTTTTTCTGTTACTCTTTCCCCAGCAGCTCTTACCCGAAACAGCAAGAATACCTTAAAGCTGAACCTACTATTTTTGCCCAAATCTTAAGATGGATTTTATAAAACTTCATTACTATTTGAGACAGATTTGGGTTGAGATTCTTTGCTAAAATACCCCCTTAAACTCAGCTAAATAGGACCCCTCATCAACACCTCAAGGGGGACACCAAATGGAGAGGAGCAACTCTTTTACAAACCTCTCTATTCTCTCTCCCTCTAATGATCTTCTTAAACTCTTAATGAAGTTCTGAGTTTTTAGTTTCAAAATCAGGAACTAAACTCTTCAGCCTTTAGCTCATAAATGCCCTTCATAAGCCTTCACACACCCTCTCAGCAGAAAAGCTCAGCAGTAAATCCCAGCAGCTTTGCTAAATACACTACAACACCATTACTCTCTTATGCTCATTCTTTCATTCTCCATATTCAGAAAATACACCTACCTTATTGCTCCTATCTCCAAATACTTAAACACATCTCCATACTCTTCTCTTACAAAATCTTTCCTCTTGGAAAGCAATCTCTACAACTTCTTCAACGGTTATAATCTCATATTTTTACTATCTTTAACCACCATATCTCTCATACTTCTATATATCATACATATTACAAACACTACATCCCACAAAACATCTCTTTCTCCACTTCTTTTACACAATCTCATACACATTTACTACACTATTACATATACACACTACAGTCTTCTAAACTCCACTCTCATACTCTCACTCTGAAGTTCTATTGTTTTGTTGCTCATAAACACATATCAATACTCTTCTCTATCTCTCTTATAAAAGCCCTTCTCATGGAAGGCATAATTTTTTATTACTAAAGCCCTTCTCCTATACATCACCAAGATCTTATATCAAAGCCTAGAACGCACAAATCCATCTTACACAAAACCTTTCTCTTAGAAGGCACAAGTACTCCATACAAAAGCTCTTCTCATGGAAGGCAACACTATTCATAACTTCACAATAACTAAAAGAGCATTGTTAAGGGAAAAACTCATTTAAGTGCATGATAAGAGGGACAAGCATAACCAGCCCCTACACATAGCTGGGCATACTCTCTCTCCCTCTAGTTGCACCCATTTTCCCCCTTTAATCTTGAAGTTATCATGGCAAACTGCCTACCGCTGGGGTTGCTCTACTGGGATATCATCGACTCACAGAAGTTGTACAACTGGACTACAGACCATACAAAGATAAGTAATTTTGCTTCCATATCTTTAAATATACATCATTCATGATTACTTCATATTTAAATACATATTTCTTTATTCCAACTATTAACCAAGGCTTAAACTCATTTAAATGCATGATAAGATGGGCAAACTTAACTAGCCTCTACTGCTGGCATTCTGCTGGAATCCTATCAGCTCACTGATCCTACATAGCTGGGCTACAAACTATATGAAGATAAGTGACTTTACTTCTATATCTTTAAATTTACATCATTGAGTACATGATTACTTTATTTCTAAATAAATGCTACTTTATTTCTACTACTAATCAAACCTATTATATCAAACACATATTACATATTTATTCAACCATTATCGTGATTCTTAGACTTTGACTTTAATAGTTTTGTAGGCTTAAAAGCACACCTGTTGCTGTTGGACCACGTGGCCCAATGTTGAGTTTCGGGACGCAACTCCTCAAAAAGAACCCTGGCCTAGCAAGGTCACCCCTCCAAAGGACCACAACGTGACCGAGCAACCGAAAAAGGCCCCCGAACAATATTTTATATTAATAAATAAAGTCCCACTTTCTTTAACTCTCTAATTTCCTTCTTATTCAAGTTTGCGTACAAACTCAAAATTCATAGCAATTAATCTCACCAAAATCCCACCAAAATTCACTCTTTTGAATAGTTCAATTTTTGAATTCACTCTTTTGAGTACTTAAATATTTAAATTCAATCTATTAAGTTTAAAATCAAGCTCTTTTAGCTGCTAATCTTTTTTAGGTGCTCTAGTTTGCAAATGAGTGTCAAGAGCTACCAAAAGCTAATGACACACTAAAAAGCTCATGATGGCTATCTCATGGATCTTATAGTTAATGGGTCATACTTCATTCAAAAGGTTATGCTACACATTGCATTTTGGGTTCAACAATAAGCCAATCAAATTTCACACCTCATGTAAATGATAAAAATAAATGATTTGTCTACTAGGATCAAAAGTGCCCTTGTGTGAGAGTGATTTTAACATACATATAAAAATTAAAAACACTTAACTAAATGATTTGGTGAGTTAAGAGGCAATTTTTCATTTCATTTTCATCCCATTGAAAGCAGGAAGTGATGTAGTCTTTCTAGCCTCTTGAGGTGTTTTTTAGTTTTTTTTTTTTTTTTTTAAAGATAAAAATTCTACTTTAATTTAATTTAAGTGTATATATGTGTAAATCTCTCTCTTTTGTCAATAAAAAATATAATAATAAAAATAAGTGCTCGCGCATGGCAAAGGTATAGGCTTAGAGAAAATCAAATTAGATTTTAATTAGATTTTTAATTTTGCGCCATATGCACCATCTAATTCTTAATTTTTGATCTATGTGAATTATTGAGTATAAAAATCAAAGAGTCTAATTAGATTTCAATTGGAATCTAATTTTGTACCATATGTCCATTTAATTTTTTAATTTAAATGTCACACAATCAATATCAAAATTGTCTTCTAATTTAGTCTAATTTTGCTCTAAGTGACAATTTAATTTAAATGTAAGTGAAACATTAATACTACTCAACATAAGAGGCAATAGATTTGACCTTAATTTAGTATTTATTAAATTTTTTTTTCTAAAAAACGTTAATTAAAAAAAGTCCAGAAATTAAAAAAGAAAAAACAATTCCTTATGCGGGAAATAACCAAATACTCGTTGCCTGTACAACTAATAACCATGATAATTGACACTACGTTGCCAATCATGAAGCTCTCGGTTGGAACCTTAAAAACGGTCTTCACATCACATCACAGGTACATGACATCACCATGGTTATCTGATAATGACCCTTCTGTTCTGTTGGGGACCTCTGCTCAGTTTTGGTCTGGACCCACCTGAGACACCTTAGTTGGTGGCACTACCCCACACGTGATGTTTGTTTATTATTATTATTATTATATTTTATATAATTAGATTATTTATTTCTTTAAGGAAAAAAAAAAACCTCAGTAAATATTACACGTGGCCTATATCAGATTCCCACTTGGACGCATATGATCTCATTTTCAAAAACTCCCAATTCTCAAACAAAACAAAACCTAAATAAATAATAATAAATGATCAAAGTTTTTTTTTTTGTGGAGAGAAAATGATCAAAGTTAAAAGTTTTTACTTTTTACTTATATTTTTCCTTTAATTAATAAAGCCAACACCGTGACTTTTTTTTCAAAATTACTAGGTTGCCCTCCACCCCACACCGCCTTCAACTTCCACTTCAACGCTAGCTGTCAACCTCAAAAGTGAACGTTGGTCCTTATTTTTAATTTTGTTTTTATATTATATTAATAAATAAATAAATTCCCACTTTCTTCAACTCTCTAATATCTTTCTTCTTCAAGTTTGCGTACAAACTCAAATATCAAATACATTAAACTGTTTAATTTAATGCTCATATAGAAGCTGTAAAATAAGAGAAGAAAAATACCGAACATAAAAGAATATACAAAAAAAGAATGAAGATGAAACTCTAATCAAAATATATAGCAGCTTTAAAAACAAAGTCAGGTTTGCCACATTTCATTTAGACTATGATCTATCTCAACCGAGTTGGTTGGTTTACTTATCTAAACAGTATTAGTAACTATAAGAATAACATCTTAACCATTTGTACCAAGCTTAAAATCAAAGTAAACTCCTCTCCTATGCAAATAACGAATTACACCAAGCTTCAAGATCTTCCTCTTGCTCCATATTCAACGGTGACACATCATGTGATGCACCATCCATGCTTATAACTTCAGTCCAATCAATATCACTAAAATCCAAATGTGGTGTCTCAATAGTAACCTCTGTCTGAGGAGTGTTCGTCTCTTCTGACATCAATGATGGAAGCTCCAGATTCTCAGACGTAGCAATGTCCTCTTCTTGGTGTAAATTGTCTCTTGCAAACCCTCTTTGTTTTTTGAATTTATTAATCTGGCAGAGGACATAATCATCCTGAAATTGAAGGGAAAAAAATGTCATTTAGAGGTAGACGGATTGATAAAAAGACACAAGACATTGGGTTTTTCAAAAAAAAAATCATGAAACAGAGCATGTTGAAAGACCAAAAAAAAAAAAAAAATCAAGAAACAGAGCATGTTGAAAGAGCAAAAAAAACAGAGCATGTTGAAAGACCCAAAAAAAAATTAGAAACAGAACGTGTTGAAAGACAAAAATAAAAATTTTCTTGTAGCAATAAAAAAAAGGAAAAAGAAAATCAAGAAGCAGAGCAGCACACTGGAGACAATCAATTAAAAACAGAACATAAAGCCCAAAAAAAAAAAAACTTACATTATTGGCTGTGTTTGCGTAGATTCCATCGAGTCTATACTCGTGCATGGTCCATCTAGCATTAGGGAAAAATCCTTTCTTTGCAACAAAGGTGAAGGTTCTCTTAGAACCAATATGTCTCTGTTCTTTATGATTGAACCCATCACGATCACGCTCCTCTTCATCATCCTCATTACTGTGAGCATACACCTTGACATCTTTTTGAGCCCTCCATGTGCCAAATTCTGATGCTCTCACAACCCTTTTCCCTTTCTCCTTTTTCTTCTTAGTAAGCTTCGTGTAACAATAGAGGGTTTGAATTCCAGTACTCTGAAAGAGTTTGGTCCAGACCTTGGGGTCACCGTACACATCAATGTCCTTCACAGGATTATTTGATGGCAAGGGATTACCGGTGACCTTCCTGAGAAGGTAGTACTCGACCAAGTCCCTTTGATGAGGGCGAAAGATGAAACCCGGTGGCAACCCCATGATCTCCTTCTCCTCCATGGCCATGGCCATGGGTAAAAACGAATGAATGAATTCTTTGAAGAAAAGAAAGAATAAATGGGTTCAGTTGCAGAGGAAGAGGAAGAGCAAGAGCGATTGTACTGGATTGCGGCTCAGAGAATAGCGGCACAGAGAACAGAAGAAGAAGAAGAAGAAGAAGAAGAAGAAAGAAGAAATAAAAGCCAATTATGATGAGAAAGTAAAAAGTAAGGAATGAAGTACAGGCTTTTATTCTAAGAGTTCCAACGGTCACTAGCGTTAGTTTTAATTAATTAATTAATTATTTAGAACGGCGGCGTGCCTTTTTTTGATAGGAGAAAGCCGGCGTACTTGGGTTGTGACTGTGGGTTTTCATCAAAACAAAAGGGTATGTTTCTATTTTTGTTAAAGTTTCATTTTAGTTTGGATTTTATTTTTCTTCATTTAATTGCTTATTTTATATATATATATATATATATATATATATATCTTTTGAGAAACAACTTTTTTTTATATATGATTATTCTTCTACATGAATGGCATTTGATAGATAGTGTGCCACTCTGATCACCATCTTATCTTGTGTTGTGTTGTGTTGTTTTGTGGGGCATGAGATGAGATAACCGGTGAAGTTCTATATATATAAATAGAGTAAAAGTCCTTCTAATTGTTTATAATGTGATTGGTCAATTTAGGGAGGGAAATGGAGGGGCAGAATCGGAAGAAGGAGAGGGCGAGGGAAGGGTGGTTTAGGGATTTGAGGATTTCGATTGGGGTGAGAGGGAGAGGAACGGTGATGATGATGATGACGTGGAGGGATGTGATTGGTTGTGGTTGTTGAGGAGGAGGATTTGTGTGCCCTTGGCCTTGCAGATGACGTGGCGGCGGGGGATTGGGTATGGGGATGATGGGAGAGGGGTTACTTCGGCGGAGAGTGAGCCTTCAGAAAGCACTTCGGTGGTGGGGTTTCATGGTGGTGTGGGATTTTTGGCTCTTTTGAAGTTGAGACTTGAAAGGGGACAGACTTGAAGTTGAAGACTATGAAGGGTCAGGTGTGATGAAACGACACCGTTTGTATGATGGGCTCATGTTGTTGGAGCTTGCTTTCATCATGCTTTGCGTTAATTGTTTTTTCTGTTCCAAGGTAATATATCACTTTGAGATGCTACATTTTCCCTTTGAAAAATAGTGGTGATTCAGAAGAATATATGTGGCAAAGTTTTGTTAATATTACTGACATTTTATTGCCAGTCATGAAGCTGGGTTGGAACCTTAAAAACGGCCTTCACTCTTCACAGCTACATGACACCATGGTTATCTGATAATGAACCTTCTGTTGGGGAGTTCAGTTTTGGTCTGGATCCACCTGAGACACCTCAATTGGTGTTGAGGAAAGGGACACAGAAGAGGAATAGGTGGGGCCCATGGGATGGAGTCAGGTTCAGTGGCAGCAATGAGTTAAGGTCTAATCCTGTGTTCATTGCCATGTTCATATCAAGCCTTGAAGACCAATCACCATTGACAAGGTTTGTGGTGACCCAAGATGGTTTGATTCAGTACCTAACATGGAGTAAGAATAGCAATGAGTGGTTGGTAATGGTGACACTTCAGAGGGACGGTTGTGATGGCTATGGGGATTGTGGGGCTTATGGGAATTGCAATGATGGTCCAAAATGCGAGTGTTTGAAGGGTTTTAGGCCTAAGTCACCGGAGAATTGGGCAAGGGTTGATTGGTCTGGTGAGTGTGTGAGAAAGTGGGAATTGGATTGTGGGAATGGAGATGGGTTTGTCAAGTATGGAGGAATGAAGTTGCCTGATTATTCACATTTGGCAGTGAGTAGGAATGTGAGGCTGTCTGTTTGGGGAATTGTTCATGTATGGCTTTTACTAAGATAGATATCCATGGAAATGGAGGGGACTGTTTGTTGTGGTTTGGTGATTTGCTTGATATGAGAGATTTTGAAGGAGGTGGGGATGATCTCTATATAAGAATGGCGAAAGCAGAACTAGGTAAGTAATGTTCATTAATGTTTTATTGTGATAGCTTCTGCTAGTTGAATCGTTCACATACACACACGGCTCGGCCTCCAGAGTGCAACTTCTAGGATATCATAATAAAAATAATTTTGATGGTTAAACATGGACTTCATGGCTATTAGAAATTTCTTCTTCACAATATAAAGTGTTATATTATCTAATTGCATAAGTTTAGTTAGCCTGCTGTAATTTGACAACTGAAAGTTCATTGTATAGTGGCTTGTCGTTTTCATGAAGTAAATAGTGGGATAGGGAGCTATAAGTCCCTTAGACTAAATGGATGAGGGTCCTTTACTGGCATAACCGTACCTTATAATCTGAGCTCCTTTATATTTGCCTGAATTAATGAATTCATGGTTTTTAGTTGGAAGTGTGTGTGTAAAGTTACAGAAGGGAGCAGTTAGTGCTAGCTTTTGATCACTGATGACCCAAGTGGGTTAAAACTTCAAGAAATTTCTATGCTACTCACAATGTGGTTATCATTTGTAGAAAAATGATTCACTCTGTCAACTTTGGTGTCCAGAGGCAATTGCTGATGCTAAGAGGAATAGACGAGCAAAGGTGATTGTCTCTAGCATCATATGTTCAGTTATTGGAATGCTTCTAGTTGGCTTCATTGGCTGGTTTACTTTCCGGATGAGAAGGGCAAAGAGAAGAGGTAAAGCAACTAATAAAATGTCTTAGTATTTTCATTCTTATAAAAGTGTTTGATGAAATAGCGCAAAGCTTCTGGACCCTTGTTAATCTTTAAGATGTTGAACAGTTGAAGCTCTTGTTTGCTTATTTTTTCCCCAATCTTAACACATTACAGTTTACATTGGCATACTATTAGTCTTTGGTTGACAGGACTTCTACGTTAGATCTGTTTTATCATTAAATAATAAAAATTTTGGTGACTTTTATAATTTCATTTGGGTGTGACAAAATTGCGGCATGCCACTTTGACTTAGAACAATTTTTCTAAGGGGAATTAACTATAAAAAGACTGGATATGTATCCTTAAGGTGGAGTTCTTGACTGTTCTGTGTTCATAATTTGATTTCCTTAAACTGTAAAACAAGGTTGTCCTTTACATATATGCATAAATGCCAAATTAGAGTGACAGGTCTTGAAAAATACCAGTACGTGTTTAGTGATAACTGCTGTGATTGGATTGAGTCTTGTCTCAAGATTTTTGAGCAGCTATAATAATTTCTTCTTGATAACTTGATTTGTCATGGTCGACTTCTCCTGTTTATAACTTTATATTAGATGTTTCACCCCTCTACTGAAATTTTTTATCTAAACGATTATGCTAACTCTGCTGATGCTTATTTTGTGGAAAACTATGTGTCAAAATTGCAGTGTGCTGCTGTAAATCTCATGGTTAGAACAATTTATTAAGATTGTAGGGATCTGTATGAATAATTGAATTGACGTAGATTTTTTAGTTTATTATGTATTTATTTGTTTGATTGATGGAATTGCCTTACATGGATTTAGTTACAAATTCTTTTAAATATTGCCATGGTAATTACAGTGACAATGCTTGTGAATGCCAAAAGAAGTACAATAAATTTATAATTTTCTTCTGCTGGTCAATTTGTATGTTGTAGCTGAAAGCTCAAAAAATTCCTATAGAGTCCATAGGAGAGACTCAGAAGGACGACCTTAAGCTACCTCTTTTCGGTTTGGAGACTGTCTCTACTGCTACTAACAAGTTCTCTTTTCAAAATAAGATTGGACAGGGTGGCTTTGATCCTGTCTACAAGGTAAATTGCCAAAAGAGAATTGTTATAATGTAGAAACCATTAGTAGCTATTAGATTGGGGAAAATGAGTCTATATGTTTCCTTGTATATGATAGGATTTCTAGTTTTCAAGTTTGGCTTTCTCATAGGGTGTATTACCAACTGGACAAGAAATTGCAGTGAAGAGGCTTTCTCAAAATTCTGGACAATCTACATTTTAGCTTGTCCAATTCTTTACTATTGTCTTTAATGCTGTCAGGACTGCTTTGATAAATGCTGAATAATTAGCTTCATCTTCGAAGAAAAATTATGTAACACAAATTTGAATTTTTTTTTTTGGGTAATTGGGTGAGGATGAATTATGTGAGGATTTCTCTGCTTATAACCAGGCAAAAGGAACTCTTTTTGATGGTGAAACTAGGCTGTTCCTCTGCGATAGTGGTAATTATGCTTTCAATGTCTTACTTTTACTGCTAATGGAGAATAATATTCTAATTTGGAGAATAATGTTCTGGATGAGAAACTGCAGAAAGCCAAGGCATTTGGAGCTACTCACACAATAATGCAATTCAAGAAGATGTTATTGAAAAGATAAGAGTACGTGCTATATCTTTTTCTTCAACCTTTTAGTGAGGTATAAAGTTCCATACTACTTGCTCATGGATTACTCTTGTTTATGATTTCAACTTTTGTAATGGATGCGCTATTTCTATGACTTTTTGGGGGTCTCCTTAGTGTTTCATGTAAAGTTCTCATTAAACTGGCCATTTGGACCAATCTTATCTGCGCTTCATTTGGTTTTCTTTTAATGAAGTCTTAACTTTTTCAAGCTTAGTTGATACTTGTTTCTACAATGTGTCCACTGAAGTTGTCCAATAAGCTCCATCAAAATACTATGTAAGCAACCATATATACTTTGGAATTTGCTCTACATGGAATTTCTTCGCTTTAATGTTAACTCAATGAACATTGGTACTCGAATGTAACAACCAGAAGCTGCACAAGTTTTAAGTAGTGGAAAGAACATTAGAGTAAATTATGTAGAAACCAGTAAATAAAGTTACAAAGGTAGTAACCTGCTATTAATCATTCTTACTGCATGTCTAATGTTGTACTTCTGTATTCTTTATACTGTGTTACAAAGTGGAGTCCTTGCAGTACTTGGGGTTCTACTCTTTCTTTTCGCCATCTTTAAAACATTGTATTGGGTTCTTACTTTTGTTCTGTCTACTCTTCATGGTATCATTCTTTCCCCTCAATAAAACAAGTTAGTCTCAGCTGATAGAAGTGTTACTTTCACTATGATTTGATGTTTATGTCTCAGATTGCTGCTCATCAATGACTTTCAGGAATTCTGTACTATATAGTGAAACAAGATCAGTTTGATAATCTACATTTTCAACCTTGTCATTTGTCCTAGTAGCCTTGCCAGGTCCTGATCAAAACCCTTTTCTATTGACCAGTTGAGCCTGCAAATTCCCCAAGTTTGCCATAGCTTGCTTTTTAACAGGTGGGAGGCTTAGAGTTGAACATTTTGCTTCTTTCAAATGGCTTTTTGTCTAAAATCTAGTGATTAAAATTAATAAATTTAATTTAATGGTTGCAATCAATTTGTCCATGTTGGGATGGATCCCTATATTTCGCATAATTTCAAATATATTCTCAACGTCTTCCATGATGTCTTTCTGAATCCTACTTTCTCTTCTTCTTATCCTCATTCTATGTTAAATCTGGGTATTCTTTTGCTGCTCTTTTCTCAACCTGTGGTCAGTGTGGACAGTACAACAAAAATATAAGAAAAAGTAAAAAAGTTAGGCATCATGACTGAAGAAAAAAGCACCATCATCATGTAAAGATTGAGGTGTTTTCTCAGTGACCAAATAAGCTTCAATAAATACATAAATAAAATAACTATTTGTTCTTTTTATTTGCTGTGTTTAATATAAAATAGTGTTAAAAGGCATTATTTTCCTTTGCATTAGAAATTTCTAAAACTTGACTTCAATCTCCATAGGTTAATTTTTAGATATCTCTCTCTCTCTCTCTCTCTCTCTCTCTCTCTCTATCTCTCTCTCACTTTTGCTCACTTAAATCCAGTAAGCTACTGAAATTGAACATGAGTGAGACATGTATTCAAATTCCATTGTACCAAGCTGGAGGTCAAACAAAGGATACAGAGTTTGGCCAGCTCACCTATATCACCATATGTATGTACTAAGAATATTTTTCTTTAACAATTTACACAGTCCTTTGCTTGCTGAGCATGGTTTTGGATTGTTATGCATTCCAACATGTAGTTTTTTCTTGTGATAATCTTATGGAACAGATCAAAGTCATTGGCTCCTATGGAGCAAAGCCAAGGCAGCAGCTACCCAAGTTGGTTAGACTGGCAGAAACTGGTACCCTCATTATCTCTGATGCAGTTTCTAGAAAATACAAATTTGAGGAGGCAGTCCAAGCATTCCATGATCTTGACCAGGGAAGTATTGTTGATCGAGCTGTGATTAATATAAGTTAGTCAAAAACCTGTCTTGCATAAATGACTTCACTGGGAATGTATTCATTAAGTAAAAACTGGCTCTGATTTTCATTTGCTGCATATGTGGGTAGCACTCTCGAAACTTTTTGAGTCACTGTCTTGAACAAGCAATGCAATGTCCATTCCATAGATTCATCAGCTTAATTTAAAAAAAAAAAGAAATTGAAATTTTGATAAAGAAACAAGACCAAGAACTGAACTGCATCAGGTTTGATTCCCATTCAGTCAATTTTTTGAATCTTAGAATTGAGAAGGAATATTCAGTATATTGACTTGATGAATACTGTACATGGGGAGGCCCTTATTATATATAGGCCAGAAACAAACAATAGTACTGTAGATACCCATTTTGTAACCGTAATTTAAGCTGAAGCAAATTGGTCATTTCACACTCCAGAGGGCAAAATTGTAATTTGAACCTTTAAACTTTCAATTGCTTTTATAAAATAAATCTTGAGAATTTAAGGTTCAAAATGGTGTGTTATAGGCCTCGGATTATCCAATCAAAATATAACACAAAATCAAAATTTAAAAGCTAACATGCATCTGTATAATTTGGGTTTGATCATGTCGGAGTAAGATAATGATCAATTAATTTTAATTGGACCATTAATTGGTTGATTTAAAATTAATTGTATGTCAAAATTGTATTGGATGAAGCTTGGGACAATTGTGTGGGAACATGTAATAGATTACTTCAATATTAATGGATTTTAGAAAATATTTTATAAGATTTAGGCCAAAATGCAAAACTTACTTTCTAAGTTTTACTACTTTTTCATTTTAGGTGGCAATGTTAAACATGGTGGTAATAACGGTAGTCAGGATGATAAAACTAAGACAAAGGAAGTTAGGATGATAAAACTAAAACAAAGGAAGGTGGTTCCAAATAAGGTATTTGGAATGAAGGCTCAACGAAAATTATTTTCCTCTCTCAAAACAAGATTGCCATTGTCCAATAACTGCAAAATGGGGCTTTAAGGCTTTTTGGTACCACGGTGGCATTGATAGACCAAATGGTTGCTGAATTATTAGCCGAAAGTGAGAACTCATTTGAGCCCATTGACAGTGACCCTGAAAGCCCAGAGATTGAGTTGTTTCTATTGGCGATCCAGACCAGACCACTGTAAGAGGGATATTCTTGTATATAATGCCCAAAATACCTGTTGCTTGAACTGCCTGGGCTAAAGAACCCAAGCTCAAAGCCTTGCCCAGATGAAACCAGGGTTTGTCCATCTTTAAGCACCTGGTTTGGTCTCAAGGTGTCTGAAATTGTTGCTGCAGTGGAAGTAGGTGGGGCTGAAGATAACTGCATGGAAAAAAAAAAAAAAAGTGAGAAACACAGAAAACCCAATTTTTGTTTCTGGGAAAATGGAGGAGTTCTTGTATAAACAATTAAAATATTGAAATCACGGTGTGTACCATTTTTTGGCTTTTCGGTTCTACTTATTCAGCTGCAAAAGTCAAACACAATTTTTTTTTTTTTTTTTGCTAAAACCAAATTCCGTTAAGCAGAAGAAACAAACTATGTAACACAAAACACTATCAACATCACACGAACACTTTTAGCAAGAAAATGTGCTACAAAATTATGCTCTTGCTTAACCCAAATGAGTCCAAGGTTTGGCCATCTTTAAGATACTTTGTCAATGGTCCAATATGTAGGCATTGATGCATTTTTAAGAATCCCCTCCTACAACAATGGGTCTTTTCATTCATTGGTCAATATAAGACCATCTTCTGTAGACTCTTAAGTCTAAAATACTTAATTAAAAACATTAGGGTAATGTCCACATTTACATATTGTTAATCCTCATATCCCACGTTATTTTTAAAAAAATTTCTTTCTATCTTTTCTTTCTTCTTCCCCTTTGTTTCCTTTTCTGTTTTCTTCTGACCTCTAAATTTGGGATTATTTTGGGTGGCTTTGTCCTCTTATATTTAAATTTTTCTAATATACAATATTCGAATGCTTACCTTGCCACTCTTTGTTTGGTTGCCATGGGAGAAGAAAACACAATAGCATTCTTCCTTTAGCTAGATCCCATCTCCTGGTCTCTGCAGAAAGGGAAAATAATTTCAATTTCTTCTTTTTTTTTATTCGTCGAACATTTTTGGAGATTTTTTTGTTACAATATTATGAGAGGTAATTAAAATCATGAATCATGCAAAATGCATTAGCAGTAACTACGTACCTTGATTAGTTACATAAATTACGAATTCGTTCATTTAAAAAAAATGTATCAATTTAGTGTAATTTGTATATCATACATCACTATGTTTATATTAACGAAACAAATATACTTAAGCCTTGACATAATATATATATATATATATATATATATATATATAATCCAGCCTCCTAGAGTGTGGTGCGTTGGTTGGAGTCTCGAACTAGATTACACCTGTGAGTCCACGCCGTGAATTTTGTGGGTTCAAGTGGGCTGGGTCAATGATCACAAGCGTGAGGCCTTTTTTTACAAAGCAATATATATATAATTCAAAAAAGTTCAATAAATATTTAATTAGCAACCAACTAAACCAAGTACCAAAATAACTATGGAAACATATGAAAAATGTCTTCCAGGTTTTAAGTTTTAAGTTCAAAATCTAAAATAAGTTAGGAAATGGAAACTAGCTATAGCTAACTACAAATTAGTATTATCACCCAAAAAAAAAAAAAAAAAAAACCAAAAAAGACAAACACATAAACACTACATAACACCATAACTCAAGCAAATAATCAAAATACTAGGCCTAACCAAATATATCAGTCGGGTTTTGTTTGAAAATGCTGGGTTTCAGCTGAAGTTGCTCACCGAAATCCACAGGCAACTGTAGAGCTTCGGATGCAACGGCAACAATGAGTTTTGAGGAATGAGAGGAGGAAAGTGAAAAAAAAATGAAATGGTTATATTCGCCGGTATGGGTTGAGGGTTTGGATTGTGGAGTAAAGTAGATAGTAATGAGAAGGTAGAAAAGGGGAAAGAGAATCGTTGGGAGGGTGTGAATTGTTCTAACTTGATGGAGACACAACATGACCACGGGTCTCATGTGAGTGCAAATATTTATAACAATAGCACAATATCTCGGTTTTTAAGTAATGAGTTATGGAAACTGAGAACAAAAAATGAACCAAACAATGAATTATGAGGTAGGGCCATGTATTTTGAGAATTGGACGATGAAAACTGAGTTTTGAGTTAGATTCTTAACCAAACCAAACACCCTCTTAGTTTCTCAACACAAAATAAACCAAAATATATAAAATATTTGCTATGGTGAAAGAATATGTCTGTGTTATAGATCCCATTTAATAAAGAAAACCCTTTTATTAAAAAAAAAAAAAACCAATTGTAGAAGAATCTCAAAATTTTATTAACGGAAAAAAGCATTTATTTTCATGAATTAATCGATAGGTAGTTTAATAACTATCTACGTAAAAAAAAATTTAATTAAAACACCTATAAATGATTAATTTTTCTAAAATTTAAATAAGAAATAATTGATTTAGAAATGTGAAATTATGTGTTATTATGTGTTTAAGAAAAAAAAAAAAATAGTGTTATTATGTGTTTAAATTAGTGGAGTTGAAAAATTTGTCATTTCGTTCATGCAATACGTTTATATTTTTAACTACATTAATCTTAAAAGATTACATTTTGTTCTCTTTTTAATGACATCATGAAATGTAAATTAACTGAAACTAATTTCCAAAATATTATAACACTTAATAAGTATTATATTTCTTATAAAATATTTTCAAATGAACTCATACCATATTTGAATATCACGCAGGATATCGACTAGTATTTATCAATAATGCATACATTTGTTCATTAGCAGAGTCTTACGAACAGACTTACACCTTATTTTCTTAGCAAACAAGAGACTCGACGAAGAACATAGTTGTTAGTAGTACGAACCCAAAGGCAACAATAATAGATCCAATCCATCCAAGACTTTCTGCAACTCGCGGCTTCTTATAGGTTAACAAGATAGCAATCATGCAACAAAGGTAACGCACTAAATCATTGACCAAAATACAATCTAGGAAGATCTTAGAATGTTGGCCATAGGAATGGGAGCCAATGCTAGCAGCAGTTGTTTGGACTGTGACCATGATGGACACCTTTATTAGTTTGGATATGGGCGAGCTCATCCAATTCACATCTCCACCTCCACTTTCTATAATATCTAAGCCTTCTCCTCCATCTCCCCCATCATTTCCACCTCCGCCTCTGCCTTCGTCTCTGCCTCTGCCTCTGCCTCTGCCTTCCCCATCACCTTCGCCTACCCTTACCTCTACATCTCTGCCTCTGCCTTCAACATTGTTGCCAAGCTCAACAACTCTTTAAGTGCTGCACATTAGGGCTCGGTTCAGGACACTGCAATGTGTCATTGTCACTAAAACTCACTCGATATGAACTCATGGATGATCATGGATTATGAATTGGTACTAGCATTAGCAAAATCAACACACTTAGCAGGCTCCCTATATAGTCCAATAGCACCAATGCGTCATTTCCCTGTCACAGAATGTTACTCAAAACTTGTTATTTTCATAGTGCTTAAAGAATTCTATTAACATGTTCTTGGATTGCTTAGGCTGCAGGAAAATGGAATATATATATATATATATATATATGAGCTAAATCTTATGTTCAATTGCTTAGCTGTTGTATTTTAATGTCTTTAATTAAATTTAATCATTTGATTGTATTGATCAATAAACTACAATTGAATTTAATTAATTATCTTCAAAAAATATAATATAGTTTTTGTTGTATTTGTTAATACATACAACCATATTTTGAATTCAATTAGAGAACATAAGAAAGATGCATCAACTTACGAAATGTACATAAGTTTGCCCATATATGTGTGTATTTAGTAACGTAATAGCAATTTCCTTCTATCATTCTAGAATCACTATTTTGTACATCAACTTCATAATTTAAATTAAATATTACAAATCTAAAGGTGTATGCAATTCCACTTTATTTAGAATAGTCAAATTTAAAAATATAATTTCAATCATTTTTAATTTCTAGTGAAATAGAGAAAATCATATTCCAAGCTAAAAGGGACACTTATAGGTCCTAAATCTCGTTATGTATTGAGGTATTTGGGGGTGGATACTAGATAGGCTACGAAAGCGCACCATAGTTTTTGCCTACTTCCAAAGGAGGTTATGAATATGACATTTTGAATTTACTAGTTAGTAACCTATGCAGTGCATTATAAAGTTCAATATAATATAATATAATCCTTTTAATCTTTTTTTATATTTTTGTCTAAATATAAAATTTGAAAATCATGGTAGTTATTGGTAGAAATTTATTGTTTTATATGGAACTATATATTTTACTTTTTAAAGAAATTATAATATGCCAAGATTTTAAGGGTTCAAATATAGAATATAGTTTACATTCAGTGTGTGTGTATATATATATATATATATATATATATGAGAAATGTTAACGAATGCCCTTAGAGTATTTGTTAATAATTCATTTAAAGAAAGTTTTTATGGGAAAAGAAAAAAAAAATTAATGTTTAGACAGTTTTTTTTCATTTCCCATAAAAATTATATCAAAACATTCTTAAAATTGATTGTTAACCGATGCCCTAAGGGTACTCGTTAGCATGACTTTATATTATGAGACTGTAATAGCCTTTTTTTTTTTTGGAGAAACAAGACTTTAATAGCTTATGTGTAAAATTATGAGACTTTAATAGTTTATGTGGCACAACATTATGAGACCAACTAAAGGTTAAATGATTTTGATCTTGTATATATTATAAATTATAGATTATAGATTAGTAGAGTTATGGGTTTATTTTTTATGGTTAGAAATTTCCACCACTCGATTCCTTTTTTTTTTTTTTTCTTCTCTTCTGCAAAGAATGTATCATCTTAAAAAATTGGGATAATTAAAGTAAAAAAAAAAAAAAAAGTATCATTCATTTTAGCCACTAAACAAGATCAATGACCAGAAAGATGCAGTTTTACATACAAAATTCTTCAAAAATTAATCACAAATTTACGCATCCAGACTTTTTCATTATCTTAATCAAGACCAACTTCAGAACAAAGAAAATAACAAGCTTTTAAATTAATGATCGTGTTAACGGTCAAACACTAGCCTTGATCAGTTACTTTTTTTTTTTTTTTTTTTTTTTTTTCCGAAAGTGGTTCGGCCAATAATACACCCGCATACAAAATTTCAACTAGTAGTTATTTAATTTCAACAATAGAAATAACTAACCTGGTTTTGGAGACTTGTGGAGATATGCATAGACAGGAAGAGCTGTAATAGGCTTGCATGCACCATGACAGACTCCTTGCCTTCGTTGAGGCGGTGCAGCGGGATGAACAAGGTGTTTTCGTCGCTCTCCATTAATGTCACCAAACATCTCCAAGCTGGGTTTCGAGTTCCCAACCGCTTGGATGCCTGAGAAAGCAATATACCCAACATCTCCAATTTGCTCCGCGAAAAAACCTCACAGCGTACTTGTGTCGGAGATGTTGCAGAGCCTCACTACAAAAAACGCGGGCTATAGCCGCGTTTACAAAAAATGCGGCTATACCTGACCTATAGTCGCGTTTATAAGAAACACGGCTATAGGTTTGGTCTATAGCTGCGTTTTCTGGGTTTGTGTTTAATTTTGAATTTTTTGGGGAAAAAAAAACCTAGATTTTTTTTTTTTCAAAAAAAAAAATCTAGAATTTTTTTTTGTTTTTTTTTTGGTGTTTTTAAAAAAACTTATAGCTGCGTTTTTAAAAAACGCGGCTATAGACCCGAAGCCTATAGCCGTGGTTAAAAACGCGGCTTTAGGCTTGATCTTTAGCCGCGGTTATAAAATGCAGCTACAGACCTGCAGGGGGCTGTTGTTGCGTAGCATAGGCCTAGTTTGTAAACGCGGCTATAGAAAACGTGACTATATCCTATAGCCGCGTTCTTCGGGGTCTATAGCTGCATTTTTTAAACGCGGCTATTGACCCCATTTTTTTGTAGTGCCTCCATGACTCCGATAGCAATGGTGTGGATGCTAAAAATGTTGCCAACATCTCACTCGTCTCAAACCTGCAGTCATATATGGTTAATTATTTGCTAGTTGCAGCTAGGTGAAAAATTTATAGTATTTGGAAAGGAAAAAAAAAAAAAAAAAGGTACTAATTAGGTGGAGTAATTTACGATGAGGTTTCAGCTTCCACGGACTAGTTATTGTTGTTCTCTCTTTGTGTCACAAAGTTTGAAGTCTTGGGTGAGAAAAGAAAGTTGATGCAAGAGTAGTGTGAACTTGAAATGGTTGGAGGGGTTGAATTTGATAGAAATTAGGGTTGAGTTTGTCGTGTTAGTTTTCTAATGATCGTACCAATATAATAATTCTTTTTTTTGGCAAGCAAAGATAATGATTCCAAGTAATTTTAGTACCACAAAAAAATCTCAATTTTGTTACAATTATTCTATGTGACAAACTATGACTGGCAGAATGCGTTTGACGTTTTGGATTTTTTAAATTTATTTTTATTTTATTTAAAGCACATTTTGTGCCTAATAGCTTTTTCAGTGGGTCCCGTGCACTGTTCACGAGATCCACGTACCTCTTTTTTCAACAAGAGTAAATTTGTAATCTCACATTGAAAATGAGAGAGACTCCTTTGTTATTTTAATTGTGAGTATTAATGGACTAGAATGTGTAGATATTGGGTCACATACGTGCACAAGAGAAGATGGAGAGAGGATGTGTCGAAATTTCATAGGGTCCCTAATGGTATAGTGTAGTTTTGCCTAATTTTTTTAAAAATAGTTGTCATGTGATTAAGAAAAGGTATTTCATTGTTCAATTAGACATGGGTAAGAAAACTAACAGAGGCTAACGAAATGATCAATAATGCTCATTTTTAAAAATTGGCGGATCAATATCTCTCACTTTAAATTTGAAGGATCAATTATACTTAGAAGGTAAACTTTATGAACTAACAATGTAGTTTTGTTCTTATAAAAAAAAAAAAAAAAAAACAATGTAGTTTTGCCTAAAACTTATTATTAGTGTTAGTTAAAAGATTACTAAGTAAAAGTAATTAAAATAGATGTGGACATAACATGAATCGATTGTAACTCTATATTAGCTTGTAATCCTATGGATATGCATGAGATATATTTACAAATAAGTATAACTAAATGCGTATTAAATTCTTTATCAATTTTATACATATATATATATATATATATATATATATATATAATGTTTACATATTTGAAAATATAAAATAGCTACTAATAAAATAAATATAATTTTATTTGAAACAAATAAAAAGGAATCATTTATATTTTTATATGAATAATCATTTAAATTGTTATCCATGAAATTCTCAATTTTTAGTTTGTCCAACCAATATTTGTGTAATAATGATTCGGCATAATCTTCAAAAAGGCCTTCTTGATCCTCATTGTCCTCTCTAGATATACGATGCCATTTCTCTCTCTCTCTCTCTCTCTCTCTCTCTCCATTTTTCTTTTATGGAGGAAATGTAGCGAAAAAGAAAAAAAAGTTAGGGTTACATATTGTAGAGTATTTCAGACCCTAGAAAGTGCAATAATTGATCAACAAAGCTTAAGTTTGATTTTGGGGTTTTTGTTTATGTATATGTGAGCAATGGTTTAGGTTTGGCCTTTAATAGGAAAAATAAAACGGAGCACCTAATAACATATCTTCACTGACCAAGAACTTTGAGATCACCCCTTTCATTATGGGATCGTACCATTTGAGCCCTTTTTTTCATGCTTTTCTCGGAGGTCTGGAGAAAGTTGCAATTAATAGGATTTTTCTAATCCTCCCTTTCTGGATCTTCATCTTCCATATTAACTCCCACATCTTTACATTTAAGTTGAGAATTTTATTCGTTTTAATCAAGGTTGTCAAAAACGGGATCCTACATAGGATCATAAGAGGTAGGTCGGATCATGGATCATAGGATCGGATCGCAGATCGTAAGATCGGATCGTGGATCGTAAGATCTTACATATTTTCAAATTTAAAGCAAAAAATACATTGATAATGAGTTTGTATGTTGAATAATCACGTAAATTGTGATTTTTATCCATAAAAAAGAAAATATTTGCATCATATGATTCAATTTGCATGTCATACATCGGTATGTCTATACTAATGAAATAAATATAGTTAAGTTTTGACCCAATGTATCTAAAAAATTCAATAAATGTTTAATTAGCAACCAAATACCAAAATATTTATCAACACATATGGAAATATTTTCTAAGTGCCAAGTTTAAAATCCAAAATAAGTTACCAAGTGGAAACTAGCTAACTAAAATATGAAATCTAAAAGTAAGATGAATATTAAGGTAAAGTGAATATTTAATTATTTTCATTCTAGGTTTCTTATAAGCACCGTCCTAACTCTTAATCATCATCATCCAGTTCATCATCTATGTAGACATTTTATATTTGTATACTAGAGTTGTAAAAAAGATCAAGATACAACTTCACGCTCAACTATTCAAGTTATACCACTCAGCAACAATTATAGAGCATGCTAAAAAAAAAAAAAATCAATCAATCAATATACAAATACAAGCATATTAATAAAATTATATATAAGAAAAAATTTTGAGTACTATTAGAACACAAATTAGTAAACTGATCAAACAAATTTAACAATATTATAGCTTAAAAGCTAGTAAAGCCAATATAAATTCTTCATTTATAAATGACAAAGCATTCCTTCATTTTGATTACAAGTGAACTAGAAACTAGAAAATATTTGCTTAGGTTAAGGCAATTATATATATATATATATATAAGTCATACCATCACAACAAGGAAAAATAAAAACCCTTAAACTTTCATCAAAACCAACAATTTAAGTCGTAAAAAAAAAAAAAAAAAAAAAAAAAAAAAAAAAAAAACCAAAAACTAATGTATTGGTAAGACCGCTAGAATCGCTAGGATCTTA
Source organism: Castanopsis chinensis (assembly GCA_032878915.1). Taxonomy (NCBI): domain Eukaryota; kingdom Viridiplantae; phylum Streptophyta; class Magnoliopsida; order Fagales; family Fagaceae; genus Castanopsis; species Castanopsis chinensis. Next base: position 868,682 of record JAVQMG010000059.1, read on the forward strand.
TACGATCCTACATGATTCTACATACGATCCTACCATTTTTACGATCCTAGGGCGATCCTAAACATGTTGGTGAAATTTCTTCTTGGCTGAAGCCACCACGCGCCTCATCATCATCCTCATCACTATGATCAAACACTTTGACATCCTTTTGAGCCTTCCATGTGCCAAACTCAGTTGCTCTCACAACCCTTTTACCCTTCTCCTTCTTCATAGTTAGCTTAGTGTAAAAATAAAGGGTTTGCATTTCAGTAGTTTGAAAGAGTTTGGTCCAGATCTTGGGGTCACCATACACATCAATGTCCTTCACAGGATAATTTGAAGGCAAGGGTTTATTGGTGACCTTCTTGAGAAGGTAGTATTCGATTAAATCCCTTTGATAAGGGCAGAAGATGTAACCCGGTGGCAACCCTGTGATCTCCTTCTCCTCCATGGCCATGGTAAAAACGGGTTCTTTGAAAAAAAGAAAGAATAAATGGGTAAAGGGTAGGGTTCAATTGTAGAGGAAGAGGAAGAGCAAGAGCAATGGAACTGAATAGCGGCTCAAAGAATAGACGAAGAAGGAGAAGAGGAAGAGGAAGAAAAAACAAAGGGAATTATGATGAAACAGTATGGAATGAAGTACAAGAAAGTAGACTACTTTTATTCTAAAAGTTCCAATGGTCACTGGTAGTGGGTGTTAGTTTTAATTAATTAATTAATTTTTTATTATTATTTAATTATATATAAATTTTAGAAAGGTTGTGAATTGTGGGGTTTGGTGAAATCAAAGGTGCTTTTTTTAGAAAATTTATGTTGTTAGTGGGGGCCCACTATGGTAGTTAGAAAGAAAATATATAAGTAAAAAAGTATTGGATTATGTTATGTTATGTTAGGTGGAAGTGGAAGTGGAGTAGGCTTTGAAGTCAAGTAATGATACTTGCTTACGTGGCACCGGAGAGGAGTGAAAGTCAATGTTTGGTCCTGCGGGTGATGTATGGGTTTGATCCGAATCCGAATCTCTCTCACCTTATGGTCATGTATCAAAAAATTTACAAAGGCGAATTTTGGTGCCTGATTTCGGATCTCCGCTGCGAATCACTGTCGACGAGATTGTTCAAGATCCTTGCTTGGTTTAAACGATGATGTTTTTGACTTCAAGGAGGATGAGGATGAGGATAGCAATATAGCATACACTCATTCTAATGAGGTAAATCTCTTTCGTCTGTACTTGTTATGTACTTAGGTTGGGTTGAGTCCTTTTCTGTTGTATTTTATTTACTTAACCAAATGAGAATAAAGTAAAAGAGAGATTCCTTATAATAATAATAATACTCTTTTGCTATTATTTTGGCTAATACATTATTAATGTGGAAGTTATTTAACAATGGTGAAAAGCCTGTGCCATAGAACTTCACTTTATTAATAACATTAAGGAATTAATGGCAAATGTTAGTCTTGTTTTCTAAGTAGTTTATTTGATTTATATCACATCTCATTTTCATGTAATTGATTTGTTCCTACCCTTTATATGAATTTATATGTTTTTTTTTTGTAATATATGTATCGCTTGTGTATGTATGTATCTATGTTTGTATTGTCTAGAGGGCCTCAACTTCCATAGGGGAAGAAGTTATACTAAATTACTCACTGCTGTATTAAGTGCTATTTTATTCTTCATTCAACTTATCCAAAAAAGGGTAAACTAAGGGTTTTAAGAATTGAAGGAAATCTCCAACAGGGTTCCTTTAATTTTGCAATGAAAACAGACCCAAATCCTCCACGGCCAAGCAATTGACTTGTGCACCAAGATGGTGATCCGTACCCCATAGAAACCTTACTACCCACACTAAAGTCCTCTTTTGTTCACTTCATTTCTCCCATGATACAACCAAAAGATTCTGAATTTTGATTGATTGTGCAACAATGGTAGAAAGTTGTATCAAGTAGTGGGTTTGAAGAGAAACAAGAAGTGGGTTATAGAAAATAGTAATTTTGCTGATGATGGTAGAAAAAAAAATTAGTTGCAAGAAGTGGGTTTGAGGAGAAATAGAAGTGTGTTCTTGCTTCCGATCATACTACTATACTATACTATACTATAGTATACTATTTCAATTAGCTTTTACCTTTACCTATAATATTTTTAGCAAAAAGTTTTAAGTTTCATTTAAATAAGCTGTTCCCAAATAGACTCAAAGTATAGAGGCGTTAGCAAGATCAATCTTTCTAGGGTCTTCGATTGTTCCCCAAACCCAAAATCTGCAACTCCACAAGATCTTCTCTGTCAAAATTTGAAAACTTCAAGCTCATGCACTACAAATAAATCAAAGACTATGACACTTCCAAGATCTATTTCTATCTCTTTTTTAATTACGGAGGGAGATTGAGACTTACATGTGTGAGATTGAGAAATTATATTGAAGTATGAAGCGTGGGTAGGATTGGGATTTAGGGCTCAATCTCATTCCCTTTCATTCTCTGGGTATCAGTAGGTGGGTTCATGTGTATATGGAGAAGTAGATGATTGCGAGCTTATTAAACAATTGTTTTGAAAAAGGTATAGATATTCAAAATAGTTGATTCAACAATTTGATTCTCTAAATTTTTGTAAATAATAATGCTGATTTATCTTTAGGCGAATCCTATATTTGTAACTTCTAAGCCTATTTTTATGTTATTAATCTGGTAGAGGATGTAATCAACCTGAAATTAAAGGGGAAAAAATGTCATTTAGAGGTAGACGGATTGATAAAATGACACAAGATGTTGATTTTTTCATAAGAATTAACTAAACTGTCCTATATACTCCAATTTAATCTTTAAAAAAAAAAAGTATTTATATTAATAACAAATCAAGAAACAGATCATGTTGAAAGACAAAAATAATAATAATAATAATAATAATAATAATAATAATAATAGAAACATAATGGGTTGAAAGACAAAAATAAAATTTTTTTTGTAGCAATAAAAAAAAAATAGAAAATGAAAATCAAGAAACAGAACAGTACAGCAGAGACAATCAATTTAAATCTAAACATAAAAAAAAAAAAAAAAATTTACATTATTGGTTGTGTTTCCGTAGATCCCATTGAGTCTATTCTCGTGCATGGTCCATCTAGCATTGCGGAAAAACCCTTTCTTTGCAACAAAAGTGAAGGTTCACTTAGACCCAATATGTTTGTGTTCTTTTTGGTTGAAGCCATCACGCACCTCTTCATCATCGTCATCATCCTCATCACTGTGATCACGATCAAACACTTTGACATCTTTTTGAGCCCTCCATATGCCAAACTCTGTTGCTCTCACAACCCTTTTCCCTTTTCTCCTTCTTCTTAGTTAGCTTAGTGTAAAAATAAAGGGTTTGCATTCCAGTGCTCTAAAAGAGTTTGGTCCAAACCTTGGGGTTACCATACACATCAATGTCCTTCACAGGATTATTTGAAAGCAAGGGTTTACCAGTGACCTTCTTGAGAAGGTAGTATTCGATAAAATCCCTTTGATGAGGGTGAAAGATGTAACCTAGTGGCAACCTCATGATCTCCTTATCCTCCATGGCCATGGTAAAAACGAGTTCTTTGAAAAAAAGAAAGAATAAATGGCTAAAGGGTAGGGTTCAAGTGTAGAGGAAGAGGAAGAGCAAAAGCAATGGCACTGAATAGCGGCTCAGAGAATAACGGCTCATAGAACAGAAGAAGAAGAGGAAGAAATAACAAAGGGAATTATGATGAAACAGTAAGGAATGAAGTACAAGAAAGTAGACTACTTTTATTCTAAAAGTTCCAATGGTCACTATTAGTGGGTGTTACTTTTAGTTAATTAATTTATTATTATTATTTAATTATGTATAAATTTTAGAAAGGTGGTGAATTGTGGGGTTTTTATTTATTTATTGAAGAGGAAATTGTGGGGTTTGATCAAATCAAAGATGTTTTTTTTTTTTTTTTGAGATTATATATGTTGTAAGTGGTGGCCACTTTGGTACTCAGAAAGAAAATATATAAGTAAAAATGTATTGGATTATGTTATGTTATGTGGAAGTGAAGTAGGCTTTGAAGTCGAGTAATGATTCTTGCTTACGTGGCGCCGCCTGGAGAGGAGCGAAGTTGACATTTGGTCATGTATTGGAAAATTTACAAAGGCAAATTTTGGTCCCCACTTCGGATCTCCACCACGAATCACTGTCGACGAGATCATTCAAGATCCTTGCTTGGTTTAGTAAACAAATCAAGTTGGTAATTTAAACGACGACGCTTTTGACTTCTAAGGAGGATGAGGATTCGAACGACAAGTCGTGACTTGACTTATCATCAGGTCTGTTCGGTCATGTCATCTGGAGTGGATGTGGATGTGGATCTTTTCTTTTAGTCCCAAATCCAATTGACATGAAGTAGAAGTAGAAGCAGATAGCATACATTCATTCTAATGAGGTGAATCCCTTTCTTCTGTACTTGTTGTGTACTTGGGTTGGGTTGTATCCCTTTCTGTTGTGTTAAGTGCTATTTTATTCTTCATTCAATTTATCTAGAAAAAGGGTAAACTAAAGGGTTTTAAGAATTTCCTTTTTGGATTGTGTTTTATTAGGTTTAGAGGCATTGATACTTGTTTCTATACTGCATCCACTGAAGTTGTCCAATTAGCTCCATCAAAATATTGTGCAGGCAACAATATTTGCTTTGGAATTTGCTTTCCATGGAATTTCTTCACTTTTATTTGATGCTTTACTCATGATTGGTGAGCACCATGAACTTTAGTTTTGTCATTTCCATCTTTTATTTAGTTCTGCCACTTTTATGGCCTCTTTCTTATGCTTTCTGTTTGATTGTTGTACAAGGTTTCTTGTAATTCTTTAGTTGATTTTATTGATCATTTAAGTCTTGAGTAATAATCTTTAGGAAGCTCTTCATTTAGAGTGTTCCTTCATTTAATAACACTCTTCTTTACATATTGTTGGGATTTTGGGTTTGGGTGAGTTAACCATTAACACCTTGAGGAGTCTCTTTGTAAGGGCTTTATATCCAATGTTTGGAGTCTCTGGAAACCACTTAGCTCAAAAGCTTAAGCTAATGAGTTTGGAACTTATAATTTGATATTAATCAGTCACTGTCATGATGTCATCTTTATTATCCAATATTGATTCACCACTGTTAGAATGCTTTCTTCAACCATGGGTGGAGCTAACACAAGAGTCTTCCTCACTCTACTTAGTGGGAGCCACTAATGATAATAGCATCAAACACTTACCTTCATATGAATACATTGAGGAGTCTTTTGTGACACATAATATGTTGGGATACTACTTAACCAAAAAACTTAATAAGTGTGGGCCCAACAAATGTTATATTAACCAACACTTACAAAAAATGACTAGTTGTGATATTTTTAATGTGAAAGGGACAACTAATAATGGCAGTAATCTTGCCTTATTTGATGTGGTAAAAAGTGTGTGCACACGTGCGCATGTGCGCTTGTGCTCTATGGGATTTTTGGTATTAGACCCTGCAAAGAAAAATGAATTGCCTAAGTTGGAATTGTCGTGGGATTTGCAATCTGTGGACCAAAAAAGAACTCATCGATATGGTGAGAAGAAAGATGCCAGATGCAGTCTTTTTAATGGAAGGCAAGAGCAAGGGAGAAGAAGCTAGAAAAAGCTATGTGTTTGTATGGGTTTTGGAAACAAGTGTTGGTGTGCCCAGAATTGGAAGAGGAGAGGTGGATTAGATTTATTTTGGAAAAACCAACTCCAATTGTCAATAGTTAGCTATTCAAAAAAACCACATAGATTCAGTGGTTGAGAATGAATTTGATAGATGGAGAAATGACAGGCTTTTATGGTTGCCTATACATAAGTAAACGGCATGAGTTGTGGGATCTTTTACAAAGTCTTTGTTAAGGAAATGTAGGGTGAAGCACCAAAGTTTGCTTTTTAACATGAAGCAGATGGCATTCTAATGAGGTGAATCCCTTTCTGTACTTCCTGTGTACTAGGGTTGTGTCCCTTTGTGTTGTATTTTATCACTTAACCAAATGAGAAGAAAATGAATGAAGGAGAGATTCCATATAATAATACTCTTAAACAACCTGTGCTATTTTGGCTAATACATATTGTGGAAGTTTAGTTACAAAATTATTTAACAGATAACGTGTGAACAATGGTGAAAAGCTTGTGGCGTAGAACTTCACCTTATTAATAACAATAAGGAATTAATGGCAGATGTTAGTCTTGGTTTAGCGTTTGGGTTTTGCTTGTGAACTTTAATTTATTTTAAAATTATCATTACTATTATAATAATGGTCAAGTGCTTAAATTCACTTGTTCCTATATTTGCTTAAAGCTTTTGGGACTAGCGATGGTTTATCATACTATCAGAGTAGATGGTCCTAATCACATATGGAAGAGAGTGTTAGAATAATGGTTAAGGTTATTAAATTTACATTTTCCTTTTAGTTCCAAGATTTTAGGGCTACTTGTGGTTCATCCATTTTTATTATTTACTAGCCACAAACTTGCGCACTGCTCATGATAATTATTTTTATGATGGTTTTATTAAATTTTTTTTATACAATTTAAACTAATTTAATAAAGAGTAATGTATTTTGTAATTATTATTTTTATTTATTATAAGAATAACCATAAATGTAATATAGGAAAAATCATAAATCATAAATTTAATAATTTTTGTTGTACTAAAAAAAAAAAACAATTTTTCTCATAAATTCAAAAGGTAAGTTAACGAAAATATTTATTTTTTAATAAAAGTTATTTATAACATTTTGCAAATCATTAAAAAGAATATAAAATTTGAAAATTATTCTTTAGTTTTAAACAAACTTTCTCAAACTTATTTTTTCTGCCTACAATCCAAACACATTGAAAAAAGTAACTAAAAAAATTAATAAAACTTAACTACAATTAATTGGACCAATTAGGAAAAAAATTTGTTGTTTATAATCTACTAAGGTTATTTTCTTTGTAGAAATTGTAATTTCGTTCACCCAAAACAGATTATCAAATAAACAATTATTAGTAAAATCTAAGAATTAAATTTCTATATATGCATTGTTATATAATAATAATAATAATAATAATAATAATAATAATAATAATAATAATAATAAAAGTAAAATTGCGAAAGATAAAATTTTTTTCTCATTCAATAATTTTTATTTAACCAACCTTTGCTTTTCTCTAAATAAATGGCATTATAGAGTACTTCTAATACAATTATTAAAAGTACTTTGTCCACCACAAATGATTAAAAAATAAACAAAAATGATTAAAGTCTTATAGTTTAATATCTAAATTGAGCACAATAAAAATCATGCTATCAAATTACAATAACTACCAAATTAAATTATCCAAATCATGCTATGTAGTAGAATAATATTATATTTTTATATGCTATATTTAATCATTCATAATGCAATTGGATAACATTTACCAAACAAAGAGAGAGAAAAAAAATACAACAATTAAAAAAATAAAATTGAATCGTATTAACCTAAAGTAGATTAAAGGAATATAAAAAAATTATCAACCTAAAGCAAAGATGTAAGAAAAATAAAAAATAAAAATCCACCCAAAAATTGAGAGAGAGAGAGAGAGAGAGAGAGAGAGAGAGAGAGAACCTTTTTTTTTTTTTTTTTTTTTTTTGTAAGGGAAAACTATGCATAAAATGAAAGAGATAGTGACAAATTTATAGTAAAAGAGTGTGAATAAGAAAAGACAAAAATAGAGGTAGATAAAATGAAAGATGAAGAATGTATTAATGTAGAGGGTAGTGGGAAGATGAGAATGTGAGGGAAGAAGAAATGTTGGAGAAGTAGTGGAGAGATGAAAAGGTAAAGGAGGGAGAAAGGTTGGAGAAGTGTAAATATGAAATAAAAAAATATTAAAAATATTTACAAGAAAATGGAAAAAAAAATAATGATGTGGATGCTGACGTGGCTCAACGTGAGTGTAGCAGCATTAAACGCTACGCTTCAGGTTTTAGTAATATATAGATTAGTGACATGAATATACAAAGCCAAGTCTTTCCCCTACAGTGACATTATGGGGGCAAAATTAGGATGCAACCCTTTTTATGCTTGGCAAAGCATCTACAATAGTTTGGAAGTCATTATAAACAGTACAAGATGGAGGGTAGGGAATGGATAGATGATACATATATAGGAAGAAAAATAGCTGCCTACTCCAAATACTTATAAGATTTGCTTTCCCTAGCAAGATATTTGAGATTTTCCAATGGTCTCATCCCTAATCTATGAAGACACAAAGCAATGGAAGGTGGACAGAATTAGGTAGCACTTTCTCCCCTTTGAGGCTGAAACATACTTAACATCCCACTTAGCTACAATCTGCTGGAGGACAACATAATTTGGGTGGGAAATAAATGTGGCACGTTCTCTATTAAAAGTGCATACTATGTAGCCTTGCCATTGGAAGAACTACATGGGAGAGTGCTCAACTGGAGATTGTAGAACTCTGTTGTGGAAGAAAATGTGGGAGCTTAAGCTCCCTGCCAAGATCAAAATATTTGCATGGAAGGCGTGCTTGGATGGGTTGCCAACAAGGCTAAATTTGGGAAGGAGAGGGCTGAACATTGAAACAAAGTTTCCACTTTGTGAGAAGGCTTTGGAAAGCACTAGTCATGCCTTGATATATTGTGACAAGCTATGGGATGTTTGGTGGTGGCATGCTTGACCAATAAACCTCCTAGCAGAAAACAATAGCTTTGTGCATATTGCAATATGAATTTTAGAGATGGGTACCCCTCATGATCTTGAAATCTTCTTTGCCATTGCATGGTCCATTTGATATAACCGAAACCATGTGATCCATGAATCTCCCTTCCTTCCTTCAACCCAAATCTGGGTGTACGCCTAGTGAATCCAAGAGGACTACAAGGGTGCTATAACATATAGCCAACTCAAATAGCAGCCAACTAAAATTGGGTGGGCTACACTTCCACCGAGGATCTTCTACAAAATAAATGTCACTAGAGCAATTGATGGGGAGGGAGGCCTATCCATCGTAGGAGTGGTAATCTGAGATTTCAGGGATATGGTAGTGGCTACTAGAAGCAAAATTGATGCATGGATCATATGGGGAGGAGATTACTGAAGCTTTTGTAGTTGAAGGAATCCTCTTGGCGAGTGAATGGAGCTTCAGCAAATAATTATCAAGTCAGACTCCCACACGGTAGTTGAAGCAATCAATACAAGCTCATTTCAAGGAGACATGGGGCCAATTATTCAAGAAATTCTAGGTCTTTTGAGTCGGCTAAGTTGCTTGAAATTGAAGCATCTAAAAAGGGACTACAATAGAGTTGTGCATGAACTTGCACAGGACGCCAAAGCAGCTGGACATCCCAACAGTGGAGAGGAATGGAGCCCCCAATGCTACAACAATTTTTACTAGTTGATAGGGAAAAGTGTTAGTTTGTATCCTCTTATCTGCTGTTCTCTTTTCTAATCCAATTTCAGATTAATGAAAACATCAAGTTTCATCTTTAGAAAAAAAACAAGTTCCATATGTATTGGATTTGTTGCAGTGATATTGTCAAATTATTATGACTTGCCATTCAAATGATATTAATGATTGGCATACGTTTTCTGTCCTACTTAAGGATCATGATGTGTACCGGCTTAAGCAAATTCTCGAGGACGTAGCTGATGATGAGTTTGTTGCACTTCATAAGAACTTAGTTAAGGTAGAATATGACTTTTGTAGCGAATTTCCACGAATTCCTAAACCTTATGAGAAAACAAAAAATAAAGAAAACACATGCTAAAGAAAAATAATAACACGCACAAGACAATATTTATGTGGTTCGGCAATTTGCCTATGTTCACGGAGTTACAAGGATTTCACTATTATCGGGAAAAAATACAAAGTATGGCTATAGTCCTTTTTCTCTCTCACAACGACAACAACATAACCCTAATCACAAAACAGTGTTTTCTACATCCTGTATACAGGATTCACAATGGGCTAAAATATGGGCCAAAAAATTTTCTCGGGGGCGTTGCCCTCGAACCCCCAAGAGGTTTGTTCATGAGCACTCAGGCTTGGGCCAACTAAGCCTAAAAAAATCCCCCATTAAAAACCATGCAACATTATTCAGGTCATCAACTGGATCAAACATAATTAGGCTCTGCAAAGCCCAACAACTTTCTATATCAACTTGATAATTCTAAGTAGTTTATTTGATTTATATCACTTCTCATTTTCATGTAATTGATTTGTTCCTACCCTTTATATGAATTTATATGTATTTATATGTATTGTTTTTTTTTTTTAAGGGTAATATATGTATTGCTTGTGTATGTATATGTATCTGTGTCTGTTTTGTCCATAGGGACTCAGCTCCCATAGGAGAAGAAGTTATACAGAATAACTCACAGCTGTATTAAGTGCTATTTTATTCTTATGGTCAAGTATGAGCTTTGGTTGTGCCGCCATGTAATCAAATACAAATTTATTTACAATTTCAATAGACTATACGTACATTTACTGGCTGTTATTGTTAGAACATATGTGAATTATGTTAAGAACATATGTCAATTTAGAATTGGCTAATCCTTTGACAAAATGCACTTTACTTATGGTCAAGTATGAGCTTTGGTTGTGCCGCCATGTAATCAAATACAAATTTATTTACAATTTCAATAGACTATACGTACATTTACTGGCTGTTATTGTTAGAACATATGTGAATTATGTTAAGAACATATGTCAATTTAGAATTGGCTAATCCTTTGACAAAATGCACTTTACTTGTAATTGGGTAAATTTAGGATGTGTTCAATACTTCAAACAACAAGAGTTAAAGTCTAAGTGTTAAAGCCATGCAAATCTGTCTAAGAATCAAGTGAAGAAGTGCTGGATTTTAAAGCTTAACAGCTAGCGTATCTATCGAGGTTTAAAAGGCAGCTTTTACCTAATGCTCAACAGCTGCTCGATAGATAACCTATTTATTGAGATTGACGAAAATTAGTTTTTCAAATTAGATTTCACTCATATCTATGTGTGTGTGTTTAGGCTTTCTTTTGTCACAACCCTAAACATATATAAGGATTATTTTAAGGGCCGTCTCAGAGGATGAAACTTGATGCAAAGGTTTTGTTCAAGCAAATTGTGACCAAAGACAGAATTTGCCCTAGTTCATCTTTCTTTTGAAGAAGCTGCTGCGTTTGTTCGCCGTAGGGTTTTGTAACCAAGGAGCTTTGTGATTTTCATCGTGTGGATGAACTGAAAAACTTTGCAACTAACATCTTTCTCAAGTTAGAGGTTAGTCACCTACTTGAATTCGTGCATCGATTGGTTAGTCATGTACTGAGAGTCGAATATTGAAATGAGAGATTGTCACTACAGAAAAAGTCCAATTGGGTATTGGGGTAAGGGTTCAACTGTAAATTAATATAAGGTACTAGGATTCTTTTATTTGTAATTGCTTGTTGTGATAATAGTGGATTTTTAGGAGTGGTGACCTTAAAATCACCCGGTGAGGTTTTTGCCTTGGAGGTTTTCTCCATTGATAAGCAAATCACCTTGTCAACTTTATTTTTCGTTGCATATTAACTTAGTTGGTGATTTGTTTGTGCTATCACGGGTATTTCATGTCAATTAGATTAATTAATTAACTTAGATAAATTAGTTGGTTAATTCATCACAAGGGATCAATACATTCTTGGCCTATCAGTTATAAAAAAAAATCATGTATATCATCATATACAGTTCTTTATCGGCCCTGATTGACTCTTGATGGGAAAGTAAAGTTACAAGTGTTTTTGTTTAGGTGTTCCCTGGAAGTTTTGTAAAACTTACCTTTCTTTAAAAATAATTTGTAAAGGTAGAATACATTTCAAATCATTTGGGGATCTAAGGCAATTTTGAAAACATGTTGTGACATGATTTTTGGGCTCCTCAATTTATGATTTTGAAATCCTGATGTAGCATCAGGGCTTCTACATCTGAAAAATAGATTTGCTGAAAGACTAAGCATTTTACCATTGGATCTGACCATTGAAAGCACCATAGAGGTATATGTCCACTTACTCAAAGGGAAGTCAACTTTTCATTTTGACCTTTCCAAGATGATTTTTGTAATTTTTCAATTTGGTACTTTTCAACTATCTAAATCTATTAACTTTGATTTAGTAGACTGATGCAATCAAGAGTTTTTATTTTCCTACAATCATTATTTGAGTTCAATGATATTGGTTTTGCACTTTTGAGATCACTTGGAAAATTCTTACGCTTTTGGTAGAAATGCAAAGTAAGTATAGAAAATTGGAGGTCTATTGATATGGCTGTTGAAAGGTTGTCTGGTTTTGTTTTGTCAAAAAAGAAAAGATATGAAAAGAAAAGAAAAGGAAGGAAGAGAGGAGAGAAAGGTTGTTGTAAGATTTGCAAATTTTTATTCGTTTTTTTTTTGGATTGTCAATGATATGGTACATTAATATTGAGATTATAGAATTCCCATTTATCAGCAACAAATTTAGTATTTGTTATTGTTAGGACATATGTAGTTCAAGTTGTTGACATATGTCACTATTTTATGTAATTGGCTTATCCTTAGACAAAACGCAATTTACTTATAATTGGGTAGAGTTAGGATGTGTTTAACACTTCAAGAAACAGTGTTTCAAGATTAAGTGTTGAAGTCATCAAGTCTGTCCAAGAAACAAGCAAGGAAGTGCAAGTTACTAAAGCTCGACACCTGTCTCGACACCTCTCTCGACAAATGCAACTATCGAGCTTTAAGAAGCTGTTTTAGCCTGAGCCTCGACAGCTTCTCGACAGCTCCTCGACACCTTTATCTGTTGAGATTTAAAGAAAACAGATTTTCAGTTTTGTTTTAATTCCAATCCGTGAATGTGTCTTTGGGACTTCTTTTCTCCTAACCCTAGACATATAAAAAGATTGTTTTAAGGGCCATCAAGATGATGCAAGTTGCACAAGCATTGAGTAATTTTTGTTCATGCAATTTGTGATAAAAAAGACAAAGTTCATGCCCTAGTTCATCCTTTGTAAAGAAGTTGCTGTGTAATGTGCACTGTAGGGTTTTGTAACCAAGCATCTTCTTGATCTTCATCATGTGGATGATTTGAAGAACTTTGCAGCCAACAACTCTCTCTCTAGTTGGTGAATTGAAGTCGCGTACTAGGATTCATGCAATTGGTTAGTCACATACTTGGAAGCCGTGCATTGAAAGGAGAAACTGTCACTACAGAGCAAGTCCAATTGGGTATTGAGGTAAGGGTTCAACTGTAGGTTGGTAAGGTACTTGAGATTCCTTACTTGTAATCGCTTGCTGTGATAATAGTGGAGTTTCAAGAGTGGTGACCTTAAATCACCCGGTGGGGTTTTTGCCGTCAGGTTTTCCCCATTCGTAAACAAATCACCGTGTCTTTTATTTTTTCGCTGCATACTTTAGTTTTGGCGATTTGTTTGTGTTGCCACATGATATTGCATGTTAACTTGATTAATTAACAACTTGGCTAATTAATCAACTTAATTAATTACAATGGGTCAACGCGTTTGTGGCCTATCAAGTGGTATCAGAGCAGGCACACTCTGATTAGGGTTTAATCCTTGTGTGTGATCCATTGACCTCTGCTGTCATGGATAGAGGTCAATCTCTTATTATACCTCCATTATTTGATGGCATTAACTATGCATACTGGAAAGTACGCATGAGAGCTTTCTTGCAGTCTTTAGATGAGAAAGTGTGGCAAGCTGTGGAGATAGGCTGGACCAAGTCTATAGAAGCGCCGGCCGATTGGGATGATGCCAAGACCAAGGTGGCAAATTTCAATAGCAGAGCATTGAATGCCCTATTCAGTGCAGTCACTAATGAGGAGTTCAAGAAAATTTCCTTAACAGAAACTGCTAAGGAAGCATGGACCATTCTCCAGACAACCTATGAGGGAACTAAGGCTATCAAGGATTCAAAGCTACAGAGGCTCACCACAAGCTTTGAAGAAATAAAGATGGAGGAGGATGAGTCATTTGATGAGTTCTATGCAAAGCTCAAAGACATAGTGAACTCAGCTTTCAATCTTGGAGAAACCATTCCTGAACCCAAGATAGTAAGGAAAGTGCTCAGATCGCTGCTCGAGAGATTCCATGCTAAGATCACGGTGATAGAGGAATTGAAGGATATTGACAGAATTCCTCTGATTGAGCTGGTTGGAAACTTGCAAACCTACTAGTTAGGGCTGACTAGGATAGGTAAGTCAAGCAAGGGCAAGAGCATGGCACTAAAAGCCAAGAGCAGTGATACAGATGATTCTTCAGATGATGAAGATTCTAAAATGAAGTCCTATATTACAAGACAATTCAAGAAATTCATGAAGAATGCCAATGGAAAAGGCTTCAACAAAGATCGTAGGTAATCTAGTTCTTCTCAATTCAAGAATTGAGATAAAGGGAAGAAGGATGTCAAGGATGATGGTCAGTACACTGTTCCCGCTGGACCAAAATGCTTTGGGTGTCAAGGCTTCGGACACATGAAACAAGAGTGTCCAACGTACCTTAAGAGCATTGAAAAGAGTAAGACACTTGCTGTTACCTTAAGCGACATGGAGCCCGAGGATGATTCTGAAAATAAAGATGGCGGAATCTTGAATGCCTTCACTACCACTGTTAATCCTACTGATGGGGTTACTGAAGAAGTGGATGAAGAAAAGGAATTGGTGGATGCCAAATGTGAGACTATGGATGATCAAGATGATATCTATACTTCCTATGAGAAACTGTACAAGCTTTCTGAGAAGCATGAGAAGCTCTATAGGCTGGCCACCAAGAAGCTCAGTGATGTGGAACTTGACCGTGAGGAGCTTTCCACTAAGGTTGATGAAGCAAATCAGACCATTGGGGCACTGAGGTTTGAGAACAATTTCTTGGCTGAGAAGACCAAAAAGCTTGAAGTGAAGCTGTTTCAAGTTAGAGCACAATTGGAAAGGACCTCAAGTGCAAAGCTGGACGAGATGCTAAGTGTTCAGAAATCTTCTTCAGATCGTACTGGATTGGGGTATGTATTCTCTCTCTCTAATACTTCGTCCGGTAGTACTACTGTTTTTGTTCCACCTGCTAATAACATTAAAACTGAGGATAAAAATGTTAAAACTGAATTAGCAAGTGAGAATGTAGACAAGGGCAAGTCTATCCTAGGAGCACCCCCTAAAGTTGAGAAAAGGGAAACTAGAAACCCTAGGACTAAGAAGGCTATCTCTCAAAAGCCCAAACAGAAGAAGCAGCATCTCTGTTATCATTGTGGTGTTGCCGGTCATACTCGACCAAATTGCTACAAGTGGCTAACCACTCAACAAAGCAATGGCATGATAGCATCTAGGAACCAGAATTAGCTTCAGACCTTTCTTGCTTCTCTTGGAGACATTCTCAAAGCTCTCATGTTCCTTTCGAAATTGAATGGTTTAAACTCTTCCCCCTTATCATCGGTTCAAGGGTTGGCTAAAAGGAAAGGTTCTTCCAAGGTGTGGAAGGAAAATAATTCTAAGTGATTCTGTTCACTTCTTCTTTTCTCTCCCTATTTTACTGTTGTGCATTACTTGTGTGTTTCTTTACTGTTTTGAGTCAGTCTAGTTTTATGCATTGTTTTGCTTTCTTTAACTTGTTTTTGTTTGTGTGTTTTCAGTTTTGTGTTTTATTTTTGCTTTTCTGATAAAATAAAATAAAATAAAATTTGAAAAATTGAAAAATACAAAAACAGTGTGTGTTTGTGTAGATTGGTTCTTGTGAACCTTAAAATGGCCATTGAAACAAAGTTTTTTAAACTTTATATCACCTGTAACTTAGATGAGTATTCATCTGCACAACTAAGCATGTGAGCTTTGTAGCTCTTTGTTTGTGATGAGTAAGATTAAGTGATCTCTTCTACTTAACACTCGTATCACTCTTTTTGACAGGTAGGACTAGAAAATCCTAAGAAAAAGGCATAAATAACCATCTCACCACTGTTATTTGCCAATCATGATATGACATCTGTATGCTTCGGCATAGCAAAAATACAATGTCAAAAGCATAACATAATTGGGTATTTCTTTTCTTTCTCTTATATGCCCATGCATGTAATACTTAATAAAAGAAAATATGCAAAGAAATAAAAGCAAAAAGATTAAAAATGTTTTAAAATATGGTTGCAAGCGTGTTTTCTAGGAGATGTGGGAGTTATAGGATGTACCTCGAAGGTGATTGTCCCCATCAAACAGTTATGATTGTGTGTGAGTTAAAGTGATTTTCTCATATCTCAAATCGTCATAACATTAAGACACTTATGCAATCTTGCGATGTTTTCATACACAACACGCAATATTCTTTGCTATTCTTGATATATGTGCAGGTACAATGTGATTTGGTCATCACAAGGTTTACATGCGTTAATGTATGCTCACTAAACTGTTTTAACTTATTTTTGAAATATAAAATTGGTTAGATTTGTTTAGTGTGTGTGTGCGTGTTTTGGGAATCATGTGTTTTAAAATTCTTGATGAGAGATATTATTGAGAGCTTAATGTGTTGTTTGGATCTTTGGTTGAGTTGCATGCGTGATTGCATTCATGTCTGTGTTTTTCCCCTCTTAAAAAACTGTTTTTAAAGGCATCTTGACACCTCCTCGACACCTCTCGACACCTAGCTGTTTGTCGAGCTTCTTAGACTTTTTCTAAACGCAGTCTCGACACATTCTCGACACCTGGTGGATTGATTGAGAAACTTTTTGTCTGCTTGTTAGATTCTCGACAGCTTCTAAATCGATTGAGATTCCTTCATGCTTGATCCTTCTTTCTCGACACATGACCTCGATAGCTTCATCTATCGATGTGCATCTTCTTAACACCTACCTTGATAGCTGTCTCGACACCTCTCGATACCGGCATCTGTCGAGAATTATTGAAGGGCTATATATTCTTTCGTAACGATTTATTCTCATTTCGCTTGATCTCTCTCACTCGATAGCTCGTGTTTTCTCTCCTAAAACCTTTCTCACTCTCTCCAAACCTCTTCCTAAGGCTTCTGCAAGTGTTTTTCTTGTTTTTCCTCACTTGGTAAGCATCTATCCTCTCATTATTCATGCATTTCATGTTTTAAAACCCTAGGTTTTGAGGTTTTTGAAAATTTTTGGGGTTTTTCAAAATTGTTGAGAATTTCTTGAAATTTTTGGGTTGGTTTTATAGATTTAATCTTTAAAACTACATGCATTGCATCACATTACTATTCTAATTGTATTTTCATGCATTTAGATGTGTGCAAACTTGTTGTGTGCTGTTAGGTTTGGATTGGGCTGAGCCCATGATGTTTTTATATTGCATGTCACATGTTCATGCATTTCCCATGCATACGTTCCTTCTTTTCAATATTTCTCTTCCTATATGAACTGTTTGGGACTTTTCTATGCGTTTCTCTTCTTCTCCCTCTCTCTATGTTTGTGTTAGTAGTGTTTATGGCACCTAAACATAAGTCTATTCCATCTCAGAACCCTTTGGTGTATGAGAGTAGTCATACTTAGGGGGAGAGCTAGTATAGGACATTTTTGATAGGGGGAGTGTTGATATGAGGGATGTAGTGAGGATCATATATATATTTTTTTTCTATCTTTTTAGATATACATTGATCACATGTATTGAGATACATTGTACTTATTTCTTGATATATATGATGATGTATGTTTCTTTCACCTATCTTTCTATGTGTTGTTTCTTTTATGTCTTTATACACATGTTTCTTTTACTTATATGCAATCTATTATTTTTGCTTCACACAAAGATGCCTTGATGTGTTTTGTTTATAAGTGTTTCAGAAATACAGGTTGTCAAAGTCTACTTGCCATAAACTCTTTTCTTGCAAAATTTTTCAAGAGTTTGTGTTAGGATAGATTTTATTGTAGGTAACAAGTGAATATGAGTTAAAGTGTTTTATGACTTCTCTCATATCTTCATTTGTTTGTTGTGGTTTTGTCACGGATTGCCAAAGGGGGGAGATTGTTAGGACATATGTAGTTCAAGTTGTTGACATATGTTGCTATTTTATGTAATTGGTTTATCCTTAGACAAAACACACTTTACCTGTAATTGGGTAGAGTTAGGATGTGTTTAACACTTCAAGAAACAGTGTTTCAAGATTAAGTGTTGAAGTCATCAAGTCTGTCCAAGAAACAAGCAAGGAAGTACAAGTTACTAAAGCTCGACACCTGTCTTGACACATGCATCTATCGAGATTTAAGAAGCTGTTTTAGCTTGAGCCTCGACAGTTTCTCTACAGATCCTCGACACCTCTATCTGTCGAGATTTAAAGAAAACAGATTTTCAGTTCTGTTTTAATTCCAATCTGTGAATGTGTCTTTGGGGCTTCTTTTCTCCTAACCCTAGACATATAAAATGATTGTTTTAAGGGCCGTCAAGATGATACAAGTTGCACAAGTATTGAGTAATTTTTGTTCATGCAATTTGTGATAAAAAAAGACAAAATTCATGCCCTAATTCATCCTTTGTGAAGAAGTTGCTGTGTAATGTGCACCGTAGGGTTTTGTAACTAAGCATCTTCCTAATCTTCATCGTGTGGATGATTTATAGAATTTTGCAGCCAACAACTCTCTCTCTAGTTGGTGAATTGAAATCGCGTACTGGGATCTGCGTAATTGGTTAGTCACGTACTTGAGAGCCGCGTGCATTGAAAGAAGAAACTGTCATTACAAAGCAAGTCCAATTAGGTATTGGGGTAAGGGTTCAACTGTAGATTGGTAAGGTACTTGGGATTCCTTGCTTGTAAACGATGTTGGAAATATATATGAACATACGCAGCGTAAGAAATAAATAATGTAAACGGATCTACTTCATACATACAAGTTAACATGGGTGATTTAAGTTTCAGAATTAGAGAACAAGAGAGTGTACCTTGCAGCGGTGAATTTCAAAAACTTGAAGATGAAAGGCACTTGGGAATACTTTCAATCTTCACTCCAATTCCACTAACGCCCAAGATGTGTGGTCTCTCAATCAGTTCCAAAGGGAGAATGCCAAAAAGTGTCTAACACTTTTTACACCAATTGACAAGAATGTTCTTTCAAACTCTCTCAATTATCTTTTTTTTTAATCTCTACAGAAAATTCTGTATGTTTCTCCTTTTGTATCTAACTGATTATCTAATTAGGCCGGCCTTTTGGGCCTTTCCAATTGGGCTTAAGTGTGTGGCTTGGAGTGGGACCAAAAGGGACCAATAAGACACTAGCTCCAATGGGCCTTGGGCTTTTCTGTCAACTCTTGACAAGTCCAAAGTTACCATTAACTATATTTAATACCACTATATAAATATAGTTCCACTCTAGGCCTTATTAATAAATTATATCCCAAGACTTTATTATACATGCAACCCCTTCATAAAATATTCATAGTAACACAAAGTCATGAAAGGAGACTGCCACTTTGTTTATTACTACATCTTAATTCCTTGAGTACCCGGTTTAATCCTTTAAGTTATTCATCATATATTTATGAAATCCAATTCCATAAATATATATACTTTAGTAACTCCTTACTAAAGTGGTTAGGCCCAACTCTCTGAATAACATACCCATTAAACTTATCTCAAGGGAATATTTTATATCTCCGTTAAGAGACTATGAATTCCATCTTGAGAATATATGTTCCATCAACACTAAATGTGGCTGCCCAACATACTGAGATTTTGACCTTAACCATAGATCTCACTCCTGATATATCAAAGCAACCTACACTTCATGATCAGGTCCATTATCCTCTCAGGATTAAGAGTTCATGCAAATATAAGTCGTGAGTTTATTATTCTATTGACAGTCTTTAGGAGAATAATAAATCTCACACCGGTCCTGTTCAATATGTCTTAACTCTTAAAACATATCAACATATCAACTAGAAATCTCCATTTCCATGATCAAGACAAATCATCTTAGTTGATATGTTATAGCCTTCGCAGATGAAATGCCCAATTTCATCACCGACTACGAACTATACTTTTGAGTTTACAAAGAACTTGTGATTTATATTTTCTGTGACTAAATCACATAAATCACATACTATTGCATCTCATGGACTATATGATAATGTCCCAATATTCATGTTACCATTATTTTCAAATAATAATACAACTTTATTAACAACAACATTAAGTCATACATAATGTCATACATAATAAAATACATAGCATCATACAATAGGATTTAAGGACAAATATCCCAACAATCTCCCACTTGGCCTAAAGACTATTGTGCACTAATCTAACTCCCATCTCCTCCAAATGTGACTTGAAAGTCCTTTGAGGCAAGGCTTTGGTGAAGGGATCCGCTAGATTCTTTGCACCATCAATCTTTGCTACAATCACATCTCCACGAGCAACAATGTCTCGAATGATGTGGTACTTTCTTTCTATGTGTTTTCCTTTCTTGTGATTCCTTGGATCCTTGGATTGTGCAACCGCTCCACTATTGTCACAAAACAATGTAATAGGAACTTGCTCAATTCTTATAACACCAAGATCACAAAGGAATTTCTTGAGCCAAACAGCCTCCTTTGCTGCCTCACAAGCGGCAACATATTCGGCTTCCATGGTGGAGTCCGCAATACAAGATTGCTTAACACTCCTCCAACTAATGGCTCCACCTCCCAAGGTGAAAACACAACCCGACGTGGATTTTCTGAAATCTAGATCCGACTGAAAATCTGAATCTGTATAGCCAATGGGAATCAAATCCTCACAACGGTAAACAAGCATATAATTTCTCGTTCTCCGAAGATACTTGAGAATATGCTTTACAGCTTGCCAATTTTTAAGTCTTGGATTTGATTGATATCGGCTGACCATGCCAACTGAATAACAAATATCCGGCCTAGTACAAAGCATGGCATACATGAGACTTCCTACAGCAGAAGTATAAGGAACTTGTCTCATCATATTTTCTTCCTCTTGAGTCTTAGGTCTTTGGTCATCAGACAGAGGAACCCCATGTCTAAAAGGAAGTAATCCTTTCTTGGAGTTTTGCATGCTAAACCGTTCTAGAACCTTATCTATGTATCCAGCTTGTGACAAACCTAACATCCTATTCTTTCGATCTCGCCAAAGCTTGATTCCTAGAATATAGTTAGCTTCGCCCAAGTCTTTCATATCAAATTGGCTTGACAACCAAACTTTAACCGATGACATTACTCCTACATCATTTCCAATGAGTAGAATGTCATCAACATAAAGCACTAGGAACATTACTACTTTGTCTTGATGTCTCTTGTACACACATGGTTCATCAAGATTTTGCTCAAAACCAAATGATTTGATTGCCTGATCAAATCTGATGTTCCATGACCTAGATGCTTGCTTAAGTCCATAAATGGACCTATTTAACTTGCATACCATATGCTCTTGGTTCTTTGCTATGAAACCTTCTGGTTGCATCATATAGATTTCTTCTTCAAGATTGCCATTTAGAAATGCAGTCTTGACATCCATTTGCCAAATCTCATAATCATAATGAGCAGCAATGGATAAGAGAATCCTGATAGATTTAAGCATGGCTACTGGCGAAAAGGTCTCATCATAATCGATGCCTTCTTTTTGTGTATACCCTTTAGCCACTAGCCTTGCTTTAAAGGTTTCAACCTTTCCATCTATCCCTCTCTTCCTCTTGTAAACCCATTTGCAACCAACAGGTTTAATGCCGTTAGGCATCTCTACAAGACTCCAAACTTGATTGGAATACATGGAATCTAATTCAGATTTCATAGCTTGGACCCAATGATGTGCATCTATATCATTCATTGCCTCCTCATAAGTGTAAGGATCCGATTCAGCCTCTTCTGAGATAGCCTCATAAGTTTCTCCTAAACCTATATATCTCACAGGAGGCCGAACAACTCTCCCACTACGACGAGGCACTTGTGCACTAGACATTTCATGAGTAGTATCTTGTGGTGTATCTAATACAACCACTTTTTCCTTAGTTTTATCCAATGGTTGTTGATTTACGGATTCATTCATTTCAGCCAATACAACTCTACTTCTAGGAGTAAAATTATTCATATAGTCATTTTCTAAAAATTTTGCATTTGTGCTAACAAAAAACTTTGTTATCATTTCGACTATAGAATAAATAACCCCTAGTTTCTTTTGGATAACCCACAAGCAAACACACTTCCGATTTTGGTTCCAACTTATCAGGCTTCCCCTTTAGAACATGTGCTGGACAACCCCAAATGTGAAGATACCTCATACTAGGCTTACGCCCACTCCACAGTTCCATGGGTGTTTTGGGGACAGATTTTGATGGAACTAAATTCAAAAGATGTATTGCTGTATCTAAGGCATATCCCCAAAAAGAAATTGGTAAAGTTGAATAACTCATCATGGACCTAACCATTTCCAAAAGAGTCCTATTCCTTCTCTCCGCTACACCATTTTGTTGAGGTGTTTCAGGTGCAGTCAATTGAGATATAATCCCCTTTTGAATTAGGTAATCCTTGAAATCCCCAAGAAGGTATTCGCCACCTCGATCAGATCGAATGGCCTTTATGCGTTTGCCTAATTGATTCTCAACTTCAGCCCTAAACTCTTTGAACTTGTCAAAGGCTTCGGACTTCCGTCTCATTAGGTACACATAACCATATCTTGAGTAATCATCCGTAAAAGTGATGAAATACTCATAACCTCCTTTTGCTTGGGTTGACATAGGACCACATACATCCGTATGAACTAATTCAAGCAACTCTTGGGCTCTTCTACCTTTTGCATTGAAAGGTCGCTTGGTCATTTTACCTTCCAAACAAGATTCACAAACTGGAAATTCATCAAAGTCCATGGGCTCTAAGAGTCCATCTTTGATCAGCCTTTGAATTCTGTTTGAATTAATATGACCTAAACGCAAGTGCCAAAGATATGCATCATTTGAAGGAAACTTTCTCTTTAATGATTTTACATGTGAGTTAGTATCTAATTCAGAATTATGTAGTTCATGCTTAATAGGAGTTAAAATATAAAGACCATCCACAATATTGCCAGAACAGATAAACATTTTATCCTTCTTTATTACAACATTGTCTTTTAGGATAACACAATATCCTTGTTTACCCAAATAAGTTGCAGAAATTAAATTCCTACGCACATTAGGTACAAACAGACAGTCTTATAATATTAAAACCCTAGACTCAAAGCACAAATTAACAACACCAACAGCTACAACCGGAATTCTGCTCCCATCAGCCAAAGTTAGAAACAATTCCCCTTCACTCAGTTTTCTGGTCTCCTGAAACCCCTGCAAAGAATTGCAGATATGATTAGTACAACCTGAATCCACACACCAGGAATCAGTGGGATTCTGTACCAAACATATTTCAAGTAAAAAAGAAGTTTTCATACCCTTGTTCTTGGAAGCTTTAAACTTTGGACAATTCCTCTTCCAATGTCCTTTCTCACCACAATGGAAACACTTTCCTTTGAGCTTCTTTCCTTTATCGGCAACCCCTAAGGCAATTTGCTTACCCTCTTTCTTAGTGAAGTCCTTCTTCTTCTTCTTACCTTTGCCTTTCGACTTAGGTTGTGAAGTAGAAGCTTCACCAACATTGGCTTCAACACTAGAAGTACCTAGGATGCCTTCTGCCGCCACTAACTCATTCATCAATTCAGACAAAGAATAAACATTTTTGTTCATATTATAATTCAGTCTGAATTCCTTGAATGATTCCGGTAGTGACTGGAGTATCATATCCACTTGGGATTCTCTATCAATGTCGGCACCTAAAACTTCTAATGTATTCAGATTAGAGATCATTGTAAGACAATGCTCCCTCATTGAACTACCTTCAGCCATCTTGGTATTGTAAATTTGCCTCATGGTTTCTTGCCTTGCTGAACGGCCTTGCTCACCAAACATCTCCTTCAGACTTAGCATAATGTCCGAAGCTAGTTCTACATCCTGCATTTGATGCTGTAGAACATTTGAGATGGACGCTAGGATATAGCACTTGGCCATTTCATTAGATTTCTGCCAACGATCATATCGTTGTTTTTCCTCAAGAGGAGCATCTAATGAAGGAAAGCTAGGACATGGTTTAGTAAGCACATACTTGTGCTCTTCAGCAGTTAAAACAATGTCCAAGTTTCTTTTCCAGTCAACATAGTTGGATCCAGTCAGTTTGTTTTGATTAAGAATAGAAACAAGTGGGCTAAATGATGCCATGTTCAAATCTGAAAATAATAAACATGAATATTATAAGTAAATTGGACATTATCAATTTAGCATATAAGCATATAATATGGAACCTTAATAAAACCATAAAATAATATATGCAACGACAACCCAATCCCATGTTTAAAATTCCTTGGAAGCAAGTAAATTATAAACACTATGATTGATTGAGAACCATTCTCATTATTAGTGCTATCATGATAACTCTTATCAAACACTAATAACATGCCGTTTCTACTTTAGCCTCTAAGTTATAATGACATAGCTACGAAGGGAGATTAACATTAAACTTAGTCTAGTGTACACCATTGACTGAATTCTATGTGATTCATAAAGTAACTCCACGGAAGCGTGGTCGTTCTTTATCTAAAAAACACATAATATTCATCATGAAGAAGTTTAACCTGTAGTACCGTGAATTAAACACCCTCCGAAGGGAGTAAGGCATATACGCCAAAGCGAGGTGCTTAATCACACTACAATAAACCGACAATGGAGGCCGTGAGATCCAACCCTTGTATCTCTCTCCCACTAGATGTTTTAAAATAAAGGTTTTTAAATATAAAACATGCATAATATAATTACACATAGCCTTAATCTTTTATATATTGAAAAACACTTAGAAAAAATTCTGGATAAACAGTTCTCGATCGATCCTCGACAGATTCTCGATCGATCTAGAAAAGTTCCGCGAAGCTCGACAGATCCTCGATAGATCCTCGATCGATCGAGAATCTTTCTGTTTGCTCGATAGATTCTCGACAGATTCTCGATCGATCGAGCTTCGCGAATTTTGAATTTTCCAGAATTTTCCAAAAACAGTTTTTCAACGTTTTCATGTACAAAACTACTGTCATACAATCATTATGAACATAAATTGATATCTAAACTGAATATCATTGATGTTATAGCCTTAAAGATCAGATTAACATACTTAAACCAAAAATTAAACAACATCATAACATCAAAAACAGTTTTCATCAAGAACAATGATTTCAACAACCATGCAGAAAACTATTTTCTAACAACATGAAATCATTGTTATAAATTCCAAAACTCAAAACATGTTAAACAGATATGTAATGAAGACCGCTCTGATACCAATTGTTGGAAATATATATGAACATACGCAGCGGAAGAAATAAATAATGTAAACGGATCTACTTCATACATACAAGTTAACATGGGCGATTTAAGTTTCAGAATTAGAGAACAAGAGAGTGTACCTTGCAGCGGTGAATTTCAAAAACTTGAAGATGAAAGGCACTTGGGAATACTTTCAATCTTCACTCCAATTCCACTAACGCCCAAGATGTGTGGTCTCTCAATCAGTTCCAAAGGGAGAATGCCAAAAAGTGTCTAACACTTTTTACACCAATTGACAAGAATGTTCTTTCAAACTCTCTCAATTATCTTTTTTTTTTAATCTCTACAGAAAATTTTGTATGTTTCTCCTTTTGTATCTAACTGATTATCTAATTGGGCCGGCCTTTTGGGCCTTTCCAATTGGGCTTAAGTGTGTGGCTTGGAGTGGGACCAAAAGGGACCAATAAGACACTAGCTCCAATGGGCCTTGGGCTTTTCTGTCAACTCTTGACAAGTCCAAAGTTACCATTAACTATATTTAATACCACTATATAAATATAGTTGCACTCTAGGCCTTATTAATAAATTATATCCCAAGACTTTATTATACATGCAACCCCTTCATAAAATATTCATAGTAACACAAAGTCATGAAAGGAGACTGCCACTTTGTTTATTACTACATCTTAATTCCTTGAGTACCCGGTTTAATCCTTTAAGTTATTCATCATATATTTATGAAATCCAATTCCATAAATATATATACTTTAGTAACTCCTTACTAAAGTGGTTAGGCCCAACTCTCTGAATAACATACCCATTAAACTTATCTCAAGGGAATATTTTATATCTCCGTTAAGAGACTATGAATTCCATCTTGAGAATATATGTTCCATCAACACTAAATGTGGCTGCCCAACATACTGAGATTTTGACCTTAACCATAGATCTCACTCCTGATATATCAAAGCAACCTACACTTCATGATCAGGTCCATTATCCTCTCAGGATTAAGAGTTCATGCAAATATAAGTCGTGAGTTTATTATTTTATTGACAGTCTTTAGGAGAATAATAAATCTCACACCGGTCCTGTTCAATATGTCTTAACTCTTAAAACATATCAACATATCAACTAGAAATCTCCATTTCCATGATCAAGACAAATCATCTTAGTTGATATGTTATAGCCTTCGCAGATGAAATGCCCAATTTCATCACCAACTACGAACTATACTTTTGAGTTTACAAAGAACTTGTGATTTATATCTTCTGTGACTAAATCACATAAATCACATACTATTGCATCTCATGGACTATATGATAATGTCCCAATATTTATGTTACCATTATTTTCAAATAATAATACAACTTTATTAACAACAACATTAAGTCATACATAATGTCATACATAATAAAATACATAGCATCATACAATAGGATTTAAGGACAAATATCCCAACAAACGATTGCTATGATAATAGTGGAGTTTCGGGAGTGGTGACCTTAAATCACTTAGTGGGGTTTTTGCCGTCAGGTTTTCCCCATTCATAAACAAATCACCGTGTCTTTTATTTTTCCGCTGCATACTTTAGTTTTGGTGATTTTTTTGTGCTGCCACGTGATATTGCATGTTAACTTGATTAATTAACAACTTGGCTAATTAATCAACTTAATTAATTACAAGGGGTCAGCGCGTTTGTGGCCTATCAGTTATTTACCCTGATATTATGTCACAATTCAGGAATCTGCAAAGTCTATTAGAGAAAGATTTGGTTCTTTGAATCTTTTTATTAATGCATCTGGAATTCTTTCAATACCTGATGTGTTGCAGCCGAGTACAACTTGTGTCACTGTTTAAAGCATGATTTCCAAACTAATAGTAGCTTTTGACATCTGCAATTTAAATGTAATAAAATGTTCTGTTTCTCAAAAAAAAAAAAAAAAAAAAGCATTTGTTGTTCTTTACATCTAAAACTATCATTCACTTACTAGAAATACTAGAAATATTCATACAAGCCAGCTCAGAAAGTCATCAGTTGCTTGTTTTATTACTATTGTTTCTTTTTTTACAATACTTTTTTCACCTTTGAATTATTTATGTTTGAATTTGTTATTAATTTTTTCTATCAATTTGTAAAGTGAAGAATTCAAAGCTGACGAGGTTTTGACACAATAATTAGCTTTAAAAGGCTTTGGGCATGAGCGACCCAGATGCAGCTGCTGTGCATATGAACTTCTTTTTTTATGTTTGTTCTCTGTATTTATGCACAAAGTTTGAGAATGCTTAAGTTTATTGTGAAATAAATTTCAAATCATAATGAATTAATGTTTGTGGCTTACAGATTGGTAGGTGAATCTTTAGTCAAAGGCTTGAAAATAGAGATCAAGATGCTATTATATTCTTTCTCAAAAAGAAAAAAGAAAAAAGATGATGTTGTATTAATCTCAAGGACTTAAATTGAAGACACATATGGAGCTTGACCATTATCAACACATCTCTAGTGCAAGTGTTCCAGAGGCTCATTTATGTTTCAACTCTTGAGTTTGAAAAAATATCGTCTTTCCTTTAACCTCGGAAGCGTGTCTTCAAGTTTACTGATTCCCAGCTAATTAGTTGTTGATCTTTAGCTCTAGTTGGTTTGCTAGTAATTTGTGATCTTGGTCTTTATTGGGTAATTGTTTTGGGTAAGCAATACATTACACCCAATGAGTTTTGATTCATGGCCTCACCCTCCATCCCATAACTATAGAAGGAGGAACTGCCATTTGAGCTATAGTTCTTTGGCAAATTGGGTCTCTTTTAATTGTTGGCATATAAATCAACATGAAATGAACCCATTGTTATACAATCTACAATTCAAGCTGACCGCAGCTCAGAATGAATTCAAGTAACCCCTGCTACTGTGGTAATCGGATGCACTTATTGCACTGTTCAAATAGCTGCAGCTGGCATAACATTGGAGAAGCTTTTGCAAATTCTTCTCTTTGTTTGAGATGGGAACTAAGTAGTTGCGTATTGCGATTGGCTAGCCCAGTGAGATGATGTTTTTGATTCAATTAGGTCTAAAGGCTGTTGGGGGTGGTTTTTGGTCTTGCAAGATGAACTAGGACTGGTACTGCCAGAACCTATTACCTATGAAATTTTCTATTGATATAAAAATTTTGACACTTCAGAATGTACATCCTTCCCTTTTTCTTTTTCCTTCTCGGCCCTTTAATTTCATAAGATTCTTAGTGAAGTTTGTTGTGCCTCGTTTTTCTTTATATTTGTTAGAAACTGAAAAAGGATATGGATGGACACCCAAAGTGGGCATGTCCTTTTGTATTCTTCATCTAAGAGTTATGGAGTGAGTAATGGTTTGGACCGTTACTCTACCCCACTAAGTCCACTATCCCACTCAATATTAATGGAGTGGTGTGTATATAAACACTAAGAGTGGTATCCATTGAGGTGTGTATGAATTCTGTATTTCTCATAGTGTTTATAGAGTGTTGTGAGGCTTTTAGGTTGTGGGTTATGTTTGCATCACTCTAGTAGTGTGCAACACCGTCGAAGAAACGTTTTTTTTTTCGTGGGTTATACAAGCTGGAATTGAAAACGTGTTTGGATTGCTGGTTGGCGTGGAGGCTAGCTCTAGACAGCGTAGAACAACTTCAAAGTTCCTGTGTGATCATCGGTTTAGGCCAAGAGAGAAATGCCGAAAAAAAAACCGATTACTTATATTCCGCTGCAAGTTTCTATTTCTGACAATATTTATTAAGCATTCAAATTCATATTGCTAATCTATCTTCCAAAGTTTGGTTCTTACCTTCAAATTTGTTCAAATATGCAGCTCATTTCTACTATTGGCGGCAACCCATAGTTCAACTTACTATATTTCTTTCCTGATGTTGAGTTAGACTTCAATCCCTGTACACATTATATAGGTCGCGATGTTGATCAGATAGCCATTAACTGCAATCAAAGAATTTAAGCTGATAATGATTACTATATTAACTTCTAAATTAGTACGCATATGATGGCTATCTCATGGATTTTAGTAAATGGGTCATACTTCATTAAAAAGGTTATGCTATACGTTGCATTTAGGTTGAACCATAAGCCAATCAATTTTCACACCTCATGAAAACTCACTGAGATCACAGGATGAAAAGAAATGTTCTATCTACCAGGAATCTAAAGTGCTCGTGTGCAGGGATGGAGCCTGGACTTGGAGTTAAAGGGGGCAACTTTGCTGTTAGCTGTATGCGATAGCTCTAACATTTGAGTCTACTACTTTACTACTAGGGATTTTTGTTTAAAATTTTTTAAATGGCCACGTTGTTTGTTCTGGATAAAATAGATTGATTGGGCTTAATTTTTTTAGTTTTATTATTGGTAATTTTTGTTGTTGTGCTAATTTTTTTGAACTTGGATATTTTGTTTTAGATTTAACCTATTAATTTTTTATGTCCTTTAAAAGATGAAAAATGCTAGAACTACAAAATTTTTACAAATTGCTAATGTGGTAAGTGGTTATTAATAAATAAAAAGCGATTCAAGTGTACGAACTAATAAGAGAATTTGCTACCTTAATAGTTTCTATAAATGTTAAAAAAAACGTTTTTAACTATAACATTACTCTCAAAAGAATTGATGGCATTATTAAGAGAGGCTAAGTGTAATTTTATTGAGCAAAATTGCTAAAATTAATACCTATTAATATAGTAATATTTAAAAAAAAAAAAAAATTGGGGAGGCAATTGCCCCCCTAATCCAATAACAGCTCCGACCATGCCTGTGTGTATATATACGTGTATGTGTGTGTGTGAATTCAGCATACATGTAAAAATTCTTAGCTGAACGATTTGGTGTGTTAAGACTTAAGAGGAAATTTTTCATTCTATTTTCATCACGTTGAAGTAGAAAGTAATCTTTCTAGCCTGTTGGGTGTGAATGAGGTGCTTTTTAGTTGGTTAGGTTACTACTTGAATATTTTCTCTCGTGGTGTTCTAAAGAGTGCCCATAGGGTGGATCTTGATGGAGCTTTGGGGTCTAGAGACCCTAAAATATGTTTCGAATTTTGAGCTAGATAGTATTTATCTTAATTTTTTTAATAAAAAGTGGGGAGAGGGGAATTAAACTAAAAGTGTATGGAAGTGGACAAAAGGAAGGGATGGCTCCAGGGAGGGGAAAAACTATACCATGCATCCTATGCAGGAGTGAGGCCTACCTCCGTATGAAAGGGAGGACTCATGCAACGGATGAATGATATACCTCCTCCTCTGAAGGAGTGACCAAAGCTTAAGCTGCAAGTTTTCATATATTTTGAATTATCTTTCTGACTTCATAGATTTTTTCGAAAAAAAAGTCTTCCCAATTGGTTTTACTTGTACATTATTTAAACTATGTTGAACACGAATTTTTATTTTGGGTAATTAGTATATATAATGTATTTTTTACATGAGAGTAGACTTCACAAGTGTGAAACCCACTCCCATGAGATATAGTATATATATCCGTTACACCAAATAGACAAATACCACCTTGTCAAACATATGTTTTGCTTTGATTTGTAACTTATGTAACTCAAACACATGTTTTGTTTTAACTTGTAACTTATGTAACTCGCTGATACTTTCCCATTTCCTTGTTATTATTGTTTTTCTTCCTCCCTTTCCTTAGTACAAATGAATCACCAAAAAAAAAAAAAAAAACATCAAGGAAAGTACTTGAAATTGACCAATGGAATTTCAAGCCCCCCTTTAAAAACTAATTTTATTGCATTTGAGTATATTTTGTATATAATTTTCTTTTCTTATTTTGGGTGTTTAGTCACTTTCTTGTGAAATTAGATAGGAGACTTCTACCACTGCGAACTCCTAGCACGATTGTCGCTTTATAAATACAAGTTCTTATGGAGCAAGGGTAAAGGTCGGAGTCCAAGTCTCTAGGAAAGATCTTCACGTATATACACTTAAATTATGTTAGAGTATGATTTCTATCTCAGATTTTTTTTTTTTTTTTTATAATTTAAAAGAAGAAGAAGAAGAAGAAGAAGAAGAAGAAAGAGATAGGAGACTCCTTTATTTGTGTTTGACAATCAAATGATTCCTAATGACTCCCCTGATTTGGAATTTGTTTGGCAATTGACATGCGAAATAGTACGTAGAGCAAATTTTAACTTAGATTAGAACTTGTTGACTATGATTTTATTTTTCAAGAACCACCCAATGATGTTTTATCGTTCTATATTGGCAAATGCACAGCTTTATGAATTGAGTACCCACAAATAACTCTTATAATAAGATCCTATCGAACAAAAATGGACCAAGAATCTTCATGTAAAAGTTCCGAGGGGATTTTTAAGATAAAATTGTACTAACTTTCTTTGAGATTTTTTGTTATTATGCTCACCTCCCTTTTAGTTTAGGATAAAACACTTATCTCCTCTAAAATGCAAACTATTTACATTATCCTCACTTGGATAATTGAATTAGGCTTTAAAAAATCTTGAATTTTCTATTTTAACTCCACTTAATTATTGTCTACACCCCATGTAATGAGAAATTTAGGATTTTTTTTTTTTTGGGAATTTTAAAACATTTTTTCTACTTTTTAAGGGATGTCAATCTAAGTAGTTTGAATTTTAGGGAAATTAAGTGTCTTATTCCAAAATAGATGGGAGGTGAGTGTATAACCAAAAATCTCAGGAAAGGTCAGTGTAATTAAACCGATTTTTTAAATGTTAAACACCTCACTGATTAGTCCACCTAATGCTGAATTTTTAAATAATGGGTTCAACTCCAAGAACTCAAACCTTTTTTTTTAGAGAGTTTCAACCTATGGCGTCCGCTCCTGATAACAGCTTTTTATTATCAGACCAAGACACCAATCAGTTTTTGGTGTAAGCGGGAATTGAACCCTAGATTTATTATACAATTATCAGAAATTTTACCAGCTGAGCTAACTGGAACCTACCAAGAACTCAAACTTTTATCCTCTATTACAATAAGATATCTATGTTTGGGAATTTATTTACATTCAGATGCTTATCTTTTGTTACTTTATAATTTCTTTTCCTTATGAATTGTTAAAATTTGTATTAGTTAATGAATTTAGAAGATCTGCCTATTATTCCCCCCCCCCCCCTCTTTTTAATTTAATAAATTTATAAGTCTAATACCCTAATTGGTAATAATAGAAAATGATAATGATAAATGATAATAGTAAAGGGATAAAGATAAAAATTTTCTTCCATTTGGAAGAATTTCCTTCAACTATGTCAGGATTAGATGAAATGACTATTCATGTGCATTTCAATAAAATAACTGTCCCTTCAAATCCAGTACATAACTATCAAATGATCATTCACAGATTTTAATCAAAATAATTTTTAAATTAATGATTTAAAAAAGTTACATGTAGACAATTATTTAAAAAGCTTGATTGCTACATAATAGAATATTGGAAACATTTTTCTTCATTGATTTGGAGGAAAAATTTTATCCATATAATATAATTATAATTGTTTTTTGTCATCATATTATAAGGAATTTGAAATTATGTAGCTACCAGCTAAACCCAACCACTGCATCAGAATAAAAAATGACAAAAGAGCTCCAAATTATCACGCTAATAAGGACGACTAAACAACAATTAAACTCTAAATTGCTGCACGTAGGCTGGGTTTGGTGTTGAAGTGGAATCTGGTCTTTCTAGTGTAGAGTGGTCCAGGGTTGTTGTTGTGTGGATTCACTGGATTGACTAGATAGGTTCACAAGTAGTCCATCCAAAGTAGTTGGTGTTTTTTGTTTGGTTATCATTTTTATTTTGGTTTTGCTCATTTTGATTGTTATAGTGTAGGGGAGTAATTGTTGTTATTATGCTGGGTTTCATACGAATCCGAAAAAAATTATGGTTTGGATACCCAAAAAATGTTGGAAAGGAAAAAAAAAGCACATTTTATTTTATTAATTTTTTGTTTCCGGTGTATATAAT
The DNA here is from genome assembly GCA_032878915.1 of Castanopsis chinensis. Classification (NCBI taxonomy): domain Eukaryota; kingdom Viridiplantae; phylum Streptophyta; class Magnoliopsida; order Fagales; family Fagaceae; genus Castanopsis; species Castanopsis chinensis. Next base: position 901,957 of record JAVQMG010000059.1, read on the forward strand.
TTTTAATTTAAGAGATTTAAAAAAAAAAAATTTAATTGGCATGGCATAATTGAATTGACATGGAATAGTTTAATTGGACCACCTAACACAAGTAATAAGAATATAAATTGCAATTTAGTCTTTTTAATTATTTGATCAAATATGAAAAGACGATAGTTTTCAATTCCTATGTAGAGGCTTTTGGAAAAAAAAAAATTATTGAACAAATTTATTTTTATTTATTTTTTTAAAAATTAGCAATCACATTGCAAATTTCTTATAAATGTTATTTCTTCAATTATTATCATTTTTTAAACTAGAGATGCAACTGTTGACTTCTTTACATTTTTTGAAATTGGAAATTTAAATATCAATTTCTAAAATTAAAAAAGTATATACTTGTGCAATTTTTTAATTCTTTTTTTTCTCTTTAGTGCCAAATAATCACTTTTATTTTATTTTATATTTAGAATCTAATGTGTATACGTTACTTTTATTGTTAGTCAAAGTTAGGTGATTCACATGAACAAATTTTTGTTTCTTTTTCATGACAATAACCTTTTCTTTTTTCTTTTTTCCTTTTGGATTGAATATGCAATAAATTTTCTTTTTTAAATGATAAATAATCTTTTACATTGTATTATGTGTATAATATTTTTGTGAATTTTTGAATAATAAATGTGGTGGCCCAAACTCAATTACCGTGGGCTTTTGGGCTTAGACTCTCAACTTATTTGTATTCTAGGTTGGGTGTCTCCCTCATTGGGAGGTCCAATTAGTGGTTTCCCCCCTACCCTCATGGTCAAAACAAGATCTCTTTGTTCCCGAGATGGGTGTTGCCTAACTTTGCTCATGTTTCACTCCTTGATTTTTTCAACCCCTAGTCCCTCTTCCTCTGTTTCTCTTTATAGTCTCTCCTTAGTAGGGTTGTCATGATGAGAGGGTTTATTTACTTATTTATTTATTTATTTAAGTGGGTCCCTCTGTCCCATATTCCTAATCAGGTGGGGCCCACCACCCACTGCTAATGTGACTTCCTAATAACGTGTGTCTGACGCCGGTTACTACTTAACGGGCGGATTCTCCTAAAGCATTATTCATATTTCATGGCAAACACTTGGGGTATGTGGGCCGAAGATTAGGTAGGCCACTCTCGGCTCGATTGACGACTAGGCCCATACAATAAATAAGCACTTATATTATTTAGGCAATTAGATTCAATTATAAAATATATATATATATATATATATATATATATATAGAGAGAGAGAGAGAGAGAGAGAGAGAGAGAGAGAGAGAGAGAGAGAGAGAGAGAGAGAGAGAGATGGGTTTAAATTACACATTTTTTATACCGTAAATTCATAAGAGATCTAACAGTTAAAAAAATATCATTAAATGCTATTAGTTTCCACCTCAATCATAATTAATATTAGTATTTTGTCTCTCTCCTTGTTTATTGTTTTTCACTTGATTAAGGAGCATATTACCATTTTTAACAACTTGCAGAGATTTTTCCTTAAAACCTTCCAAAGCCATGAGGTATTTCTCAATGGGTTGGGTCAGGTTTTATCCCTTAAAAAGTTGAATATGATGGATCATGACCTGAACAAAATGCATCTAGGCCCATTTTGCATCTGTGCCAATCAGCACTGTTGAAGTGTTGATCGACACATTAAATGTGCCGATTGGCATTTCTGACAGCTTTATCCAGAATTCTTTTTTTACACATTTTGGACATTTTTTTGGGCGTTTTTTGATTTGTTAACTGTACTTGGTCATGTCTTGGACTATGTTCCTAAAAAAATTCACCTTAGCTTGATAATTAAATCCTTTTAAATAATTATTATCTCAACAATAATTTTCCTTCAAACTTAATTATCAGTTCAATTTTAACATATCAGATTATTCTTTTTATTCTCATGCAATCGAACTCATTTTAATCAAAATAAACTACCAATCACAAAAATTCATTTGATTAATTTTAGTTGTCAACCAATCAAAATTAATTATGTGATATATAATTTGATGCATGAAATGCAATCATGATTTTTGGGTACTTAGAATGATTATTTTGATTATCTCCCAATGTTAAATTATGGGTGTATAATTGAGTGTCTACGCTCACTACTTTAAATTTCAATATTGGTAAAGTACTGAAACTGATATATGTATATGAATATAATAGATAGTTAAACAAGCAGAAGTAGAGTCTTTTAGATTAGTTTAGCTAAATATTTGAGGAGGCTGATGTAAATGCTCTTAGTACCTACTTAAGTCTTTAAAAAATCCTCAATTAAGGCTACTTTTTCCTAACAATTTATTATTATTATTATTTTTTGTCAAATTTCATGTCCAGTGTGGTTAAAAATGCAAATCAACATAGAAATATACTAGATTCCCCCCCCCCCCCCCAAAAAAAAAAAAAAAAAAAAAAAATTGCCTTTGAGGCATTAAATGGTTTGTTTATCACTACAACAAACATGAACTATAGTGACAAAATCTAGTAAGGAAAAACAAAATTCGTCACCAAATACTATATATTAAAGATGGTGACAAAATCAATATTTTGTCTCTAAAGATATTCAAATTGGTTATGGAATATATTTTTTTTCATCATTATAGGTCATGAAAAAAAGGCCCCCTTACAATTTTTAGGGCGCAAGATATACGAGTGATGAATTATTGTCTCAAGAAGTTAGATCTAGGGAGACGAAATATTCATGTAACCAAATACTTACTAAAGGTGACAAAATTCTAATCTCGTTGCCTAATATATAAGATTTAGCTATCATGGGTGGCAAAATAATATTTCATCACCTATTTGTAAAAATAAATGCGCACAGTGCTAATATTTGGGCACCAATGTACTGAAATGATTTTCTTTATTTTTTTTCCTGTTTATTTTTTTCTGTGTAAAAAAAGCAAATACCCTATTACTCTCTCTCACCTCTTAGCCTCAAATGCCTCACTTTCGAACTAGTAAGCTCTCTCTCTCTCTCACATCTTGCAGCCTCTAGGCCTTCTCTATTTCGCTTCAGATTCAAGAACTATTAGTTTCTTTATTTCGCCTGATTTGTACATTTATCTCTCGCTTTCTTTGCGTTTGCTATCGAATTGTGGGTAATGGGTTTTCTTGTGTTGGTAATTTGGGCTAATGGGAATGGGTTTGGCCCATCACTTTCCTTCTTTCATTGTGTATATGTTACTTTTGTACTTAGAGGTAATTCACACGTATAAGATTTTGATTCTCTTTGTGACAAATAATTTTTTATTATTTTTTTATTTTTTGGTCTTATGGATTGTATAAACAATAGAACTTCTTTTCTTAAATGATAAATTATCTCTTTAGATTGCAACGTATATAACAAATTTGTCTAATTTGTTTCTTTTATCATAAAAAATCACTTATATTATTTAGGTTCTATTTTGCATGTACATTAATTTCATAGAATTATAGGCCATTCATGTTGGGAAAAAAAATAAAAAATAAAAATTGTCATGATGATTAATTTTCAATTGAGTTTCACTTTGTATCTATTATTATTATTACTTTGTTTGGTTAAAATGCAAATTGTACCCTTTAAGTTTGACTGAAAATTCTTCTAAATAAAAATTTTTGACTGAATTTTATTTCAGTCTTTTAATTTTACCTTAGTTCACTTGAGTACTAACTTTCAAATTTATTTAATTTAGACATTTTGCCCAATTTTATGAAAAAAAAAATTATTTTCACCTGAAAAAAGTCTATAAAATTAATAAAAATATTTTACAGATTTTTTACGTGAGAATTTTCTTTCAATTTTTTTTTCATTAGTTAATTACATACTTAGGGGCAACTTTTTTAACAAAACTAGACAAAAAGCCTATATTGAATAAATTTGAAATTTAAATGACACAATTGAATGAAAGAAAATTTAGAGGATTGAAATCAATTTTAGTCAAAATTAGTAGGTGCAATTTGCATTTTAACCTACTTTTTTCTTCAATCATACTCATATGTGACTCATGTGAGTCAAAATTATTATTTTTGGTTACAAATAATAACTTCCTTGCTTTTTAGACTCAACTGTATATACGTTACTTTTGTTGTCAATCAGAATTACAGATGATTCGTGTGACTCAAGATTCTTTTCTAATCAATTTACTTCTTTAATTTCTTTTTAACAAAGTTTAGCTACGACTTGCTACAATTCTAGTCAATATCTTTTGATTTGATATGAATTTTGAGAAATTCACCATTACATTACATTTTCTTCTTATATCTTCATTGTTTGCAAAATTTTCAGATGATTAAAAATCAATAGCTACGTTATCGATAAAGTAAGTGTATGGATTGAATAGTAAATGACATCTGATTAATATGAAATTTGAAATGTTTATTAAGAACATAAAGAACATGTAATCCAATGGTTATTCAAAATATGTAACCATATTAATTTTTTTAGTGGGAGTTGTAGCCAAGTTTGTTAACAAATTTTATCCTTCCCTTTTTAAGTAAAAAATAATCACTTTCATCCAATTTTTAGATTCAACTATGTATATGCCAAGAGTCTTATATTTCAATAATATAACTTACTCTCTTATATTAGAAGAACTAAGTATTGTTGAAAACATTGATCTAATCATCAAAAGCAAAAAAAAAAAAAAAAATCCATTATTTATGCATTAGTTTCATTGTCTGTCAGAGTTACAGGCAATTCTTGTGTATTAAAATTCTTTTTTTTTTTTCTTTAATGTCAAATAATCTTTTTTTTTTTTTATAGATTCAACTGTGTATATGTTACTTTTATTGTTAATCAAAGTTATAGGTGATTCAAATGAACAATATTTGAGAAGGAACCCATTTTTCTTAGTTTTGGAATAAATAAGAGGTGAAAAATTATATCACACCTTTCCCAGCCATCAATTTCTATTGGGCGGAGATATAGCTCCCATTTCAACAAAGCCAACTCAAACAATGTGGTAATTGAGCAACTATGTGCAATTTAGGCAATAAGGTGGGGTCCCCTTTATAGGGATCCCTTGGCTTCGGGGTAAGTTGGTTTCTAAAAACCAGCTAATTTTTTAGCTCATGGTTTAGTATGCATTTATGTTGACACATGGTTTAGCCAATTACTTTCCTCAGTTTTTTAGATTTTATTGTGTATACGTTAATTTTGTTGTTAGTCAGAGGTAATTCACTTGTATAATATTTTGCTTCTCTTCGTGACAAATAACTTTTTTTTTTTGGCTTATGAATTATATGAACAATAGAAATTGATTCTTTAAATGATAAATTATATTTTTTTAGATTTCATTATTTATATAACATATATTTCTCTAATTTTGTTTATTTTTCAGTCCCCTAGAAGGGATTGCAGAAGCAAACTCCAAAGCAGTGTTTATGATTAGATAATGAAGGTTCGGCTCCAAAGGGACCATGTCACCTCCAATGTATCAAGGTGCAATTCTTGCATGAAGTGTTTGGGGTTTTAGGGGAAAGAGTTTGAGTTGTAAAGTTAGCTACATATTGTAAATATCTCAAAGAAAAAAAAGATGTAGCAATTCCTGCTATGTGATTTAAAATTTCTAATTAGAATATGCCAACTAAATTAAAAATACAACTCTGCTTTACCTCACCCATTTACTATCAGAACCTTACAAATCTTTCTCCCCCTTGGTTAACTCGCTAAAAGAACATCAACTAATCTTCGAAATTGTGGTGTATTAGTTTCTCTCCTTTGTGGAGAACTGTACAACATAAAATCTGTAATTTTTTTTTTTTTGGTAATAAAAATGTTTGCACCTAAAGCAGTGACAGTAATCTCATTAGCAGAATGAGGATTTTGTCCACTCGATGATGTATCAATTCCCATAGAAGAAACTTTAGAACAAAAACCAAGTTCCTTGGGTTGGGGCACCAATGCATTCTCAGTTGACAACATTAATACCACGGATGACATAATTGGTCTATCTTTCATTCGTTGTTGTACACACAAAAGACCCACTTGGATACATCTCATCACTTCATTTGCAGAATATGATTTCTCCTTAAGCGTATCCACAATTTCCATGCCTGAAACAATTCTAGTCATGTTTCCAAATTTGTTAGAGCTGAAGACTTTTTATGTTCACATGATTAAAAATTCAAGCTTAATGAGTTCTTATTCTTACATGTCCCAGTAGGTTGAGATCATGGTCAAGGTCATCATATCTCCAGTTTTTATTTCTGCTTATTATCTCCAATAATAACACGCCAAAGCTAAAGATATCTGATTTCACTGAAAATTTTTTTCTCATTACATATTCTGAAGACATATAGCCATTGCAAGACAAAACAAGAATTTCAACATTTGTAAGTAGGAAAGTGTAATTTCAAAGGGACAAAATTAATTATAATTCCTTAGGTGCATGACAAGGTTTCTCTATTAAATTCAAACACACAGTTGCATTGACCAATGAAACACAACAAGTATTGTGTTTCAATACAACTGTGCTTGAATTTAATTGGGGATCTTAATGTACTGCACCTAAGAAACCGTACTTTAGTTTTACCCAATTTCAAGATACCCTTAAGGAAACTCACTACGTTCCAATTACTATCTTGGTCTTTTCTTCTGTTTGTTCTCCTACAAAAATTCTTGCTATGCTAAAGTTTGAGATTTTGGGGTTCATCTCTCTATCTAGTAAGATGTTGCTTGCTAGATACAGAAGTCCTCGTGCTATCCCCATAACAATGTCAAAGCACTTCTTCCATGTCAATGATTTCTTTCTAGTCTCATCTGTAAAAAGAATAAAATCAAGAATGTTAAATTGAATCTTAATTTTTAGTACTATGAAAACAAACAATATAAGCGCTTGTTTAAGTAAGATGAAACGAATCAAGTGTTAGAGGGTCAGACCAAAGAGAAAGTTGTCCAAGCTTTTGTTGGGAAGGTACTCATAGATTAGCATCGTTTCTTCTTTTTGAATGCAGCATTTCAAGAGCTTAATGAAATTGCGGTGTTGAAGTTTCGCATATAACTCTCCGAGGCCTTGTCCAGAATTTTGAGAAAGCATCTTCACTGCAATTTCTTGTCCAGTTGGTAAGACACCCTATGAGAACTTGAAAATTAGAAATCCTAACATATACAAGGAAACATAGACTCATTTTCCCCTATCTAATATTTACTTATGGTTTCTACATTATAACATTTCATTTCTCTTTTGGCAATTTACCTTGTAGACAGGACCAAAGCCACCCTGTCCAATCTTATTTTGAAAAGAGAACTTGTTAGTAGCAGTAGAAACAGTCTCCAAATTTTGGGGTTCGCTATTGATCTTCAACAAACCAGTTAGAGTCAATCACATGTATTCTTTTTTGCCATTCTATTCCATCCGAAGTCATACTTTTTGTTACTTTTTCAAAACTTCAAAATACAAATCCATCACTTCATGCAGATGAGAGAAACTCACAGCATGAAATTTCAAGAGGCAAACAACAGACTGTGCTCAGTAATTACATGTTTTCAGAATAAACAGAGCCTCATTCAAACGCATGATGAATAAATAACATGTGCATGTATCCCAATGTAGTATCCCAAACCACACACACAAAAAAAAAAATCCACACCCTTTTTGCTAAAATAGTGCTAGAGGTTTTAGAAATAAAAAGGACACACTTTTCTTTCTATTTTTTATGACGTGGAACCTCACCAAGGCAATGACGGATACACAACCTCACTCACCCAAACCAATAATCCAGGGGAACTCCTAGTGGTGATTGAACCCAAGATGTTTGGGTCAACATCTCATCCCAAGATATTTGGATACACAACGACTGATACACAACCACACACACATATTGTAAATGTAACATAAATGTAACGGAAGGAATTGGACTTACTTGTAGACTCTCCAGAAAAGAAGCCGAAGGCCTTCTTGAAAAGCAATAAATGTGAATAGAAGCAGACCATAAGGCCACCATGTCGTTGAATTCAGAGGAAAGAAACCCCTCCACAATCCCGACAGCACGATCAAAATTATAAGCCATAACACTGTACTACACAGACGAAACAAGAAAAAACTCTATAAGTGTACGTTTGGGTAGAAATTATTTAACCCATGTCTGCATTTCTAGCTTCTTTTTTTTTCCCCCTGGACGCGCACTAGTCACTGTTTATTGGCTATGAACAGTAATTTTAGGTCAATGAACAGTAATTTTATGAATGAACAGTGTTTTTCACATGTTAAAAAATTATTTTGCTACAGTGTTTTTCAGTTTTCAGCTATATTCAAATGGACCCTTAAATGTATTACATTAAAACCAACATGTGGATAATGCTAGAATTTCATTTTTCATTGCATTTCCATCTCTAAGAATTTTTCTTGTATACATATTGAGAAGGAGCATAGCCATCTCTAATACCCTTTTTTTATGAGGGGGAACCTCACCAATGCAGGGCCCTTTGGACACACCCTAGTGGGGATCGAACCTAGGATGTCAAGTCTACAGCTCATTTCAAGCCTCCAACAACTAGGCTGCCATCTCTAATACTTTTAAACATAATCTCTCACTAACAGTAGAGATTCGAACAAAACAAATTTGTGCTAACAAGAATTTTAACAAATCGAATTCACTTCCAATTATATTGAAAAGACTTTATTACATAATTATTAAGCATAAATATATTATCAGTCATTTCAATATGATTTTCTAACAAAACACAATCCTTGAAAAATTTACAACTACCATTTGAGCTTAATATATGAATTAAATTACAATAAACACAGTAATTATCTTAACAATGAAATAGATATAAAAATAATAATTAAAAAACAAAATCAAACAAATTTGCCTTCTACTGAATCAAACACTACTACATACATATTCAGATGTTTACACACTTCGTTGACCGATCATTGCACTTTCTAGGGTCCGAAATATTCTACGGTCCGTAAGCCCTATGACCTCCCTACCATTTTTCACATCAGCATTATTTAAATAGAAAAACAAAAAATCAGTCAAAAATAAAAACATAAAATCTATACATTATTTAAACAGTTTATATTTTTGCAACTTTGTTACCTATCCTACTGAAACACTACTAATCCTATTGAAAAGTGAAAACAACATCTATCCTATTGAAACACTACTAATCCTATTAAAATGTGAAAACAACATCCATTGCCTCCCTTCCCTATTTGCGTTGTTGTACGTCCAGGTAACATGTTTATACACTGTAGCATGAAGCTTTGACCAAAAATAAGATATTCAACATTTTGGGAAGCACATAGTGGCAGAGGTATTATAGCCTTACTTACAAATTCCTTATTTGTAATATATGCTTCTATATATTGTCGATTTTTGTTTTTTTGGTTAGAATTTTTCCTTCTTGGCAAATATTTTTGTTAGATTTTTTTTTTCCCGTTCCCCCCTAAAATAACTTTCTGATTTTTTTTTTTTTTAGTATAGGGTTAACTGTTTTTCTATGTACATCTAATTTCTAAATATTATTATATTGTAGGGTTTTCACCGGTGGTTATTGCCATAGCTATTTTCACCAGGGGTAACCAATCTTTTTGTTATATTTCTATATTGTGAAGTCATATATTCTTTTGTTTTGGTTTCTCACTTTATTTTGTTGCAAAATCTAAAATTGCCTAACAAATTTTAATAACTATATGTCAATATCCACAAATTATTCTTTTGAAGGTTACTCATATTTCTCTACATTTCTTTGGTCTATAATCACATAGACATTTATATATTTTGTTTTGTTTCAATAATATTTAGACTCAAAATATTAAAATTATTTAATTTTTTTTGGCTTTTTGAAAGTTTTAATATTTGAATTTTTGGGTTCATTTTTTGCTATAACTGAATTTGTCAACTATATAGCCTTGGAGTAGTCTTTTGACGGTAGCCACATTTTTCTCTTATATTTCTCTAATGTGTGATAAAATATTTTCATTATGTTTTAATAATTTCAATTTTGAATCTTATACATGATACATTATACATTTATGAAAAGTTTTTCCATGCATTACACGGGTTAGTGACTAGTAATAATAATTTTAAAGACCTTAAAAAAGCAATATTGGGTTTACAATTTATACATGTCATGTTTACTACGTCTATTTGAATTTAATTACTTTTTTATTTATTTATTTCAATTAATAAATTTGAGGGCAAATTAATAGTATAAAAAAAAAGGTCAATAACATGAGAAAAACTACTATATCGTGTGTATTAATCTGGTGTGATCTGGTGCAGTTTTGGTTTATATTTTTATCATTGCGTAGCATGGTGCGGCTTGGCCAAAACTATCTCCATATTACACCTCCAATTTGCAGTTACATGTGTGGTGTAATGTGGTTTGATGCGGTGTATCATGGTACAATTTAGTTGCTTTTGGGATGGATTTCCCTAACTCAAAGCTGATTTCTCCTTTGTTTTTGGTCAATTTTTAAAATTTTGGGCTGATTTTTCTTTATTTTGGGCAGATTAAGAGTAGCCTAACAAGTTTTTAAGTGTAAAATGACTCATCTTTTATAATAGTATTAATTCGATACGATGTTGTTTTGTACAATTACTCCATTTTGCAGAAGATTTTGGAGCTCATTTGGTTATATATTTGGGAAGCAATAATGGATTAAAGAAATGGCGCAAAGTTCAAGTCATATATGTATGAAGAACATAACATACACATAACCATAAAATATGCTTATGTATTTGTTTGCATGTCACACAAAGGTAAGGATTAGCAATGGGCTAGGCTAGGATGGCCCATGAGCCTAGGTCGGGCAAGGTTGGAATGGAAAACCCCAACTTTTTTTAGTCGATTGAGATACCAGCTTCCTAAGCTAGGTAAGATTTTAAATTATTATTAATTCTCAGACTCACCATCTACTTTAATATTTCATCACATAATTTTGTGAATGTATTCCCTTGTCTCATCCCCATTCTCTTATATGTGTGTGTGTGTGTCTGTGTGAATAAATTAATAATCAACTTTATTTCTCTTATAAGTAGGTTTCTGTAGTGGAAAAAGGCTAAGAAAACAATATCAAAAGTATTGATAAAAAGCAATAAAAGTGAAGAAAAAAAAAAATTATTATTAACAATATGTTTTTTTATTTTATTTCTTTTTTAGCTTAGTTGGAGAATGCTGGTTTTCAGCATTTTAGTCCCTGTTGTCCTTCAACTAGCAATTGTTTCCTACACAAATTGGGTGACTCACTAAATTTTTTGTACCACTCAATTTGTTAAGCTCTCTCACTTTCGTTCCCTCCTTGTCTATCTTAGAACTTTTTATAGACGAGCCATATATTCCAATCGTTGCATTTTTTATTTGTAATATATCAAATACTTAGGTTACTCTTTTATGTAGTTGATTTTTATTTTTTTTGACAACCTTATGCAGTTGAATTTTGATGGTGCTTGTATAAGCAACTAGGATGCAAATGCTAACAACAGTTTTTTATAGCTTGCCCAAACAAATTTGTAAAGCATCAAAGGACTGAAAATTGAAGAAGTTCAACTCACGTGTGCACCAAAAACATAACATAAACATAACTATACGATATGTTTGTGTGTATGTAGGGAGTGTAATTATATAAATATATGTATATGCATGTGCCTCTTGGTGAAACTTATGTTTATGTGATAATAAAGAAGATTTTGTGAAGTTCAACATGTGATATTCAACTAAAAATATAGGAAAGTGAACGAGGATGCGTGGGGTTTAGCATCACTTAACTGTACTTATAACGAAAGGTCTTTGAAATGCTATACCTGAAGAAACATAGATTGATTAAATTCATAGTATTCTTAGCACCAATCCATTGTATTAAATGGCTTTTTTTTTTATTAGAACAAAGTGCCTCATGCAAGAAAAGCTCTCTGTAGTGGCAAATATGAATGCATAATTTTAACTTTTAAAGATGTCGCAAGACAATTGGATGCTTATATGAGGAATCATCTTTTCAAGACATTCTGGATGGCTTTTGTAATTTAGTGATGAAGTGACACATGCATTTAGAGGAGTACTAACTCAAGTTGTTTAACAATTCCCACTCTATCAAAGCTCGCTTGGCTATGTAGTAGAAGCAGATAATGCTCCAATTGGTTGGTGTCTATTGAGTAGCTTGACTTTTTGAAGATAAAAAGGAAGATTATATAAGGAATCAAATTTTTTAAGCTAAAATCCTATTTTGGTGTCAGTGTCAATTTGGTCACTACATTTTAACAGTAGTTAATTTTGATCCATATTATTCTCAACTTACAATCAATTTGGTCCCTACTGTTGACTCATTAAAATTCAAAATGTAGATTTTTATAAAATAAATAAATAAATATATGTTGATGTGGCATTAAAATTTCTTGCATTTTCTCAGCAATCAAATACAAAAATACAAATCAAATTTACAAATTATATTCCCAAATTTTCTTGAGCTCTCTTGGGAACCAAACACAAAAATACAATTCAAATTAAAAACAAACCCAAATATGAAATGCAAAGGAAATGTGGGGTTCCAAGTTAGATTTATGTTTGTAATGGCAACCACCACCAAACCAATTCAAAAAAAAAAAAAAAAGTAGGATTGATGATTACGATTGTAGAACTCAAGGTTTGGCTCAGTAGTGCGATCACTTACGAACAAACATGCTTGGACAAGTTTGAGTTTGAATTCTTGTTTTGCAATCACCTATAAAAACCCATGAAATCCAAATTATTCCAAACACACCCAGAAACATGAATTGAATCAGATCCAGATCCAGCAGTAAAACAAGAATTTAACAAAAACCCAAAAACACATACTTGAAAAAGTGGAAAAAAAAAAAAAAAAAGAAAAAGAAAAAAAAAGCCTAGTTTGGTTCCAAGGTGTCTAAAAACCAAAAGTACTGTTGTTGCATTGGAAGTTTGTGAGGCTGAAGATAACCAAATGTAACAAAATGTGAGAAACAAAGAAAACCTCATTTTTGTTTAAGGAAAAATGGAGTAGTTCTTGTTAACAGAAAATTCTTAATTTACATTGTACTAGCAATATAAACTTACATTACAAACATACAAAATGTGTACAAGGTTGTATACAATTGTTATGTATAAGTTTCTATCGTGATTCGTTCCTAATAACCTTAGGCCGTTGGGCCTAGACCCCCAATTATACTCTGGGTTGGGCTTATTCCACAGTGGGAGGTCCAAAAAAAGTGTTGGTTTGTGTTACTGATGGAGTATTCGCTTTAGTTTGGCCTTAAACTACCTTGATCGTGGCTCTACTATAAAGGCTACCAAGGAGTTGAGCTCCCTCCTTGAAATTTGAACAGGATTTCCTTTTCCCCAAAATGTGTCTCCTCTCGCTTGTCTCATGTCTTTCTCTCCAATTTTTCAACCTCTTCTTCCTACCTCTCTTCTCTTAGTTATATCCTTCTCCTACTGGGGTTGTCATGATGAGAAGATATTTCACGTGTCAGAAAGTCTTACTGTATCATATCATTGGTCAAAGGCGACCCACCTCCTGCTCTTGACATGACTCCCTAATAACTCATGCCTAGCGCCAGCTATTGCTCTACAGGTAGATTCTCTCAAAGCATTTTCTCTTGTTCTTGGCTTGGGTACTTCTTTATATGCTTGGCTAGCTCCACACGGATCGACTATATGGACTGAGCTGGGTCGAGACCATTCCAATGGATGGGCCTAGTAGTTCGGGGGTTGGCGTACTATTCTCGGTCCGTACAGTTTCTATTGCTAATAATATGTATCATTTGGCTTTTGGCGTCAACTTCTTGAGCTGGAAAAGTCAAGATAGATGGAGATCAGTTGATAAAACGGATATTTTCACAAATTGTTCAATGACTTAAATACTTTAATTAATCAATGACTTTTGACTAATAATGTCAACATTCACAAATTGTTCATCTTCCTTCCTTTCTTCTTCTTCTTTCAAATTTCTTCTTTTTTTTTTCCTCAACTCCTAAATTTAGGATCATTTTGGCTTTATGCCCTTACATTTAAAATTTTAATTGCCCATCCCCAAGGTTTGCAATTGTTTTCAATTTAATAGTTTAACCTAATTATTTTAGTGTTGTGACTATTAAGCTTCACAAAAATTCAAAATCTGTAATTTTTTAAAAATAATTTAATTGTTATAAACAGAGAAGAGATGGTTTAAATCTTGGAAATAGCATTTCTCATGTTGTAAATACTAAAATGCGTCTATTGAGTCACAAAGCTATTCACCACAAGCTAGTACTCCTTTTTTTTTCTTTTCTTTTTTTGCTAAATGTAGTTTTAATGTACTTTATTTTATAAATAATTTTAACCTATAGCATCCGTTTCGGACAATAGCTTTTTATCGTAGATCAAAACGCCAATAAGTTTTTAGTGAAAGTAGAGATTGAATTTCAGATATTTTATTCAACTATTAAGGACTTTACTAGATGAGTTAATTAGAACCCACTATGTTTAATGTACTTAGACCATGGGTTTAAGAACCAAAACATTTTATTAGGAGAGAGAGAGAGAGAGAGAGAGAGAAGGGAGGAAAACCTAAACTTTGAAATAACTTAAAAAAGAAGCGGTTCAAAATTTTTATCATGAAGTAGGATCCTAGGTAGAATTATGATAATGTAATAACTAATTAAATGTGAAAATCAATAAAAGAAATTTGTAAAAAATTATAATCTTAACTAAACAAATATCTAAAAAGTTTCAAATATATATTTTATCTAATGATATTTTTATACAATTTATTCTAGAGATTAGATAAATCTCTTCTTATCAAATTTCAATTAATTCAGGCCCCCCCCCCCTCCCCCAAAAGGGATTGTAGATGCGAACTCCAAAGCAGAGTTTATGATTAGATAACGAAGGTTCGGCTCCAAAGGGACCATGTCACCTACAAGATGCAATTCCTGCATGAAGTGCTTGAGGTCTTAGGGTTTGAAAGGGTTTGAGTAGCAAAGTTAGTTGCCTGTTATAACTATAAAAATAAAAAAATAAATAAAAAAATAAAAAATAAAGTTGCAATTCTTGCTATATGATTTAAAAGGTCTAATTAGAATTTGCCAACTAAATTAAAAATACAACTCTGCTTTAACTCACCCTTTTACTATTAGAACCTTAAAAATCTTTTTCCCCCTCGGTTAACCCACTAAAAAAACATTAATTAATCTTTGAGATTGTGGTGTATTAGGGCCTGTTTGGTAAATAATCTCAAACTCATATTTTTACATTTTAAACAACTTTACACACATTTTTACATACTTTTTTACTCACACAAATTTCAAAAAATTACGAAAATTCTATCTCAAACTACTCTATTAAACACCCTCTTAGTTTCTCTCCTTTGTGGAGAACTGTACAACATAAAATTTGTAAAAAAAAAAAAAAAAAATAATAATAATAATAATAAACATTTGTAACCAAAGCAATGTTTCTATCTTGCACCTAAAGCGGTGACAGTAGTCTGAGATTTTGGGGTTCATCTCACTATCTAGTGATGTTGCTTGCTTTAAGATCCCTATGGATGATTCTTAGCTTGGAGTCTTGATAAAGAGATAGAAGTCCTCGTGCTATCCCCATAACAATGTCAAAGTACTTCTTCCAAGTCAATGATTTCTTTCTAGTCTCATCTGTAGAAAGAATAAAATCAAGAATGTTAAATCTCTTTTTCTTTATTTAAAATTAAATGCTACTTTTCAGTACTAGGCAAACAAACAATATAAGCGCTCAATTAGGTAAGATGAAACAAATCAAGTGTTAGAGGTTCAGACCAAAGAGAAAGTTGTCCAAGCTTTTGTTGGGAAGGTACTCATAGATTAGCATCCTTTCTTCTTTTTGAATGCAGCATCCCAAGAGCTTAACAAGATTGCGGTGTAGAAGTTTCGCAATCAATATAACTTCATCTTAAACTCTCAGAGGCCTTGTCCAGAATTTTGCGAAAGCCTCTTCACTGCAATTTCTTGTCCAGTTGGTAATACACCCTATGAGAAAGCCAACTTGAAAATTAGAAATGCTATCATATACAAGGAAACATATAGACTCATTTTCCCCAATCTAGTATCTACTTATGGTTTCTACATTGTAACAATTCTCTTTTGGCAATTTACCTTGTAGGTAGGACCAAAGCCACCCTGTCCAATCTTATTTTGAAAAGAGAACTTGTTAGTAGCAGTAGAAACAGTCTCCAAATCAAAAAGAGGTAGCTTGAGGTTTCCTTCTGAGTCTCTCCTATGGAATCTCTATAGGATTTTTTAGAGCTTTCAGCTACAACATACAAATTGACCAGCAGAAGGAAATTATAAATTTATTACCATGGCAAGCATTGTCAATGTAATTACCATGGCAATATTTAGAAGAATTTGTAACTAAATCCATGTACGGCAATTCCATCAATCAAAACAAATAAATACATAATAAACTAAAAAATCTACGTCAATTCAATGAATCACACAGCTCCCTATAATCTGAATAAATAGTTCTAACCATGAGATTTACGGCAGCACACTGCAATTTTGACACCTAGCTTTCCACAAAATAGGCATCAGCAAAGTTAGCATGGTCGTTTAGATAAAAAATTTCAGTAGAGTGCTGAAAAATCTAATATAAAGTTATAAACAGGGGAAGTCGACCAAGACAAATCAAGTTATCAAGAAGAAATTATTATAGCTGCTCAAAAATCTTGAGACAAGACTCAATCCAATCACAGCAGTTATCACTAAACACATACTGGTATTTTTCAAGACTTGTCATGCTAATTTGGCATATGCATATATGTAAAGGACAGCCTTGTTTTACAGTTTAAGGAAATCAAATTATGAACACAGAACAGTCAAGAACTCCACCTTAAGGAAACATGCCCAGTCTTTTTATAAATAATTCCCCTTAGAAAAATCGTTATAAGTCAAATCAAAGTGGTATACCGCAATTTTGTCACACCCAAACGAAATTATAAAAGTCACCAAAATTTTTTATTATTTAATGATAAAACAGATCCCACTTAGAAGTCCTGTCAAGACTGGGGCAAAGATTTGCGCTATTTCATCTAACAATTCTATAAGAATGAAAATACTAAGACATTTTATTAGTTGCTTTACCTCTTCTCTTTGCCCTTCTCATCCGGAAAGTAAACCAGCCAATGAAGCGAACTAGAAACATTCCAAAAACTGAACATAAGATGCTAGTGACAATCACCTTTGCTCGTCTATTCCTCTTAGCATCAGCAATTGTCTCTGGACACCAAAGCTGACAGAGCAAATCATTTTTCTAAAAATGATAAGAACAAGCAAGAGAGAGAGAGAGAGAGAGAGAGAGAGATGTCACAGAAATCTTCATAACCCTACAAACGTACTACCAGGAAAATCATGGTTGAAAAATCCGTATCCATATAAAATTCTAACAGAGATTATTTTTCTGCTTTTTTTTTTTTTCTAATTACACAGAAGATCCCAACATATTTCACATAAAAATGTCATAAAAAATAAAAAAAATTTACAAGTACTGTAGAGGAAGACCAACAATTACATCTCTATCAGAAAGGTTATCATGAGCCTGGCAAGTGAGAGGTTAACAGCATTAATCAAGTTGGCGGTTGTCATTTACTGTTATTTTATTGGTTTGGAATAATTTTAATGAAGTTGATTAAAAATTTTGTGCGCAGTGCACAAAGCTCATGCTTTTTGTGGAGTCTAGGGAGGTCATGGCGGTAGCCTTACGTCCGCCCCAAATTTTTTTTTTTCATTTATTTATTTTTATTTATTTTTTTAAAGAAGCTGATTCCCAGACTCAAACCAATAACTTGCCACTTTTGGTAGAAGACAATTGTCATCGCACCAAGACTCGACCTCTTATGAAGTTGATTAAAAAAGAAGAAAAAACTATAGCACTTAGAAATTGTCGGATTCTTAGGTAATATTTGGTAATAGTTTTTGTTTTCTATTTTCAAAAAACTTTTTTGAGAATAGAAAGAAAAAATTTTTTTTTTGTATTTTTTAAATCAAAACCTTGTTTGGTTAGTTGAAATTAAAAAAAAAAATTTTGAAAAAAAATATATATATAATGTTATTAGGATTCAAACTCTGGTAGAACTCATTAAATAGGAGAGATTAATTAAATCATATTCATGTTTTCATTGGCTTTGAAATCTAAAAACTCATTGCTTTTGAGAACAGTTTTTGTCATTCTATTCCATCCGAAGTCATACTATTTATTACTTTTTCAAAGCTTTAAAATACAAACCCATCTCTTCATACAGACGAGAAACTCATTGCATGAAATTTCAGGAGGCAAACACCTGACTGTGCTCAGTAAATACATTTGCAGAATAAAAAGAGCCTCATTCAAGCAAATGATGAATAAATAACATGTGCATGTATCCCAATGCGGTATCCCTAACCACAAAAAAAAATAACTCCACACCCCTTTTCCAAACTGGTGCTAGAGATTTTAGAAATATAAAGGACACACTTTTTGGTCACCCAGACCAGTAATCCAGGGGAACTCCTAGTGGGGATTGAACCCAAGATGTTAGGGTAATAGGTTTTTTTTTTTTTTTTTTTTTTTTTTTTTTTTTTTTAAATAATTAAAGAAAAAATATGAGTTAGGGTACATTTTTTCCCAAGGCCTAAAATATTAAAGTTATGGTAGTATATTATAAGTTTGATTGCATAAATCGTATAAATTGACATGTCACTAATCACATAAAGTAATTCAATACTCATTTAATTTTTTGTTGAAGTATTACCCTATTGCCACATTAGTTTGTAAACTTTGTATAATAAAATTTATAGTAAGTTTAGCATTTTCTCCAAAAAAAAAAAAAAAGAATTAATAGAAATGAAACCTAATTTCCATTAAGTGAATGAAATATGCTAAAACTAATATAAATTTTACGATAAAAAACTTATAAACTGACGTGAAAGTAATATGATCGGTGTCACTTAAACAATATAATAAATGAATGTTTGAATTTTCTTTTTAATCGGTGATATGCTAGTTTCTAAAACCTATATAGTAGTATCATTAGCTCACTTTGGGTGAATTAGTCATATTAATAAGTATGAATTAATAATAGATTTGAAATTAAAAATATATAATAAAAATACTAAATATTATTTAAATGATATTTAGATGTAAAAGGCACCTTTAAAATTTCTGCCTTAGGCATCAAACTATCTTGGGCTGGCCTTGCATATTACAGCTCGGCCAGAACCATCTTCATAACGCACCTCCATTTTGTGGTTACATGTGTGGTGTGGTGTGGTGTGGTGTGGTTTGATGCGGTGTATCACGGTACAATTTAGTCGGTTTTCAACTAGGACATTTTTCAAAATTTTGGGATGGATTGGCCCAACCCAAAGCTGATTTCTCCCTTGTTTTTTGTCAATTTTTAAAATTTTGGGCTATGTTTTCTTTATTTTGGGTAGATTAAGAGTAGTCCAACAAGTTTTTAGGTGTAAAAAGACTCATATTTTATAATAGTATTACTTTGGTGTGATGTTGTTTTGTGCAATTACTCCATTTTGCAGACAATTTTGGAGCTCAATTGGTTATATATTTGGGAAACGATAATGGATTAACGAAATGGCTCAAAGTTCTAGCCATATGTGTATGAAGAACATAACATACACATAACCATAAAATATGCTAATGTATTTGTGTGTATGCATTTGTTGATTAGTCAATAGGTAAGACCAAGCTAGAATGGAAAACCCTAGCTTTCTTTAGTGGATTGGGCTACCAGGCTAGGCCTAACAGGATTTTATGAGCTTTGAATGGGCCTTTAAAGGGCTATAAAATCTAATTGGAAATTTTATAACTATATCGTATCACATAATTTTGAAATATCTCGTGGGAGATAAATTTGGATTTAGATTTGCTTCAATTTTGTTTAATAATTTTGAAATCCCAATTGTTTGAGTCAAATTTTTTTTTTAAAGAAAAAAAAATTCCACGTGGCAGTACAAGTTTATACCTTTGTCGTTAGCCAGTAGCCACATCTTCATTTTACGACATTAACCATTTTAACACAATACCATAAATTTAGGTAAATTTCAAATGTTAAGGACCAAATTTTATTCAACTTGTCCACACAAATTTGTAAAAAGTTAATGGACTGAAAAATGAAATTAAGTTCAACTCATGAGTGAATGTAAAGCGTAACGTGTGCATAACATAAACATAACATAAGCATAACAGTTTTATATTATAAGTGATACTTCTCACTTCCAATGTATGTGTAAAATTAATGTTGACACTAGGAAGGAGGCTTTTTTTGAACTATGTGTTTGTAAAAGCATGGTAAAAACACCTGCTTGAATCAAACGTTGCATTTGCTCAAATTATTCATTTGCCCTATCTTCAAGTATATAGGTATACATGACTTCCGAAGCTTCTCCTGGCTTACCCTGCAACATAATCACAAATTCAATTCACAAAAATTTGCAGAATTTATTGATATGGAACAAATTAATAATAAACTTTATTGAAATAAGAAGAAACTCAAGTTAATGTTTATGAGTAGATTTTTGTAGTGGAAAATGACTAAGAGAACAATATTAAAGGAATTGATAAAAAGAATTAAAAATGAAGAATTAGATGGATGCGAAACCTTTATTTTCAAATCTTAATTGCAATAAGTAGCAACTTTGTTATTATGGCACATGCGTAGCATTGGTTTCGATTAATAATAGTAATTACAACACGTCTAAACGAATTGTGTAGTTATTGTCCAAGACTGTCAAATACTTATGAACTTTAGTTTTTCTGTTTTTGCATTATATATGTTGTTGACATGATTGTTTCTTTGCCAGCAACTCTTCCATTATAGCTTCTCCCACAGGTGGTACAAAACTGGCAGAATAGCATCACAAGCTCTACGCTGGGAAAGTTTTTAAATTATTATTAATTTTCAGACCCACCATCTACTTTTATACTTCATCACATAATTTTGTAACTCTTTCATTTCTAAAGGTTATTATTAACAATATAAATTATTTTTTTAGCTTAGCTGGAGAATGCTGGTTTTCAGCATTTCAATCCCTGTTGTCCTTCAACTAGCACTTGTTTCCTACCCAAATACGGTAACTCACTAGACTTTTAGCAGCAGTCAATTTGTTAAGCTCTCTCACTTCCGTTCCTCCCTATCTATCTTAGAACTTTTTCTAGACTAGCCATATATTCCAATCATTGCATTTTTTGTTTTTAATATATCAAATACTTATCTCACTCTTTTATGTAGTTGATTTTTATTTTTTTGACAACCTTATGCAGTTGAATTTTCGTGGTGCCTGTATAAGCAACTAGGATGCAAATGCTAATAAAAATTTTTTATAGCTTGCCTAAACAAATTTGTAAAGCATTAATGGATTGAAAATTGACAAAGTTCAACTCACGTGTGCACAAAAAACATAACATAAACATAATTATGTGATATGTTTTTGTGTATGTAAGGGGAGTGATTATATAAATATATGTATATACATGTGCCTCTTAGCAAAACTTATGTTTATGTGATAATAAAGAAGATTTTGTGAAGTTCAACATCTGATATTTAACTATTATTTAGGAAAGTGAACGAGGATGCGTGGGGTTTAGCATTACTTAATCGTGCTTATAAAAAAAGGTCTTTGAAATGCTATACCTAAAGAAACATAAACTGATTAAATTCGTAGTATTCTTAGCACCAATCCATTGTATTAATAAATGGTTTTTTTTTTTTTTTTTTATTAGAACAAAGTGCCTCATGCAAGAAAAGTTCTCTGTAGTGGCAAATATGAACACATGATTTTAAAGGCCAAAGTGGGCTTTTGCCATTTTCACGAAAAAAAAAATCAGCATGTTGCCCCTTTCTCAAACTAATTAGGGAAATGTCCCTCTTTTGAAACTCAATTTTCTTAAAATCAAGTTAACCCCTATAACGACGTTTTAAAGAGCCTATAATGATGTTTTAAGGACCTTATAGTGACATTTTGTAACTCGACTTTCATGCAATTGAGTTATAGGCAAAAAAAAAAAAAAAAGAGAAAAAATTGCATCTAACTCGATTTCATGAAGGTCGAGTTACAAAACGCCACTATAGGTCCTTAAAATGTCATTATAGGCTCCTTAAAACGTTGCTATAAGGCTTCAGAAATTTTTTTTTTTTTTTTTTTTTAACTCGATTTTGAAAAAATAAAGTTTGAGACATGCACTCACAGGGGTACTAACTCAAGTTATTTCATACTTTATCAAAGCTCACTTGGCTATGTAGTAGAAGCAGATAATGCTCCAATTGGTTGGTTTCCAAAAAATCATAAAGGTCGTGACCTCTGTAGTCATCATGTGTGAACTTCATTAAGTCTTAATTCCATAACTATAAACTAGCACAAAACTCTTGGCAATCCTCTTTTACACAGATTCAAAGTTATTTTCTATTGGTTAGCTCGACTTTTTGAAGATAAAAAGGAAGATTGTACAAGGAATAAAGGAATCATATTTTTTAAGCTACAATCCTATTTTAGTATTACGGTCAATTTGGTCCTTACATTTTAGTAGCAGTTAATTTAATCCATATTATTTTTAATTTACAATCAATTTGGTCCCTATTGTTAATGCATTAAAATTGAGAAAGTAGATTTAAAAAAAAAATAAATAAATAAATGCTGATGTGGTATTTAAATTTCTTGAACTCTCTTGGGAACCAACTACAAAAATACAAATCAAATTAAAAACAAACCCAGATCTGAAATGCAAAGGAAATGTGGGGTTCCATGTTAGATTTATGTTTGTAATGGCAACCACAAAAACTATTCAAAAAAAAAAAAGTAAGATTGATGATTACGATTGTAGAACCCAAGGTTTGGCTCAGTAGTACTTTATGTGCGTTTGGCATGGATTATTTTTTCCAACTTATTTTACTATTCAGCTTTTTTTTTGCTACTATTCATAGGTCACATTGTACTTTTTTGTACTATTCATGAGTTCTATTGTACTATTTCAGCTACCTTTTAGCTTTATTTACAGTATTTTCAGTAAAAAGTTTTCAATTTCAACTAAATAAATTGCTCCCAAATAGATTTTGAGATAGTTTAGACATAAACGTCTGCTCTTGATGATGGCTTTTTATCATTAGACTAAGACACTAATCGATTTTTGGTGTAAGCGGAGATTAAACCTTAGATCTCTTATTTAACTATTAGAGACTTTACCAATTGAGCTAATTGAAATCCACTACTTTTAATGTACTTAGAGCATGGTTTTAACTTTTAAGAACCAAAACATTTTATAAAAATTAAAAAGAGAGAGAAGGGAGGAAAACCTAAGCTTTGAAATAACTTAAAAAAAAGAGGTTCAAAATTTTTATAACGAAGTAGGATCCTTGGTTGAATTATGATAATGTAATAATTAGTTAAATGTGAAAATCAATAAAATAAATTTGTAAAAGTTATAATCTTGACTAAACAAATATCGAAAAAGTTTCAAATATATCTTTATTTTATCTGATGATATTTTTATAAAATTTGTTATAGAGATTAGATAAATCTTTTCTTATCAAATTTCAAGTAACTGTAATTCAGCTCCCAGAAGGTATTGTAGGAGTAACTCCAAAGCAGAGTTTATGATTAGATAATGAAAGTTTGGCTCCAAAGGGACCATGTCACCTGCAATGTATCTAGGTGCAATTCCTGTATGAAGTGTTTGGGGTCTTAGGGGAAAATGATTCGAGTAGCAAGGTCAGCTGCATATTATCATTATCCCAAAAAAAAATGCAATTTCTGTAATGTGATTTAAAAGGTCTAATTAGAATTTGCCAACTCAATTAAAAACACAAATATGCTCCACCTCGCCCATTTACTATTAGAACCTTAAAATCTTGCTCCCCTTCGGTTAACCCCCTAAAAAAACATCAATTAGTCTTTGAAATTGTGGTGTATTTAGTTTTTCTCCTTTGTGGAGAACTGTACAACGTAAAATCTGTAAATTTTTTTTTTTAATAAACATTTGTAACCAAAGCAATGTTTCTATCCTGCACCTAAAGCAGTGACGGTAATCTCATTAGCTGAATGAGGATTTTTTCCACTCGATGATGTATCAATTCCCATTGAAGAAACTTTAGTACAAAAACCAGGTTCCTTGGGTTGGGGCACCAACGCATTCTCAGTTGACAACATTAATACCACAGATGACATAATTGGTCTGTCTTCCATTCGTTGTTGTACACACAAAAGGCCCACTTGGATACATCTTATCTCTTCATTTGAGAATATGATTCCTCAAGTGTATCCTTGAGTTCCAATGGATTTCCTTCATTCCACCATTTCCATGCCTGAAACAATTCCAGTCATGTTTCCAAATTTGTTAGAGCTGAAGACTTAGTTCACATGATTAAAATTTCAAGCTTAATGAGTTCTTATTCTTACATCTCCTAGTACGTTTAGGTCGTGGTCAGGGTGATCAAATCTCCCGTTTTTCTTTCCACTTATTATCTCCAATAATAACACCTATTAAAATTTCAAGCTTAATGTTATACTAGAAGCTGCATTCTGGAGGCCGAGCTGTGTGTGTATGTGAACGATTCAACTAGCAGAAGCTATCACTATAAAACATTAATGAACATTACTTACCTAGTTCTGCTTTCGCCATTCCTATATAGAGATCATCCCCACCTCCTTCAAAATCTCTCATATCAAGCAAATCACCAAACCACAACAAACAGTCCCCTCCATTTCCATGGATATCTATCTTAGTAAAAGCCATACATGAACAATTCCTCAAACACACAGCCTCACATTCCCAAATGCTCAAATTCCTCCTTGCCACCAAATTCGAATAATCAGGCAACTTCATTCCTTCATACTTGACAAACCCATCTCCATTCTCACAATCCAATTCCCACTTTCTCACACACCCACCTGACCAATCAACCCTTGCCCAATTCTCCGGTGACTTAGGCCTAAAACCCTTCAACACTTGCATTTTGGACCATCGTTGCAATTCCCATGAGCCCCACTATCCCCATAGCCATCGCAACCGTCCCTCTGAAGTGTCACCATTACCCACCACTCATTGCTATTCTTGCTTCATGTTAGGTCACCACAAACCTTGTCAATTGTGATTGGTCCAGAGACGGAGCTAAGTATTGACCAAGGGGGCCTCCCTCACCTCATGAAATTTTCTATAGGGTGCGTTTAGATTCCTCTCATCAGCACAAGAGGCACTAGTCAAAAAAAAAAGAAGCGCGCGAGACGCAGACGCGTGAATCCAAAACGCAAACCATGTATACTACTATGAGAGAGTTTGGCTGTGTGGTTGGGTATCAGAAAGCCGTGGATTTGTGTTGATGTTATGTTTTATAGTTTTTAATTCCCATAAAAGAAATTGTTTTTAATTTTTTTATTTAGTTATTTTGATAAATTATTTTTAAAAAATCTTGTATGCTGACATGGCAATTTTAAATGCAAAATATCAAATACATTAAACTCAAATATCAAATACATTAAACTGTTCTATATCTAAAAAAAAAAACATTTAACAGTTTAATTTAATGCTCTTATAGAGGCTGTAAAATAAAGTAAGTTTTGTGCTACATAAAGTGGCATAACAAATTTCACAATTTTCTCATATGGTATGCTGTGATTGGTGGAAGAGTGTCCCTACATGGACCCACTACCTCTCTCTAGGAGAGACCAAGAACCAATCAAGTTCGCTGGGTGAAGCTTGTATCGAATTATACCAAGCTTCATCTTGCTCCATTTTTAATGGTGACACATTATGTGATGCATTGTCCACAATATCACTGTAATCCAAATGTGGTGTATTAATAGTGGCCCCTATCTGAAGAGTGTTCACCCTTTCTGTAATAAATGGTAGAAGCCCCAGATTTTCGGATGCAACAACGTTCTGCACCTGGTGTGAATTGTCCCTTATAAACTCTCTTTGTCTTTCTAATTTATTAACCTGGCAGAGGACATAA
The DNA here is from genome assembly GCA_032878915.1 of Castanopsis chinensis. Classification (NCBI taxonomy): domain Eukaryota; kingdom Viridiplantae; phylum Streptophyta; class Magnoliopsida; order Fagales; family Fagaceae; genus Castanopsis; species Castanopsis chinensis. Next base: position 927,850 of record JAVQMG010000059.1, read on the forward strand.
TCATCCTGAAATTAAAGGGAAAAAAATGTCATTTAGAGGCAGACAGATTGATAAAATGACCCAAGATATTGAATTTTTCATAAGAATTAACTAAACTGTCCTAAATACTCCAATTTAATCTTTAAAAAAAAAAAAATACTTATAATAATAACAAATCAAGAAACAGTACTAACAATACAGAAAAAAGGCTTATAGAAACAGATCATGTTGAATGACAAAAAAAAAAAAAAAAAAAAAAATTAGAAACAGAAAACGTTGAAAGACAAAAATAAATATTTTCATGTAGCAATAAAAAAAGGAAAAAGAAAAATCAAGAATCAGTACAGTACAGTAGAGAAAATAAATTAAAAAAAAAAAACTTACATCGTTAGTTATGTTTCCGAAGACCCCATCAAGTCTAAACTCATGCATGGTCCATCTTTCATTGGGATCAATCCCTTCGTTTGGAACATATGTGAAGTCTCTCCTAGATCCAATATGTCTCTTTTCTTTTTGGTTGAAGCCATCACGCCCCTTTTCATCTCTATCAGCAAACACTTTATGATCTTTTTGTGCCTTCCATGTGCCAAACCCAGTTGCTCTCACAAACCTTTTCCCTTTCGCCCTTTTCTTAGTTAGCTTGGTGTAAAAATAAAGGGTTTGCATTCCAGTACTCTGAAAGAGTTCGGTCCAGATCTTGGGGTCACCATACAAATCAATGTCCATCACAGGATTCTTTGAAGGCAAGGGTTCGCCGGTGACCTTCTTGAGAAGGTAGTATTCGATCAAATACCTTTGATGAATGCGAAGGATGGAACCCCGTGGCAACTCCATGCTCGTATACATGATCTCCTTCTCCTCCAAGAGCAATGGTACTGAAAAGCGGCTCAGAGAATAGAAGAAGAAGAACAGAGAGAGAGAGAGAGAGAGAGTCGATTGGGACAAATTCAATAGTCTACCATATGAGGGTATGCGTGAATGATTGTTAAGAACTTTGAACTAGCGCAGTAGCTCAAGATGTCTTCTTATATAGAAATCGAAATAGGAAGTAGAAACCACACAAACCCATCCCAATGAAATTGACGTGCCAGATGTACCAATAGAAAGCATCCACGCAGTAGTATTATTATTATTATTACTTTTAATCCTACTCAGCTGCAGATTAAAACTCCAATGGTAACGGACAGGAGAGAGTCCAGGTCTCCACCTGGACTCTCTCCTCCACCCAGGAGGAGAATATTTATTCAACCACCGACAAAGGTTTCTCAGTTTTTTTTTTGGTGAACAACGGAAATACAAAACACTAACTATCCAAAATGGTCAAGGTAACTATCCATGATAGTATATTATCTTTGAAAAAAATATTATTTAGAGTTGAAAATATTTTGATAGCATTTTTAATTTTTAATAAAAATTTCTCAAAAATAAAAGGCTTGCACACATTAACCAGACGTTTTTTTTGTTTATAATTTCTGGACTTTTTTTAATTAACGTTTTCTTAGAAAAAAAAGTAATAAAATAAAAATTAAATACTGAATTAAGGTCAAAACTATTGCCTCTTATGTTGAGTAGTATTAATGGATCACTTACATTAAAATTAAGAATATTAAATTGACACTTGGAGCAAAATTAGACTAAAATTAGAAGCTAATTTTGTTATTGATTGTGTGACTTTACCTATTATATATATATATATATATATATATATATAGACTATTCGTAACCCTACTAAAAACAATTCTAATTACACAATTCAAATTATACATTTTTTTGAGAAGAGGTACAAATTCAAGGGTGTCAAATGGGTGGGTTTGGGGTGGGCATAATGGCAATGGGGTTGGGTATATAAAACCTATTTACCCATTAAAACCCATTGAACTAATTGCGTCTAACCCAAACCGAAACCAACCCAATTATAATGGGTAAACCCCAACCCACCCAATTACCCAGTTATCAAAATTACCAAAATGCCCCTAAAGTGAAAATGACCAAAGTGCTCTAAAATCTTCAAAAATGACCAAAATATCCCAAAACATAAATATTACCAAAATTACCCCGAAACCTCCAAAATTACCAAAATACCCCCGAAAAGCTAAAAATTTTTAAAATACCACTGAAACCTAAAAATTATCAAAATACCCCTGAAACCCAAAAAATGACCAAAATACCTCTAAAACCAAAAAATGACCAAAATACCCCCAAAACCTAAAAATTACCCCTCAAAACCCATAAAATGACTAAAATACATCTGAAACCTAAAAAATGACCAAAATAACCCCGAAGCCTAAAAATTACCAAAATACCTCTAAAACTTAAAAAAATGGCCAAAATAACCCCGAAGCCTAAAATTGACAAAAATAACCCTAAAACCTAAAAATGACCAACATGTTGCTCATAAGTCTGTAATTTTATGTTGACCAAAATGTTGACCAAAATGACCAACATATGATCCAAGCTCATAAGTCTCTTTGGAGAAACTTTGAGAGTTGTGGTTTGGAGGGCCAAGTGATATGTTCAGTAAAGCTCCAACGGTTTAAAGTTGATAAAAGAAACATGTTGCTTGGCATGTTTTCTCCAACTCTCTAAACTCTGACGAGTCTGTATGTAGCGAGTAACATATGGTAAGCATCTCTTATCACATAACACTTAGATTGATAAAAATCCGCATTGCTCTTTTTTTAAAACTTAATATTCATCGGGTGACACATACGCAATATCCCCAGCCATCTAGTTGCTAGAAAAATAACTGTTCATTCAATCTCCAACTGCTCCTATACAAATTTGGAAATTTCATTGTATTATTCCACATAAATCTTATTATTGCTTTCAGCTAAAATCCAACTCAAACAGATGACCTAATTTGATTGGCTATCTTTAATTTTCAACTATATACAAAATATTCATGATATTTCTCATACCCCACTGCTGTCTGCCACAATCAAACCATATATTTCTCTGCTAGCTGCCAAAGCAAAGCATTAAATACTCTTCTTGCTCACCAAGATTATGCCACAACACAATGAGACCTTGACTAAATCTCTAAAACTTTATTAACTTGCAATCAATCCTTCTATTACTTGCTAGAAATGTGTTGTAATGGAACATTGCACCAAAAACACAAACACCCAAAAGGGGAAACATTTCTAGCAGAACCCCCAGCAGTGTATTCAGCACTTGACACCTGGCTGGATCAGCCATTTAATGTTGAAATCTCAGCTGCCAACTGCTATGTCCAAAATAGCAAGATACCCTTGAAAGAGATCTTACCATTTTCAACCGAATCCATAAAATAAATGCTGAATGGCCTCTCCAGTAGTTTGAAATCACCCAACTGACTTCATTTGCTTCTGCCCAAAGCAACAACTATCTCATGACATCTATGACAGCTGTTTCATGATAGTTGTCACAGCTTTTCTTGATAGCTAGGATAGTTTTTTCAGAACAGATGTAACAGCTGACTTAACAGCCTTAGCATTACTGATTTTTCCTCATTTGGCTAAAACTAAAACCAAAACCAACTAAAGTAACTATCTTTTTCTTGCCAAAATACCTTTTTTCTGTTGTTTTTTCCCCAGTAGCTTTTACCCAAAACAACAAGAATACCTTAAAGCTGAACCTACTATTTTTGCCCAAATCTTAAGATGGATTTTTTAAAACTTCATTGCTATTTGAGACAGATTTTGGCTGAAATTCTTTGTTAAAATACCCCCTTAAACTCAATTAAATAGGACCCCTCATCAACACCTCAAGGGGGACACCAAATGGAGAGGAGAAACTCTTTTACAAACCTCTCTATTCTCTCTCCCTCTAATGATCTTCTTAAACTCTTAATGAAGTTCTGAGTTTTTAGTTTCAAAATCAGGAACTAAACTCTTCAGCTCTTAGCTCATAAATACCCTTCATAAGCCTTTAAACACCTTCCAAGTAGAAAAGCCCAACAGCTTTGCTAAACACACTACAACACCATTACTCTCTTATGCTCATTCTCTCATTCTCCATATTCAGAAAATACACCTATCTTATTGCTCCTATTTCCAAATACTTAAACACATCTCCATACTCTTCACTTACAAAATCTTTCCTCTTGGAAAACAATCTCTACAACTTCTGCAACGGTTATAATCTCATGTTTTTACTATCTTTAACCACCATATCTCTCATACTTCCATATATCATACATATTACAAACACTACATTCCACAAAACATCTCTTTCTCCACTTCTCTTACACAATCAAATTAGATTTTAATTGGATTTTTAATTTTGTGCCATATGTATCATCTAATTCATAATTTTTGTCCCATCAGGACTCTGCTGAAGGTGGTAGGAAACTTCTACCCACCATCCTTATTCCTACTGTTGTCTTTTCTCCTCTCCTTGGGTCTTCACAGGATACCAAATGTCCTAATTCTCTTACTCTCCTCAGGTGGGCGGAGTCCTCGGAGCTTGTTTACCCCTTTGGGCCTAGACTAAGCAAGTTACTCCTCAGTCCTCGGACCCCACACAAATAACTTTACGTGGGTTTAACAGTAAACTAACGTGGGTAAACAAGCTTTCTCACAAGATCTCCAAACCCATCATTAAAAAAAACCCCCTTTTGATCAAGATGATTAGTTAGTTACAAATAGTTTAAGAACAATGATTGATAACTTCAAGCACACAGCAACTGTTGAATTGTCATCATGGTCCTTTTCATCAAAAAGCATAGAATAGTCTGGTAATAAATAAAGTAAAAATATTTTTGTTTTTAATACAAGTTCATCAATGCTCGAAACTTCAATCTCTTCTCTCTTTTCATCTCTTTCTTTTTCCAATCTGCAAAATATCAAATTAGCAAACACAGACACACACACACACACACACACATCCAATCCAAAATACCCAATCTCTACACCGATTCAACCCAAGCCAAAATACCCATCACATGCAACCAATTCAAACCAGCCCCACATTGACCACCGCCAGAACTGAGAACCAAACGACTAAAAAGGGAGAGACAACTGAAACCTAAACCCAATCTCAAACTTGATCTCCACCGTGACCTATAACCAAACCTGATCTCCACTGTGAAACCCAGCCAACACCCAAACGACAACCACCAAAACCCACCACCAATCCAAACCCAGTAACCATTGAAATCAAACCCAATTTTCCTTTTCTTTTTTTTTTTAATAATCTCAGCATCAAGATTCCACAAACTTCATACTTAACAAAAGGAACGGAGAAACAAAGATTAGAATGCTGGGAAATTTGTAGAGCTTGACGGAGTGTAATTGTCACACAATCAAATAGTCTAATTGGATTTCAATTAGAGTTTAGTTTTACACTACATGTCCATTTAATTTTTTAATTAAATGTCACACAATCAATATCATAATTGGCTTCTAATTTAGTCTAATTTTGGTCTAAATGTCAATTTAATTTTAATTTAAGTGATCCATTAATACTACTCAACATAAGAGGCAATAGTTTTGACCTTAATTTAGTATTTATTATTATTATTTTTTCTAAAAAAACGTTAATTAAAAAAAGTCCAGAAATTAAAAAAGAAAAAACAATTCCCTATGCGGGAAATACCCAAATACTCGTTGCCTGCACAACTAAAATAACCATGATAACTGACACTCTGTTGCCAATCATGAAGCTCTCAGTTCGAACCTTAAAAACTGTCTTCACATCACAGGTACATGACATCATCATGTTACTGATAGTGACCCTTCTGTTCTGTTGGGGACTTCTGTTCAGTTTTGGTCTGGACCCACCTGAGACTCCTTAGTTCGTGGCACTACCCCACACGTGATGTTTGTTTATTATTATTATTATTATTATTATTATATTTTATATAATTAGATTATTTATTTCTTTAAGAAAAAACAAAACTCAGTAAATATTACACGTGGCCTATATCAGATTCCCACTTAGACGCATATGATCTCATTTTCAAGCACTCCCAATTCCCAATCAAAACTAAAGCAAAATAAATAAATAATAATAATAAATGATCAAAGTTAAAAGTTTTTACTTTTTAGTTATATTTTTCCTTTAACTAAAAGTAACTTTTTTTCCAAAATTACTAGGTTGCCCTCCACCCCACACCGCCTTCAACTTCCACTTCAACTCTAGTTGTCATTCTCAAAAGTGAACGTTGGACCACATTTCGAATTATCTTCAACTCTCTAATATCTTTCTTCTTCAAGTTTGCGTACAAACTCAAATATCAAATACATTAAACTGTTTAATTTAATGCTCATATATATAGAAGCTGTAAAATAAGAGAAGAAAAATACCAAACATAAAAGGATATACAAAAAAAGAATGAAGATGAAACTCTAATCAATATATATAGCAGCTTTAAAAACAAAGTCAGGTTTGCCACATTTCTTTTAGACTATGATCTATCTCAACCGAGTTGGTTGGTTTACTTATCTAAACAGTATTAGTAACTATAAGAATAACATCTTAACCATTTGTACCAAGCTTAAAATCAAAGTAAACTCCACTCCTATGCAAATAACGAGTTACACCAAGCTTCAAGATCTTCCTCTTGCTCCATATTCAACGGTGACACATCATGTGATGCACTATCCATGCTTATAATTTCAGTCCAATCAATATCACTGAAATCCAAATGTGGTGTCTCAATAGTAACCTCTGTCTGAGGAGTGTTCGTCTCTTCTGACATCAATGATGGAAGCTCCAGATTCTCAGACGTAGCAATGTCCTCTTCCTGGTGTAAATTGTCTCTTGCAAACCCTCTTTGTTTTTTGAATTTATTAATCTGGCAGAGGACATAATCATCCTGAAATTGAAGGAAAAAAAAAATGTCATTTAGAGGTAGACGGATTGATAAATTGACGTAAGATATCGATTTTTTCATAAAAAATCAAGAAACAGAGCATGTTGAAAGACGAAAAAAAAATCAAGAAACAGAGCATGTTGAAAGAACCAAAAAAAAAACAGAGCATGTTGAAAGACCAAAAAAAACAGAGCATGTTGAAAGACCAAAAAAAAATTTAGAAACAGAACGTGTTGAAAGACAAAAATAAAAATTTTCTTGTAGCAATAAAAAAAAGGAAAAAGAAAATCAAGAAGCAGAGCAGCACATTGGAGACAATGAATTAAAAACAGAACATAAAGCCAAAAAAAACTTACATTATTGGCTGTGTTTGCGTAGATTCCATCGAGTCTATACTCGTGCATGGTCCATCTAGCATTAGGGAAAAATCCTTTCTTTGCAACAAAGGTGAAGGTTCTCTTAGAACCAATATGTCTCTGTTCTTTATCATTGAACCCATCACGATCACGCACCTCTTCATCATCCTCATTACTGTGAGCATACACCTTGACATCTTTTTGAGCCCTCCATGTGCCAAATTCTGATGCTCTCACAACCCTTTTCCCTTTCTCCTTCTTCTTCTTAGTAAGTTTCGTGTAACAATAGAGGGTTTGAATTCCAGTACTCTGAAAGAGTTTGGTCCAGAACTTGGGGTCACCGTACACATCAATGTCCTTCACAGGATTATTTGATGGCAAGGGATTACCGGTGACCTTCCTGAGAAGGTAGTACTCGACCAAGTCCCTTTGATGAGGGCGAAAGATGAAACCCGGTGGCAACCCCATGATCTCCTTCTCCTCCATGGCCATGGCCATGGGTAAAAACGAATGAATGAATTCTTTGAAGAAAAGAAAGAATAAATGGGTTCAATTGCAGAGGAAGAGGAAGAGCGAGCAATTGTACTGAATTGCGGCTCAGAGAACAGAAGAAGAAGAAGAAGAAGAAGAAGAAGAAAGAAGAAATAAAAGCCAATTATGATGAGAAAGAAAAAAGTAAGGAATGAAGTACAGGCTTTTATTCTAAGAGTTCCAACGGTCACTAGCGTTAATTAATTAATTAATTATTTAGAACGGCGGCGTGCCTTTTTTTTTTTTTTTTTGATAGGAGAAAGCCGGCGTACTTGGGTTGTGACTGTGGGTTTTCATCAAAACAAAAGGGTATGTTTCTATTTTTGTTAAAGTTTCATTTTAGTTTGGATTTTATTTTTCTTCATTTAATTGCTTATTTTATATATATATATATATATATATATATATGTATATATTGAGAAACAACTTATTTTATATATGATTATTCTTCTACATGAATGGCATTTGATAGATATTGTATGAGTATCTCTCAATGTAACTTTAGTCCTTGTGTTGTGTTGTGGGGCATGAGATGAGATAATCGGTGAAGTTCTATATATATAAATAGAGTAAAAGTCCTTCTAATTGTTTATAATGTGATTGGTCATTTTAGGGAGGGAAATGGAGGGGCAAAATCGGAAGAAGGAGAGGCCGAGGGAAGGGTGGTTTAGGGATTTGAGGATTTCGGTTGGGTTGGGGTGAGGGAGAGGAACGGTGATGATGATGATGACGTGGAGGGATGTGATTGGTTGTGGGTGTTGAGGAGGAGGATTTGTGTGCCCTTGGCCTTGCAGATGATGTGGCGGCGGGGGATTGGGTAGCCGCGGGTGTATGTGGGATATGGGGATGATGGGAGAGGGGTTACTTCGGCGGAGAGTGAGCGGCCTGTTGGGGAGGAGGTGGAGGTTACTTTGGCTGTGTATTTTTGTAGCTTAGTGGCGGCGCGTGGAGGTCACCACGGTGGTTGGCAAGTGGTGGAGGTGGTGGGGTTTCATGGTGGTGTGGGGGGGTTTTTGGCTCTTTTGAAGTTGAGACTTGAAAAGGGACAGACTTGAAGTTGAAGACCTTTGAAGGGTCAGGTGTGATGAAACGACACCGTTTGTATGATGGGCTCATGTTGTTGGAGCTTGCTTTCATCATGCTTTGCGTTAATTGTTTATTCTGTTCCAAGGTAATATATCACTTTGTGATTCAGAATACATGCGGCAAAGTTTTGATAATATTGCCGACATTTTGTTGCCAATCATGAAGCTGGGTTGGAACCTTAAAAACGGTCTTCACTCTTCACAGCTACATGACATCGTGGTCATCTGATAATGAACCTTCTGTTGGGGAATTCAGTTTTGGTCTGGATCCACCTGAGACACCTCAAATGGTGTTGAGGAAAGGGACCCAGAAGAGGAACAGGTGGGGCCCATGGGATGGAGTCAGGTTCAGTGGCAGCAACGAGTTAAGGTCTAATCCTGTGTTCATTCCCATGTTCATATCAAGCCTTGAAGAGGTTTTTATTATTCATTCAAAGTTGCAGACCAATCACCATTGGCAAGGTTTGTGGTGACCCAAGATGGTTTGATTCGGTACCTAACATGGAGTAAGAATAGCAATGAGTCTTTGGTAATGGTGACACTTCAGAGGGACGGTTGTGATGGCTATGGGGATTGTGGGACTTATGGGAATTGCAATGATGGTCCAAAATGCGAGTGTTTCAAGGGTTTTAGGCCTAAGTCACCGGAGAATTGGGCAAGGGTTGATTGGTCTGGTGAGTGTGTGAGAAAGTGGGAATTGGATTGTAGGAATGGAGATGGGTTTGTCAAGTATGGAGGAATGAAGTTGCCTGATTATTCACATTTGGCAGTGAGTAGGAATGCGAGGCTTTCTGTTTGAGGAATTGTTCATGTATGGCTTTTACTGAGATAGATATCCATGGAAATGCAGGGGATTGTTTGTTGTGGTTTGGTGATTTGCTTGGTATGAGAGATTTTGAAGGAGGTGGGGATGATCTCTATATAAGAATGGCGAAAGCAGAACTAGGTAAGTAATGTTCATTAATGTTTTATTGTGATAGCTTCTGCTAGTTGAATCGTTCACATACACACACAGCTCGGCCTCCAGAGTGCAACTTCTAGGATAACATAATAATCATAATTTTGATGGTTGAACATGGGCTTCATGGCTATTAGAAATTTCTTCTTCACAATATGAAGTGTTATATTATCTAATTGCATAAGTTTAGTTAGCCTGCTGTAATTTGACACCTGAAAGTTCATTGTATGATTGTATAGTGGCTTGTCGTTTTCATGAAGTAAATAGTGGGATAGGGAGCTGTAAGTCCCTCAGACTAAATGGATGAGGGTCCTTTACTGGCATAACCATACCTTATAATCTGAGCTCCTTTATATTTGCCTGAATTAATGAGTTCATGGTTTTTAGTTGGAAGTTTGTATGTGCAAAGTTACAGAAGGGAGCAGTTAGTGCTAGCTTTTGATCACTGATGACCCAAGTGGGTTAAAACTTCAAGAAATTTCTATGCTACTCACAATGTGGTTATCATTTGTAGAAAAATGATTCACTCTGTCAACTTTGGTGTCCAGAGGCAATTGCTGATGCTAAGAGGAATAGATGAGCAAAGGTGATTGTCTCTAGCATCATATGTTCAGTTATTGGAATGCTTCTAGTTGGCTTCATTGGCTGGTTTACTTTCCGGATGAGAAGGGCAAAGAGAAGAGGTAAAGCAACTAATAAAATGTCTTAGTATTTTCATTCTTATAAAAGTGTTTGATGAAATAGCGCAAATCTTCTGGACCCTCGTTAATCTTTAAGATGTTGAACAGTTGAAGCTCTTATTTGCTTACTTTTTCCCCAATCTTAACACATTACAGTTTACATTGGCATACTATTAGTCTTTGGTTGACAGGACTTCTACGTTAGATCTGTTTTATCATTAAATAATAAAAATTTTGGTGACTTTTATAATTTCATTTGGGTGTGACAAAATTGCGGCATGCCACTTTGACTTATAACAATTTTTCTAAGGGGAATTAACTATAAAAAGACTGGATATGTATCCTTAAGGTGGAGTTCTTGACTGTTCTGTGTTCATAATTTGATTTCCTTAAACTGTAAAACAAGGTTGTCCTTTACATATATGCATAAATGCCAAATCAGAGTGACAGGTCTTGAAAAATACCAGTACGTGTTTAGTGATAACTGCTGTGATTGGATTGAGTCTTGTCTCAAGATTTTTGAGCAGCTATAATAATTTCTTCTTGATAACTTGATATGTCATGGTCGACTTCTCCTGTTTATAACTTTATATTGGATGTTTCACCCCTCTACTGAAATTTTTTTATCTAAACGATTATGCTAACTCTGCTGATGCTTATTTTGTGGAAAACTGTGTCAAAATTGCAGTGTGCTGCTGTAAATCTCATGGTTAGAACAATTTATTAAGATTGTAGGGATCTGTATGAATAATTGAATTGACGTAGATTTTTTAGTTTATTATGTATTTATTTGTTTTGATTGATGGAATTGCCGTACATGGATTTAGTTACAAATTCTTTTAAATATTGCCATGGTAATTACAGTGACAATGCTTGTGAATGCCAAAAGAAGTACAATAAATTTATAATTTTCTTCTGCTGGTCAATTTGTATGTTGTAGCTGACAGCTCAAAAAATTCCTATAGAGAGTCCATAGGAGAGACTCAGAAGGAAGACCTTAAGCTACCTCTTTTCGGTTTGGAGACTGTCTCTACTGCTACTAACAAGTTCTCTTTTCATAATAAGATTGGACAGGGTGGCTTTGATCCTGTCTACAAGGTAAATTGCCAAAAGAGAATTGTTATAATGTAGAAACCATTAGTAGCTATTAGATTGGGGAAAATGAGCCTATATGTTTCCTTGTATATGATAGGATTTCTAGTTTTCAAGTTTGGCTTTCTCATAGGGTGTATTACCAACTGGACAAGAAATTGCAGTGAAGAGGCTTTCTCAAAATTCTGGACAATCTACATTTTAGCTTGTCCAATTCTTTACTATTGTCCTTAATGCTGTCAGGACTGCTTTGATAAATGCTGAATAATTAGCTTCATCTTCGAAGAAAAATTATGTAACACAAATTTGAATTTTTTTTTTTTTTTGGGTAATTGGGTGAAGACGAATTATGTGAGGATTTCTCTGCTTATAACCAGGCAAAAGGAACTCTTTTTGATGGTGAAACTAGGCTGTTCCTCCGCGATAGTGGTAATTATGCTTTCAATGTCTTACTTTTACTGCTAATAATGAATAATATTCTAGTTTGGAGAATAATGTTCTGGATGAGAAACTGCAGAAAGCCAAGGCATTTGGAGCCACTCACACAATAATGCAATTCAAGAAGATGTTATTGAAAAGATAAGAGTACCTGCTATATCTTTTTCTTCAACCTTTTAGTGAGATATAAAGTTCCATACTACTTGCTCATGGATTACTCTTGTTTATGATTTCAACTTTTGTAATGGATGCGCTATTTCTATGACTTTTTGGGGTCTCCTTAGTGTTTCATGTAAAGTTCTCATTAAACTGGCCATTGGACCAATCTTATCTGCGCTTCATTTGGTTTTCTTTTAATGAAGTCTTAACTTTTTCAAGCTTAGTTGATACTTGTTTCTACAATGTGTCCACTGAAGTTGTCCAATAAGCTCCATCAAAATACTATGTAAGCAACCATATATACTTTGGAATTTGCTCTACATGGAATTTCTTCACTTTAATGTTAGCTCAATGAACATTGGTACTCGAATGTAACAACCAGAAGCTGCACAAGTTTTAAGTAGTGGAAAGAATATTAGAGTAAATTATGTAGAAACCAGTAAATAAAGTTACAAAGGTAGTAACCTGCTATTAATCATTCTTACTGCATGTCTAATGTTGTACTTCTGTATTCTTTATACTGTGTTACAAAGTGCAGTCCTTGCAGTACTTGAGGTTCTACTCTTTCTTTTCTTCATCTTTAAAACATTGTATTGGGTTCTTACTTTTGTTCTGTCTAGTCTTCATGGTATTATTCTTTCCCCTCAATAAAACAAGTTAGTCTCAGCTGATAGAAGTGTTACTTTCACTATGATTTGATGTTTATGTCTCAGATTGCTGCTCATCAATGACTTTCAGGAATTCTGTACTATATAGTGAAACAAGATCAGTTTGATAATCTACATTTTCAACCTTGTCATTTGTCCTAGTAGCCTTGCCAGGTCCTGATCAAAACCCTTTTCTATTGACCAGTTGAGCCTGCAAATTCCCCAAGTTTGCCACAGCTTGCTTTTTAACAGGTGGGAGGCTTAGAGTTGAACATTTTGCTTCTTTCAAATGGCTTTTTGTCTAAAATCTAGTCATTAAAATTAATAAATTTAATTTAATGGTTGCAATCAATTTGTCCATGTTGGGATGGATCCCTATATTTCGCCTATAATTTCAAATATATTCTCAATGTCTTCCATGATGTCTTTCTGAATCCTACTTTCTCTTCTTCTTATCCTCATTCTATGTTAAATTTGGGTATTCTTTTGCTGCTCTTTTCTCAACCTGTGGTCAGTGTGGACAGTACAACAAAAATATAAGAAAAAGTAAAAAAGCTAGGCATCATGACTGAAGAAAAAAGCACCATCATCATGTAAAGATTGAGGTGTTTTCTCAGTGACTAAATAAGCTTCAATAAATACATAAATAAAATAACTATTTGTTCTTTTTATTTGCTGTGTTTAATATAAAATAGTGTTAAAAGGCATTATTTTCCTTTGCATTAGAAATTTCTAAAACTTGACTTCAATCTCCATAGGTTAATTTTTAGATATCTCTCTCTCTCTCTCTCTCTCTCTCTCGCTCTCTCTCTCTCACTTTTGCTCACTTAAATCCAGTAAGCAACTGAAATTGAACATGAGTGAGACATGTATTCAAATTCCATTGTACCAAGCTGGAGGTCAAACAAAGGATAGAGAGTTTGGCCAGCTCACCTATATCACTGTATATATGTACTAAGAATATTTTTCTGTAACAATTTACATTGTCCTTTGCTTGCTGAGCATGGTTTTGGATTGTTATGCATTACAACATGTAGTTTTTTCTTGTGATAATCTTATGGAACAGATCAAAGTCATTGGCTCCTATGGAGCAAAGCCAAGGCAGCAGCTACCCAAGTTGGTTAGACTGGCAGAAACTGGTATCCTCAATATCTCTGATGCAGTTTCTAGAAAATACAAATTTGAGGAGGCAGTCCAAGCATTCCATGATCTTGACCAGGGAAGTATTGTTGATCGAGCTGTGATTAATATAAGTTAGTCAAAAACCTGTCTTGCATAAATTACTTCACTGGGAATGTATTCATTAAGTAATAACTGGCTCTGATTTTCATTTGCTGCATATGTGGGTAGCACTCTCGAAACTTTTTGAGTCACTGTCTTGAACAAGCAATGCAATGTCCATTCCATAGATTCATCAGTTTAATTTAAAAAAAAAAAAGAAATTGAAATTTTGATAAAGAAACAAGACCAAGAACTGAACTGCATCAGGTTTGATTCCCATTCAGTCAATTTTTTGAATCTTAGAATTGAGAAGGAATATTCAGTATATTGACTTGATGAATACTGTACATGGGGAGGCCCTTATTATATATAGGCCAGAAACAAACAATAGTACTGTAGATACCCATTTTGTAACCGTAATTTAAGCTGAAGCAAATTGGTCATTTCACACTCCAGAGGGCAAAATTGTAATTTGTAACTTTAAACTTTCAATTACTTTTATAAAATAAATCTTGAGAATTTAAGGTTCAAAATGGTGTGTTATAGGCCTCGGATTATCCAATCAAAATATACCACAAAGTCAAAATTTAAAAGCTAACATGCATCTGTATAATTTGGGTTTGATCATGTAGGAGTAAGATAATGATCAATTAATTTTAATGGGACCATTAATTGGTTGATTTAAAATTAATTGTATGTCAAAATTCTATTGGATGAAGCTTGGGACAATTGTGTGGGAACATGTAATAGATTACTTCAATATTAATGGATTTTAGAAAATATTTTATAAGATTAAGGCCAAAATGCAAAACTTACTTTCTAAGTTTTACTACTTTTTCATTTTAGGTGGCAATGTTAAACATGGTGGTAATAACGGTAGTCAGGATGATAAAACTAAGACAAAGGAAGTTAGGATGATAAAACTAAAACAAAGGAAGGTGGTTCCAAATAAGGTATTTGGAATGAAGGGTCAACGAAAATTATTTTCCTCTCAAAACAAGATTGCCATTGTCCAATAACTGCAAAATGGGGCTTTAAGGCTTTTTGGTACCACGGTGGCATTGACAGACCAAATGGTTGCTGAATTATTAGCCGAAAGTGAGAACTCATTTGAGCCCATTGACAGTGACCTTGAAAGCCCAGTGATTGAGTTGTTTCTATTGGCGATCCAGACCACTGTAAGAGGGATATTCTTGTATATAATGCCCAAAATACCTGTTGCTTGAACTGCCTGGGCTAAAGAACCCAAGCTCAAAGCCTTGCCCAGATGTTTGTCCATCTTTAAGCACCTGGTTTGGTCTCAAGGTGTCTGAAATTGTTGCTGCAGTGGAAGTAGGTGGGGCTGAAGATAACTGCATGGAAAAAAAAAAAAAAAAAAAGTGAGAAACACAGAAAACCCAATTTTTGTTTCTGGGAATATGGAGGAGTTCTTGTATAAGCAATTAAAATATTGAAATCACGGTGTGTACCATTTTTTGGCTTTTCGGTTCTACTTATTCAGCTGCAAAAGTCAAACACAATTTTTTTTTTTTTTTGGCTAAAACCAAATTCCGTTAAGCAGAAGAAACAAACTATGTAACACAAAACACTATCAACATCACACGAACACTTTTAGCAAGATAATGTGCTACAAAATTATGCTCTTGCTTAACCCAAATGAGTCCAAGGTTTGGCCATCTTTAAGATACTTTGTCAATGGTCCAATATGTAGGCATTGATGCATTTTTAAGAATCCCCTCCTATAACAATGGGTCTTTTCATTCATTGGTCAATATAAGACCATCTTCTGTAGGCTCTTGAGTCTAAAATACTTAATTAAAAACATTAGGGTAATGTGCACATTTACATATTGTTAATCCTTATATCCCACGTTATTTTTAAAAAAATTTCTTTCTATCTTTTCTTTCTTCTTCCCCTTTGTTTCCTTTTCTGTTTTCTTCTGACCTCTAAATTTGGGATTATTTTGGGTGGCTTTGTCCTCTTATATTTAAAGTTTTCTAATATACAATATTCCAATGCTTACCTTGCCACTCTTTGTTTGGTTGCCAAGAAAATGGGAGAAGAAAACACAATAGCATTCTTCCTTTAGCTAAATCCAATCTCCTGGTCTCTGCAGAAAGGGAAAATAATTTCAATTTCTTCTTTTTTTTTTATTCGTCGAACATTTTTGGAGATTTTTTTGTTACAATATTATGAGAGGTAATTAAAATCATGAATCATGCAAAATGCATTAGCAGTAACTTTGTACCTTGATTAGTTACATAAATTATGAATTCGTTCATTTAAAAAAAATGTATCAATATAGTGTAATTTGTATATCATACATCACTATGTTTATATTAACGAAACAAATATACTTAAGTCTTGACATAATATATATATATATATATATATATAAATATATATAAAAAATCCAACCTCCTAGAGTGTGGTGCGTTGGTTGGAGTCTCGAACTAGATTACACCTGTGGCTCCACGCCGTGAGTTTTGCGGGTTCAAGTGGGCTGGGTCAATGATCACAAGCGTGAGACCTTTTTTTACAAAGCAATATATATATATATATATATATATATATATAATTCAAAAAAGTTAAGTAAATATTTAATTAGCAACCAACTAAACCAAGTACCAAAATAACTATGGAAACATATGAAAAATGTCTTCCAAGTTTTAAGTTTTAAGTTCAAAATCTAAAATAAGTTAGGAAATGGAAACTAGCTATAGCTAACTACAAATTAGTATTATCACCAAAAAAAAAAAAAAAACCAAAAAAAACAAACACATAAACACTACATAACACCATAACTCAAGCAAATAATCAAAATAATAGGCCTAACCAAATATATCAGTTGGGTTTTGTTTGAAGATGCTGGGTTTCAGCTGAAGCTGCTCACCGAAATCCACAGGCAGCTGTAGAGCTTCGAATGCAACGGCAACAATGAGTTTTGAGGAATGAGAGGAGGAAAGTGAAAAACAAATGAAATGGGTATATTCGCTGGTATGAGTTGAGGGTTTGGATTGTGGAGTAAAGTAGATAGTAATGAGAAGGTAGAAAAGGGGAAAGAGAATCGTTGGGAGGGTGTGAATTGTTCTAACTTGATGGAGACACAACATGACCACGGGTCTCACGTAAGTGCAAATATTTATAACAATAGCACAATATCTTGGTTTTTAAGTAATGAGTTATGGAAATTGAGAACAAAAAATGAACCAAGCAATGAGTTTTAAGGTAGGGCCATGTATTTTGAGAATTGAATGATGAAAACTGAGTTTTGAGTTAGATTCTTAACCAAACCAAACACCCTCTTAGTTTCTCAACACAAAATAAACCAAAATATATAAAATATTTGCTATGGTGAAGGAATATGTCTGTGTTATAGATCCCATTTAATAAAGAAAACCCTTTTATTAAAAAAAAAAAAAAAAAAACCAATAGTAGAAGAATCTCAAAATTTTATTAACGGAAAAAAGCATTTATCCCCTAAAAAGTTGAATCTGATGGGTCATGACCTGAACAAAATGCATCTAGATTCATTTTACATCTGTGCCAATTGGCACTGTTGAAGTGCTGATCGACACATTAAATGTGCCGATTGGCATTTCTGACAGCTCTATCTAGAATTCTTTTTTTTTACACATTTTGGACTTTTTTTTGGGTGTTTTCTAATTTGTTAATTGTTTCAATAATTTTTAGACTCAAAATATTCAAATTATTTAATTTTTTTGGCTTTTTGAAAGTTTTAATATTTGAATTTGTGGGTTCATTTTTTGCTATAATTGAATTTGTCAACTATAGAGCCTTGGATTAGTCTTTTGACGGTAGCCACATTTTTCTCTTATATTTCTCTAATGTGTGATAAAATATTTTCATTATGTTTTAATAATTTCAATTTTGAATCTTATACATGATACATTATACATTTATGAAAAGTTTTTCCGTGCATTACACAGGTTAGCGACTAGTAATAATAATTTTAGAGACCTTAAAAAAGCAATATTGAGTTTACTATTTATACATGTCATGTCTACTACGTCATTTTGAATTTAATTACTTTTTTTATTTATTTATCTCAATTAATAAATTTGAGGGCAAATTAATGATATTAGAAAGGTCAATAACATAAGAAAAACTACTACATCATGTGTATTGCAATCTGGTGTGATCTGGTGCGGTTTTGGTTTATATTTTTATCATTGCGCAGCATGGTGCGGCTTGGCCAAAACTATCTCCATACTACACCTCCAATTTGCGGTTACATGTGTGGTGTAATGTGGCTTGATGCGGTGTATCATGGTACAATTTAGTTGCTTTTGGGATGGATTGACACAACTCAAAGCTAATTTCTCCTTTGTTTTTGGTCAATTTTTAAAATTTTGGGCTGATTTTTCTTTATTTTAGACAGATTAAGAGTAGCCTAACAAGTTTTTAAATGTAAAATGACTCATCTTTTATAATAGTATTACTTCGATACGATGTTGTTTTGTACAATTACTCCATTTTGCAGAAGATTTTGGAGCTCATTTGGTTATATATTTGGGAAGCGATAATGGATTAAAGAAATGGCGCAAAGTTCAAGTCATATATGTATGAAGAATATAACATACATATAACCATAAAATATGCTTATGTATTTGTTTGTATGTCACACAGAGGTAAGGATTACAATGGGCTAGGCTAGGATGGCCCATGAGCCTAGGTCGGGCAAGGTTGGAATGGAAAACCCCAACTTTTTTTAGTGGATTGAGATACCAGGTTGGGCCTAACGGGATTTCTACAAGCTTTGAATAGGCCTTTAAAGGGTTATGAAATTTAATTAGAAAGTTTATAACTATATTGTATCACATAATTTAGAAATATCTGGAAAAAATGGGTGGGAGATAAATTTGGTTTAGATTTGCTTCAATTTTGTTTAATGATTTTGAAATCCCAATTATTTGCTTTAGTTTTTTTTGTTTTTTTGTTTTTTTTTTAAGAAAAAAAATTTTACATGGCAATACTAATTTATAACTTTGCTATTAGCCCTGTCATCATTTATTGATTACGACCATTTTAGCACAATACCATAAATTTAGGTAAATTTAAAATGTTAAAGACTAAATTGACAACTATTTTAAAGATTAGGGGTTGAACTAGTAACTTACCCTAAATATTTTATACGACTTGCCCAAACAAATTTGTAAAAAGTCAATGGACTGAAAAAATGACATTAAATTCAACTCATGAGTTTATGTAAAGCATAACATGTGCACAACATAAACATAACATAAGCATAAAAGTTTTCTATTATAAGTGATTCTTCCCACTCCCAATATTTGTGTAAAATTGATAATGACACTAGCATGGAGGCCTTTTTTGAAATTCATGTTTGTAAAAGCACGGTAAATCGTAGTGATTAACACCTGCTTGAATCAAACGTTCCATCTACTCAAATTCTTTAGTTGCCCTATCTTCAGGCACATAGGTATACATGACTTCCGAAGCTTCTCCTAGCTTACCTGCAACATAATCACAAATTCAATTCACAAAAATTTGCAGAATTTATTGATATGGAATAAATTAATAATAAACTTTATTGAAATAAGAAGAAACTAGTTAATGCTTATAAGTAGGTTTCTGTAGTGGAAAAAGGCTAAGAAAACAATATCAAAAGTATTGATAAAAAGCAATAAAAGTGAAGAATTAGATGGATGCGAAACCTTTATTTCAAATCTTAATTTCAGCAAGTAGCAGCTTTGTTATTATAACACATGTGTAGCATTGATTTCAATTACTAATAGTAATTGCAACACATTATAAACGAATGTAGTTATTGTGCAAGTCTAGTCAGATTCTTAAGATTTTTATGTGTGCAGTACTTGATTAGCTTAGGGCTTAAAGTCCTCTATCCCAGCAACTCCACCACTTTAGCCTCTTCAAAAAATTAATACTAAGCAGGCCAATTAGCATCTGCATTCCTAAGCTGGGTAAGATTTTAAATTATTATTAATTCTCAGACTCACCACCTACTTTAATATTTCATCTCATAATTTTGTGAATGTATTCCCTTGTTTCATCCCCCTTCTCTTATGTATGTGTGTGTGTGTCTGTGTCTGTGTGTTTCTCAAAAAAAAAAAAAAAAAAAGTTATTATTAACAATATGTTTTTTTTTTTTTTAGCTTAGTTGGAGAATGCTGGTTTTCAGCATTTTAGTCCCTGTTGTCCTTCAACTAGAAATTGTTTCCTACACAACTTGGGTAACTCACTAAATTTTTTGTACCACTCAATTTGTTAAGCTCTCTCACTTTCGTTCCCTCTTTGTCTATCTTAGAACTTTTTCTAGACGAGCCATATATTCCAATCGTTGCATTTTTTGTTTGTAATATATCAAATACTTAGGTTACTCTTTTATGTAGTTGATTTTTATTTTTTTGACAACCTTATGCAGTTGAATTTTGATGGTGCTTGTATAAGCAACTAGGATGCAAATGCTAACAACAGTTTTTTATAGCTTGCCCAAACAAATTTGTAAAGCATCAAAGGACTGAAAATTGAAGAAGTTCAACTCACGTGTGCACCAAAAACATAACATAAACATAACTATACGTTATGTTTGTGTGTATGTAGGGGGTGTGATTATATAAATATATGTATATGCATGTGCCTCTTGGTGAAACTTATGTTTATGTGATAATAAAGAAGATTTTGTGAAGTTCATCATGTGATATTCTACTAAAAATATAGGAAAGTGAACGAGGATGCGTGGGGTTTAGCATCACTTAACTGTACTTATAACGAAAGGTCTTTGAAATGCTATACCTGAAGAAACATAGATTGATTAAATTCATAGCATTCTTAGCACCAATCCATTGTATTAAATGGCTTTTTTTTTATTAGAACAAAGTGCCTCATGCAAGAAAAGTTCTCTGTAGTGGCAAATATGAATGCATAATTTTAACTTTTAAAGATGTCGCAAGACAATTGGATGCTTATATGAGGAATCATCTTTTCAAGACATTCTGGATGGCTTTTGTAATTTAGTGATGAAGTGACACATGCATTTAGAGGAGTACTAACTCAAGTTGTTTCACAATTCCCACTCTATCAAAGCTCGCTTGGCTATGTAGTAGAAGCAGATAATGCTCCAATTGGTTGGTGTCTATTGAGTAGCTTGACTTTTTGAAGATAAAAAGGAAGATTATATAAGGAATCATATTTTTTAAGCTAAAATCCTATTTTGGTGTTAGTGTCAATTTGGTCACTACATCTTAACAGTAGTCAATTTTGATCCATATTATTCTCAACTTACAATCAATATGGTCCCTATTGTTGACTCATTAAAATTCAAAATGTAGATTTTTATTAAATAAATAAATGTTGATGTGGCATTAAAATTTCTTGCATTTTCTCAGCAATCAAATACAACAATACAAATCAAATTTACAAATTACATTCCCAAATTTTCTTGAGCTCTCTTGGGAACCAAACACAAAAATACAATTCAAATTAAAAACAAACCCAAATATGAAATGCAAAGGAAATGTGGGGTTCCAAGTTAGATTTATGTTTGTAATGGCAACCACCACAAAACCAATTCAAAAAAAAAAAAAAAAAGTAGGATTGATGATTACGATTGCAGAACTCAAGGTTTGGCTCAGTAGTGCAATCACTTACGAACAAACATGCTTGGACAAGTTTGAGTTTGAATTCTTGTTTTGCAATCACCTATAAAAACCCATGAAATCCAAATTATTCCAAACACACCCAGAAACATGAATGGAATCAGATCCAGATCCAGCAGTAAAACAAGAATTTAACAAAAACCCAAAAACACATACTTGAAAAAGTGGAAAAAAAAGAAAAAGAAAAAGAAAAAAAAGGTTTGGCGTCAACTTTTTTTTGGTTCCAAGGTATCTAAAAACCTAAAGTACTGTTGTTGCATTGGAAGTTTGTGAGGCTGAAGATAATTAAATGTAACAAAATGTGAGAAACAAAGAAAACCTCATTTTTGTTTAAGGAAAAATGGAGTAGTTCTTGTTAACAGAAAATTCTTAATTTACATTGTACTAGCAATATAAACTTACATTATAGACATACAAAATGTGTACAAGGTTGTATACAATTGCTATGTATAAGTTTCTATCGTGGTTCGTTCCTAATAACTTTGGGCCGTTGGGCCTAGACCCCCAATTATACTCTGGGTTGGGCTTATCCCACAATGGGAGGTCCAAAAAAAGTGTTGGTTTGTATTACTGATGGAGTATTCGCTTTAGTTTGGCCTTAAAACTACCTTGATCATGGCTTTACTATGAAGGCTACCAAGGAGTCGAGCTCCCTCTCTGAAATTTGAACAGGATTTCCTTTTCCCCAAAATGTGTCTCCTCTCGCTTCTCTCATGTCTTTCTCTCTAATTTTTTCAACCTCTTCTTCCTAACTCTCCTCCCTTATTTATATCCTTCTCCTAATGGGGTTGTCATGATGAGAAGATATTCTAAGTGTCAGAAAGTCTTACTGCATCATATCATTGGTCAAAGGCAACCCACCTCCTGCTCTTGACATGACTCCCTAAGAACTCATGCCTAGCGCCAGCTATTGCTCTACAGGTAGATTCTCTCAAAGCATTATCTCTTGTTCTTGGCTTGGGTACTTCTTTATATGCTTGGCTAACTCCACACGGATCGACTATATGGACTGAGCTGGGTCGAGAGCATTCCAATGGATGGGCCTAGTAGTTCGGGGGTTGGCGTACTATTCTCGGTCCGTACAGTTTCTATTGCTAATAATATGTATCATTTGGCTTTTGGCGTCAACTTCTTGAGCTGGAAAAGTCAAGATAGATGGAGACCAGTTGATAAAACGGATCTTTTCACAAATTGTTCAATGACTTAAATACTTTAATTAATCAATGACTTTTGACTAATAATGTCAACATTCACAAATTGTTCATCTTCCTTCCTTTCTTCTTCTTCTTTCAAATTTCTTCTTTTTTTTTTTTTCCTCAACTCCTAAATTTAGGATCATTTTGGCTTTATGCCCTTACATTTAAAATTTTAATTGCCCATCCCCAAGGTTTGCAATTGTTTTCAATTTAATAGTTTAACCTAATTATTTTAGTGTTGTGACTATTAAGCTTCACAAAAATTCAAAATCTGTAATTTTTTTAAAATAATTTAATTGTTATAAACAGAGAAGAGATGGTTTAAATCTTGGAAATAGCATTTCTCATGTTGTAAATACTAAAATGTGTCTATTGAGTCACAAAGCTTTTCACCAAAAGCTAGTACTCTTTTTTTTTTTTTTTCTTTTCTTTTTTTGTTGAATGTAGTTTTAATGTACTTTATTTTATAAATAATTTTAACCTATAGCATCCGTTTCGGACGATAGCTTTTTATCGTTAGATCAAAACACCAATAAGTTTTTAGTGTAAGTAGAGATTGAATCTCAAATCTCTTATTCAACCATTAAGGACTTTATTAGATGAGTTAATTAGAACCCACTACGTTTAATGTACTTAGACCATGGGTTTAAGAACCAAAACATTTTATTAGGAGAGAGAGAGAGAGAGAGAGAGAGAGAGAGAGAGAGAGAGAGAGAGAGAGAAGGGAAGAAAGCCTAAACTTTGAAATAACTAAAAAAGAAGCAGTTCAAAATTTTTATCATGAAGTAGGATCCTAGGTAGAATTATGATAATGTAATAACTAATTAAATGTGAAAATCAATAAAAGAAATTTGTAAAAAATTATAATCTTAACTAAACAAATATCTAAAAAGTTTCAAATATATATTTTATCTAATGATATTTTTATACAATTTATTATAGAGATTAGATAAATCTCTTCTTATCAAATTTCAATTAATTCAGCCCCCCAAAAGGGATTGTAGATGCGAACTCCAAAGCAGAGTTTATGATTAGATAACGAAGGTTCGGCTCCAAAGGGACCATGTCACCTACAAGATGCAATTCCTGCATGAAGTGCTTGAGGTCTTAGGGTTTGAAAGGGTTTGAGTAGCAAAGTTAGCTGCCTGTTATAACTATAAAAATAAAAAAATAAAAAAATAAAAAAAAGTTGCAATTCCTGCTATATGATTTAAAAGGTCTAATTAGAATTTGCCAACTAAATTAAAAATACAACTCTGCTTTAACTCACCCTTTTACTATCAGAACCTTGAAAATCTTTTTCCCCCTCGGTTAACCCACTAATAAAACATTAATTAATCTTTGAGATTGTGGTATATTAGGGCCTGTTTGGTAAACAATCTCAAATTCACATTTTTACATTTTAAACAATTTTACACACATTTCTACATACTTTTTCACCCACACAAATTTAAAAAAATTACAAAAATCCTATCTCAAACTACTCTATCAAACACCCTCTTAGTTTCTCTCCTTTGTGGAGAACTTTACAACATAAAATCTGTAATAAAAAAATAATAATAATAATAAACATTTGTAACCAAAGCAATGTTTCTATCTTTCACCTAAAGCAGTGACAGTAGTCTGAGATTTTGGGGTTCATCTCACTATCTAGTGATGTTGCTTGCTTTAAGATCCCTGTGGATGATTCTTGGCCTGGAGTCTTGATAAATACACAGAAGTCCTCGTGCTATCCCCATAACAATGTCAAAGTACTTCTTCCAAGTCAATGATTTCTTTCTGGTCTCATCTGTAGAAAGAATAAAATCAAGAATTAAATCTCTTTTTCTTTATTTAAAATTGAATGCTGTTTTTCAGTACTAGGCAAACAAACAATATAAGCGCTCAATTAGGTAAGATGAAACAAATCAAGTGTTAGAGGTTCAGACCAAAGAGAAAGTTGTCCAAGCTTTTGTTGGGAAGGTGCTCATAGATTAGCATCCTTTCTTCTTTTTGAATGCAGCATCCCAAGAGCTTAACAAGATTGGGGTGTAGAAGCTTCGCAATCAATATAACTTCATCTTAAACTCTCCGAGGCCTTGTCCAGAATTTTGCGAAAGCCTCTTCCCTGCAATTTCTTGGCCAGTTGGTAATACACCCTATGAGAAAGCCAACTTGAAAATTAGAAATGCTATCATATACAAGGAAACATATAGACTCATTTTCCCCAATCTAGTATCTACGAATGGTTTCTACATTGTAACAATTCTCTTTTGGCAATTTACCTTGTAGGTAGGACCAAAAGCCACCCTGTCCAATCTTATTTTGAAAAGAGAACTTGTTAGTAGCAGTAGAAACAGTCTCCAAATCAAAAATAGGTAGCTTAAGGTCTTCCTTCTGAGTCCCTCCTATGGAATCTCTATAGGATTTTTTAGAGCTTTCAGCTACAACATACAAATTGACCAGCAGAAGAAAATTATAAATTTATTACCATGGCAAGCATTGTCAATGTAATTACCATGGCAATATTTAGAAGAATTTGTAACTAAATCCATGTACGGCAATTCCATCAATCAAAACAAAT
This sequence comes from Castanopsis chinensis, assembly GCA_032878915.1. Classification (NCBI taxonomy): domain Eukaryota; kingdom Viridiplantae; phylum Streptophyta; class Magnoliopsida; order Fagales; family Fagaceae; genus Castanopsis; species Castanopsis chinensis. The sequence continues at coordinate 953,209 of JAVQMG010000059.1, forward strand.
AAATACATAATAAACTAAAACATCTACGCCAATTCAACGATTCATACAGCTCCCTATAATCTTAATAAATAGTTCTAACCATGAGATTTACAGCAGCACACTGCAATTTTGACACCTAGCTTTCCACAAAATAAGCATCAGCAGAATTAGCATGGTCGTTTAGATAAAAAATTTCAGTAGAGTGCTGAAAAATCTAATATAAAGTTATAAACAGGGGAAGTCGACCATGACAAATCAAGTTATCAGGAAGAAATTATTATAGCTGCTCAAAAATCTTGATACAAGTCTCAATCCAATCACAGCAATTATAACTAAACACATACTGGTATTTTTCAAGACTTGTCATGCTAATTTGGCATTTATGCATATATGTAAAGGACAGCCTTGTTTTACAGTTTAAGGAAATCAAATTATGAACACAGAACAGTCAAGAACTCCACCTTAAGGAAACATGCCCAGTCTTTTTATAAATAATTCCCCTTAGAAAAATCGTTATAAGTCAAATCAAAGTGGTATACCGCAATTTTGTCACACCCAAAAAAAATTATAGAAGTCACCAAAATTTTTTATTATTTAATGATAAAACAGATCCCACTTAGAAGTCCTGTCAATATTGGGGCAAAGATTTGCGCTATTTCATCTAACACTTCTATAAGAATGAAAATACTAAGACATTTTATTAGTTGCTTCACCTCTTCTCTTTGCCCTTCTCATCCGGAAAGTAAACCAGCCAATGAAGCCAACTAGAAACATTCCAATAACTGAACATATGATGCTAGTGACAATCACCTTTGCTCGTCTATTCCTCATAGCATCAGCAATTGTCTCTGGACACCAAAGCTGACAGAGTAAATCATTTTTCTAAAAATGATAAGAACAAGCAAGAGGGAGAGAGAGAGAGAGAGAGATGTCACAGAAATCTCCATAACCCTACAAACGTACTACCAGGAAAATCATGGTTGAAAAATCCGTATCCATATAAAATTCTAACAGAGATTATTTTTCTGCTTTTTTCTTTTTCTTTTTCTTTATCTAATTACCTATGAAGCACGAGTGCATTTTAGGATTCAGGTGCGGGTACGAGTGCGAGTGCGGGTGCGGAACTCGGCAATTTTTGAAAAAATAGGGTGTGGGTGCGGTGATTAAAAAATTATTAAAAATATATTTATTTATATTTTTAATATATTGCTAAGCATACTTTTTTATATTATATAAACATATACCAAATTTAAGAGTAATAGTAAATAATAACTAAAACATGATGTTCATAAATTAAATACAACTCACAAGATTGAAACTAAAACATCCCATGAAGTTCAAAAATTAGAATACAACTCACAAGTTTGAAATTAAAACAAAATAAAAGATAATCAACAAGACAATCAAATACCAATAATAATTAACCACTTATGATTTCTTTTATTTTCTTTTCCCCTTCAACCATATTAAGGGGAAAAAATTTTGTTATAAGAAAAAGGGAAAAAAAAGACTTTTTAAAATTTTTTTTTTATTATTTTATTATTATATATATATTTTAAGAAAGAACAGGAAAGACAGGACAAATACCCCAGTAAGTAGTAACTAGAGAGAAGAAAAGAAAAAGAAAGAAAAAGTGAGAGTTTTTAAGTTCCAACAAGACAAAAGAAGAGTGAGACAGCAAAGTCAACAAGTGAGAGACAGAGATGGCATGGTGTGTAGTTAGGTCTTTCAACGTGCCGGGGGTGGACATGCGCGCACTGCGAACTAGGGCTCCTTTAGCCGCCGGCGCAGGCTTTGCCTCCGTTGCAAGCACCTCTTTGTGGCGCTCCCCTAAGCGCTCTCTGCCCCCCTTTTCCAAACTAGTGCTAGAGATTTTAGAAATATAAAGGACACACACTTTTTGGTCACCCAGACCAGTAATCCAAGGGAACTCCTAGTGGGGATTGAACCCAAGATGTTAGGGTAATAGGTTTTTTTTTTTTTTTTTTTTTTTTTTTTTTGGTAGTAATTAAAGAAAAAATATGAGTTAGGGTACATTTTTTTCCAAGGCCTAAAATATTAAAGTTATGGTAGTATATTATAAGTTTGATTGCATAAATCATATAAATTGACATGGCACTAATCACATAAAATAATTCAATACTCATTTAATTTTTTGTTGAAGTATTACCCTATTGCCACATTAGTTTGTAAACTTTGTATAATAAAATTTATAGTAAGTTTAGCATTTTCTCAAAAAAAAAAAAAAAAAAGAGTTAATAGAAATGAAACCTAATTTCCATTAAGTGAATGAAATATGCTAAAACTAATATAAATTTTACGATAAAAAACTTATAAACTGATGTGAAAGTAATATGATCGGTGTCACTTAAACTGTATAATAAATGAATGTTTGAATTTTTTTTTTTAATCGGTGATATGCTAGTTTCTAAAACCTATATAGTAGTATCATTAGCTCACTTTGGGTGAATTAGTCATATTAATAACTATGAATTAATAATAGATTTGAATTTAAAAATATATAATAAAAATACAAAATATTATTTAAATGATATTTAGATGTAAAAGGCACCTTTAGATTTGGTGGCAAACTGTGAAACCCACAGTTTGCCACCTAATCTTCACTGTGAAACCTAGCCAACACCCAAACGACAACCACCAAAACCCACCACCTATCCGAACCTAGTAACCATTGAAATCAAATCTAATTTTCCTTTTTTTTTTTTTTTAAAATCCCAGCATCAAGATTCCACAAACTTCATACTCAACAAAAGGAACGGAGAAACAAAGATTAGAATGCCGGGAAATTTGTAGAGCTTGACAGAGTGTAATTGTCACACAATCAAAGAGTCTAATTGGATTTTAATAAAGTCTAATTTTACATCACATGTCCTTTTAATTTTTTAATTAAATGTCACACAATCAATATCATAATTGGCTTCTAATTTAGTCTAATTTTGGTCTAAGTGTCAATATAATTTTAATGTAAGTGATCCATTAATACTACTCAACATAAGAGGCAATAGTTTTGACCTTAATTTAGTATTTAATATTATTTTTTTTTTTTCTAAAAAAACGTTAATTAAAAAAAGTCCAGAAATTAAAAAAGAAAAAACAATTCCCCATGGGGGAAATAACCAAATACTCGTTGCCTGTACAACTAAAATAACCATGATAACTGACACTTTGTTGCCAATCATGAAGCTCTCAGTTGGAACCTTAAAAAGTGTCTTCACATCACAGGTACATGACATCATCATGTTACTGATAATGACGCTTCTGTTCTGTTGGGGACTTCTGTTCAGTTTTGGTCTGGACCCACCTGAGACACCTTAGTTGGTGGCACTACCCCACACGTGATGTTTGTTTATTATTATTATTATATTTTATATAATTAGATTATTTATTTCTTTAAGAAAAAACAAAACTCAGTAAATATTACACGTGGCCTATATCACTTTGGACGCATGTAATCTCATTTTCAAGCACTCCCAATTCCCAAACAAAACTAAACCTAAATAAATAAATAATAATAATAAATGATCAAAGTTAAAAGTTTTTACTTTTTAGTTATATTTTTCCTTTAATTAAAAGTAACTTTTTTTTTCAAAATTACTAGGTTGCCCTCCACCCCACACCGCCTTCGACTTCCAATTCAACTCTAGCTGTCATTCTCAAAAGGGAAAATTGGACCACATTTCGAATAATCTTCAACTCTCAAATATCAAATACATTAAACTGTTTAATTTAATGCTCATAAAAGGATATACAAAAAAAGAATGAAGATGAAACTCTAATCAATATATATAGCAGCTTTAAAAACAATGTCAGGTTTGCCACATTTCTTTTAGACTATGATCTATCTCAACCGAGTTGGTTGGTTTACTTATCTAAACAGTATTAGTAACTATAAGAATAACATCTCAACCATTTGTACCAAGCTTAAAATCAAAGTAAACTCCACTCCTATGCAAATAACGAATTACACCAAGCTTCAAGATCTTCCTCTTGCTCCATATTCAACGGTGACACATCATGTGATGCACCATCCATGCTTATAACTTCAGTCCAATCAATATCACTGAAATCCAAATGTGGTGTCTCAATAGTGACCTCTGTCTGAGGAGTGTTCGTCTCTTCTGACATCAATGATGGAAGCTCCAGATTCTCAGACGTTGCAATGTCCTCTTCCTGGTGTAAATTGTCTCTTGCAAACCCTCTTTGTTTTTTGAATTTATTAATCTGGCAGAGGACATAATCATCCTGAAATTGAAGGAAAAAAAAATGTCATTTAGAGGTAGACGGATTGATAAAATGACACAAGATATTGATTTTTTCATAAAAAATCAAGAAACAGAGCATGTTGAAAGAGCAAAAAAAAAAAACAGAGCATGTTGAAAGACCCAAAAAAAAATTAGAAACAGAACGTGTTTAAGGACAAAAATAAAAATTTTCTTGTAGCAATAAAAAAAAAAGGAAAAAGAAAATCAAGAAGCAGAGCAGCACAAGTGGAGACAATCAATTAAAAACAGAACATAAAACCAAAAAAAAAAAAAAAAAAAAAACTTACATTATTGGTTGTGTTTGCGTAGATTCCATCGAGTCTATACTCGTGCATAGTCCATCTAGCATTAGGGAAAAATCCTTTCTTTGCAACAAAGGTGAAGGTTCTCTTAGAACCAATATGTCTCTGTTCTTTTTGGTTGAACCCATCACGGTCACGCCTCTCTTCATCATCCTCATCACTGTGATCATACACCTTGACATCTTTTTGAGCCCTCCAAGTGCCAAACTCTGTTGCTCTCACAACCCTTTTCCCTTTCTCCTTCTTCTTAGTAAGCTTAGTGTAACAATGGAGGGTTTGAATTCCAGTACTCTGAAAGAGTTTGGTCCAGACCTTGGGGTCACCGTACACGTCAATGTCCTTCACAGGATTATTTGATGGCAAGGGATTACCGGTGACCTTCCTGAGAAGGTAGTACTCGACCAAGTCCCTCTGATGAGGGCGAAAGATGAAACCCGGTGGCAACCCCATGATCTCCTTCTCCTCCATGGCTATGGCCATGGGTAAAAACGAATGAATGAATTCTTTGAAGAAAATAAAGAATAAATGGGGTAAGGATTAGGGTTCAATTGCAGAGGAAGAGCAAGAGCGAGCAATTGTACTGAATTGCGGCTCAGAGAACAGAAGAAGAAGAAGAAGAAGAAGAAGAAAGAAGAAATAAAAGCCAATTATGATGAGAAAGAAAAAAGTAAGGAATGAAGTACAGGCTTTTCTTCTAAGAGTTCCAACGGTCACTAGCGTTAGTTTTAATTAATTAATTAATTATTTAGAACGGCGGCGTGCCTTTTTTATTTTTTTGGATAGGAGAAAGCCGGCGTACTTGGGTTGTGACTGTGGGTTTTGTTAAAGTTTCATTTTAGTTTGGATTTTATTTTTCTTCATTTAATTGCTTATTTTATATATATATATATATATATATATATATATATATATATATTTTGAGAAACAACTTATTTTATATATGATTATTCTTCTACATGAATGGCATTTGATAGATATTGTATGAGTATCTCTTAATGTAACTTTTTTTTTTTTTGATGAACATCTCTTAATGTAACTTTAGTCCTTGTGTTGTGTTGTGGGGCATGAGATGAGATAATCGGTGAAGTTCTATATATAAATAGAGTAAAAGTCCTTCTAATTGTTTATAATGTGATTGGTCACTTTAGAGAGGGAAATGGAGGGGCAGAATCGGAAGAAGGAGAGGCCGAGGGAAGGGTGGTTTAGGGATTTGAGGATTTCGATTGGGGTGAGAGGGAGAGGAACGGTGATGATGATGATGATGACGTGGAGGGATGTGATTGGTTGTGGTTGTTGAGGAGGAGGATTTGTGTGCCCTTGGCCTTGCAGATGACGTGGCGGCGGGGGATTGGGTAGCCGCGGGTGTATGTGGGATATGGGGATGATGGGAGAGGGGTTACTTCGGCGGAGAGTGAGCGGCCTGTTGGGGAGGAGGTGGAGGATACTTTGGCTGTGTATTTTTGTAGCTTAGTGGCGGCGCGTGGAGGTCACCACGGTGGTTGGCAAGTGGTGGAGGTGGTGGGGTTTCATGGTGGTGTGGGGGGGTTTTTGGCTCTTTTGAAGTTGAGACTTCAAAAGGGACAGACTTGAAGTTGAAGACCTTTGAAGGGTCAGGTGTGATGAAACGACACCGTTTGTATGATGGGCTCATGTTGTTGGAGCTTGCTTTCATCATGCTTTGCGTTAATTGCTTTTTCTGTTCCAAGGTAATATATCACTTTGTGATTCAGAAGAATACATGCGGCAAAGTTTCGATAATATTACCGACATTTTGTTGCCAATCATGAAGCTGGGTTGGAACCTTAAAAGCGGTCTTCACTCTTCACAGCTACATGACATCATGGTCATCTGATAATGAACCTTCTGTTGGGGAATTCAGTTTTGGTCTGGATCCACCTGAGACACCTCAAATGGTGTTGAGGAAAGGGACCCAGAAGAGTAACAGGTGGGGCCCATGGGATGGAGTCAGGTTCAGTGGCAGCAATGAGTTAAGGTCTAATCCTGTGTTCATTCCCATGTTCATATCAAGCCTTGAAGAGGTTTTTATTATTCATTCCAAGTTGTAGGCCAATCACCATTGACAAGGTTTGTGGTGACCCAAGATGGTTTGATTCGGTACCTAACATGGAGTAAGAATAGCAATAAGTGGTTGGTAATGGTGACACTTCAGAGGGACGGTTGTGATGGCTATGGGGATTGTGGGGCTTATGGGAATTGCAATGATGGGAGTGTTTGAAGGCTTTTAGGCCTAAGTCACCGGAGAATTGGGCAAGGGTTGATTGGTCTGGTGAGTGTGTGAGAAAGTGGGAATTGGATTGTAGGAATGGAGATGGGTTTGTCAAGTATGGAGGAATGAAGTTGCCTGATTATTCACATTTGGCAGTGAGTAGGAATGCAGGCTGTCTGTTTGAGGAATTGTTCATGTATGGCTTTTACTAAGATAGATATCCATGGAAATGCAGGGGATTGTTTGTTGTGGTCTGGTGATTTGCTTGGTATGAGAGATTTTGAAGGAGGTGGGGATGATCTCTATATAAGAATGGCGAAAGCAGAACTAGGTAAGTAATGTTCATTAATGTTTTATTGTGATAACTTCTGCTAGTTGAATCGTTCACATACACACACAGCTCGGCCTCCAGAGTGCAACTTCTAGGATAACATAATAATCATAATTTTGATGGTTGAACATGGACTTCATGGCTATTAAAAATTTCTTCGTCACAATATGAAGTGTTATATTATCTAATTGCATAAGTTAAGTTAGCCTACTGTAATTTGACACCTGAAAGTTCATTGTATGATTGTATAGTGGCTTGTCGTTTTCATGAAGTAAATAGTGGGATAGGGAGCTAAAGTCCCTTTGACTAAATGGATGAGGGACCTTTACTGGCATAACCATACCTTATAATCTGAGCTCCTTAATATTTGCCTGAATTAATGAGTTCATGGTTTTTAGTTCGAAGTTTGTATGTGTAAAGTTACAGAAGGGAGCAGTTAGTGCTAGCTTTTGATCACTGATGACCCAAGTGGGTTAAAACTTCAAGAAATTTCTATGCTACTCTCATTGTGGTTATCATTTGTAGAAAAATGATTCACTCTGTCAACTTTGGTGTCCAGAGACAATTGCTGATGCTAAGAGGAATAGATGAGCAAAGGTGATTGTCTCTAGCATCATATGTTCAGTTATTGGAATGCTTCTAGTTGGCTTCATTGGCTGGTTTACTTTCCGGATGAGAAGGGCAAAGAGAAGAGGTAAAGCAACTAATAAAATGTCTTAGTATTTTCATTCTTATAAAAGTGTTTGATGAAATAGCGCAAATCTTCTGGACCCTTGTTAATCTTTAAGATGTTGAACAGTTGAAGCTCTTATTTGCTTATTTTTTCCCCAATCTTAACACATTACAGTTTACATTGGCATACTATTATCTTTGGTTGACAGGACTTCTACGTTAGATCTGTTTTATCATTAAATAATAAAAATTTTGGTGACTTTTATAATTTCATTTGGGTGTGACAAAATTGCGGCATGCCACTTTGACTTATAACAATTTTTCTAAGGGGAATTAATTATAAAAAGACTGGATATGTATCCTTAAGGTGGAGTTCTTGACTGTTCTGTGTTCATAATTTGATTTCCTTAAACTGTAAAACAAGGTTGTCCTTTACATATATGCATAAATGCCAAATTAGAGTGACAGGTCTTGAAAAATACCAGTACGTGTTTAGTGATAACTGCTGTGATTGGATTGAGTCTTGTCTCAAGATTTTTGAGCAGCTATAATAATTTCTTCTTTATAACTTGATTTGTCATGGTCGACTTCTCCTGTTTATAACTTTATATTAGATGTTTTACCCCTCTACTGAAATTTTTTTATCTAAACGATTATGCTAACTCTGCTGATGCTTATTTTGTGGAAAACGATGTGTCAAAATAGCAGTGTGCTGCTGTAAATCTCATGGTTAGAACAATATATTAAGATTGTAGGGACCTGTATGAATCGTTGAATTGACGTAGTTTATAATTTTCTTCTGCTGGTCAATTTGTATGTTGTAGCTGAAAGCTCAAAAAATTCCTATAGAGAGTCCATAGTAGAGACTCAGAAGGAAGACCTTAAGCTACCTCTTTTCGGTTTGGAGACTGTTTGTCCAATTCTTTTCTATTGTCTTTAATGCTGTCAGGACTGCTTTGATAAATGCTGAATAATTAGCTTCATCTTCGAAGAAAAATTATGTAACACAAATTTGAATTTTTTTTTTTTGGTAATTGGGTGAAGACGAATTATATGAGGATTTCTTTGCTTATAACTAGGAAAAAGGAACTCTTTTTGATGGTGAAACTAGGCTGTTCCTCCACGATAGTGGTAATTATGCTTTCAATGTCTTTCTTTTACTGCTAATGGAGAATAATATTCTAATTTGGAGAATAATGTTCTGGATGAGAAACTGCAGAAAGCCAAGGCATTTGGAACCACTCACACAATAATGCAAATTTGCAATTCAAGAAGATGTTATTGAAAAGATAAGAGTACGTGCTATATCTTTTTCTTCAACCTTTTAGTGAGGTATAAAGTTCCATACTACTTGCTCATGGATTACTCTTGTTTATGACTTCAACTTTTGTAATGGATGCGCTATTTCTATGACTTTTTGGGTGTCTCCTTAGTGTTTCATGTAAAGTTCTCATTAAACTGGCCATTGGAACAATCTTATCTGTGCTTCATTTGCTTTTCTTTTAATGAAGTCTTAACTTTTTCAAGCTTAGTTGATACTTGTTTCTACAATGTGTCCACTGAAGTTGTCCAATAAGCTCCATCAAAATACTAAGCAACCATATATGCTTTGGAATTTGCTCTACATGGAATTTCTACACTTTAATGTTAGCTCAATGAACATTGGTACTCGAATGTAACAACCAGAAGCTACACAAGTTTTAAGTAGTCGAAAAAATATTAGAGTAAATTATGTAGAAACCAGTAAATAAAGTTACAAAGGTAGTAACCTGATATTAATCATTCTTACTACATGTCTAATGTTGTACTTCTGTATTCTTTATACTGTGTTACAAAGTGCAGTCCTTGCAGTGCTTGAGGTTTCTACTCTTTCTTTTCTCCACCTTTAAAACATTGTATTGGGTTCTTACTTTTGTTCTGTCTACTCTTCATGGTATCATTCTTTCCCCTCAATAAAACAAGTTAGTCTCAGCTGATAGAAGTGTTACTTTCACTATAATTTGATGTTTTTGTCTCAGATTGCTGCTCATCAATGACTTTCAGGAATTCTGTACTATATAGTGAAACAAGATCAGTTTGATAATCTACATTTTCAACCTTGTCATTTGTCCTAGTAGCCTTGCCAGGTCCTGATCAAAACCCTTTTCTATTGACCAGTTGAGCCTGCAAATTCCCCAAGTTTGCCACAGCTTGCTTTTTAACAGGTGGGAGGCTTAGAGTTGAACATTTTGCTTCTTTCAAATGGCTTTTTGTCTAAAATCTGGTCATTAAAATTAATAAATTTAATTTAATGGTTGCAATCAATTTGTCCATGTTGGGATGGACCCCTATATTTCGCCTATAATTTCAAATATATTCTCAACATCTTCCATGATGTCTTTCTGAATCCTACTTTCTCTTCTTCTTATCCTCATTCTATGTTAAATCTGGGTATTCTTTTGCTGCTCTTTTCTCAACCTGTGGTCAGTGTGGACAGTACAACAAAAATATAAGAAAAAGTAAAAAAGCTAGGCATCATGACTGAAGAAATATGCACCATCATCATGTAAAAATTGAGGTGTTTTCTCAGTGACCAAATAAGCTTAAAAAAATACATAAATAAAATAACTATTTGTTCTTTTTATTTGTTGTGTTTCATATAAAATAGTATTAAAAGGCATTATTTTCCTTTGCATTAGAGACTTCTAAAACTTGACTTCAATCTCCATAGGTTAATTTTTAGATCTCTCTCTCTCTCTCTCTCTCTCTCACTTTTGCTCGCTTAAATCCAGTAAGCAACTGACATTGAACATGAGTGAGACACGTATTCAAATTCCATTGTACCAAGCTGAGGTCAAACAAAGGATAGAGAGTTTGGCCAGCTCACCAATATCACTATATATATGTACTAAGAATATTTTTCTGTAACAATTTACATTGTCCTTTGCTTGCTGAGCATGGTTTTGGATTGTTATGCATTCCAACATGTAGTTTTTTCTTCTGGTCATCTTACGGAACAGATCAAAGTCATTGGCTCCTATGGAGCAAAGCCAAGGCAAGATCTACCCAAGTTGGTTAGACTGGCAGAAACTGGTATCCTCAATATCTCTGATGCAGTTTCTAGAAAATACAAATTTGAGATGGCAGTCCAAGCATTCCATGATCTTGACCAGGCAAGTATTGTTGATCGAGCTGTGATTGAGATAAGTTAGTCAAAAACCTGTCTTGCGACTTCACTGGGAATGTATTCGTTAAGTAATAACTGGCTCTGATTTTCATTTGCTGCATTTGTGGGTAGCACTCTCGAAACTTTTTGAGTCCATGTCTTGAACAAGCAATGCAATGTCCATTCCATAGATTCATCAGTTTAATTTAAAAAAACGAAATTGAAATTTTGATACAGAAGCAAGACCAAGAACTGCATCAGGTTTGATTCCCATTTAGTCAATTTGTTGGAATATTCAGTATATTGATTTGATGAATACTGTACATGGGGAGGCCTTTATTTATAGGCCAGAAACAAACAATAGTACTGTAGATACCCGTTTTGTAACCGTAATTTCAGCTGAAGCAAATTGGTCATTTCACACTCAAGAGGGCAAAATTGTAATTTGAACAGTTAAACTTTCAATTGCTTTTATAAAATAAATCTTGAGAATTTAAGGTTCAAAATGGTGTGTTATAGGACTCGGATTATCCAATCAAAATATAACACAAATTCAAAATTTAAAATCTAACATGATGCATCTGTATAATTTGGGTTTGATCATGTAGGAGTAAGATTATGATCAATTAATTTTAATTGGACCATTAATTGGTTGATTTAAAATTAATTGTATGTCAAAATTCTATTGGATGAAGCTTGGGACAATTGTGTGGGAACATGTAATAGATTACTTGAATATTAATGGATTTAAGAAAATAGTTTATAACATTAAGGCCAAATTGCAAAACTCACTTTCAAAGTTTTACTACTTTTTCATTTTAGTACTAAGTTTGTATTCTCTTATTTCAGATCTTTTAAGTTTCAAAACAACTCAATTCAGTCCTCCATTAACTTGTCATTTATTGTTGCTGTCAAATCCTCAAAAAGACGTTATTTTGTCCTTAGTTTAATTATTTATTTAGAAAAAGTTAATTATAAAAATCCAGACAAAAAAATTCCCTATATGGTGTCAACCCCTCCTCATAAAATAAAAAAAGAACTCACCCCCAAAATCCCTATCCTAACCCGAAAACAGAGAGAGAGAAAGAGAGAGAGAGAGAGAGAGAGAGAGAGAGAGAGAGAGAGAGAGAGAGAGAGAGAGAGAGAGAGAGAGAGAGAGAGAGAGAGACTATAAATTTAGGTGGCGATGTTAAACATGGTGGTAATAACGGTGGTCAAGATGATAAACTAAAACAAAGGAAGGTGGTTCGAAATAAGAATGAAGGGTCAATGTAAATTATTTTCCTCTCTCAAAACAAGATTGCCTTTGCCATTGTCCAATAACTGCAAAATGGGGCTTTTTAGTACCACGATGGCATTGACAGACCAAATGGTAACTGAATTATTAGCAAAAAGTAGTGAAGTTGATACCGTACTGGTACTGGTACTGGCTGATATGTTCCGTACCGGTATGTATACCGGTATTGAAATGATAACGTTTCGTACCGGTTTAAATACCGGTCATACTGGCCAATTTCAGGCAAAATACCGGCCGGTACAGAAAAAAGCCTTTTTTTTGTAATTTTTGAATTTTTGTAAGGGCATAATGATAACTTATTTACATTAACTTATTAGTATTGTTTGTTTTCTTAGTATGAAATGAACAATTAAGCTTTCTATTTTTTACATTGTGTTTTTTTTCTTTTAATTGATGCTAAAGTCTAAAACTATGAATAATTTATTCTGAATTAAAATAATGTTTTATAGTAGACTTTTATATTTATTATAATACACAAACACACATACATACATACATGTGTGTATATATATATATATATATATATATATTTATAAATATAAAAAATAACGGTACACCAGTATTAACCGGTATCGAAATATATCGTTTTACTAATCAAATTGATACAACCCCCAATACGAGATTGACTCCCTTGGTAAAAAGTGAGAACCCATTTGAGCCCATTAACAGTGACCCTAAAAGCTCAGTGCTTGAGTTGTTTTATTCTTTCTTTCTTCTTCCCCTTTGTTTCCATTTTTGTTTTCTTCCAACCTCTAAATTTGGGATTATTTTGGGTGGCTTTGTCCTCTAATATTTAAAGTTTTCCGCTACATTTCCTTGATAAAAGAAAAATGGATAAAATAAAAATATAAATAAAAAAAAAGGAAGAGAGAGAAACGACAGCATATTCATATCCGTATCTAGAGAGGGCAGTGAGGATCAAGAAAGGCTTTTTGAAGATTACGTCGTATTATTATTAAACAAATAGTGGTTGGACAAACTAAAATTTGAGAAGTTCATGGATAAAAATTTAAATGATTTTTCATATAAAAATAATTAAATGATTTCCTTTTTGTTTGTTTCAAATAAACTTATATTTATTTTATTAGTAGCTATTTTATATTTTCAAATATGTAAACATTATATATATATATATATATATATATATAAATATATATTATATAAACTTGATAAAATTTTATTATGCATTTAGTTATACTTATTTGTAAATGTATCTCATGCATATCCATAGGATTACAAGCTAGTATAAAGTTACAATTGATTCATGTTATGTTCACATCTATTTTAATTACTTTTACTCAGTAATCTTTTAACTAACACTAATAATAAGCTTTAGGCAAAACTACATTATTAGTTCCTAAAGTTTACCTACTAAGTATAATTGGTCCTTCAAATTTAGAGTGAGAGATATTGGTCCATCAAGTTTTAAAAATGAGCTTTCTCAACCAAAAAAAAAGTTTTAAAAATGAGCATTATTGATAATTTCGTTAGCTTCTGTTAATTTTCTTATCTTTGTTTAATTGAAAAATGAAATACCTTTTTTTAATGTGGCAACTATTTTTATTAATAAAAAAAATTAGGCAAAGCTACACTATACCATCAAGGACCATATGAAATTTTGACACATCCTCCCTCCACCTTCTCTTGCGCACGTATTTGACTCAATATCTACTCCAACACATTCTAGTCCATTAATACTCACACTTAAAAATAATAAAAGAGTTTTTTTTTTTTTTTTTAATACAAGATAGAATTTCTACTCTAACCTAATCTAAGTATATATATATGTAAAGTTCCCTCCTAGAGACTTGAACCTTGACCCTGACCCCTCGGCCCACACCCTACAAGCATTTATACTTGTGACATTATACATTTTACTAATTCCTTATCTTTCATATTAACTCTCACATCTTTACATTTAAGTTGCGAATTTTATACATTTTAATTATTTAATATGAAAATGTTAGAGCGCTTCTAGCCAAATATTTGATGAATATGGTGATACAAAGAGGAATCAAGATAGTAGTAAATTTTTGCTCAAAGAGTATACCAATCATAAAATTAAATACCAAGACAAATTATATAGTATTAAAAACGAGAGAGATAGATGGAGAGAAACACAAGGTGATTACTAAAAAAATTTAATTTTAAATCTTCACGGCAAGATATTTGCTTCGATATATGGATCTCCTGTTTGCAAACCTCCTTGTCTTGCCGTCTTTGAAGATATGACACTAATTTTTGCCCGAAGTTACACACACACACGGGATAAAATGGAGATGGGACATTTTTTAGATTTTTTAAATTAAAAAATGTTACCACATTAGTAAAAAAATGCCTACTCCTTTTTTTTCTTTTTTCTTTTTTTCTACTAAACACATAAGCAAAAAAAAAAAAAAAAAAAACCTAATGGAAGTTAACAGGGGGCCAATTGTGTTTAGTTTTAAAATTTTAGAGACTGCTTAGCCAATTGTGTTTAGTTTTGAAATTTTAGTTGTGTTTAGTTTTAAAACTTTAGAGATTGCTTAGTTGAAACTGTAAGGACTAAAAGTACTTAGTGGGTAAATCTCAGGAATGGAATTTTACCCAAAAAAAAATTATATATTGGCAAACACACCACCCTCCTCATGCCAAGTCCTCTCCTCTAAATGCCATTGCCTCAAGTCCACCATAGTCTCTAGCACCATTGTTGGCTCTAGCTAGTACTTCGACTCCCTCCTCCTTGGCTCTCCACCCCAACCCTTTCTACCCATTGCCTCCACTAGTAATGAACTTACTTGGACCTAATTCCCAGAACCCCAATTTTTCTTACCGCACATTGACCCCAAAAAAAGAGCCAAAAGCCCACTCATTTCCTATTCCTTCATATCTTGTTCTATAATGTCTATTAATATTGATATTTTTCAATACTAAATTCCACCATCAATTTGTAGCAAGACCTAGTTAGCAAAAATAATTTAGAGCAAGACCCACATCTTGGTTTTGTGGTTTCATGAGCTTAAACTTGTTCTCTAACAAACCCAATTCTTATTTTTGTGATTTCTTAAGGCCGAGATTGTTTCCAAAGATAACAACTTTAAGATATATAGCTAGATCTATTTCATTGTAGCTGGGGTTATTGAAAATGGGTTTTTTAATTTAAGCTTAGATCTTGAGCAAATTTTCATCTAAAATTGATTTGAGATTGGAATTTGGGATACCCATTGGGAGAAATTGTTGAGTTTGTTTGATGGGACTTAGAGATAATCTAGATGAGGTTGCAGGTGGTGTTGGTGACAAGAAGGAAAGGTTGGGGAGGGGAGATGAAGTGTTGGTCGGAGCCAAAGGTGGCGTCGAAGACAATGGCTAACTTGAGGTAGTAGGAGTCGGAGGAGAGAATATGGCATGAGGAGGATGGTGTGTTTGCTAACAAGTATTTTTTTAGTACTAAAAGCAAATGCCACATCATTGTTCTGTCAGACACATAGGCAAGAAAGCAGACAGAAGTTAACACGTCATTGATCTATTAATCACATAGGCAAGAAAGCAGACAGAAGTTAACAGAGGGATAAATAATGCTTATTTCTAAAATTTTAGGAACCAATAATGCCCACTTAAAACATCAAGAAGCACTTGCGCTCAACATGTAAATTTTAGGAACAAACAGTATAGTTTTGCCTAAATTGTAAGGGCAAAATAGATAAAATGTCAAACTAACTTGAGAAAAAAACAATTAGGTCATGTAACCATGTTTATGTCCCATATAGTATTCCTAGAATTGACATGAATTTTGGATGCAAACACAGAACAGTGATGTGTTATGAGATCATCTCCCCTTTGCCTTATGCTACTTAACTTTAGTTTTGCTCCTCCCAATCATGCCCCATAGAGCCGAGTTATGCATGACTTTAGGTAGCAAGCCAAAGAGATAAGCATCGAACCTTTGTCTTGGACACAAACAAACATCACATAGGGCACTATGTATATAAAGATTGGACTTACATCACAAGGAAGCATGGATTCATTTCTCACCTTCCTATATGATGGTTGTCGCTAGCTCATGTGGTATGACACAAACAAACATCACATAGGGCACAATGTATATAAAGATTGGACTTACATCACAAGGAAACATGGGTTCATTCTCTCACCTTCGTACATGATGTTCATTGCTAGCTCATGTGGTATGGACACATGTCTTGATGGATTTCTCCTCTATTTTTAGGAGCATATGTCTTAATGTGCTTGTATTTATATGTTTTCACTGCATGTAAATAGGGAAGCTGTATGCATTCTGGGGCTTTAAATAAATAATAAAATAATTCATTTTATATATTTAAAATATTACTTAAAATTTTTAGGTAATTACCTCTTGGATTTAGTTACAATCCTTAGCCAGAAACTTGTGTAACAAAAATAGATCAACCACGCTCCTTCCCATTACTCCTTGTTTATAACCATAACCATACTATGTATGCGTTTGGATTCCGATTATTGTTGAGCATCTTGTGTCTGGTGTTTGGTCATAGGTGGGACCCATGCAAACAGTAACAAAGAAAAACGCTGAGTCTGGGAACTGAAATGCGTAGCTTATTTTTCCTTCAACATATGTACTGTTTCAATCAAGTTGGGCATGTATTGTTCTCTTTCTTTTCATTATTTTTTTTGGAGGAACGTGTACTAGTACTAGTCATTAACCCAGAAGCTTCTTCATTCAAGAACAAATCATCAGTCTTTCTCATTGTGGCGTGCACCACCACCAACATCGCACCAATCAATAGCACCACCAAGATGTTCAAACGCATGCGTGTTCTTCATGTTCTTCCTAGAACATGATATTCATGTTCTTGAAACCCAGCAAAATAGAAGATTAAAACAGTGAAACTAAAACCATATGAATCAAACCCATGTGAAAAAAAAAAATCAAACCCTTCAAACGATCAACTAATCAAACCCAGTAAACGCAACCAATCAAATAGATCTACCTAGAAAACGCAAATCAAAACCATCGCTGATCAACCCATCCACCACCACCGAGGGAACCCGATCTTCACCGGCGTTGGACTGAGTTGTCTTCCTTGGCTCTTTGCCGACATCAGACTGATGTAGGTCTTCCTCGTGGATTTCTTTGGTGGGTGTGGACCTCTCTTCTCAAAGATACAGGCATTCGAGTGGGTGAGGAGTGAATAGAAGAAAAAAAAAAAGTAAAAATGCAACCCTTACATACTTTCAGCTAAGCTACAGTACCCAGACCCAACAAATAATCAGCTAGCATTTTTCACTTATTTGCTATAGTTTTTTTTTTTTTAGTTTTCAGTTTTCAATTTTTAGTTTTCAGTTTTCAACAAAATAAGCAGTATCCAAACGGACCCTATATGTTTGTTTATATGTGTGTGTCAAGGGGGACTAAATAAATATATGTTTGTAGTGCTCATTTTTTTTAGAAGCCTAGTAGGAGGAAAGGCCCAAAGACGTGGGCAGAAGAAAGTGGGATGGAAATATCATTAAGTCCAAGTGACAGGAATAATGGATCATGTGTCCATAAAGCAAACAAATGGACCATGATGAAGTAAATGGGTCTAAGAAGGCCCAAAAGAAAGAAATAGCAAACCTATGGGCAGTATGGATGTAGAAAAGTGAGAATGGGCCACAGTTGTCACAGTAGTCCCAAAGCAATGTAAGTAAAGAGAGTAAAAGGCAATGGAGAATCCATAAGCCCCAAAGATGAAGTATGAAGCACTTGGGCCAAAGAAGTCCAAGGAGTTAGTAAAAGCCCGTGGGAAGTACAGAATTAGAAAGGGCCAAGGACTCCCTAAAAAAGTAAACGGGTCAATGACGCCTAAAGAGAAGTAAGTGGGACACAAGAGCCCGCAAATAGTAAAAAGTTTAATGAGTTTATTGGGCTATCAGAGAAGGAATGAATAGTAAATCTCGAAGAGGGCCAGCAGCCCTAGGTTAAGCAAACTTCACAGCAGGCATAACAGAATGATGTGGCAAGAAGCAAATATCAAGGTTAAGAATAAAGCACGGAAAAGCTCATAATCGGGCTAGGTCTAGCCCCTAAGGATACAAGCCATAAAATGAGAGGTCAGGGAAAGCAGCCCAAGCAATAAGAGGTCAAAGACGAACGGTAGAGGGGGCAAACGAACCTTCAGACTACAGCAAATGCATGAGTAGCAGGCAGATTTTTGACGAGTATGAGAGCAAGGCATGCGCAAGGCCCGCGCAAGATCCAAACACTACTAACTTGTACCTAGCTAATACAGGAAGTGGTGGGTCATGGGTCAGAGGTAAGAGGGCATGGTCTGGCAGTGGGGAGGGGGAAAAGCCTATTTTCGTGTTTCTAGCTCAAGTTCTTTTGGAGGCAGTGTCCTACTGGGATGACACACCACCCAAAAGAGAAAAAGTTGGGTTAGAACCACTAGGTGCAAGCCATAAGGGACAGAGAGAATGAGAGTATTTACACTGTGGCAAGTAAGAAAGCCACGGCAAGAAAACAAACAAAAGAGTCTTCTTTATCTGGTGAGGTAGAGTGGCACGGCCAGCACAAATAAGTGGCTCTGGTTGGGTAATTGACCAGTTAGTAATGGTCGGTAAGGATACCCGCACTAGACAAAAATGGTTAAGGGCTAAAATGGTAAAAGTCAGCCACGACTAACATTATATAAGAAGCCTTTACTGTGCACGACAGGGGCAGAACAACCTCTGGGAGAGAATCACTAGAACTAAGGAAAAAAATAGTAAAAGTAAAAGCAAAGAGAAAGGAATGAAAGAATTAGAGAGAACAGAAAAGAAAAGTAAAACAAAGAAAGGAAGGAAAGAACTAAGGAATAGAAAGAAGAGTAAAAAGCGGAGAGAATAGACTGGCAGACATGCACCGAGTAGGTTGATCTCCCTCTCCCTCTTCAACCCATGTTCTCTGGTAACGGCAAAGGACCTCTCTAAATACAAGTCATTCAGGCCCGCCCCTTTAAAGCTGTTAATTTCTCCTTTAGAAAGATTAGTTGCGTTGAAGAGTTGATTCCCCTTCTTGACTTAGACTCAACAACGCAACTTGATATGACAGACTGACATTTCTTTCTTTTACTAAACTTATTGTCATTCAATCTATACTTACCTTTTGTTTTAGTTTTATAAAACAGGCATTCATTATTAAAGCCTATTATTCACTTTTGTCTTAATTGTAAAAGAATTTCTATTATTGTCTTTATTGAATCTGCCTGTCATAGCTAATGTAATAGCTCTGCCTGCCATGGGCATGTGATCAAGGCTTGGCTAATAGGGGCATCGTTTACGCACAAGTCGGACCAAGTAGGGTTGCTATTGGACGGGTCCCAACTCCCTGATCTAGAAAACTTTGGACCTAGTGCACCAGGAGGCGACCTAGCCTAACATTTGCAAAAAAGACCCCCACATTTAAATTGACGACTTCACTGGGAAGTTGGGAAATAAACAGGGATAGAGATCCTCGCAAACAAATGCCGCCAAAATCCAGGACGATGTGGAACATGAACGTTGTCCCCTCGTAGGCTGAGTAAAGGCCGATAACGCCTTATCAGCCAGACTAGGTAGAAAACATCAACGGATTGGGGGTTGAACCCTAACCGCAAGCAAGGAATCCTACCGACAATACCAATACTTTTGTTGAGGTGCTCCAAGCACTGCAACACTTGCAACAACAGATGATGGAGGAAATCTGTTAGTTAAAGACAGAAAAGACTAAGGAAAAAGGAAGCCAGCACGTCCCAGAGCATGCGATAGACAAAGAGAAGACACCAATTGGAGGTGCCTCGCAGAATGCAGGAGAACGCTACATCACTATGGCCGAAGTAGTAGCTCTCTTAGAGCAGGAAAGGGCCAAAGCACCCAAGGAAAGATTCTACGCATGAAGACCTCCTTATCCGTTAAGAGTTTTTAACAAGCCATATTCTGAAAGGTATGAACCACGCACTTTGGCGTAATATGACAGCAGGAAGGGTAGTGATGTCGAGCATGTGAGCAAATTCATCGATACTCCTGGCTCTTATGCTGCAGACGAGGACTTATGTCTACAGAAGTTTTCCAAATCACTATGTGATTATGCCTACACTTGGTACATTGGCCTAAAACTAGGATCAATCCCAACCTGGGATGACATGGTGGATGTATTTTGCAATAAGTACTTCCACGGAGAGAAAAAAGTGACGCTTGCTACTTTCCAAGCTACCAAGCAAAGAAACGGAGAAAATTTAATGGAGTACATTAAGAGATTCAGAGACATAGCGCTTGATTGCTATGATCATTGTGACGAAAAGACATTGGTGGAGATGTGTATGTCGAATATGATCAGAGAATATAGAGCTATTTTGGAAAACTTGGAGATCTCCCAGTTTGTGTAGTTGTTACAGAAAGCCAGAAAGGCCGTTCAATCGGTGAGGCCGAGTTTTGACAAAAGGAACACCTCGCAGGCCATGGCGGCATCCATTGGTGAAAGGAAGAGAAAAACTGATGGGAGGGAGTACGATTCCCTTCCACCAATACTATGCACCCCAAAGGAGTTGGATGTGCTCTTGGACAGGTGGATAGCAGATGGAGTTTTTAAGCCCAATCAAGTTTCCAAAGAGTCCACAGAAGAAGAGCGGGGGGACCCATACTTCTGTCGCTTGCACAATTATATGCAATATCCTACCATAGAATGTTAGGCGCTCTGTAGACCGGTGCATCGTAGGATCAAAGAAGGGACCCTAAAGCTATCGCAGCAAGAAGTTCAGAGGAACCCACTCCCAAACCATAAAAGGAAGGGTGTAGCAGCGGTGGTAGTCTGTTCATATCCAGGGGAAGACGAGGAGGAGAATCCAACCCTACCTGCCACGGTAATCACCACCCTACAGTGAAAGGGCAAAAGATAGCTACAGAGGCCCTAATAAGCATTGTTTGATTTGCTTCTGGGGTAGGAGTAGAATGTTTGTTAGCAAAAGTTGCAGATGATAGAGCTTTCCTACAAGAATCAACTGAAATCACCTTCAGTAATGAGGATATGGAAGTGGGATGCCCTAACCACAGGAGGCCTCTTTACTTAGTCGTGTCTATAAATCAAATCCCCATCAAGAGAGCCTTGGTGGATACAGGTGCCCCGGTAAACATAGTTCTGTTAAGCACCCTACAAGCGACAGGAATTTCAGAAAGAAAAATCCAAGGGTGCCCAATGGAAGTAACTAGGTTCGGAAGAAGCGGTGAATATACCACAGGCCACATTCAACTATAGTTAAAAGTGGGCCCTATAACCTTTTTAGCTCGATTCCATGTGGTAAAAACGGACGTTTCATATCATGTGCTTTAGGGAGGCCGTGGTTGCATAAACATCGACTGGTGCCATCTACCTACCACTAGTGCGTGAAAGGGAGATTGAATGGCAGTATGATACGTATAGCGACAAACCCACCACCATTTGAGCAAGCAGAGACTCATTTAATAGAAACTATGTTTTATGACCAGTGGGCACCATCTGGGGAAAGCTCAGTATCGAAACCAAGAGGCACCTCTGTCCCCAGGTGGGAGGACGTTCGAGGTGACCCAAAGCCTAATCTAAGAGAATTATTCTCTCAGAAGAAGAAGAGAAAAGAAACACCTGCTGCAAAGCCAGATGATACGCCACAATGTGTCAGGGTCCAAGGACCCGATAGTAGGATCGTGTATAAATTATGAAGGTGCGTGGGGCCCATGAGTGAAACACAAGTGAGCCCTAGGCAAGAATGGTAGCACAAAAGCTTGGTGTGTTACGTAGTTCAAGAAGGCTCAGAGGAAGGCAATCATGGAGAAAGAGACAAGGAGGTTACAATAGATAAGGAAGTACTGGTTACGGTAGAAGAGAAGTTAGAGAAAGTCAACCTGGGATCCAACTCACAGGAACCAAGGCCCATCTCAATCAGTTCAAAGTTGTCAGAAAAGGAAAAATCAGAGTTCATACTACTGTTGAAGGAATACAACGACATGTTTGCATGGGATTATAGTGAAATGCCAAGATTGGATCCTAAGCTAGTAGTGCATACGCTGAATGTGGATCTAGAGGCCAGGCTAGTTGCCCAGCCTGCCAGAATATTCCGCACCGAAATATAAGAGCAAATAGTCGAAGAGGTACAGAAGCTGTTAGCCGCAAGATTCATCAAACCCATTTAACATCCACGATGGTTATCCAACATAGTACCAGTGAAGAAGAAGAACGGGCAGATAAGGTGCTGTGTAGATTTCAGAAATCTTAACAGGGTATACCTGAAAGACGAATTCTCACTACCAAACATGGACTTACTAATAGATTCTGCGGTAGGAAGCTCCATGTTTTCCTTCATGGACGAGTTCAGTGGATACAATTAGATCAGAATGGCGCCAAAGGACGTAGAAAAGACTGCTTTCAGAACACCTATAGGCAACTTTTACTATACAGTAATGCCATTTGGGTTAAAGAATGCAGTTGCAACTTATCAAAGGACAATGACAGGTATATTCCACGACATGATGCATCGAAAACTAGAAAACTATATGGATGACATAGTGGTGAAGTTGAAGAAGCAGGAAGAGCATATCCAATTGTTAAGGAGGCCATTCGAAAGGTGCAGAACTTTCAAGCTAAGAATAAACCCCCTCAAATGTGCATTCGGAGTGTCTTCAGGGAAATTTTTGGGTTTTCTGGTTCACAGAAGAGAAATAGACATGGACCCAGCCAAACCTACAGCCATAGCTGACAGGCTACAAACGCGTTGACCCCTTGTGATAACTTAGATTAATTAATTAGCCCAGTTATTAATTAATCAAATTAATCATGCAATATCACGTGGTAGCACAAACAAATCACCAAACTAAGTAATGCAGAGGAAAATAAATGACATGGTGATTTGTTCACGAATGGGGAAAACCCTTACGGCAAAAACCCCACCGGGTGATTTAAGGTCATCACTATTGAAACTCCACTATTATCACAACAAGCAGTTACAAGTAAGGAATCCCAGTACCTTACCAACCTACAGTTGAACTCTTACCCCAATACCCAATTGGACTTGTTCTGTAGTGACAGTTTCTCCTTTTGATGCACGGCTCCCAAGTACGTGACTAACCAATTTGTTGCGCGGATCCCAGTACGCGGCTTACTCCTTTGCACGAATCCTAATACGTGACTAACTCCACAGCAACCCTTTGATTGTTGTAGTTGATTTGCAGCAGCTTCACATAGAAACACCAATAAGATCTTCAATGTTGGTGCAAGAGACTTTGCTTGGTTACAAAACCCTAAGGCGTACAAGAAACGCAGCAAGAACTCTTTCTTCTGTAGGAGGAGGCTAGGGTTTCAAAAAGAAAACCTTATGAAGCTCTCTAGGGTTAGGTTTTTCTTTTTCCACCTCCTTTTAAATAGGAGCTTAATGGGCTCTCTTATTCCAAATAGGTTTACACAAACCTTGGGTTTTCCTAGTCCAATAAGAATTATACAAACCCATAAACAATTAGCCTTTTGAAATAAAAACGTTGCTGGCTATAATCTGAAACTCGTAAGCTCGATCGATCGGGACATCTGTCGAGCTTTAATGAATCTCGACAGATCGAGATTCTGTCGAGGAGGTATCGAGACCTGCAGTTTGCACTTTTCTTGAGCAGTTCTTGAGTAATCTTCATGTCTTCGATTTAACCACTTGTAATGATCATCCTGAACCTACTTAGATTTATCCAAATACAAGTAAAGTGCATTTTGTCTAAGGATAAGCCAATTACAAAATATGCCCCCAACAATCTCCCCCTTTGGTAATCCGTGACAAAACCACAAGAGTACATTGAATGTCCTAGAATACATTCTACTCAATAACAAGGAAGCCTAGTCTAAAAGATTTGAACCTTGAAAGTTGCTGCAAGAAGAAGGTTCGGAATCTTGTCTTGGCATTAACTTGTCTTTCCTGAAAGGCACTAAACAAAACACATCAAGGTACCATGTGGAAAATAATGATAAGTTAAATAAACAAGAAACATGTGTATAAATAGAGAGAAGAAACAACACATGTGAGATAAAGAGTGAAACACATACATCATCACATATACCACTTGATAAGTATCATGTATGTAAAAAAAAATGGTTACAAAAACCAAAAGATACACAACACAAAAAAAATATATCAATCAATATCAATGTGTATCAACTCACTAACTCTCCCCCTAAGTTAGCTACAACAAAAACATTCTTCCCTTTAACATGAAGTTCTCCCCCTGAGTCTATTACTCCCCCTGAGGAATGACATACAAAACTCAAATTTCTCCCCCTTTTTGACACGATTGACAAAGGGTATAAAAAGCCAAAAGACTTGACCGGAGAAAGACAGAAAACAAATAAAGAGGGAACGAGGAGAACAAGGAACCATAGACCTTCAAGAGAAAGAAAAACAAGATGCTATGGACACAAAGGGAAAAACATGCAAAACAAAGAAGGATGAAATGCATGCAAGGGTATCTCGATGGATCGAGAGGTGTCGAGAAGCTATCGAGCATACCTCGATGGATCGCGAAGGTATCGAGGATCTATCGAGCAGACAGAAAGTTCCTCGATTGATCCACCTAGCTATCGAGAGGTGTCGAGATTGCGATAAATTGCAACTGAAGATCTCGACAGATAAGCCAGGTATCGAGAGGCGTCGAGAAGGTGTCGAGATGCCTTTAAAAACAGTTTTTCAAAAGAAGAAAAACACAGACATGAATGCAATCATGCATGCAACTCAACCAAAGATCCAATCAACACATTAAGCTCTCAAAATCATCTCTCAACAAGAAAAATGATGCACATGTATCTCAAAACACGCACACACACACTAAACAAGTCTAACCAATTTTATATTTTAAAAACAAGTCCAGACAGTTTAGTGAGCATACATTAAAGCATGTAAACTTTGTGATGGCCAAATCACATTATAGCTGCACATGTATCAAGAATAGCAAAGAGTATTGCGTGTCGTGTGTGAAAACATCGCAAGATTGCATAAGTGTCTCAATGTTATGACGATTTGAGATATGAGAAAATCACTTTAACTCACACACAATCATAACTGTTTGATGTGGACTATCACCTTCGAGGTACATCCTATAACTCCCACATCTCCTAGAAAACACGCTTGCAACCATATTTTAAAGCATTTTTAATCTTTTTGCTTTTTATTTCTTTGCATATTTTCTTTTAACAAGCATATCATGCATGGGCATACAAGAGAAAGAAAAGAAATATCCAATGATGTTAAGCTTTTGACACTACACTTTTGCTATGCCGAAGCATACAGGTGTCATTGACATTGCACTTTTGCTATGCCGAAGCATACAGATGTCTTATTATGATTGGCGAGTAACAGTGGTGAGATGGTTATTTATGCCTTTCTCTTAGGATTTTCTAGTTCAACCCGTCAAAAAGAGTGATACGAGTGTTAAGAAGAAGAGATCACTTAACCTTACTCATCACAAACAAAGAGCTACAAAGCTCACTTGCTTAGTTGTGCAGAAGAATGCTCATCTAAGCTACAGGTGATACAAAGTTTAGAAAACTTTGTTTCAATAGCTATTTTAAGGTTCACAAGAATCAATGTACACAAACACACACTGTTTTTGTATTTTTCTGATTTTTTCTTTTTTTTTTTATTTTGAAAACAAAACAAAATAAAAACCAAACAATCAAACAAAAACAGACAAATAATCATGCAAGCATGAAAGAAAGATGCATATGCATGAGAACATGATAGAATGATGCAGATGCATGATAGCATAATTTCAAAAGCAGTTAAGAAATCAAGCAAAGAGAGTCCTGCTTTAGATAGAAAGAATTAAAGCAGAGGACAAACAGAAAAGACAATTAAGTCTTAGGCTCCTTTCTCACCCACACAGCACGAGTCTTTGGTCGTGAAGATGAAAAGGCATGTGTCCTAGTATGACTACTAAAGGACTTAGAAGAATTAAAATTCTCCTGAAATTGAGTTAAAAAGCTCAAGACTTTTAATAACTCTCCAAACAAAAGTGTAGGTCCTTGAGAGAAAACCTGTGACCGTTTGGACAATTGCTTATGAGGATACAACTTAAAGCAATTAGGACGAGTGTGTCCAGAAATACCACAATGGTGACAAACATGAGCAGTTTTAGAGCTACTCAGCTTCCTAGAAGGAGGTCGAACCTTAGAGGTTGACAGAGTCCTCAGCTTAGGACAATTTGGCCTAATATGACCAACAATGTGACAATGATGACAAGTGGGGACAAAAACAGATTTATCATTCAACCTAGGAGGAGTTTTAGACATAGGTTTAGAAATATCAGCGTTAACATCAGATTGTTTACCTTTGTCTATCCTAGCAATATTAGCCTTCAACTCTTTATTATTCCTTTTGAATGGGGGAATATAAAAATCTTTTTCCTTTGAGTTAGGCTCAACAACAAGTTTGGCACTAGTTAATTTTTCAACTTCAGTTTTAAATTCAACTAGTTGCTCTTCCAAACTCTTAATTTTGTCCACCTGAGATGAAATTTGATTTTTAAAATTCTCATTCAAATTAGTGGCTTCATCCAATTTTGCAATCAAATCATCTTTTTCAAGCTTGACCTTTTTAAATTTAGTTTTTAATTTTATAGAACGCTCAAGAGATTTCATACAAAAATTATAAAGCTTGCAATAGGCATCATGAATATCATCATCATCATTCAACACAAGATCATGCAAATCAAAACAATCAAGAGTTTCCATGACAACAGGGGTCAATGGATCACACATCAAAGATTAAAACCTAATCAGAGTGTGTCTGCTCTGATACCACTTGTCAGGCCACAAACGCGTTGACCCCTTGTGATAACTTAGATTAATTAATTAGCCCAGTTATTAATTAATCAAATTAATCATGCAATATCACGTGGTAGCACAAACAAATCACCAAAGTAAGTAATGCAGCGGAAAATAAATGACACGGTGATTTGTTCACGAATGGGAAAAACCCTTACGGCAAAAACCCCACCAGGTGATTTAAAGTCACCACTCCCGAAACTCCACTATTATCACAACAAGCAGTTACAAGTAAGGAATCCCAGTACCTTACCAACCTACAGTTGAACTCTTACCCCAATACCCAATTGGACTTGTTCTGTAGTGACAGTTTCTCCTTTTGATGCACGGTTCCCAAGTACATGACTAACCAATTTGATGCGCGGATCCCAGTACGCGGCTTACTCCTTTGCACGAATCCCAATACGTGACTAACTCCATAGCAACCCTTTGATTGTTGTAGTTGATTTGCAGCAGCTTCACATAGAAATACCAATAAGATCTTCAATGTTGGTACAAGAGACTTTGCTTGGTTACAAAACCCTAAGGCGTACAAGAAACGCAGCAAGAACTCTTTCTTTTGTAGGAGGAGGTTAGGGTTTCAAAAAGAAAACCTTATGAAGCTCTCTAGGGTTAGGTTTTTCTTTTTCCACCTCCTTTTAAATAGGAGCTTAATGGGCTCTCCTATTCCAAATAGGTTTACACAAACCTTGGGTTTTCCTAGTCCAATAAGAATTATACAAACTCATAAACAATTAGTCTTTTAGAATAAAAACGTTGCTGGCTATAATCTGAAACTCGTAAGCTCGATCGATCGGGACATCTGTCGAGCTTTAATGAATCTCGACAAATCGAGATTCTGTCGAGGAGGTATCGAGACCTGCAGTTTGCACTTTTCTTGAGCAGTTCTTGAGTAATCTTCATGTCTTCAATTTAACCACTTGTAATGATCATCCTGAATCTACTTAGATTTACCCAAATACAAGTAAAGTGCATTTTGTCTAAGGATAAGCCAATTACAAAATATGTCCCCAACAATAGCCACTATGAAACCTCCAGCCACAGTAAAGGAGTTGAAAAGTTTTTTGGGGAAGGTCTTATATATCTGAAGATTCATCCCCGAACTGACATCCATCATCTCTACTTTCGAGAAATGCTAAAAATGGCAAAACTTTGAATGGGCGGAGGTACAGCAAGCAGCCTTTAAAAGGCTACAACAGATTATGATGAATCTCCCTACTATGCAAGCTCCAATCTACAAGAAGCCATTGTTGTTATACTTAGCCACCAACCAGTACGTCGTGGGTGCGTTGATCGCCTAGGAGGATAAGGATGGTGTGGAACAGCCAGTTTATTACATCAGTCGAGCTCTAAAAGACGCGAAAACTCGCTACCCAAGGGCAGAAAGGGCATGCTTGGCTATCGTGTATGCCTTGCAGAAGTTACGTCATTATTTCCTGGCCTACGAGGTGTGGCTGATGACTAAGTCTCACGCCATCAAAGCCTTATTGCAACAGCCAATTCTCTCTGGTAGGATATCTTAGTGGTTGCTGCAATTGTCACAGTATGACCTGAAGGCGGGAACGCCCAAGGCAGTAAAGAGCCAGGCTATAGTAGATATGTTGGCACAGTTCCCAGAAGAAGAAGAATAATTCCTGCTCGATGATAAAGTCCCTAGAGAAGTAGCTACGATAGAAGAAGTTGGAGAACGGTGGGTGATGAAATTTGATAGGTATTCTACTGCCCAATTAGGGAGAGTAGAAATAGTCTTGTATCATGAAGAAAACGAGGCTACACTATCATTCAAATTGGAATTCCCCTGTTCAAACAACATGGCAGAATATGAAGTCTATCTAACCAAGTTAGTCATGGCCATTGAAATGGGAGTCAAACACTTGAAAGTAATAGGGGACTCAAACCTAGTGGTCTGCCAGACCAAAGGAAGTTTTTCTTTAAAGGAACCCAGCCTAGCCCCTTACAAGGTAATGACCCAAAAGATGGAGGAAAGGTTTATGAGACAAAGCTGTAAGTGAGATGTGCACTCAAAGGAGATCTAACACAATATATATATATATATATATATATATATATATATATATATTTATATATATCAAATGGTTAGTGGATCATATATTATATAATAAAAACAAGTATTGCCTAAAAGTGGCAATATTTCATTAAAAAAACAAAGATAAAAAGACAAAGGTCATGGCCTTTATAATCATCATAAGTGAGTTTAATTGAGTCTTAACTCCTAAATTAAAAATCAACACAACACTTTTCAATCCTCTTTTACCTATTGATTCAAAGTTATTATCCTTGGGTCAACTTGAACTTTTGGAGAGGAAAACCGTAACGCACGAGGAAGGTTATAAAAGGAATAATATTTTTTCAACACATTTTGGCCAAATCTATAATCTAGTGATTAAGTCAAGTGTGCACTCAAAGGAATAATACTAGTTCAATTTGTTCACAACTTATTGAACCTCATTTGGTTTTGGTTATATATAAGAAGCCCTAGAAAAATTTGTGAAGCAATAATGATTTGAAGAAATGGCACAAAGTTCAAGTTATATGTGTATGAAAAACATAACATAAACATAAACATAATCATACAATATATTTATGTATATGTGTGTACGTCGCGTGGAGGTAAAGGTAGGCAATACGCTAGACTAGGCATGCACATAAGCTTAATGGGTCAGGTTTGGTTGGTTGTTGACTGTTTAACATGTTGGGCCAAGCTGGAAGGGAAAATCTCAACTATCTTTTGTGAATTGGGTTATTAGGCTAGGTCTAACGGGATTTGCATGGTCTTTTAAAGGGCCTTGCCTCAGTTTTGTTTAATGATTTTGAAGTCCCAATTGTTTGCTTATGATTTCTTATGTATTTTTTTAGGAAAAAAATATTCCACATGGTATTGCACGTGTCATCTAATGTGGCACGTGTAATAACCATTTTTAATGATAAGGACTACTTTAACACAATAACAAAAAGTTAGGGACTAAACTAAGAGCATTCTCATTAGCCTTCTCAAATTTTTAGTTAAACAAACCCAAAAAACTCCACATTTTTCTAGTTTAGTTATTTATGTTTTTTATAAATATATATCAGCCTCAATACTCTATTACTATTCTAATTAATTATTATTTATTTCTTTTTTTTATTCATTCACATTTACAATCCAAAAAAAAAAATCACAACCCACCCCAACCACCCAACAAATCCCTTTGACCATGTCTTGTATCACCCATAAATAATTTTACATAATTTATATTTCAAATGTATAGTTTCACCTTTATTTTTCCTTTGCAATATCAATAAATATATAAAAACAAAACAAGAATAAAACGTTTAAAAAATGATTACTTTGTAAAACTTGCAAAAGGAAAGCAGGAAATAAAATCGAATGACTGTTTTTTAATCCGCACCCCCTTTTGGGTACGCAGTTGTTATTTGATGGTCCTCTCACTGCTAACTACAGTCATTATCTGACTAGGTCTTGCCGGTATCAACAACAAAAAAAAAAAAAGAAAAAAAGAAAAAAAAAAAAACAATAGTAGTATAACTAAAGACCAAAAGAAACAAGGCATGACAAGCTAGAAATAACAAGAGAAGGGCTAGAACAAGATAAAGAAAACTCCAATCACATATGAGGGTTAACACATTTGAAATGATAAGGATCAAATTGACATGCATTGCAAAGGTTAGGGACTAAGCTTGTAATTTACCCTAAAATTTTTATATAGTTTGCCCAAACAAAATTTTAAAGCGTTAATAGACTGGAAAAATGACATTAAAGTTCAACTCACATGTGTATGAAAAGAATGACATAAACATAACTATAAAATATTTTTGCTTTTGTGTTTGTGTTGGGGCCATATAAATATATGTCATATGTGTATAGATGTGGTTCTAAAATCATTTGAAATAAAATTATGAATTGAAAAAGTTGAAACAAAAAAATGGTTATTCATATGAAACAAACACTAATAAATAAATATCCATTAATGAACACATTATTTTATTGTGGATTTTCTTGCATTCACATGAATGACTTGTTCAATTTCAAGCTAGTCTTAAATATTGTGTGTGTGTGTGTGAAAAGAATGACATAAACATAACTATAAAATATGTTTGCTTTTGTGTTTGTGTTAGGGCATATAAATATATGTCATATGTGTATAGATGTGGTCCTAAAATCATTTGTAAATAAACTTATGAATTGAAAAAGTAGAAAAAAAATGGTTATTTATATGAAACAAACACTAATAAATAAATATCCATTAATGAACAAATTATTTTATTGTGGATTTTCTTACATTTAAAATTTTCTTTGCATTCACATGAATGACTTGTACAATTTCAAGCTAGTCTTAAATACTATATATATATATATATATATATATATATATATATATATGCACATGTACAGGGATAG
Organism: Castanopsis chinensis; assembly: GCA_032878915.1. Classification (NCBI taxonomy): domain Eukaryota; kingdom Viridiplantae; phylum Streptophyta; class Magnoliopsida; order Fagales; family Fagaceae; genus Castanopsis; species Castanopsis chinensis. Next base: position 984,659 of record JAVQMG010000059.1, read on the forward strand.
ACCCAAGTGGGGGGCCCAAGGGGGTCTAGGAACCCTAGGTCCAATTTTTTAAAAAAATTTATTATATATTTCATTTTTTTAGTTTGGCTCCCTTACCAAACCTTAGGCTCCTTCTTCTTTTCTTTTCTTTTTTTCTCAATAAGACTAGCTAGCCTCACCCAAATAGCAACTATCTAACCTAAAAACTTAACAAGAACAATAAAAATATTCACAATAATGATTGTATTTTAGCGAAAAAAAAAATTATTTTACCACCAAAAAACCAAAAAATCATTTGTTATTGGAGAAACTAAGGCTAAATTTTTTACAACTACAGTAAACTGAAACAAATACCAGTTGACTGTAACAAGTTGTTAAAAATAAAATACAATATTTTATTAAGATTATATCTCTTCCTTCAATTAAAAAACTCAAATTCTCTCTCTCTTGCTTTATTATTTTAATGAGTTTTTTATATCATTTAAATGAAGTGATAAAAAAAAATAGAATATTTGATATTGAGTGTATTGTAAAGTGAGGTGGTAGCTTTTTGAGGTACTAAAAGTTAACATTTTTAGCATCATGACACTGAATGCTCTAACCTCAACGAAAAAAATCCTAGCCAGCCTAGTATTAAAAAAAACATCTTTTGGTTTTGCTTTTGTCTTTGTCGGTAAATGATTACGTCTTAATGTATTTAGAAACAATGATTTTGAGTATTTATAATTTTTTAATATTATATGGATGCCTATTTAGAGTTTTTTTTTTTTTTCTTTATACTCCAACACCCACTAGCTTCAAATCCTGAGTTTGTCCTCGCACATGTGTAAACATGGGTGTTAAATGTAAATTTTGCCTCCCTTCAAGTTAAATCATGGGCATGGCAGAGTTAAAAGGCTATATCTCTTCACTGCAACATTTAGTTGTATTAGTTACTTAATTGCATTACGAGCATCATTTTCATTGACAAATATGGGCAGCAGAAATTAGCCATAGTATCTTTACTTTCAATTTTAGTTATTCATCTATCTCTTAGTATCCCTTTTCATTACTTTGCGTAGTAAGCACCTGAGATAAACAAGCAAAATTTTTACTATTTCTATATTAAAGGAATTGTTTAGTTATTGTGCAAGACTAGTCAAATATTTATGTCACTTCTACTTAGGGCATGATTTTAAAAGCACGTAAATTGCTTGTGTCAAAAGGAAAATTGTATAACCAGATACTTCTATTATCATTTTTCTTTTTTGCATATTGTTTGATTTTTCTATTTCTTTAAATATAAATACAGCTGAAATAGATTGCATATTGTTTGATTTTTCTATTTCTTTATATATAAATATAGCTGAAATAGATTTTAGTTTTTTTTAGTACTTTCAGCAAAAAAAATTTAGTAAAATGTTAGATAAGTTATTTCCAAACAGATACTACTAAATTTGATACAGTTAGTTTGTGAAAAGTCAAATCAACGAGATGGCTTTAAAAGCAAGTTGTCTACTTCATATTTAAGTTGTTCACATATGTTGTGCTTTTACGTGGACATGTAATTAAATAATCAAAGCATAAATGGCTAGTGTAGCTAAAAACTCAAGTGTTGTTGGTTGTGTTAGCTTTATTTTTTTGAAGGATTTGTGCCCTAACATTTGATTTGTAGTTGTGATAATCCTTTTGACATTTGAGTAGTTTGTTTAGAGGATATTCTTTTTTCCTTTTATTTTTTGTGTGTTGAGTAAAAAAAAGGGGGGGTGGGGCGGGGTTCATTGGTGATGTCATTGCCCTAGCCCACTTAAACCCAAATTTGACATGGTGTGAGACCACTCATGCAAGCATGATGGAGTGTACTATTACTCAAAGCCACAACCGTAGGTTTGCAATGTGATGGACCGCAAGGGTTTCCTACCACCAGGCCACCAATTCAATCACATTGTAGAGTATGTGAAATATTGTGAGCCCTTGAACTATGTTGAAAGAGCTTGAATCAGATACTCAAGGGGTCAACATAGATTAATTTTATTATGATACCATGTAAAAATATGGAATGAAGGAAAAATGAAATAAGATTTTATACAAGATTTGTCCTTTAGAGCCTACATCCACAATTTACTTTATTGAGTTTAGTTTGCATTGAATGTAGGGATGTAGCTAGGAATAATTACTTGGGGGGGGGGGTGTTGTAGTAGAGATATACTAAAATATAATTCAACCAATTTTCATGTGATTCAAACCATGAAAATTGAAAACTATGACGATAATTTTTTGGTCCTTTATATGAATACTCTATGTTTCTAGGTTGATATGGATTTGTTATGAGATAAGCAAGTCGAATTTTGTCTTGTTCGTTGATAGGGAATTCATATATTTATTTACGTGATCCTAGATTATGGTCTATCCCTTTGGATTGAATTCTTGAACATTTGAAAGGACGCTCATCAGACATTGAAGTATCAACACTTGTTTCTACAGATTACCTAAGTTTTGAATAACATACAACTTTTTCTTAAAAAATGCATTCATTGTTTGTCATTTGCTCATTATTTGGCACCTAATTTCAATCACAAAATAAAAAATCAATTCAAAAAATGATAAACTAACTTGGAAGAGAGATATAATAAATTATCATATAAAATTCATTCTTACATAGTCTCATGACCCTCACCCCACCTGGACCCACTCATGAGACAAACAACACAAAAGCCAAAAAGGTTGAGTCATAGAGTCAATGGCTCAAGAATAAAGAATCCAATAACAATAAACACAAAAAGATAAAATCAAATAAATATAAATTGCTTTATTGGCAAAAGATATCGCATACACATACTTGATATTTCTATTATGCTATTTAGTATTTAGTTTAGTTCCAGAGAAAAAGAGAGAGAACTAAGACGAGAGTGACTAAATGAGATACCTTGAGGAATTGAGGTAAGGACTTTAGGATTTGAGGTTGAGCGATGAAGGCTAGGTGAGGCTAGTGGCTAGTGGAGCTACAGAGTCACGGTGAGCTGGAAAGGCGTGACCGCATGACGCGAGGACTGGGAATTCAGGCAGCATGAACTGAGGCCATCAAGCAGAGCGCAAAGGCATGACTGCATGAAGACTAGGAATTTAGGCAGAAGCGTGAGGTGATTTTTGTTTGATGAGGATTAGGGATTTCAGATTTGGGGTTAGGCTGGGCTGGAAGTGCCTTTAGTTTAGAGGAGATGAATTTTATATGATTAAGGATTTTGGGTTAGTCTGGGCTAAATGTGGAAAAATATTTTTGTTTTATTTGAAGTTGTATTGGATTAGTTGTTGTAAATATTTTGGGGGGGCCGGATTACATTCTTGGAGGGGCCCATGTCTTTTTTTTTTTAATATACTCAAAGGGAAAATTTAAAAATTTTGGGGGGGAAGGAGGCCATGGCCCCCTTAAGGAGCTAAGTAGCTCCACCCCTAATTGGGTGGAGCTAGTGATGCGAAGATAGTGGAGAACTCTTGGTTGGTAGACTTGTTGTGTTCATTCTCTTCCTTAATAGAGGATTCTTGGTTATTGAAGATTATCAAAAGAATTCATTTACACTAAACACTAACCACCTAAAGCTTGTATTGTATATTCATATTCATGTTTTGTTCACCGAATTGTGTCCTTTTTGGGCACTCAAATAATAGGCTTAATATACTTAAAAAGATATTTTGCAAAAACAAAGGTTTAAGTTTCATCTATCAGATTATTGATCCATGAGATGTCACATCGGCAAAAAATAAAATAATTTTTCCAAAATTTGTGTGACATCACTGCTTTTATTCTTATATGTATGAATAAACAATGGCGAAGCCACATGTATGCTTAGGGGGGCCTGGGCCCCTCCAAAATTTTTACTTTTTTTTTTTTTTTTTACAATTTAGGTATATTTTATAAGTACTTAAAGGTTATATGAAAAAAGAAATAGGAGTTGACCCCCCCAAAAGAAAGTATTGATCAAATAATCTAGCAATTTTTCTCAAACAAAGAGAGTTTAGAGTTGATATACAATTGCAATAGAATGAAATAATTAGGTAGTAAGTTTTGTGAGTAAATAGTGAAAGTGTGGAACCCCTAATTTTTAGCTCAATTTCAAAACCTATTAATGCGTTCAAATCATTCAACATTGATAATATATGCAATTTGGTTGAAATTTCCTATTCTCAAGATTTTATCAAGAAAAAAAAAAAAAAAAGCTCATGAGACTTCAATTATAACATTATGATTTTAATTTGTCAAACATGGATGGAGTTTTGCAAACAATTTATGTATTAAAAAGGAAATTATGAATAATTTTGCTATAAAAATAATAATTGATGAAGTTTATTACGTGAAATATTATTGTTGAGCGTGATTTTGATGGAAAATACTATGTTCATTTTTTTTCTTTTTTGTTCTATATATTTGTATGTTGTATACCCAATTATACAATGTTTGTATGCTAATTAGAGTTCAAGGAGATTATAAGTTTCTCTTATAAAGAAGATCTTGTGTCTAGGTGTGTATATATAGATGTTAAAGTTGATAATTTTGTGTATATGTATATAACTTACTTTAGAATAAGAAAATTAAAATTTATATTTTTATACACACATATATTATTTGGATTTTTTTTAGGGGAGTGTCTATTTGTGATATGAGTTTATCTTGATTAGTTTGATCTCCCAACTCAAAATTCCTAGCTCTGCCACTGTAAATAAATAAATATATATATAAAAAGTTTTAGAGTATAATTTTTTTTTTTAAGAAAACGAAAATTAAAGTTTATTGTAAGTTTATAATCCTAAGAGCATCCACAGCTGCAATCTCAATTCTATCCTATTTTACCATCTCAAAAAGCCACTTTATTATTAATACCATACCATTTTACAATACCTCCCACAACCCAACTTCTATTTTTCTATTCTACTCATTAAAATAATATATTTTCGTAATAAAATATATTTTTTATTTTTTATTTTTTTCTAATTTTCCCCTCCACATTCCGTCATCCTCCATCACCGCGCCTCCACTGCCCAGTCACCACCACCGCGCCTCCACCATGCCCACCACGCCAAACGCCACCACTGCCCACTGCCCACCAATAAACCCACCGGAACAAAAACCCATATCAGAAAAAAAAAAAAAAAAAAAAAAAAAAAAAAAAAAAACCCAGACCTCACCGCGCGTCCACTGCCCACCGTGCCTCCACTGCCCAGTCACCACCACCGCGCCTCCTCTATGCCCACCACGCCACCGGAACAAAAACCCATATCAAAAACAAAAACCCACCGGAACAAAAACCCATATCAGAAACAAAAACCCACCGGAAAAAAAAATCCCACCGGAACAAAATCCCACCGTGACCCACGCCTACCAAAACGCAGAACCCAGACCTCACCGACCAAGCACGACACCCCGTGACCTCACCGTGACCCACGCCGATCTCCGTGACCCACGCCGACCTCGCCGTGACCCACGCCGATCTCCGTGAGGATGGTGTTGGGTCCGAAGAAGGGAGAGATCAGATGAGAAAGAGAGAAGCCGAAGAAGGGAGAGATCAGATGAGAAAGAGAGAAGCCGAAGAGAGAGAAGATAACGGAAATAATGAGGGAGAGGAGAGACAAAATTAAGTAAAGTAGAATAAAATATTTTTTTTTTTTTACAATCCTGCTACAGTGCAATTCTAAAGGTAGGATTGCACTGTAGCAGAATCTCAAATTTTTTTACAATTCCCACGTTTTACAAGCCCAGCTGTGGAGAGTTTTTGTGCCTTCAATCTCAAATTGGTCTTGCATTTGGCATTTCCACACCCGGCTGTGGATGCTCTAAGAATTATATTTTGGAGATGATAGCGTTGATGTAGTTGAAGACTTCAAGTTATTCTACCGCGCTAGCTAAAGCTCATGACCCATTTTGTTTTTTTGTTTTTTTGTTTTACGGAAAAAAGGGAGAAAACAAAAGAACTCTTATGAAAGTAATGATCAAGAATTTGACATATGGTGGAGTTAAGCAGCAAAGTCGTTGTAGTGTAGTGGTGAGTATTCCCGCCTGTCACGCGGGTGACCCGGGTTCGATCCCCGGCAACGGCGATTATTTTACCTTTTGTTAATTACGACCCTCAAGACGTCGTCGTTTAACTCCATAGACTAAGGCTCCGTTTGGATAGAGCGTTTTGCTGAAAACTGAAAACTGAAAGCTGAAAATACTGTAGCAAAATAATTTTTAAATATGTGAATAGTACCGTGGGTCCCATTTCTAATGAAAAAATGCTAAAATAGTACATGAACAGTGTATCACTGTGCGTAAACAGTACCGCACAGTGGTACACTGCACCTGTTGTCCCCTGTTGGAAGACGTGTGCGGAATAAAAAAAAAAAAAGGTCCAAAACGTAGAAACTCAGACGTGGACGCCAGACTCACTATCCAAACTCAGCCTAATAGTTAGTAAAGAAGCAGACGGCGTCGTTTAATATACACACGTTTCTTTATTTACTTTACAACTTTCCTTTTTTTTGAGACGAGAAATATCGCCGTTGAAAGGTTACTTGATTTCGACCTAGTAACTGGTTATAAGAAGCCGACGACGTCGCTTTAATCCATTATTCATTTCATTGGCATATTCATTCATATATAACTGTGCTGTGTCTCCATTTCCGATCTGCTTGGTCTCTCTCTCTCTCATCGAAGCAATGGCTACTGTGGCAGCAGCAGCAGCTCGTAGAGCCGCAGCTCTAACTCGACTCTCATCTCCTCAAACATCGTCGCCTCATCTCATTCACCGCCGTGGCCTCGCCGGCTCCGCTGGTAACTTCTTCGCACTTACATTCATATCTATATCTATGTATATATATACGCGCTTTGATTTCTCTCGATTACCGGTCTTATTTGTCGTACATGATCAGATCCTCAAATCTTAGGTTCTGTTTGGTTGCCGAGAAAATTTTATTATTTTTTGGGCGTCTTTAATGTTGATTAGGGTTTTAATGAGTTTAAAGGTTTTGACTTTTCTTTTCTTTGGTTGCTGGAAAATTTGAACTAATCCAAAAAAAAAAAAAAATGTGAATTTTTTGGTGTAAAAGTGTGTTTTTAGGGTTTGAGTGTTGGTCTTTTAACTGTTTGTGTTTTCTCAGGTCCCAAACAGTTGAAATTCAATGATGGTGTGAGATGATATATATATTTGGGATTCATTATAACAAAATTTATTACTAGCTGAAAATCGCAATAATACTCTAAAATTACCCAAAATCAATAAGCTCAACTAAATTTGAGAAAGAAAACATCATCCACGAGAGTAGCGTCTTCATGAAATACTCTTTCAGCTTTAATATAGTCGGCTCACACCCGTCAAAACATCAAGCAATGGGGAATAGCCTTTCAAATTTCACTACTCCAATATTGCCCAAATCAAACCTTGCCACACACAAGCTTGTAAGTCAATAACCCTCCTAGACATCACCCATTGAATCCCGAAGTGGAAGAACACCAAAAATGTGATTTTGTTGAGGCGAAATATGACAAATGTTGACTATGAACCTGTTTAATGGTTGGATTTTATTTATTTATTTATTTATTATTATTATTATTATTATTATTATTATTATTATTATTATTATTATTATTATTATTATTTAAATTTTATTTCGAGTTATAGCTAGTTGGCTAAAATCTATAAAATAAATTATCAGAGGAAATTGTCAAAGATTTTTTTAGATGTACAAATCATATTGTTTTAATTTGTATTCCTTATATGTAAGGGTGTTTGTTAATCATAAAATTTGGGATGCATAAGTGGATTGGAAGATCAGGTGAAATATGTATGATTTTCTTATAGCAGAGATGGCTTTCTAGCCAAAGGAGGTGTTAATTGAGTTTATTTGTTTGGCCAAGAATGCCTTATGATTTTTTTGCCTTTCTCATATTGATTAAATTACTTTTTAATGTTAAGATATGGAGAAAAAAACATATGGGTCATAATGACAGATTTGATATTATACATGTAAGACATTCACTCCATTGTAGCTTTATTAAAAAAAAAAGTTCAGGGGAAACTATCAAACATATATTTAAATGTGCAAATCATGTTGTTTTGTTTTCTTCATATATAAGGGGTTTTTGTTATCTATCAAAAAAATAAAATAAAATAAAAATAAAAACAAAATAAAAAAACAAGGGGTGTTTGCTAAATTTGGATGTATAAGTGGATTGGAAGATTTGGGGAACTATATATAATTTTTAATCTCCGAGATGGCTTTCTGGCCAAAGGAAATACTATTGAGCATATTTAGGCTAGGAATGCTTTATTGTTGTTTTGTCTTTTTCATAATGATAAATCAATTCTGCAATGTTAAAATATGAATTAAAAAAAAAGGGTCTTAATGATAGATATGATATTATATATGTAGCACATTCATTCCATTGTAACTTTGTAATCCTTAGTTAAGGACAATCCTTTTGTTGTAACAAATTATGAATTGATGAGCACTACCTATTTGTTTGTTTATTGCAGATCCCCATGGTCCACCAAAGGTTAACATTTGGCAAGACCCATTGAGCCCATCTAAGTGGAAGGAAGAGCATGTGAGTCTTATTTATTGAAAACTCAGATCTCCAAAAGCCCTTCCCCCCTCTTTGTTAACCTCCCTTTTCCTCAACATTCACACTCTTTCTTTCTTTGGAGGTCATATTGGTACTTTACGCTTCACTATGATCAAACTAATGTTATGGTGTTAAAGCTTTTGTTTGTTCTCATTAGTGCTGTTTCCTGAGGCATTGATGAAACTGAAATGAGTGGGTAGAATACATGGGAAACTGTCTTGACTGAATATAATGCTTTTGCAGTTTGTAATTGCCTCTCTGTCTGGCTGGGGCGTACTTTTCTATTCCGGGTACAAATTCTTTTCGGGCGGCAAGGACAAGAAGGAAGAGGTACTTCTATATTTTCTTTAACTTGACCGTCATTAGAATTATAACAAGAAAAAGAAAAAAGAAATGGTATGGTCTACCCTAGTGATGAGAAATTTAAAGCACTATAATTTTTTGTTGCTAGAGGGTCTGTGGCTCTGTGCATTGTCTGTTCCTTTAGTAATAAAATTATGTGATGCCAATTGGTCGCTATCTCTAGTCAGTCTGTCTGTTCCTCTGATTGTCCCCTTCTTTTTTGGATAAGTTTTAAATTGGGTTATAGATCCACCTCAAAGGGTGGGAAGCCTTAACCAGATGTGTAGGTAACAGGGAAGCCTCAAGGCTGTTCTTGTACCTGTCAGGGGAGATGCCAGCCATCTCTCCTTTCTACAAACACATTCCCTTCATCATAGCATTTGATATTTATTTGCGCACATGTTAAAAAGGAAATAGTTTGATGCACAAAGTTTAGTGCACTCATGGAACATCTGCTACACCCATACCCTATAATGAAAAAATGAAAATCTTTTGTGTGCAGCGTACCTAATAACAGTTGAAGGTAAGTATCTTAGGAGTTGTTCTAGTATACTTCCTATCGGTTTCAATCAGCTTGGTCAATTCCAGTCAGTTTGTGAACATTGGACGGGGTTGGTTATAAAATCACCATAGATTTTATGTGAGATATCATATAGATTCACCTGCAAGTAACAGATTAACTTTCTGTTAAGTTTACAATTTCGTAAGGTGGGTACACTGGAGAATTATGGTGTAACCATGGGGAAATAAAGAGATGTGAAAAGCAAAAGGAGAAACCCCTCATCAGTTCATTGTACATTCTCATAGTTGGATGTGGAATGGTTAAAGGATTTCATGTTATTCCTCTCTATATACTTATTTAAAAAGTGGGAGGGGTAGGGGGGAATTAAAACTTTAAACCACATAGTTTAGGGGTGGTTTCAAATTGAGCCACATATTTTTTGAAGTTCCAAATTCAATCCTATACTTTCAAGAACATTTCAATTTATTGTACACATTTAAGATTACGCCGTTAGTGGAGAAAGTTTAAATAAAAAGATGCCTTGTTTAAAGAGGAGATTGTTTGAAACCATGAATAGCAAAAGAAGGAACCCTTCATTGTTGTCTTTTCCCTTCTCTATTGTTACATTGTTTTATCTTGTATACATTTTGATCATTGGATATGTAATGGTTAGTGGATTTCATTTTAAAACTCGTCATACTTGTAAAAAAGAGTGGTGGGGGGAATTAAAATTGAAACCTATAGTTTATGGGTAGTTCAAATTAAGCTCAACACTTTGACAATGTTTCAATTCAGACCATACACCAATTTACAGTGTTTTAGTTTAAGAAAAATGTTTAAACAAAATGGTGCTATGTGGTTTCTTCAACACGTATGTCTATTATATATGGTTTGAATAGAAACGTTTTTTAAAGTATAGGATTTAATTTGAAATTTCTAACAGTGTGGAGTTTAATCTCTACCAAGAGCCTTGTAGCTCAATTGGTATCCCCTGGTCTTTCCAATGGAGACGTGTAGCATTAAAATTCCCACTCCCCCAACTATCAAATTATCAAAACAAAATAAAGTGTGGGGTTTAATCTCTAAATTATGGAGTTTTGTAATTTATCAACAACAAAAAAAAAAAAAAGTTGTCGGTATTAGATGAATTGGACTGTCATATATGTTGGTTCGATTCCTACTGTTTCGAAGACTGATGCTTGTTAGTTATTTTACCTATCAAAAAAGAAAAAGAAAAAAGGAGATAGACTGTCATATAATAATCTATTTCTCAAAATGTTCATATTGCTTAAATGTGGTGTATGGTATCAGATGGTTCAAATCCATCTAATCATGTTAGTTTCTGGTCTATGTTATCTTTTTGGTGGGTCTACGATTTCAATCCATGATCTCACCCTCTACCTTGTTCTTATAAGGAAAAGAGGTGTTACTTGATCTAGAGCTCGTTGACTTGGTATGTATGCCACATGTCTAATCTAGAGTTCTTAAAGGAAATCAACAGAGAAACATACATCTAGGTGGCTTTTAGAACACATCACCACCGTTTATGTTCTACTTACTGCCCTTATATAGCTAGTCATAGATTTGGGTTGAGGGTTTGGTTGGACCATCCTTGTACCTTGTGCATCTAATACAGAAATGCTACCTGGATATATAGAAATTTGTTGGAAATGTTACCATTTTAGTAATCAGTTATATGCATATTGTTTTCTTAATATCTTAAATTTTAATTTTTCTGTACTTGTTCCTGTTTGTTTACAGAAACTGGCGGAAGCATCACACTGAGTGTTGGAGCTTGTGACTGTTACAGAATTTCCTTGCAATAAGTTGTGGGCTTGGACTTCACATATTTTGACTTTTCATTTTATTGGTTGGAAAACATTTCTGTTTGCAATTTTATGATCAATCCATGGAGAGTGATCCTGTGATAAAATTTAGTGGTTAATTGCTTTTGTCGGAATGAAATCAGCACTTTTCATTTTGTTGTCTATTTTCTAGTTATTCTCATAATTTGATACATTGCCTTCAATGTTCTAATAACGTGAAACCATTATTAAATTCAAAATTCCGTTGATGGAATTTGAACTGCAGGTGACCTATCTGACCTATTTGCCATAAAGTGATAAAATGCTACGCAGGCACAATGCCAATGATAATTGATGAGTAATGATCAGCGGGATTTCTTTTAACATATAAATCCTTCTGTGAAACAAACAGAAAATAACCGAAGTGTCTCTACTAGATGTACAATCTTCCGCATGAATAGGCAACTTGTGTGCATTCTAGACACTTTTTTATTCAGTAATAAATGTTGAATTCCTGATTTGCGATTTCCTACGAGATCCGTCTTGTTGAGTTTGCTTTAAACTGGGCAAATATGGGTAGTATGCTACATCATTCGTTTCAGATCGCTGCACCTTCTGTTATCTTTTTTTAATATGAAATTGTGTTGAACGATGTTTCCGGCTTCCCAATACAGAGTCTGGAAGAGCAAAAGATTGACAGCATCCCCTACCATATTACCACCAACTTTACCAGTAAAATAGCTAGACGCAGGAAGGCTTTTCGGCCAAATAATAAAATCAATCAATATATATATAAGCAGATACCTCATGTAGAAGTAGAAGTGCATGAGATTCTACCATGTGTTGCTTTGTATGAGTATTTTTTCATTTAGCTTTTCACCTCTCATTTTCTTATCAATGGTTAGTTTAAGCCATAAATGTAGAAAATTAAAAGATTTGGTTCTACTTCATTTTCCAACTTCTTGAACTCTTTCACTTTTAATTTCATTAATTTAATAAACGAAATGTTTTTTTCATTCAATGTTAGTTTTCATGTTCTTTTATATATTCCAGTTTCACAAAGTATCAAGAGGCCAAAAGAAAAATAGGACTGTAGAGATAGAAAGACAGAGTAAGAAATTAGTGTAAAAGAGTATGAAATTCCTTTTGGTTTCAGGTGCATATGCTCTAAACCCCTTAACAACATTATCAAAACTTGATACAATACTTTCACAACATATATAAGGGGTTTCTAAAAGGTATGTGTTTTTTGTTTTTATTTATATTTTTTGAAAGTGTTTAATCTTTGTAAGTGATTAAGGTACTCAGATGCAAGTAAACTCATTAATCCCTTGGCATGTATATTTAGTTATAAGAATTAGAAATTATAAACCTTCTCAAATGTTTAGCCTTCAAAAGTTCACGTGTTTTCTTTTTAAAAAAAAAAAATACTTCTAAAAATAAGAAAAGGAAATAATAAAAAAATTTATATTGGAAATAGTCAAATGTAAAAACTAAATATACATGTACACATGATCAAACAAAAAAGGGCATATAGTGACATCTTTATGGTTTAATTAATTATGGTTACCTGTGGATATATTGTTGTAGGTGCACAAATCAAACTAATCCAAGTTTGGGTCAGTGGACCAGCTCTTTGAGCACTAGACAATGAATTTATAGAGAGTGGGTGTTTAATCTAGGTTTTTGAGATGATAGATAACACAAAGGTTCCCTTCAGTCATGTGATGCATAAACTGCACTTATATAAATATGTAGTATGGAGTTAAATACACTGATGCCGAGAACGAGATTTCTTAGTTCTCTTACAAACTCTCTCTTTTCTATTTCTCTATTTTTCAGTCCTCTTTTCACCACCCCCTCTCTCTCGTCTCCCTTTTCCTTTTATAGGCTTGACTCTCTCCTTCTTCCTCCTTCCACGTGTAGTCCAGGTGTTTCCTTTTTAGATACTTGTCCCATCATTCCCCCTTACTCAAGTATTTGGTGATGATGGTAGGGCTGAATTTCAATGTTCAGATGTCACTTCTTCATTAATGCGGCCAGAGGGGTAGGTATAATGCCTTCAATGCGGAGGCAGCAGCCTTTTCTCTGATATTTGCTCATCAATTCACTTTGTCCCTTATCTTCACTCTCCTAGTCATTTGTACATAAGGCTCTTACTGCGGGAGCCTTTTAACCACCAGGCCACTAATACGGTCCTCGGCTACGATCTGCCGAGGACAATACCATCCTCGGACGTTATGTCTTGAGGTGCAACGCTCATGCATGGTAACTTCCTTTATCACGTGGCGTCACAGGAACAAATTATTCTGTCCTCGGACCATCTGGGGCTTTTAGGTTGGGCTTTCCTCTTTATGAGGGCTTTTGGGCCGGCCCAATATGTGGTTTAGGGCCCATGGGCACTACAATTGTATTACAATTTTTTTAATTCATTATTTTAGAGATGTATAATACATAATCAAAATTAATTTTCCAAACATTATAACACATATGAGTATTATAAAATAACTAATAACGAACACGCGCATCGTGCGGACATTCACTACTTAATATAACTGCTGTCTGGATCTCTGATCATGTGGTTGTATTGCCCGGCAGTCCAGGTACTTAAACCCTTTAAATTATTGATCCTACGAGGCCTGAGAAGTTAGGTGAATATTAGGGTCTTATTGACAGCATGAGGCTCAAAGGTTGCTATCAATTCAGCATGATCCCACTGCCTGGTATCAAAATTTACAGCATTCGGATCCGTGGATCATCCAATGCCCTAATTTGTAATGCACCACTCACTTTGAAACACATTCTTTTTTCAACCAACTCTTTGCTCAGCCAGGAGAACTTAGTGGGTTTTGTTCAAGTTGATAAAGACCTACCTCCAAATATCTGAATCCACAATTTTTTTTTGGCCCTCAGACAGCTCTCAACTCAATTTTTCCACCCGCACTTTAATAAAAGCAACATCTTCTTAGCCCCAAAATCACCATTGGCTTTAGCAATAGGAGTACAAATATTTAAATCTGCAAAGCACAAAGACTATAACTTTACTTAGAGGCACCCCATTGGAACTTGTAGAACAAAGAATCAAGTTTGCTAGCAATTGATTTAGGCAAGAATATAGGAATACATAATATATGAAGGAATGGAGGTACCAACAAACCTGATTATGACAGTCATTAATAATTATCCAAAAATCAATTCAAGGTGCTTTAATCTCTAATCCAACTCCTTTGATCTTGTCAACCGAAATTTTGCAATTGTCATTGTATGATGAGTAGCTGAAGTTGATTTCTATAATACAAGACTGATCTAAGTTCCTATAAGTGGAAATAGGCATTACAGGCAGCATAGCAATTTCAAAGGAATTCAGTTTCAGAATGTGTGGAAGTTGTTGAAACTTTCAATGTCTCAATATTATTATTACACGTAACCTTTTAGATACACACCTTTTCTACATTCAACAAACAAAAGCTTCTTACTTCTCGTTCTCTTCTAGATACTGGAAGACATCAGCCACAACAAACAGACCATCAAACAAGGTACGTAATATAAACATAGGTTTTTTGTCCCTCCCGCACTTCTTTTTAACAAAATCGTTATGGTTGGGAGGTGGGGGTTTCTCTTTCTTCTTGATACTTGTTTGGTGAAGCAAATGGTGGGCTTGTTAGAACATCATGTGTAATGTAATTTTTTATTTGGATTCATTGTGAATTTGTGGTTGTTGCAAGGTGGGTCTTTATTACAAAAAGTTTGAAACATCTAAGAAATCAAGAGCTTGTTTAGTCAATTTTTAGCCTCAGAAAACCGTGGCCCAAGCACCCTTTAAAATGTAAAACCATCATTAGAAAAATTTATCTGGGTTGTTGTGGTTTTGGTTTATTTATTTATTTTTGATGGATTTGCACTAGATTTGTGAGAGTAATTAGAATGGGCAGTATATAAATCTAATTTTATTCTTATTGTGTTTTCTAATCCTAAAGCCTTTACAAGCTTAACCTCTATGTGTAATATGTTAATAATTGTAAGAAAATTCTTAGCTTACATTGTACTAGCAATGTAAGATTTACATTGATAATACAATGTAAACCTATAATTACCCTCAATTGTATTAGCAAACATGCTTGATATTTGGGTATTACCCAAACCCTATAAGCTTTTTTATTTTTTTAGATAAAAGATAGATGTAAGCTATATTTAATATGGGCAGTGTTAATTACACACATTAACTTGCACACATGTCCATACACACAGGTACAAGAACAACTGAAATCGTGAGTTAAAAACTCAATTTCAAGTTTAAAATGAAGAGTTTTCATCACACAATTTTAATTTTTGCACACCTGTTTGTACGTACACACGTGTGCAATAGGTTTTACCAATTTAATAATGCTACAAACACAACAAATTTCACAACTTTTTTCATAACTTATTGAGATGGCAGATTGTGATTACATCACTTTCACATGGGGCCACCATTGACCTCACTTTTAATCTTTTATTGTACACTAAGTTGCCACATCAGTTATTTCATTAGAGTTATTGATACTTGGAAGGTGGAATTTGAATTCGGTTTAACTAGTGCAATTTTGCAATTGTGTATAACATTCTTTACTATTTACCATCATGTGTAAACTAGTGGCTTGGGATGTGGGGTTTGTGGTCCAAGAAAAAGCCACAACTCACAATTCTGTTGGTGATGTCATCTAGTTATCTGAAAACTATCTTTCTCTGCAGTTTGAGAACCACAGTAAGTTGAAGGAATATGTCAAAGCTGATGCTTGCTTGCTGCAAGTTATACATATCTGAAAGTCGGAACAGGGCTGCATTGGAATCAATTGAAAGAGCAGCTAAGCTATTCCCCGAAGCTGCTATTATCAATAAGTTTGAAGATGAGACTTACAATAGAGTTGGTTACACCCTTGTCTCCAAATTAGCTCCAAAGCCATCTAGCAACTCATGTCACTTGAGAGGTGCTGTGCTTGCCATGGTTAAGGCAGCTTTTGAGACAATTGACCTTGAGTTGCATTGTGGAAGTCATCCTCGTCTTGGAGTTGTTGACCATATATGCTTTCATCCCCTAGCACTCACTTCGTTGGACCAAATGGCTGAAATTGCAAAGTCTTCAGCAGCTGATATTGGCTCTAGTATGCAAGGTTTGTGCCCTTAGCCTTGGGATTGCATCAAACTGTAGCTAGTAGTAAACTACTAAATGATTTTGTAAATCATTGGTGAGGGTGACTATGGTCCTTATTGTTCCTTTGTTTTCTATTTTGTTACTTTTGACTATGAGGAATCAATCCAAGGTGCTTAGTCCACTAATCATACTCTTCTGAGCTTGGCAATTCAAATTTTGCATTGTCATTCTATTACAAGTAGCTGAAATTGATTTCTTGAATGCAAGACTGATCTAAGTTCTTACTAGAAATAGGCATTACAGCACAAGCTGCATAGCGATTTCTAAGGACTTCAGTTTCAGAATGTGTTTCTTATGTGAGAGTAACATAGTATCAATGTATATTCTTTAGATTCTTTTTTTTTTTTGGCTGGATTTTCAAATTTTTTCTTTGATAATTAGAATTTGTATAGCCTGCAGTCCCTACTTTTCTATATGGAGCCGCCAATGAGGATGGGAGGACGCTTGATACAATTAGAAGAGAGCTAGGTTATTTCAAGCCTAACTCCGGTGGAAATCAATGGATTGGGGGTCCGAAACCAGAGTTCCTGCCGCTGAAGCCAAATGAGGGTCCTGCTCAAGTGACTCAAGAAAAAGGTGTTGTAGTAATTGGAGCAACCCGGTGGGTTGATAACTACAATGTCCCCATCTTCTCTACTGATATTGCTGTTGTTCGGAGAATTGCAAAACAATTAAGTGGGAGAGGAGGTGGACTTCCTTCAGTACAAGCCATGGCACTAGCACATGGTGAAGATGTTACTGAGGTAGCTTGTAATTTGCTGGAACCAAGTAAAGTTGGAGGAGATAGAGTTCAGCAAGAAGTTGAGAGACTTGCAAGAGAAGAGAATATTGCTGTGGGGAAGGGATATTTCACTGATCTTTCACAGGAAGAAATAGTTGACAGATATTTAAAGTTGTAAGCAAAAATGAAACATTTTGTGTGTAAAATTTTATTAAAGGATTTATAAATGAAAGGTGATACTCTTGCATTGGATGATTTTTTTTACTAATGAAGTGATATATTTAATTGTCCATTAGTCCAATGTGCACACTATTTTGCGGTTTTTGTCCATATTTCACGATCTTAAAAGTGGATGGTGTTGGAATTTACATTTGAAAGATTGCAAAGAAGATTAAGCTGTTCTCTAGAGGTATTACATAAGAGCAATGCTAGGGAAATAACCTTTTTCATAACTTGCTAAGGTAGAAAGCTGTGTTTGATGCAAGATCAGTTTTACATAAACCGACCTGGGCCACCACTAGCAATATTTTTACTACACACCAATAGGCAATCACATGTTATTTTTGCAGTTGTGAAAGGTTTTGTGTCACTAGACTTATTAACTGGATCCCAATGGTTTCATCTCTGATCCTATATTTTTACTTCTAAATCATTGCCCTTCACTTGTCCTCCGTGTGCCTTCAAAGATGATTTTATTAAGAAGAGAGCCAGAGAGATGTCTTTTGCTAACAAAAGACTTTTTCAAGGACTCTCAGAAAAAAAATCTGTTACAGTGAACAAACAAGGTGCCATGTTTTGACCAATTCAAATTTTAACTGATGACTGAGGTGCTTCTAGTCAAATATATAAATATTCTGTACTGAAGCCTGATCCTGGATTCATGAGTGTGGCGAAGAATTTTAAGTGATTAAAACCTTGACTTGAAAGTTTTGGTTGGCAGTTGGGACTAGAAGTAGTACTTATTGATGTTTTAGACCCTCCCTTGGTCCGATCAAAGAAAACGGTTTGTGGACTCAAGTCAGCCTTGGCTATACCCTTCTCAATATTATAGAGGTAGATGAACAATAAATCCTCCTGAAATTGAAATGCGTAGTTGATTAGAGTTTAATTACTTTGGAATCCTGGGTATTCTAACAAAACTGTTTTTGCAGATTCACTTGCATAGCAGTAGTTAAGGAGACAGGCGGCTAGTGGAATTACTATTTTCTGGATGAACAAGAGACAACTGAGAACAAGCTAACATGAAAAAAATTTCAACCATACACTTTGGCTTAAGGTTTGGCATCAGCCCCTTCATCTATATATATATTCAGCAGTTAATAGTTATAAGATTAGGATATTCTCCTTAGAGATTTCTTAAGTTTCTCGTTGAAATTTCTTTGTTAATCATTTACAGGTCCTTTCTCAGAAGATCACTTGTGTCTTTCATTCCTACTTCGATATTTTGTTGTTCTTCTTTGGACTTTAAGTGCCATCTCTGTTCATATTTTTGAAGTTTCATCTTCTAGTTCAGACCCCAAGCAACTGAACAGTGAACCTTATCCCAAAGTAAAATTGGATTGACTACACGAATTCCCTTTTTGTCTCTTTTTCCAGTTGGCATTTAATATTTATTTTGTCCTTAATCAGTGGATGATAATACATATGAAAGGTAGGTGTGAATGACTCAAAAATGTTAGTTGAAGATAGATAAACTCACGTGAAAGCCCCCACAGATATCTTGCAAGGGGTCCATAGATATTATGAGAACCAAATAATTTGGCCTTGTATCTGCATCTCACCTTTGCCTTTTCATTAAAAATTTTGCAGTTTAAATTGGTAAACCTTGTTTTTTATTGTAATTAATGCTGCAGTGTTGAAGTTTTTTAGTTCTGTACCTCAACTGGCTGCCCATTATGTGACTATTAGTTACCTTGTTATATGGGACAGTGATTTTAGTTAAAAAATTAACAACTCCTTCACAAAAGAAGAAATAAACTATTATTTCTAATGACTTACTACATTGTTTGTATTAATTAATAATATCTAGTTATTATCACCTTGGACATTGCACCATCCAGAGTCTCCAGACAACCATCGTAGCTCCATTTATATAATCACCATGTTCTGCACGAGTATTACTTAAGTATGCAGTATGCACCAGTATATCTGATATAGACGTTTCTTGTCTGACAATATGATATATGAGCACATTTCTTATGTTTCTGCAAAAGGTTAATTAATTATCAAACACAACTTATATGAATATGTGAATAGGATCATTGTTGCTTTCGCGTTCCGGCTTTCAATTTTCACATGCATACCTATATTATTGGATAAAGAACATCATAATAGACTTCCAAATTTATAACTGTAAAGAGTCCAATACAGTGGGTTTCTCTTTGTTTATTACCTTGATTCTGTGGGTTGTGTAATGTCTTCTTGTCAAATGCTTTCTTGAAAGTGACAAACAAAGCTTGCTTCCACATTTGTGTAGAGTACCATAAAATTCTAAACTTAACAATTTAAAGGTGGTTGCAGTTAGCTTAATTAATAAAGTTCTTTGTCGTTAAATAAGAGAAGTCGGTTCAAATCCTACTTATTACACCTAAATGAAACCAATTGATATCGTGACTTGATGGTAAAAAACAATCATCATTAAGCAAAGACCATAAAGTTTTAATCCTATCATGTCTTTTAAAAAAAAAGAAAGAAAAAAAAAATTAAAAAAGAAGCCGTTTGGACTTATGTTTATATCTCCTCCTATTATACACAAGCACATACATGGGACCAGCAATGCGTGTGGTGTTGATTGAAGGAGAGCATGGTTGTTGATGCTGCCTAGTAGAAGCATGTGATTCATGGTTCCAGCAAAAGTGCCTCTCATTATAATTGAGCACTGACACGTCAAGCACTATGAAAATTGGCTTATATGGTATTTGTATCAATGCTGACTCACACAAGTATATTTACTTCCTCAATGGCTTTTATATGCTTCTCAGACTCACAGCACCTACTCATTCAGTTCTTGTGATAAAAAGTAGGTGGTAGCTAAAAGGGTTAGGCAAAGCAGTGAGGCAAGGAATGGATTTCAACCCAAGTTGCAAGGTAAGGACTCTTCTTTTTCTTCTTCTTGTCTACGTGCTAGTTAACTACAAGGTCCCTTCAAAGTTTCTTCTTCTTTGTCTATTGTGTACATTTTGACCAACCATTCCACCCTCCACCCCCCCCCCCCCCCCCCTCCTCTTAAAATCACGTTAAAAATTAAGTAGGGAGGGGAAGAGAAGTGATCTAATTTGAAGCTTTAGCCAATGTTGTCCCTACCTTATTCAACCTTGGATTTAATTTACAGTATGGGTGCATTTTGGAAAATTACTTTTTGTTATGATTTTATATGTGATTCCTCTCCTCCCCCCCCCCCCCACCAAAAAAAAAAAAACCCAGCTATCTTTTTCAATCAGGTGATGTACTCTTTGATTTGCCCATCCTAAAAAACCCATCCAACTTTCTTGAAGTGTTATAATTTTGGCTCACTCATCCTTTAAATTCATAAATGTAAGCACTAAGCTCCTAAGCACTAACTCAAATTAACATTCTAAGCACACTCATCCTTTGATTAAGTTTTATGCATCACATGATAAAGTCCAAGTGTAGTAGTTCCTACATCGTTATCCAGTATCTAATAATATAATCAAGCTTTTGTACTATGTGATCGCTATCTTCAATTATTTGACTCTTACATACAAATATCATCTGAGCAAATTTCAATTATCAGTAATAAGATAAGATTTCTGATGTGGTAGCTAAGGATTGGAAGCTATTACCAATGCAATCAAGACCGAGGAGGGGAAAAAAAATAGACAATAACGAATAAACCATCTCCTATTCCGGGAAGAGAACAGCCGTACACTTGTTCATTAACTAGTCCTAGTGGAAGCTAGATAACATGAGGCACATACTATCTAACTTGACTTTGAATTAATAATTATCTTATGCATCGGATGTATATATCCTCTCTCTCAGTATGTAAACTTTACAATTGTGTGGAACCAACATACAATGAGAAAGATTGCATATATATCGAATACATGAGACACTTTCTTGCTTTGTAGGGTGCATAAGACTAGAATTATTAGGAAAAGCAATGGATTGGAACCTAAAAAATGAAAAAAGGGTAAGATATTTTACAACTTTGCTTGACCCTCAATACAGTGTGGGCCTTGAATCGTAAAGAAATCTATAGATCTGTCCAAGTATTTAAAGCAAACAATTATCACGTATGATACAAAGGATTTTATCATTACCTAAAGATTCATATATCATAGTAACAAAAAAATGTTTATTTCTAAGTACTGCTTTTCCAAACTGAATTGCTTTACTTGTATGTTGGCTTCTCTTGCAAAAGGACAAGAAGAAAACCATAGACCAATCTGTGTTACTGTGCTGCAAGCTATTTATTTCTGAATCACGTAACCGTGCTGCCCTTGACGCTATTGAACAAGCCGCAATGCTTAACCCAGAAACTGTCATCGTGAACAAATTTGAGGACCGAGCGTATAACAGGGTTCGGTACACTCTTGTATCATATGTTGTTCAAGATACCACGGGGAGTGCCATTTATAGTCCATTGCAACAAGCTGTCCTAGCCATGGTTGAAGCTGCATTTGGAGCCATTAACCTTGAGTTGCACACTGGGACTCACCCCCGGCTTGGTGTTGTAGACGACATTCTCTTCCATCCACTGGCTCAGGCATCACTGGATGAAGCAGCTTGGCTTGCAAAATCAGTGGCAGCAGACATTGCCAATCGATTCCAAGGTCAGTTGAACCCTTTTAAAGTGTCCATTTGTTGTCAAATTAAGTAGAAAAACATTGGAGTAGCATCCCTTTCACCTAAGTCTACCACAGACACCACTTTCTAATCACCAATCATAAAAGTTGTCTAGACTCAATAGCCG
This sequence comes from Castanopsis chinensis, assembly GCA_032878915.1. Classification (NCBI taxonomy): domain Eukaryota; kingdom Viridiplantae; phylum Streptophyta; class Magnoliopsida; order Fagales; family Fagaceae; genus Castanopsis; species Castanopsis chinensis. Next base: position 1,006,710 of record JAVQMG010000059.1, read on the forward strand.
AAAATTGTAGTTTAACTTGAACAATAAGTTTAAAAAGACAACATTTTTCACAATTATTGACATGACGTTGCTATTAATACATAATAAAAATGGTGTCAACAGTGGAGCCAGGTGAAATGATGTTCTTTCAATCACAAAAGTCTATATCAACCATTGAGAATGGAGTTCTGCAAAATAGTCTCCTAACACTACTCTTACTTGAAATGTTTTTGCATTAGTCATTTCTATGGTAACATTTTCTTTCTGTGTTGCAGTGCCAGTGTTTCTGTATGCTGCAGCACATCCAACAGGCAAGGCTCTAGACACCATTAGGCGTGAGCTTGGATATTATCGGCCTAACTCCATGGGCAACCAATGGGCAGGGTGGACCATACCTGATATGCTTTTGGAGAAGCCAGATGAAGGCCCGTCTGAGGTTTCTCCAGCAAGAGGCATCACAATGGTTGGGGCACGTCCATGGGTTGCATTGTACAACGTACCCATCTTGTCCACAGATGTCTCAGCTGCTCGAAGAATTGCAAGGATGGTGAGTGCTCGAGGAGGCGGTCTTCCCACAGTGCAAACAATAGCTCTGGTCCGAGAGGATTCGACTGAGATAGCTTGCATGCTCTTGGAGCCGAATCAAATTGGTGCAGATCGAGTCCAGAACCAGGTTGAGATGCTAGCAGCTGAAGAAGGGTTGGAAGTGGAAAAGGGCTATTTTACTGAGTGTTCACCAGAGATGATTCTTGAAAATTACATGAATCTAATCTCTGCTGAAAGAGACTAATCAAAGAGTATTGAACACAGCTGGTCATATCTACAAAGTTTCAATTTGCCAAAATGTCATAAAAAAACATTGTAACGGAAACCACCAGCTTCATTAATATACAATTTGCCACCAAAAATGGTAAAAATGGAGAAAATCTGAGATAAAAGTCAGATTTTCAAAACTTAGGCGTGCACTTCATGACTTTACTGTAAAGTGGATCATGTTCTTTTTCTTTGGCAAGTTGATTACGTTTAAAACTTGAATGTTTAATGTTTGATAAGTAACAGTAATTCATTAAAACTTGAATTCAGGATGTATACAACACAAAAACAATGACAGACAACAAAGAAACACAGAAAAAAAAGGAGGCTGAGAGCTTATCAGCTAACAAGTAACTCCATAAAAGACTTCATACAGGAAGTGTTGGGAGTTGAAAAACAACTCATAAAGGTCTTCAGAAGAAAGGAGCTTAAGATTCAACAAAAAGTACGACAATTAATTAAATATTATGAAATCAAAATTCCACCAGTTTACACCAGCCATATAATCTATGAATACGCTAATGTACAGTTGGGGTTGCTTTACCCTTGTCATGAACGCAGCTTTTTCGAAAAAAAAAAAATCTTTGAAAAACCACATGCCAAGCATACCCCGATCATCTCAGCACCAGGACCTGGTTTAAACACAGTATAAATATTGCACAAAGAGCATGGTCCTTCATGCAACAGATGCAGAACGGTTCCAGTAACCTAGAAGCTCTTTATCAACATTGTCTAGGAAAGGATCGTCTTTTTTGCAACTTTTAAGCAAATGGGACTTTGCTTTTAACCATTTTGTCAAGGTCCTTCATCGATGATGAGAATGCATGCTGCCCTGGACGATTGTCCCAAGTAATATAGTGGAGCTCATGGCTACTTGCGGTGTTGTGGAATTCTGGACTGTTGCAAATAACAGTGTGAAAGTAAACCCCCCCCTGGAGAGTTGAATTTTGTGTATTAGATAAATGATCGTTGTGGGAGGTTATCCCATCCCCATGCACGGTACTCAACATATGGCTGGGTTAGCATTAGCCCGGTTGAACCTGTGTACAAGAAAAGCAAAGAAGCTTTTGAAACAAATTAAATTCACAGATCATCTCATTCAAAATATTCATTCCAATTTATAAACCAGATTAATACGCCAAATTTTAATCAGAAAGCTGTTAGATTTAGTGCAACAAATATTTTATTATCAAGCTAGAGGGAAACTATAAGCATGCGAACCAACTAGTAAGGAGATTCCACATAGCATATGGAAAAGAAAGTTGTCCTATTTTAATCAATTCCCATCCACTGAGACTACAACCAAATGACACGCCTAAATCTGCTGCTATCTCATGTATTATTTATCTATTTACTAATGTGACCTCATGAAACTCCGAATCCACAAACTTTTCTATTCTGGATCTTGTTGCAAGTGAGCCTCCCACATGAAGTTTTGTACCAGCAACTTTGATGAACTGAATTGCAGCAACTTCACTCCAATCACCGGCTTTTTAGAACTTAATTTGGATCTCCGGTTGATGTTTCAAGAGAGGTGAAAAAACTTGATGGATTGAGCTGGAATCGAGGTAAGGTTAAGATTCCAGAAACCCTGGGTCTTTTCAAGCTTCAACCTTGGCTTGTTTTGAACTTGAACTTGCCTTCAAAACACACTTGAGTCACTCAAGATTTCTAAATTGATTATACAAGATCACAGTTTGCCAACCTAGTCCTACGGACCCAATAGAACCAAATACTTAGGCCTTCGTACTAAATCTACATCTCACCTTTTCATTAAAAATTTTGGAGTTTAAATTGGTAGATCTTGTTTTGTGTTGTAATTACTACTGAATTACTAATGAACAAAATTATTATTGATCCCTAAGCGGCTAAGTGGTTCTAAAGGCCTTATGATATTCACGAGATCTTAGGTTTGAAGCCTCTTGCCAACATCTTAGGCCCACCCCAAAAAGATTGTTAGAATTAATTTGTAATTTTAATAACGAAAATTCTAGATGATGGCTGTTAGTATTCTGTGTTCCTAAGGGTTAGAACATGTATTTAGAAGTCTAGTACATGTATATAAAAGTCTAGAAGGCACTCTTTCAAGTATAAATAAGTTATTGTTTTGGTTTATGCAGATCAGAAAAATTTGCCTAACATTGTGTTGCAGCAGCAGCAACTCTGCATCACAAAAATAAACCTTGTAATCCATTGCTATTTATCAATAAAATTACGCATATGCCAACAAGGATTTCATGTGATGGGTTAGAGTTAGCTTAACTAACCTAGTGTGTGTGGGGGATGACGGACTGCATAATAGTAATTTAACCCATGCAGTGGGTTGGAGTTAGCTTAACTAACCTAGTGTGTGTGGGGGATGACGGACTGCATAATAGTAATTTAACCCATGCAGTGGGTTGGAGTTAGCTTAACTAACCTAGAGTGTGTGGGATGATGGACTGCATAGTAATAATTTAACCCATAAGGTGGGTTGGAGTTAGCGAAACTATTAAAGTTTATTGTTGCTAATAAGAGATTTAGATTCAAATCATGCCTACAAAAATTTTTTTTTAATTAGTGTCATAACCTCATGCCAAAGAATAATCACCATGAAATGAACACCATGCTATGTCTTTCTTAAACGTATCATATGTAAAAATTGAATATATATATATATACACATATGTACCCTTTGGACTAACATCTAGGTTGTACTGACACGCCATTTTGGCAAAATACCGGTGTCTGACACGTGTCGGACACCGATACTGATAAAAGTCGTTGGACTTCGATGTTCGAGCGATGGCATTGGCGTTGGCGTTGCCACCATTATTTCACCTTCATGTTGCCAATTAGCTTAGGTTTTGGTGAGCTCCTCCTCTCTCCTTCATCTTCTTCTACTTCTTTTTCATTTTCTTCGCTCTCTCACCCAGATGCTTTTTGTCTTCTAGTCTAGTTCATTTTAACTTTTCTAATACTTTTTTATATTTTCTCTTTGTTTTGGGTGTCTTCTACCAACCCCATGTGAAAGTCACTTTTAAACTTTCAATTTCAAATTTTAACTATCGAGTACCATATGTTGGTGCCATGATCTCATTGATATGCCATTGGTCCAAAAGAAAATAATTTTTATTATTATTTATTTTGACTATTATTTTTAGTATTAGTATTTGTATTAGTATTTGAATTCTTAGTGGAAAAATATATATATATATATATATATAAAATAAAATAGTGATAATTTTAAAACGGTACACTGGAATTAACCAGTACCGAAATATTTCATTTTTTTAGTTAAACCAAAATAGTCTTTAATACGGTATTGATTCCCTTAGAGAAATCATTACCGTGAAACCCACAGCCCAACCCTCCCTCTCCTCGCTGTCCTTTGTTTTCCTTTTATGTTTGTAGTTTGATGTTAAACTTGTTCTATGGTAATGTTGAAAGTTTAAACCTTGTTTTCCTTTTATGTTTTTAGTTTGATGTTGAATGTAGCCTATTTAAACTTTTGGTTTGTACTCTAAACATTTTATGTGTATTATTGTATTACTTTGGGTGTTAATTTACTTATTTCTAGTTCTTACATAATTTAAATTCTAGACATAAAAATATTTTGTGTCTAAAAATATTAAAAAATATGCCTAAATATAAAATTTTACTAACTATTTAATTGCCATATCAATGCCGCGTCATACCCTTATTTTTCAAAAATTGCCGTATTTTTGTATTTGTACCCGTGTCTATGTCCCTGCAACTTAGACTAACATTTCATATTATACACATAGGCACGCACAAGGGACTATCATTGGTTGACATGGTCATTTCTAGTAATTTAGGCAGTGTGTATGGTGTTGATTGAAGGAGACCATGGTCGCTGATGCTGCTTAGTAGTAGCACCATGTGATTCATGGTTCCAGCAAACGTGGCTCTCCTTATTATGATTGGGCACTGACACGTCAAGCAGTGGAACCAGAGTCGGCTCAACAAAATTTGGCGCCTAAGGCAGAAATTTTATATGAGGCCTTTTTATATGTAAACATTAATTAAATAAATTTATATAATACTAATTAAATTAAGACTAATTTGATGTAAATACAGAAATTGATGAATAATAATAATTTTGGGCCTTTACAAATAGAGATGGGCCTTTTTTTAATAAATAATAATAAAAAAAGTACCAATTATTTAAAAAATGTTATATTTTTATAAAATTTTGGGCCTTTACAAATGGAGATGGGGCCTTTTTTTAGTAGGGAATTTTTTTTTTTTTTTGGTTGTGGGGCCTTAGGCCTAGGCCTAAGTTGCCTATGCCTTGAGCCGGCACTGAGTGGAACATGGCTTAAATGGGTGTTGATATCAATGCTGACTCACAACCTCAATGCCTCTAATATGCATCTCAGACTCACAGCACTTGCCCATTCAGCTCCTGTGATACAAAGTAGGTGGTAGCAAAAATAAAAATAAAAAGGGTTAAGCAGATCAGTGGGGCAAGGAAATGGATTTCAACCCAAATTGCAAGGTAAGCACTCTTCCTCCTCCTCTTTTTTTTTTTTTTTGCCTAGGTGCTAGATCACTACAAGGGTCCTTCAATGTTAAAATATTAATTTCTACATTTTCATCCACCTTAGTTATTTTTCTTAAAATCATGGTTAAAATCAAACAAGGGATGGAAGAGAAGTGATCTAATTTGGAGCTTTGCCCAATTTAGTCCATACTCCCATTCAAACTTGGATTTAATATACAGTTTGAGTGCAGATAAGAAAGTTAGTTTTCTGATTATTTTTTTATATGTGATTTGCCACCATTAAAATAAATAAATAAAAAAAATCTGAACCAAAGTTTTCTATTGATATATCATAATTTGGGTTTAGTTATCCTTTTTTGGCTAACTAAAGATGAGTGGACAAGACTCAGAAAATGTCACATTTGTCACCCCTAAGCACTACTTCAAAGTAACATATTCTAAGCGCACTCATCCTTTGATTAAGTTTAATGCATTACATGATAATAACTCCATAAAAGACTTCATACAGAAAGTGTTGGAGTTGAAAAACAACTCATAAAGGTCTTCAGAAGAAAGGAACTTAAGATTCAACAAAAAGTACGACAATTAATTAAATATTATGAAAACAAAATTTCACCAGTTTACACCAGCCATATAATCTATGAATACATCAATGTACAGTTAGGGTTGCTTTACCCTTGTAATGAACACAGCTTTTTCGAAAAAAAAAAACTTTGAAAAACCACATGTCAAGAAGCCCCTGATCCTATTAGCACCAGGACCTGGTCTAAACAGTCTCAATGTTGCACAAAAAGCATGGTCCGTATGCACCAGGTGCAGAACGGTTTCTGCCACCTAGAAGCTCTTTATCAACCCTGTCGAGGAAAGGCTCATCCTTTGAAACTTTTGAGAAAATAGGACTTTGCTTTTAACCATTTTGCCAAGGTCCTTCATGAAGCAATATAGTGGAGATCATGGCTACTGCCTACTTGCAGTGTTATGGAATTCTGGACTGTTGAAAATAACAGTGTGAAAAAAACCTCCTGGAGAGTTGAATTTTGTATATTACATAATTGATGGTTGTGGGAGGCTATCCTATCCCCAAACACAGTACTCAATAAATGGCTGGGTTAGCATTAGCCATAGGTGAAACTGTGTACAAGAAATTCAGCAAAAAAAGAAAAAAAAAAAAAAAAAAAATTGTGTACAAGAAAAACAAAACAGCTTTTGAAACAAGTTACTTTCACAGATCATCTCATTCAAAATAGTCATTCTAATTTACAAACCAGAGTAATATGCCAAATTTTAATCAGCAGATTTAGTGCAATAAATATCGTATTTACTAGCAAGAGCCTAGAGGGAAAACTATATATAACCATGGGAACCAACTAGTAAGGAGATCTCCTCATAGCAAATGGAAAAGGCAGTCGTCCTATTTTAACCAATTCCCAACCACTGAGACTAAAACCAAATGACTGGCAATTAATAGCACTTTAAACAGCAACTTGTAGCAAATCAGTTGAGGAGTTCACTCAAAAGGCTAAATTTGATGGAATAGCCATTAGCCAAGCAGTGAAAAAGCACATATATAATATGGGATAACTGCCTTGAGGCATGTACTCCTAGCAGTCAACACTAGCAGTAGCATTGCTGTCTCTCTGCCCAACACACACACTGTGTAAGAGAAAGAGAGAGTGCTTGAAGCCTGAACTTATTAATATATATGTATATATAAAAGGTGGGAGATTACATTCTGCCCACTCTTTCCCCAAGCAAAAGTATATGAAAAAACAAAATTATCAACTACATTGTGATTAGCATTTTTCACTTCTGTCAGCAGTATTTTAAGTTCATGAGAAATTTGTTGAAATGAAAAATCTTATTCACTCCCTTAATGATACACATCTGTGCTCTTTATATACAAAAACAGAGCCTCAGTACCTTTAGTAACTAACTTAACAGATTAACAAACTCTCTTAACAGATTCTCACGTGCTCTCTCATGTGCAACACTAAAGCTATATACAATGAAAGCTGAACTACTTACAGTTTATGCTATATACAATGAATTTAACAGAACTACAAGTCGTTTATCCATTTTGTTCTAATTCTAACTTCTGCTCTGAATCACTTTGCTGCTGCTTTGATCTTTGACAGTTTGCCAATGTATCCATGCAACTATAAATATTAAGATTTTTTATTTGCAAACAGTGAAGCGAAATCTGTAAAAAGTGGGACCATTCTCTATCCATGCTACTATAAAATGCATAAACAGAATTCATCCAAAAAACAAAAGGCAAAAAAAGCATTTTCAGATAGGAATTTTATATCATATAGCGTACTTACCTGTAAATATCTTAAATGAAATGGGAAGCAATTGACATTGAGTGGTCCAATCAATGTACGGATTTTCTGATAGGTTCTGTCTTGGATCTGATGATTGATTTGCTTTGTGGCTCCTACAACATAGTTAAGTATTGCATGCCCCGTTATAAAGGGTGTGGCTTCTGTCTATATTATGTGACACTAGACCGTTGTGATCATGACAAGTGTTATGATCGTAACGGGTCTAATGCACTAGAGGCATTAGATAGAAACTACGCCCCATTACAAATATGATTAAATAAAAAGAAAAGAATCTGCTTAGGTAGTTGCACACTGTTCATGCTATTTATTGACTATGTCCACCTAGTAATCATGGAATAAATATGTAAATTTAAAAAGCAAATGGTATTTTACTTCCACAAAATAAAGTTTTATATAGATAACACAAAAGAGGATAAGAAAAGGATTTTTTTTTTTTTACTACTTAAAGTAAAACAATCAAGAAAGCAACATTAGGTAAATATGGCATAACCTTCAAAGAATTAGCATGCATTCAACCTAATTGACAATTCCAATCTTTCAGGGCAGTGCCTCAAGATATAAATGTAGAATATATTGGCATCTTGGTTAATACACTGCCTCTAAGGTCCTCATCATCCTATGACTATCACCCTTAGTCCCAAAAATCAGATATAAGAATCTACGTGCTTTCATTTTGGATACCCCATTACTGTCCACCAACATTTTTTCAAATCCAATTCAACAAAATACCCAATTATGATTCATTTAACAAACAAGATAATGTTGAATGACAATTGCTCTCCACCATAGGGAGAGTTAAATAGCACAAAAGATGCAGCCTAAAACAGCACAATTGATATGATTACACTCTTAAGAAATGGAAGAAACCACCTCCTATCAGTATACTCTTCTTTGGCTAAAGACCCGGAATTAGCTGAGAATCCCAGAAAAAAGTTGAGAAACAGAGCAAAACCCATCAATCTTCTGAATGGAAGAAGAGATCCAAAGATAAGCAAGAACCTAAATAGCAGCAGAACCAAAGACACCTTCATAAAGAGTATACGAGCCTCATCACATGCCCTTCGTGCGTGCGATGAGGCTTACCTTTTTTTAGTGGTTGTAGCAAAAAAATAAAAAAAAATCTATATATTTTTATTTTATTTTATTTTATATATATAATTTTTATTCTAATTTATAAGTGAATAAATAAATTTGAAAATTAACAGGAGAGTGACCCGGTTTTTTAGGTAATATTTTAGTGGAAGTTAGGGTTGTATTTTTACTGAATTGTCATTTAGTTTTCTCTTTACTTAAATATAGAGATGTAGGGGTATTTTATAACAAAAAAAAAATCTAGTCCGAATAGAGAAAGCATCTTAAATAGTAGTACAGATAAACAACATTTTAAAGCCTGAGGCCATGGTTTTGAAACCCGGACCATTTATTAAACCGAAAAAGGGAGAGGTTCAAGGTTTTAAAGTCGAACCAAGGTTGAACCAGAGTCAAACCGTGATAACGTCATAATTAATTTAATAATTATTTAAACATAAATAAATATATTAAAATTTTAAATATTAGCAAAATTTACTAAAAATATCTTAAAAATTGAAACAAAATATATAAAATAGTACATTATAAGGTTAATAAAAAATAGTATAACATAAATAAGCATAAAAAGAAATTTTTATAATAATCCTTTAAGAGAAATCATTTCAATTAAATAAAAACGACTTTTAAAATAAATTCATAAATTGCATAGGTATTATTCTCAAATAAAAGTTAATTTAGTAATATTTAATATGTTGAGAAAGATTAAGTAGAAGTTTAGAAACTATAAATCATGTAAATTTAATATAAATTTAATAATATTGCATATTAGCTCCCAAGAAGAGTACTTGGTCCGTTGGTCATGGCTTCAGTCTTGCTTACAAGGCGTCAGCGCTGAGATCCTGGTAGCCACATTTTTCTTTATTTTCTCTTATACTCGGTTCTTTAAGCTTAAAAACCCGAATTCTAGACCGGTTCTCGGTTTTCACGGTTGAACCGCCCGGTCCGAGTTTCAAAGTGTTGTCGCATTTAAGAGAGATAATTTTTGTGTGTAAGCAAAGAAAGACGAGAGATTTTTTCTTTAATCGTGAGGATGCCCAAGAATTATTGTAACTAGCTGCGAACCCGCGTGTTGCATGTGATAATTATTTTTATGGTGGTTTTATTAAATTTTTTTATAATTTTAACTAATTCAATAATGAGTAATGTATTTCATAATCATATTTTTATTTATTATAAGAACAATCATAAATGTAATATAGGAACAATCATAAATCATAAATATAAATTTTGTCGTACCGAAATGAAAATAATACATTTTTTCTCAGAAATTTAGAAGAAAAATTAACAAAAATATTCATTTTTTAATAAAAGTTATTTATAACATTTTGTAAATCATTAAAAAGAATATAAAATTTAGAAATTATTCTTTTAGTTTTAAACAAACTTTCTCAAACCTTATTTTTTCTGCCTACAATCCAAAACACCAAAAATCGTAATAAAAAAATAATAATAAAACTTAACAATGATTAATTGGACCAATTAGGATAAAAAATTGTTGTTGACAATCAATTAAAGTTATTTTCTTTGTAAATATTATAATTTTTTCCACCCAAAACATATTATCAAATAAAAACTTATTAGCAAAATTTAAGAATTAAATTTCTATACATGAACTTGTTATAAAATAATAATTATAATTAAAATAAAATTGCAAAAGCTAAAATTTGTTACCTATCCAATTATTTTCGTTTGGCTAACCTTTTTTTCTAAATAAATGACATTATAAAGTACTTCTAAAATAGCTATTAAGATTACTTTGTCCAGCATAAAGGATTTAAAAATAAATAAAAATTAGTAAAGTCTCATAACTTAACATCTAAATTGAGCACAAGCTGAATTAGAGTAGAAGCCGAATGTTTAATTAGTGTGTAAAACACTAATGAATGTTTAGACCCCCAATTTTAACAACACCAACACAAACTTATGCACAAATAATATATGTGCGAAATGATGAGAATAAGCTATAACCAAATTGGTAAAACACTCTAAACCATAATTAATCACAAACGCAATAGCAATTAAAAGGTAAAGAGTAAGGAAAGAGAGATGCAAACACAAAGATAACACGGCATTGTGTTATTGAAGAGGAAACCGAAGTATTCGACGAAAAACCTCAACACCGCCCTCCATGCGGTAAAATAATCTATTAAAGAATAAAGTTGGGATACATGAATAGCAGAAGACCCTCTAAGTTTAATCTACCCGATGCACTTAAGTCCTCCAAACTTCTTGCTCCAATAGGGTTATGCCTAACCTTGTCTTCTTTAATTTTCTAGATCCCGCAATAAACCCATTGCATCAACCAAATGAATTGGTCATCTCCGAACTGCTTCCCAAGCATCAAAATACCTCCTCACTGATATGGGTATGGTGAGATAAGGGTTTGACAAAATGTACCTCTCAAGGATATGTCAATGGAGAGGGTAAGAGTAGAAGAATTTGAAGAATCAAGTGATGAAGATTGTGAATGAGTCAATCTTGTTTTTCTTTAGGGTTTCTCTCTCAAAATTCTCTCTAGAGACTCTTTACATTTCGTGGGTATACGGGTATTTATAGTAGTATGGGTGAGGAATGTGAAAAGTCAGTTTTCATCAAACAGGGCATTTTCGTGACTCAGCCTCACGACTGGAATGAGTAGCGAATTTGAGTCGCGAGCTAACTGACTAGCTAAACTGTACATTTTTGTCCTGTAGTGCTCCAGTTGTCGTGACCCTTCAGTTTCCTGCATGCTTCACACGTGTGCCACTTTGGCAACTTGTAAGTCGCGAGATCCAATCGCGAGGCTCCTTTGATTGTACGCATCTTGAGATTTCTTCACACCTTCTCACAGATAACTCTTACATAATTCTCACCTAAATACAAGGCATCTAATTGTTAAAATTTATGCAAATTTGGCACAGAATAAAGCCAACATATGATTGGATAAATTCAACCTTACAGAAGCGATGGTCGGAGAAGAAGGCAAGGCTTCAGGAATTGAAAATTTTGATGGAACATACTTTAGATATTGGAGAATGAAAATTGAAGATTATCTCTACAGGAAGAAGTTGCATCTGCCTCTTTTTGGGAAAAAACCTAATACTATGAAGGATGATGAATGGAACCTTCTTGATAGACAAGTATTGGAGTTATTTCATTAACTCTATAAAGATCAGTTGCACACAATGCTGTGAAAGAAAAGACCAATAGTGGTATTAGAGTTTGGTTGATTTAGTGGATGACCTTTTGTGTGAATTTAGATGGAAGAGAAGGGATTGCTTTGATTAAGGTGGAGCTATTCCAAGAGGAAAAAAGGACTACTTGATTAATATAGGAGCTATCCCAAAAGGAAAGAAGATAGTTGAGGACAATTGATGGAATTTAAGTCAAGGTGGAGATTGTTTGGAAATTGCCTCAAATTCCAATTGTGACTTGAAAGTCAATTAGGTTTCCTAGTTGAAGAATGAGAAATTAATATGGGTTTTCTTATTGTAAAAGAAAAGACTATTCCTAGGTGTGGAACGAAATCCATTCCTTGTTAAAGAGGTAATGTATTCCTAGTCCAAAAGAGAATAGATTCCTTGTTAAGGAGGTAATGTATTCCTAATCTAAGAGGGAATAGAAAAAGAGTCTTATAAATAGACAATGCTACAAAAAATTTAATGGCTTTGGTCCAAGAGTCCTCCCTATGGGGAGAGGGAAAATAGAGCATGAAACCAAGAGAGAGAAAAGAGATTTTTGCTTGAGAGGAATGCAAGAGGAAAGAGAGAGTAAGGTACTGCCACCTTCGAGAAAACACAAAGTTAAACCCCCATATGTGGCTTGTCTTGATTATTTTCGTGGCCAACTAGTATTCCTAGTTCTAAGTGGATTTATTATTTGTGTGTTACTAGGGGTTTGCAGCTAGGGTTATTTAAATAAGGTTTATATGTGGTTTTGAAATTGTCACATAAGAAAAAGAAAGAGATTGTTGTATAGTGAAGAAAAAACAAAAAAATGTGTCGTACAAGAAAGAAAAAAAAAAAAAAAAAGAGCAGCCAAGAAGGAGCCGCTTAGAGAAAGAAGACAACCAAAAGAAAGAACTATGTGTGGAGAAGAAAATAGAAAGGAGAGTGCAAAGTGTTGCCACCTTTGAGAGAGATAATTTGTGTGTGTGAGAGTAAAGAAATCCAAAAGAGATTTTTTTCTTAGTCATGAGACATACATAAGAATTATTGTAGTTGATTTGATAATAGTGAAATTGATTTAGAGTTTGTCTTATGGTTTATTCCTTCAAAGAGAAAGGGTTTTCTACCTAAATTTTGTGTTCTTGTGTGTGATTGTTATTTTGAATTGCTAATATGTTAGTAATATTATTTGGGACCCAACACTTAATCATAGTTTTGAAACCCGGACCGGACCTTACGGTCCAACCGGGAAAACCTCAAACCTCTCATTTTTGTGGTTTTTTCAGCCTCAAGAACCGCTCTATGTGAAAAATGCAGAGACTTGTGCGAACCGCGGTCGGACCTCACAGGTCTGTGAACCGTGAACGGTTCTTGCAGTTCTTATAGGTCCCTTTTAAAAAAAAAATTCAAAACCTTAAACGGCACCGGAGTATATACTATTTTTGGTTGGGAAAACAAAATCCAAACAGAAAACGTAAAAAAGAAACAAAAAAAACGAAGGATCTGACCCAGAAAACATCTGATTCTCTTTACTTCACTCTCAAAAAACATCTCACATAATCCAAACACGAAACACAAAACAAAATCCAGTTCTTACAATAAAATTGAATCAGAACAAGCAAATATGAAAAAAAAAAAAAAGAAAAAAAAAAGAAGAAGAATAAGAAGAAGAAGAACAAGCCGATCTGACCCAGTCGGTGGTGGGAAGGAGGATGAATGGCGGTGGGGCGGCGGACGAGGTAGTTTTACATGGGGAACGCCGATCTCTGCCGGCTTTGCTTTTTCAGCGATCTCGATTTCCACCGATCTCCACTAGCAACCTCAATCTCCACCGGCTTTGCTCTTTCGGCGCACCTTGATCTCCACTAATCTCCACTGATCTCCACCGGCGCAACTTGATCTCCACCGATCTCCACCGGCGCTTCAAATTCTCTCTCTCTCTCTCTCTCTCTCTCATGTGAATAATGAATACTTCTCAGGAGGATGTGATAAATGTGTGGTTTTATCTTTAAGTTTTATTATTATTGTGTGGTGGAGGTTATTATCTTTAAGTTTTATTATTATTTTTTTATGTAATTGTGTGGTTTTTTTTTTTTTTATTCAAACGTGTGGTTTTTTTTTTTTTTTTTTTTTTTTTTTTTTTTTTGAGAATCAAACATGTGGTATTTAATATTAAGAAATGGGAATTATGAAATGCTACCACAATATTTTCACAATAAATTTTAAGTAATAAATTGTTATTAGCTAATATTGGTGAGTAAAAAAATAATTTCAGTGGTGAGTTCAAATTAAACCTAGTAACAACTTTCCACATAATTTTTTGATGTGATTATTGTGAAAATATTGCGAAAAATGTTGTGAATATAACATAACAACTTCATCTGCTTTTGTTTGTATTTTTTTATTATCTCTTCCTTTAATTTCATTCACTTTGTTTCTAGTGCTCTTTTAGGTTTGTGAATGTGAGCTAGACAACTGGTCACGTGGGCATTATAAAGTGAAAATTAGAAAGACAATCTGATGCTTTTAATTTTTTTAATAAAAAAATGGTTATTATTATTATTATTGGATAAATATTTCATATATGGGTTTGAGATGGATATAGATATATTAGACATAGTTAAAATATGGATTTATAGTTTTAATTAGACTATTTTAGTTAATTTTTATATTCTTACTAATTTAATATTTTTATATATATTTAAAATAATTATTAAATTCATTATGACGTCATTATAGTTCGACCTCGGTTCGACCGCAAAAACCTTAAACCTCTCCCTTTTACTGTTCAATGAACGGTCCAGGTTTGAAAACCATGCACTTAACAATTTTCGAGCTTGATTTTAGTAGAACTCTAAGGCTTGGAGTGATGTTTACCAAATTTTTTTCATTTAAAAAAAATTATGATATAGAAGTTTTTCAGGGCTTTTGAGCTTGAATTAGACAGGTTTTGAAAGTTCTTGGAGGCTTTGAAACTTATTCCAGCAATTTTTTTGTAAAAGAGTCCATAAATATTATGCAAACCATCTGCATCTCACCTTTGCCTTTTCATTACAATTTTTGCGGTTTAAATTGGTAAGCCTAGTTTTGTATTGTAATTACTACTGAAGTATTAAAGTTTTTTACTTCTACACCTCATCTGGTTAGCTTGTATGAGACTATTAGTTACCTTGTTATTTAGTTAGAGCAGTGATTTAGTTTTAAATATATATAGCAACACCTTCACAAAAGAAAAAAAATAAAGTATAATTTCTAATGCCTTACTATTTTGTTTGTAGTAGTAGTAATTAATAATATCTAATAATTATCAACTTGGCCATAGTACTGTGCAGGTAAACATCGTAGCTCCATTTGTATAATCACCATGCTGTGCACGAGAATTACTTAAATATATATGCACAAGGATGTCTGACATAAACGTGTTCTTGTCTGATAATACCATATCATATGTGAATATATGCCTTATGTTTCTGCAAAAGATGAATTAATTATCAAATAATTAGTCTGAAGAAGTGAATATATAGGGCCATAGTCTTTTTTGGTAGAAACAAAGACATTATTTATTTAAAAAACACTGTTCATACAACAACAGCTAAAGACAACAGCTAAAGTCGGCCGTCGGGTGCAGCATTTGGTAGGACCATAGCTTGCTTTCTAGGTTTTCACATGCGTACCTAAAGGAACCTGGAAAGAATCCAATACAATGGGTTTCATTTTAATTATTTATAACCTTGATTCTGTGGCTTGTAGAATATCTTTTCTCCATGAATAGAAATGGGAGAAACTGCTTTCAAGTTGGCATCGTTAGGGTTTTGACAACAAAGATGCAAATGCTTTCTTCAAAGTGCATATATGACAAACAAAGCATGCTTCCACATTTATGTAGAGTATAATAAAGCTCCAAACCTCATAATTTAACACTTTTTGGCAGGTATGGTAACATTTATTGTCATCCATTAGGTTCAAATTTCACTCACAATAAAAAAGAAATTGATCGTTGTCATGATCTGAATTATTATGGAGTGCACGATATAGGTTTCTAATTCTATTGCATAAAAAAAAATAAAAAAATAAAAGATCACTTTGGACTTATATTTCCTATTATACACATAATCACATACAATGGACCATCATTGATTGACAGGGTCATCTCCTAGTAAACGGATATCAATTTTCTGCAATGCTTGTAGTGTTAGAATTTGATTGAAGTAAACCATGGTCGGTGATGATGCTTAGTAGCACCATATGATTCATGGCTCTAGCAAACGTGTCTCTCCATTTATAATTGAGCACTGACACGTCAAGCAATGGGAAGTGGGGACATTGGCTTACATGGGTTTTTGTATCAATGCTGACTCACAACCTCAATGCATCTCAGTCTCAAAGCACTTATCCATTCAGTTTTTGTGATACAAAGTAGCTAGGTGGTAGCCAAAAAAGTATAAGCAGAGCAGTGGTGCAAGAAATAGATTTCAACCCAAGTTGCAAGGCAAGGACTCTTCCTCTCTCTTTTTTCTTCTTTTTTGTCTAGGTGCTATATCACTACAAGGGTCCTTCAAAGTTAAAATATATATTTGCGTACATTTTCACTCAACCTTGGTTATTTTCCTTTAAATCATGGTAAAAATGAAATAGGGGAGGGAAGAGAAGTGACCTAATTTGGAGCTTTGGCCAATTTTATCCATACTCTAATCAACCTTGGGTTTAATGTGTAGTTAGTTTGAATGCAACTAGGAAAATTAGTTTTCTGATCTTTTTTTTATATATACATATATGTCTGGTTGGCTAGCTTATTTTTTGCCAACTTGTTTTACAATTCAGCTTATTTTACTACTATTCATGAGTCTTATTGCACTTTTTGGTATTTTTTTAACTAAAATTTACTTTTATTTACAGTTCTTTTAACAAAAAGTTTTTAATTTCAATAAAATAAGAGAATCCAAACAGACCCATAATTTGACAAAAAAGAAAAAAAGAATCTCAACCAACTTTTTCTATTGATATATTATAATTTAGGTTCACTTATCCATTTTTGGATAACTAAAGATGAGTGGACAGAACTCATAAATGTCACCCCTAGCACTACCTCAAAGAAACATATTCTAAGAACACTCATCTATTAAGTTTTATGCATTACACGATAATAAATCCATCAATGCAGTAGTTCCTACCTCGTTCTCCAGTATCTATTTAAATTATCAAGCTTTATTCTATGCCTATCTTCGTTATTTAACTCTTACAACATAAACAATATTATGTGTTCGTTCATTTGGATAGCTTATTTTTGTCAGCTTATTTTTGTTCCGATTCAGCTAATGTTCACATTTATTTACAGTACTTTCAGCAAAAAATTTTTAGTTTTAATAAAATAACCGAATCCCAAACAGACTCTATATGTGGAAATTTTAATTCTCAGTAATAAGACAAATATCCGAGGTGGTAGCTAAGGATTTGAAGCAATTACGAATGGCAAGCAAAAAAAAAAAAAAAAAAAACAAACAAACCCACCCTCCCTAACATGAAGAAAAAAGCCCTACACTTGTTCATTGACTTCCGGTAGTGGAAGCTAGATGTGAACATGTGACACAAGTGCAGTCTCTCTAGATAGATGAACTTAATTGGCTTTGAAGAGTGCCTAAATACCACACATATTTTCTAATCAATGACGAGGAAAAAAAAAAGGATTGGTACTAATAATGAAAAAAGTGGATAAGATATTTTATTAATTTGTCCTGGGTCTTGACTCTTGAAAGAGGGCTTTAAATCTGTAGAATGCCAACTAACTCTGCTTCAATTAGCACCTGCTCTCCATATAAGTATTCCGTGGTGGGTGTGGTCATGGGTTTAAGACCTACTGGGTGGATGCATAATTTACCGATTAAAAAAATCAATTCCAAATATATACGTGCTTAGTGTCATATATTTTGTTTATAGTCGAATTTAAATCTAGATAAAGGAAGGACATGATAGATTGACGATTAGACTAGAATTTAGTCATTCCATTGTTAAGAATTAACGTAGTATAATCACATATGGTCTAAAGGGCAATGAAATAACCCCTCTTTTTTTGTTTGAAGGCAAATAACCCTCATTTTATCGTTAAGTAAAAATTCATATATCATAGTAACAAAAAGAGGCTGAATTGCTTTACTTGAATGTTGGCTTCTCTTGCAAAAGGATAAGAAGAAAACCATAGACCAATCTGTGCTACTGTGCTGCAAGCTCTTTATCTCTGAATCACGTAACCGTGCTGCCCTTGATGCTATTGAACAAGCTGCAAGGCTTAACCCAGAAACTGTCATCGTGAGCAAATTTGAGGACCCAGCATATAATAGGGTTCGGTACACTCTTGTATCATATGTTGTGCAAGATATCACAGGGAGTGCCATTTACAGTCCCTTGCAACAAGCTGTCCTAGCCATGGTTGAGGCTGCATTTGGAGCCATTAACCTTGAGTTGCACTCCGGGACTTACCCCAGGCTTGGTGTTGTGGACGAAATTCTTTTCCATCCATTGGCTCGAGCATCACTGGATGAAGCAGCTTGGCTTGCAAAGGCAGTGGCAGCAGACATTGCAAATCGATTCCAGGGTCAGTTGAACCCTTCGAAAGCATCCTCCAGTTGTTGCCAAGTTAAGTAGGAAATTTTTTTTCACAATTGTTGATGTGGCCTATTGTGATTGAATTAACATCACTTTTACCTAGATATACCATGGATAACAGAGTATGTCAAGAGTCATGAACAAATTGTGTCCTTAGACTTAATGACAGAAAAATTCAGTTTTACTTGAAGAGTAAGTCTAAAGATAACTTGTTTCACAGTTATTAACATAACATGTTATTAATGCATAATAAAAATAGTGTCAATAGTGGAGTGGAGACAAGTAAAAGTGATGTTCAATCCCAATAGGCTATATCAACAGCTGTGATAAGTGTTCTAGAAAATAGTCCCTAAAACTATTCTTACTTGAAATGTATTCGCACCAGTAATTTCGATGACAACAGTTTCTTTTTCTGTCGCAGTGCCAGTGTTTTTGTATGCTGCAACACATCCAACAGGCAAGGCTCTAGACACCATTAGGCGTGAGCTTGGATATTATCGGCCTAACTTTATGGGCAACCAATGGGCAGGATGGACCATGTCTGATATGCTTTTGGAGAAGCCCGATGAAGGTCCGGCCGAGGTGTCTCGAGCAAGAGGCATCACAATGATTGGAGCACGTCCATGGGTTGCATTGTACAACTTACCCATCTTGTCCACAGATTTTTTAGTGGCTCGAAGACTCGCAAGGATGGTGAGTGCTCGAGATGGTGGGCTGCCCACGGTGCAGACATTAGGCTTGGTTCATGGAGAGGATTCAACTGAGATTGCCTGCATGCTCTTGGAGCCAAATCAAATTGGCGCAGATAGGATCCAGAACGAGGTTGAGATGCTAGCAACTGAAGAAGGGGTGGAAGTGGAGAAGGGCTATTTTACTGATTTTTCACCAGAGATGATTATTGAAAAATACATGAATTTAACTTCTACTCAAAGAGACTAGTCAAAGAATATTAACAACTGGCCAAATCTACTAAGTTTCAATTTGGCAGAATGTCCTAACAAACATTGTAAGGGAAACCACCACCTCAATCATTATACTCTTTCACCAGCAACAAGGTAAAAAATGGAGGAGAAAATCCAATATAATAGTTGGATTTTTCGATACTTAGAACCATGCACTTCATGACTTTGCTGTAAAGTGGATGATCATGTTCATTTCTTTGGTAAGTTTTTTTTTTTTAAGACATTTCTTTGGTAAATTGATCACGTTTATAACTTGAATGTATAATAAAATATTAAGAAAACAAAGTTCCACCAGTTTACATCGGCCATATGATCTATGAATAGACCAATGAACGGTTGGAATAATACAACTCTTACCCTTGTCATAACAATGCTTTTTCAATGAAAATATTATTATTAAAAAAAAAAAAAAAAAACACGTCAGGCAGCTCCTGATCCTTTTAGCACCTGGACCTAGTCTAAACACTGTATAAATGTTGCACAAAGAGCATGGTCCTTCATGCAACAAGTGCAGCTAGAGCGGTTTCTGCCACCTAGAAGCTCTTTATCAACCTTGTCTAGGAAAGAATCATCGTTTACAATTTTTGAGCAAATGGGACTTTGCTTATGACCATTCTGTCAAGGTCCACCAACGACAAGATTGGATGCTGCTCGGGAGGATTGCCGCAAGCAATACAGTAGAGTTCATGGCTACTGCCTACTTGCAGTGTTGTGGAATTCTGGAATGTCGCAAATAACAGTGTGAAAAAAACCTCCTGGGGAGTTGTATTTTTTGTATTACATAAGTGATGGTTGTGGGAGGCTATCCCATCCCCATACACAGTAAATAAATGGCTGGGTTAGCATTACAGCTTTTGAAACAAGTTACTTTCACAGACCATCTCATTCAAAATCTTCATTCTGATTTACAAATCAGAGTAATAAGCAAAATTTTAATCAGCAAGCTGTCAGATTTAGGGCCACAAATATTGTATTAATTAGCTAGAGCCTAGAGGGAAAACTATAACCATGGGAACCAACTTGTATGGAGTTCACCTCATAGCAAATGGAAAAGGAAGTTGTCCTATTTTAACCAATTCCCAACCACAGAGACTACAACCAAATGACTGGCAATTAATATCACTTTAAATTGCAAATCAGTTGAGAAGTTCACTCAAAGGCTAAATTACATGGAATAGCCAAACAGTGAAAAAGCACACATATGGAATAACTGCCCTCAGGCATGTACACCTTGCAGTCAACACTGCCAGTAGCATTGTTGTCTATCTGTGCACAACACACATTGTGTAAGAGAATGAGATACTGCTTGAAGCCTGAACTCTTCAATATATATTTTCAGTTCTGTCAGCAGTACTTTAAGTTTGCCAATGTATCCATGCTACCATAAATATTAAGATTTTTTTTATTTGCAAACAGTGAAGCGAAAACGGTAAAAGGTAGGACCATTTCTATCTGTCACTCAAGCATAAAATGCATGAACATAATTCATCCAAAAACAAAAAGGCAAAAAATGCATTTTCAGATAAGAAGTTTATATCATATATCATACTTACCTGTAAATACCTTAATGAAATTGTTGGGTAAAGATAGCTTGACTTCGATTAATTAATTCAATTATCCAAGTTAAGTTGATTAATTAGGTTTAATTACATGTAAATTATGGAGGCATCAACAAATCACCAAAAATATTAAATGCCACGGAAAATAAATTTGAAACGATGATTTGTCGACAAAAGGGGAAAACCTCACAAGGCAAAAATGTCTCCGGGTGATTTTAAGGTCACCACTCCCAAAAATCCATCAATCAACAATTAAACGGTTATAAGTATAAGGAATCTTACCAACTGCCCTGGCCTATCCCGAAATACCAACCTACAATTAACCTTCGCTCCAATATCCAATTGGACCTGATCTTGTAATAGTTTTCTTTCCCTTAATGCACAAAATTCCAATTTGTGACTAACTCTTTTGCACAGATTCCAATACATGACTAACTCAAGGGTTGTTGTTGGCTGCAAAGTTCTTCACTTCATCAACAATGAAGATCAAAAAGCTCTTGGTTACAAAACCCAATAGCATGCAAACGCAGTAGTTTCTTGCACAGAAATTAAGCACTTGGTCATTGTATCCGTATGTGACGACTTTTAAAATAAACCTTATATATGTCTCTGATGTGGTATAATAAAAGGCAACTCCAATTGTTCATGGGGATTGTCCAGAACAGGCAGGGTGCTCAAGACGAGGTAAGCTGTCTTAACGTGCTCAAGACGAGGTAAGCTGCCTTGGAGGTCTTAGGACGAGGGATCACGGACGAGACCTGAGCACTTGGAAAATTTACAAAGATAAAATGCCTCCGTATTGTATGAATAACCTCCAAGTGACCGTTGCACGCAAAAAAGGGTAACTCCCAAACAGTTGGAAGTTACACTCAAATACAAACCTCCTCGATCCTAGGGGAAGTTACAAATCTAATAACCGCTCCTAAGACACTATATAAACACTGGTTCAGACCAGGAAAAGGTACGTGAAAATCATTCCTAAAAAATTGGAACTTGAAAATACTTGGGAGAAAAAACTGACTTTATCATCGGAGGGTTATTGGCCGGCGACCCCGGTCCCCTTTGATTACTTCTTTCTTTTTCAGGCTACCAAGATCAACTGTGAGCCCTCTCTAATCTGAAGCATCCAGCTTACTGATTTTCTTCGCATCATCAATCTCAATAGCAGTTATCTGTCGGGAATTAATGAGTAACTTTTCTTCACTTGTTTCTTGGATCAATCTTCATGTCTTTAATACTTGACTTAAACAACATGTTAAAGCATTAAAATCATCTTAGATCTACCAAATTACAAGTAAATTACATTTTGTCAAATGATTAGTCAATTACAAAAAATATGACCTTAACAATCTCCCCTTTTGGCAATTCGTAACAAAACCACAAACAACAATTATGAGAGAAGTCTAACACAACTATCCCATAACATACAAAAGTACATAAGTCTAACCTTACTACGAACTCTTGAATAAATTTGCAAGAAGAGAGATCATAGCATGGTAGACTTATAACTTGTCTAAACTGAAACACTTAAACAAGATTCATCAGGGCATCAAGTGTAAAACATAGACAAGTTGTATAGAAGAAGAAACATGAGTATAAAGAGAGAAAAGAAGCAACACATGTGAGATAAGTTGAAAAACATACATCATCATGTATATAAAAAGAATAGTACAATGTTTGTAAAAATGGCCATAAGACCGCAGTACATGAAGTGAGAAAAAATACACCAAAACCTCACTACATCCCTCAAAGCACTCTCCTCCTATCTAGTTTATCCTATGCTAGCTCTTCCCCTAACATAATGCTTACTCTCATATACAAAACTACTCTCCTTTTTTGTCACGAGTGACAAAGGGTGCATCACTAAGATCATCATCTCATTATCACTAGAAGAGCTAGAGCCATCAACACCATCATCATCATCTCCACCAGAAAAGGACTCCTCAATAGGCTCGGGGTGAAAGTGAAGGAGCAAAACTGCCAAGACGAGACTATCAGCGAACTATGCGACCGATCCTAATGTTCATCTAACACATCTCATTAGAAATGTGGTTAAGAAGACTTCCAAAATCAGCATGCATGTGCTGAAGCTAGTCCATAATGTCAGTGAGAGAGACATCTACCCTAAAGGAGGAAGAAGGGGCAGATGAAGAAAAAGGTCGAGGGATAGGGGTTGCATCTGTCATCTCCACAAAAGGCTGCTTCCTAGCCAGCTGTGCTACACTCCTCCGAATAGACTCCTTGCTAACGGCACCCATGACATGGAAGAGAGGAGGAGGAAAGGTGACGTGCATGTGTGTGAGGATGCGTGTGATAGCTGAAGGAAAGATGAGCTTATCATATGTAGCAATGTCTCGATAGCAATCTATCATAGATACTACCATGTGTGAGGGAAAATCTATAGAAATATCTTACATTAGAGAGAAGGAAACAAGCATGAGGCTCAATGATAGTGTTATAGTGAGACCGTGGAGCGAGTACAAAGGTCATCGCCATATTAAGGATCCTTGGACCCTTAGCAAACTCAGTTATGGAGAAATTAAGGGTACCTCCCCACAGCATGGCCTTCTCATAAAATAGTGAGGCCAACTCGTCTCGAGAGATAGAAGAAAGACGCTCATGACTAGGGTAAGCTGGATGATCCACCCTAGGGACGCAAAATGCCTTGAAAATGAGCACCGGGGTAACTATGATACATGTAGCACGAAATACCAAAGTAAACTGAATACAAAAGTATCGATGGCGTGTATATTTGAGTAAAATTCCTGTATGAACACGTCGGGACACCTAGAGGGTTTCTCACATAGAGAAGCCCATCCCCAAGAACTAAACGCACCAGGTAGAGGATTGTCTGGAAAGTCAGATAGAATGACCTAGTGGTCTAAATGAATCGCCTAGACAGAAAAGTTCTCAAAGAAGTCATCTCATGCCTTCTCATCACAAAACCGAACAGAATCAGAAGGGAAGGGAACAAAGGAAGAGGAAGAGGAACCACGACGTCTTATTGGGTTCTTAGAAGGAATAGACTTTTTAGGTGCCATGAGAAGGAAACTAAACGAGAGAGAGTGAAGAGAAACAACACAGTAGGAACATGAGGCACATGAAAGAAGAAAAAGACAACACGCAATGCGTGATAATGCATGAACATGTTACGTACTAAAGAAATTGCATCATGGGCAAAAACTCAATCCAATCTAACAGGACTCACAAGATATAATCAAGAACACAACCTAGAATGCATGAAAACATGATTATATGACATAGAATGCAATACATGAGCATGTGAGATCATATTAACATAACCCAACTCAAAATTTTCATAGAAACTTAAAAACCCCAATTTTTTCCCCAAAACTAGATAACCTAGGTCACAAAATGCATGAATGAAGAAGAAAAGATGAGATTTAGAACACTTACCAAGGAATGCATGCTTGGACAATGCCGAAATCTTGAAGGGAAGAGGGATTTTTGTGAAAGGAAAAGGTTTGGATCGAGAGAGAAGAGAGAGGTATCAAAATACTTGAGTTTGAAATGAATTATATCGGACCTCAGATATATATAGAAAAACACAGCTCGATAGATCAAGAAGGTATCAAGGTTCTATCAAGAACAAAAGCTAAATAGATCGAGAGGTATCGAGGTATTGAAGGCAAAAAGATCTTGATAGATCTAGAAGGCATTGAGCATCTATCAAGCAAACAGAGACTTTAGAAAAATGGCTCGATGGATCGGGCTATCTATTGAAAGGTATCGAGAACAAATTTAGAAATCTCAATAGAAGAGGTATGTATCGAGCAACTATCGAGAAGGTATCGAGCTACTATTGAGAGGCTTCAAAGAGAGTTTTCAAGGAGGAGAAGCTGCACAAGGCGAATGCAATCAAGATAGACACCAAAACAAGCAATCGAAGAGTATGTTAAGCATAAAAACACATCCTTAACACTAGATGCAAAGCATTCCTAGATCAAAAACACATTTATCCAATTTTATAGAAAAAACATGTTTAGACAATTTAGAAAGCATATACTACCATATGTATTCCTTATGATGGTCAAATCATATTGTACCTATACAATAGTATCAAGAGTAACAAAGAGTATGCATGTTGTGTACGAAACTTTTGCAAGAGAGCATTAGTAAATCATTATATCAAAACTAATGATATAGGAGGATCAAATACATTCACACACAATTATAACTATTTTATGAGGACCATCGTCTTTGAAGTACATCATATAAATCTCACATCTCTTAGAAACACGCTTGCAACCATATTAAAAGCATTTTGATTTTTTTTTTTTTTTTAGCTTTTCATGTTCTTTGCATATTTTTCTTTTAAGCATATCATACATGGACATATATGAGAGAGAAAAGAAAGTACTCAATTATGTAAACTAAACATCCTGATTTTGTTGTGTTGCTGTGCAAGTGCTACACCTTACCAAGCATGGCTTTTATGAACTGCACACAGATGTTTTATGATTGACGAGTTTTAGTGGTGAGATAATTATTTATGTCTTTCTCTTAAGATTTTCTAGTCGTTCCCGTCAAAAAGAGTGATTTAAGATATAAAATATAAGAGATCAACTAAATCATACAAATCACATAAAAGAGCCATAAAGTTCACATTACTTAGTTGTTCATGAAGATGCTTATCTATGCTGCAAGTGATACAAAGTTAAGAAACTTTGTTTTCAAATGCCATCCAAGGTACACAAGTACCAATATACACAAACACACTATTTTTGTATTTTTCTGATTTTCCCCCCTTTTTATTAAAAACAACTTAAAACAAAACAAAGACAAACAAACAATCAAACATAGCATCAAAACTAGATTGATTCAAACCAAAACATGAACCATGCAAGAGATCAAAAAACTGAAGGAATCACTTGGAATCTTTTTTCTTCTAGATAGGAGACCTGGATGGGGATCCTTTCTTTTGAATGAACCTTTGTTCAGATAGATAAGGAGGAAAGTTGAAACCATTGAAGTTCGAGAGAAGCATGACCGCCTTAAGAAGTTCTCCAAGAGGAGCTAAAGAAAGTTGGAGTTGATTTTGCTTCCCTAGAGATTACACACTATTGCTTTGTTGAGTGGCTAACCATTTATAGTAATTTGGATGAGTGTGCCCAGATGCTCCATAGTAGTGACAAAAGTGGGGGTTCTTTGGTAGAGACTTCTTGTTGGTGGAGCAATGGTTATTCTACTTAGCTTCTTTCTTACCAACCTTAGCTGGTGCTCCTAGAATGGATTTTTTCTTATCACTTTTATCCTTACTCACATTTTCAGTTTTAGGACCAATTACCTCAAAGTTGTCATTATTAGCAGGGGGAACAAAACTAACTCTATTTAAAGCATTAGAAGAAGTACTACAAAAGGAGAGAGAACGATCATACCAGAGACTTATTTTGTCAAATGCAGATTTCTAGAAGTTCAACATTTCATCCAGCTTGGCATTTGAAGTCCTTTCCAATTGGGCTTTTACCTAAAAAAGTTCAGCATCCAGTTTCTTGGCCTTTTCAACAAGAAGGTTGTTCTTAAATCTCAGTGCTTCAGTGGTCTGATTAGCTTCATCAACCTTGATGGAGAGTTCCTCACATTCCAACTCCACTTTAGTGAGCTTTCTTGTAGCCAACATGTAGAGCTTCTCATGCTTCTCAAAGACCTTGTACAACTTAGTTTAGTCAGTGTGGATGTCATCCTGTTCGTCCATCTTCTTAAACTTTGATTCTTTGAGCTCTTCTCCCTCAGCAATTAGGTCTACTGCTTCCTCAAGGGACTCCACAGTGGCTGTGAAAGCACTCAATGTCCCATCTTGGTCACTTTCATCAGAATCAGCTTTCGATTTCGTATCACTTAAGGTGGCAGTTAGGGCTTTGCTCTTTCCAATGGATTTGAGATAAGTAAGACATTTTTTGTTTCATGTGTCCATACCCTTGACATCCATAGCATTTAGGCCTAAAAGGAACATTGTTGCCTTGACCAGCATCCTTGAATTCTCTCTTGCCTTTGCATTGGGACTTAAATTGAGAAAATGTAGACTGTTTGCAATCCTTATCACCTACTTTGACATTTGCATTTTTTATATACTTCTTGAATTGTCTGGTAATATAAGATTTTAACTTGGTATCCTCATCTTAATACGACTCATCATTATCATCATTCATAATTTTCAAGGCCATGTTCTTGTTCTTGCCCTTGCTACCCTTGTCAACCCTTTCTAACCCTTGTTCATAGGTTTGCAAGTTTCCAATCAGCTCTGTCAAAAGAATAAAGTCAAGATCCTTTGATTCTTCTATGGCAGTGATCTTGGCATAGAATCTTTCCAGAAGAGATATAAGGATCTTCCTAACAATCTTGGGCCCTGGAATCCGTTCTCCAAGATTGAAGGCTAAATTCACTATGTCTTTGAGCTTGGCATAGAATTCATCGAATAACTAATCCTCATCCATCCTTATTTCCTCAAAACTGGCAGTTAGCCTTTGGAGATTGAAGAATAGTCCAAGCTTCCTTTGCATTGTCAATGGATGAGATCTTCTTGAATTCTTAATTGGTCACGACACTAAACAGAGCATTTAGTGCTCTGCTATTAAAATTTGCAACTTTGATCTTTGTATCATCCCACGTTGCCCGTGACTCTGCAAGTTTCTTTCAGACAACTTCAATTTCAAGCCACACTTTTTCATCTAAAGATTGCATAAAGGCTCTCATGCATACTTCCTAGTATGCATAGTTAGTACCATCAAATAAAGGAAGAATAATAAGGGATTGCCCACAATCCATAACAACAGAGGTCAATCGATCACACAGCAAATATTAAAACCTAATCAGAGTGTTCTCGCTCTGATACCACTTGTTGGATTAAGATAACTTAACCCCGATTAATTAATTCAATTACCCAAGTTGATTAATTAGGTTCAGTTGGATGCAAATCGTGGAGGTACCAAAAAATCACCAAAAATACCAAATGCAGAGGAAAATAAATTGGATAAGGTGATTTGTTGACAAACAGGGAAAGCCTCACAATGCAAAAACCCCACCAGATAATTTTAAGATCACCACTCCCACGAATCCACTAATAAACAATCAAACAGTTATAAGTATAAGAAATCTTAACAACTACCGTGGTCTATCCTGAAATATTAGCCTACAATTGAACCTTCACTCCAATACTCAATTGGTCTTGATCTTGTAGTAGCTTTCTTTCTCTTGATGCACAAACGTCCAATTTGTAACTAACTCTTTTACACAAATCTCAGTACGTGACTAACTCCAGCAACTTGAATAGTTGTTATTAGTGAAAGCTCAATTAGTGTAAAAACACTAATGCTTGTTTAGACCCCCCCCCTCCTTCCTCTCCAATTTCATATTATAGCTTAATTACTTTTACTCTAACTTATCTAAGTGCGAAACAAGAGTAAAGTATTCGCAATAAACCGATAACACTACTCTAAACCATAAGCAAGCACAATAAGCAATAAATGTAAAGCTCAAAGAGTAAGGAAGAGAGATACAAATACAAGATAATATCAAGACGTGTTATCGAAAAGGAAAACAAAGTTCTCGGCGAAAAACCTCTCCACGGTCCTCCAAGCCAAAATCAATACACTAGTGATTAAGTTGAAGTACATGAATATCAAGTAGACCCTTTAAGCCTAATCTACCCAATGTTTTTGAGCCCTCCAAGCTCCTGCTACCAACAGAATTCTCAAAGTCTTCTATTCACTAGCTTTTCAAATCTCATAATTCTCCCAGATTGCATCCACCACTCAATGGCTTCTTTTAATGCTTCCCAAAAGCACCAAAACTTCTCTCAACACTTAAAATGGGTAAAGTAAATGTTTGGGCTAAGAACCTCTCAAAGATGTGTAGATGGAGAGGTAGGAGTAGGTGGAAACTTTAGAGAAATGAAGTAAAGGATTATGGGTAAAACAATCTCTAACTCTCAAGTGTTTGGGTAGGGTTTCTCTCTCAAAAGTTTCTTTAAAAAATACTTCTTATTCTTCTTACATTTCGTGAGTAATGAGAGTTTATATAGTATTTGTAAAGAATATGAAAAGTCACACTCCAAAAAGCAACAAGCAGTGGGTTTCACAAGTCACTTATGACTTGGCTTGAGTTGCGAGTCACTTGCGAAAACTAGCCTGTCAATGACTCTTCAAATTTCAGCATGTGCTTCTCACGTAACTTGTTTCGCGGGTCATCAATCGCCAGTCCAGTCGTGAAAACCACTTCTTCACAAATTCTTCACCAAACTCTCACACACAACCCTTTCATTAAATCCCATAAAAATACAAGAAAATGATTGAACAAAATTACAATCAAATTTGACACAGAATTAATGCCAACAAAAAAAAAAGTTGTAAATCACAACTTTACAGTTGGCTGCACAGTTCTTCACTTCATGAACAATGAAGTTTAAAAAGCATTTAGTTACAAAACCCAATGGCGTACAAACACAATAATTTCTTGCAGAGAAATTAAGCACTTTGTCACTATGACAGCTTTTAAAATAAGCCTTACATATGTCTAGGGTTGTGAGAAAATAAACCCTACACATACACATAAGCTTGGGCCAGATTTCAGATCTAAAAATTTTGAAATTGTAATTCTCAATAAATCGAGCTGGTGTCGAGCTATCAATTGAGCTTCGAATTAAGTCTCGATAGTAGCTATCTATTGAGCTATCTGTCGAGAATTAATGAGCAGTTTTTCTTCACTTGTTTCTTGGATCAATCTTCATGTCTTTAATACTTGACTTAAACAACATGTTTCTTGAAATACTAAACCCATCTTCGATCTACTCCATTACAAGTAAAGTACATTTTGTCAAAGGATTAGCTAATTACAAAAAATATGACCCTAAAAGAAATGGGAAGCAATTGACATTAAGTGGTCCAAGCAATGTACGGATTCTCTGATAAGTCCTGTCCACTGTCCTAGATCTGATGATTGATTTGCTTTATGGCTCCTATAACATAGCTAATTATTGGTTGCCCCCATTATAAATATGATTAAACAAAAAGGAAAGTATCTTCTTAGGTAGTTGCACAATTTTCATGCTATTTATTGACAATGTCCACCCTGTAAACATGGAGTAAATATGTATATTTAAAGAGCAAATGATATTTTACTTCCAAAAAATAGAGTTTTATAGACATAAACACAAAAGAGAAAGAAAAGGATTTTTTTTTGGACTATTTAAGGTAAACAATCAAGAAAGCAACATTTGATAAACATGGCATAGGCCTCAAAGAATTAGTTTGCAATCAAATATGCAAATCTACGTGCTTTCATTTACGATACCCCATCACTATCCACCAACAATGTTTTCAAATACAATTCAACAAAATACGCAATCAAGATTCATTTAATTAACGAACAAGATAATGTTGAATGACAATTGCTATCCACCATAGGGAGAGTTAAATAGCCCAAAAGATGTGGTCTAAAACAACATGATTGATATCATCACACTCGTAAGAAATGGAAGAAACCACCTACTATCAGCAAACTCTTCTTGGGTGAGAATTAACATTTTTTCCAACATCAATTTCTTGTACTATATTCTTTTTTGGCTAAAGACCCAATTCCCAGAATTAGCTGAAAGTCCCTGAAGAATTTGAGAAACAAAGGAAAACCCACTTATCTTTTGAATGGAAGAAGAGATCCAAAGAGAAGCAGGTACAGTTTTTTAAAACCTCACATTTTCCTACCTTTTTTTTTTTACTTTTTAAAAAAATTTTAAGGTACAAATACACTTTAGCATACTTTAAACAAAAAGTTAGATAAGTTGTTCCTAAACAAACACATAGTATAAACAACATCTTAAAGCCCAAGGCTTCAATTTTTCTTAGAATAAAACATGGGTTTTATGTAAAAGTGCATACATTTGACAATGGCACAAATGAAGTGACTAGATTCCCAAATTCTTAAATTAAGAACTAAAATACCAAAAGAAGCCTATGAAGGTTTTAATTTTTGATCCCCAATTGTGATTAAGCGTCCTAAATATGAATAAACTTGAAGGCACAAATAAGGCCAAAACTGTTAAGAATTAACAGTCAATTGTATGTGTAATGTGTGTGCATATATATATATATATATATATATTGAAAGCTCAATTAGTGTGAAAATACTAAAACTTGTTTAGACCCCCAATTTTAAAATTACGGTTAGATTGCTTTTACTCTAATTTATCTAAGTGTGGAGTAAGAGTAAATGAAACGCAATAAACCGGTAACTCTACTCTAAGCCATAAGCAACCACAATGAGCAATAAAAGTAAAGCTTAAAGAATAGGAAAGAAAGATACAAACACTAGATAACACCGAGACATGTTATCGAAGAGGAAACTGAAGAACTTGATGAAAAACCTCTTCACAACCCTCCAAGTCAAAATCTATCCACAAGTGAATAAGTTTGAGTACACAAAGACTCTGCACCTACCTCTCTGGTCGCATTAATGAGGAAGTGACATCTGAATAATGGTGATTAACCTTACAGCTATTGTTTGAAGACTTCAAGAGGGGGTGGATAGGACAAGTATCTTGATCGGTGATTTGATCCATACGTGAAGGATGGAGAGAGGAAAGTAGATGATATAAAAGGAAGAGAATGGCATTTAGGGGGGAGAAAAAAGAAATAGGAAAAACACGGTATACACCATCACTCTTAATTATGATCTATCTACGGAAGAAGGAAAGATAACACAAATTGTCCTCGGCTTATGTCCAAGGAGAATTTATGTTACATAAACAGTTCATTACATGTGACTTGGTAATCTAGCCCATCATTTTTTGTTATCCAACATTCCTAGAACCTAGATTCAAGCTCACTCTCTATAAATTTCATTGCATTGGGCTTTTTAGGCTTGTCCCTTTCACACTGTTGGGTTTGGGCGCAAATTGTAACCTTACAATTGGTGCCGTCTGTGGGAAAGATCTAATGTTTTAAGGCATGGAACATTATGGTAGGTTCAAGTCCACACTATGCAGAGTCGATGGGGTCACAACGTAAGGATCATTTCTTGCATTTGGAGCAAGAAAGGGATCAGGAAGGTAGTGTTCACATTGCTCATACGAGTGGGAGCCATTCACGAGATAAAAGTAAGCTTCCTCACAAGGAAAATGCTAAGGCCATGCAGAAGGAGATTGACCACCTGAAGAAAAATTTGTGCCGCGAGAGACGAAAGCGAACTCCTTCCTTTTCTGATCCTTCTTCTGAGGACACCGGAGATGACAGCTACAAGCCTAGGTCAAGAACTCCCCCGAATGAAACTTTTTCCTATAGAGAGGACAATCTGCATGAACATGGGGGTAAAAATTCTTTTTTCAGGGGCTTGAGAAATGATGCTATAAATAGGGCATTACATTAAATCTCCAAGTCATCCTTCACACGTAGGGTGGAAAGAGGTAAACTTCCTCGTCGATTCACCCAGCCAACATTCACCATTTATAATGGCCAAACAGATCCTGTGGAGCATGTGAGTCATTTCAATCAGAGGATGACTGTACACTCTAAGAATGAAATTTTAATGTGTAAAGTCTTCCCTTCTAGTCTGGAACCTGTTGTAATGAGGTGGTTTAATAGCCTGAGAGCAGGTTCTATTAATTCCTTCATGGAACTCACTAGGGCATTTGGGTCTTGCTTCATTACCTACAGTAGGGTTCCTCAACCCTTGGATTCGTTATTATCCATGGTCATGAGAGAGGGGGAAACCTTGAAAACATACTTTAACAGGTACTGAGAGATATTCAATGAAATCGATGGAGACTTTAATGATGTAGCGATAAGGACTTTCAAGGTTGGCCTTCCTACTGAGCACAACTTAAGGAAATCTCTAACCAAAAAGCCTGTTAGGAGTGTACATCGACTTATGGATCGAATTGATGAGTATAAATGGGTTAAGAAGGATCAACAGCAAGGCAAGGGAAAGGCAAAAGTTATCCCTCAAGAGATGAGGGATTTTAGGTCGAATAGATACAACAACAACAGGTCCCAAAGAGATTTTGCAGAACAATCTGGTTCGACCACTTCTCAAGTGGTTAACACTGTATTCCGAGAACCAGTGCATCAAGTGTTAGAGAAAATCTAGAATGAACCATACTTCAACTAGCCCAACAAGATAGCAGGGGACCCCATAAGGCGTAATCAGAACCTTCATTACCACTATCATCAAGAAAGGGGTCATACTACTAAGAATTGTAGAACTCTGTGGAATCATTTGGAGCAGTTAACGAAAGAGGGGAGGTTGAAGCAATTTTTTTATCGTCCCAATGGGTAGGGAGACCATTTAGGTTCGGTGAATCAGGGTAACAATGCTTCAAGGCCTCCTTTGGGTATGATCAGTGTTATCTTCGCTGCTTCAGGTAGGACTGATTCTCGTCCTTCCAGGGTGATGTCTGTGGCGCGAACCCTTGCCGAGGAGTCTAGCTTTGAGCCGAAGAGGATTAAAGGGAGTATCCCACCTATTTTAGGTTTCTCAGAAGAAGATAAGATCGAAACTATCCCCATGATGATGCCTTGGTGGTTACGCTGAGGATAGGGGGCTACGATGTGAAGAGGGTAATGGTTGACTAGGGTAGTGGTGCGGATATTATGTACCCTGATTTGTTCAAGGGGCTAAACTTAAAACTTAAAACTTAAAGATCTTATGGCTTATGATTCGCCACTGATAAGCTGTGAGGGGAAAGCTATCATACTAAGGGGCAAATTAGGTTACCTATGCAATCAGGCCCAGAAGTGGTGGACGTGGGTTTCATTGTGGTAGATGCCTATTCTCCCTACACAGCCATTATGGCAAGACCTTGGTTCCACGCTCTGGGTGTCAGATCCTCAACCTTACATGTCAAAGTCAAGTTTCCATCTGGGGTTGAAATCGAGAAACTAATTAGGAGTCAATCTGTGACTAGGCAATGCATGGCGGCTGCAATTCTGCATCAGCCTGGGCAAGAGTCCTCGACCTCAACTAAGGGGGGCTCATAGCAATCAATGTCTCTGGCCACGCGCAGGGCGGCAACAGTGAAAAAACCTGCATGTGAAGAACTAGAGAAGGTTCTTATAGATGATGACCCTAAAAAATTCTTTCAGGTGGGAGTTCAGTTGCCACCTTAGGAGAAGACGAAGCTGGTTATGTTTTTGAAGAAGAATGTGGATGTATTTGCATGGGATGCTTATAAGGCTCCCGGGGTTGATCCGAGTTTCATTTGTCATCATTTGAATGTCAATCTGACTGTGGTGCCGAGAAAGCAACCACCTCGACGCTTATCTAGACCATTAAGGAAGAGGTACTCAAGCTCAAAAAGGCTGCTGCTATCAAAAAGGTGTTCTATCCTAAGTAGTTGGCCCATACAGTGGTAGTTAAGAAGAAGAATGGGAAGTGGAGAGTATGTGTGGACTTCACAGATTTGAATAAGGCTTATCCTAAAAATTCTTTTCCAATGCCTTGTATAGATCAGTTGGTGGATGCTGCTGTTAGGCATCCTCGGATGAGTTTTTTGGATGCTTTTCAGGATTATTACCAAATACTTCTGGCTTTGGAGGATCAGGAGAAGACTGCCTTTGTCACTCTTACGGAGAATTATCATTATAAGGTAATGCCTTTTGGTTTGAAAAACGCAGGCGCTACTTATCAAAGGATAATGACCAGGATGTTTGAATCACAGATAGGAAAGACTATTAAGGTCGATGTGGACGATATGGTGGTGAAGAGTAAGACAATTTCTAAGCATGTGGAAGACCTGAATGATACCTTCCAAACACTAAGAAAGTACAAGTTGCGTCTTCATGCTTCAAAGTGTTCTTTTGGTGTGGGATTAGGTAAATTTTTGGGTTATATGGTAACTCATCGGGGAGTTGGAGTTAATCATGTGCAAATCAATGCAATTAATAGCATACAACCACCTTGGAATCCTAAGGAAGTTCAGAGGTTGATAAGGATGACTGTTGCCCTCAACTGATTTATTTCTCAGTCTACAGATAGGTGCAGGCCTTTCTTCCGATTGCTGAATAAGTTGAAAGGATTTGAATGGATCAAGGAATTTGTTGTAGCTTTTCAATAGCTTAAGGAATATCTTTCACGGCCACCCATAATGTCTCGGCCAGAAGTTGATGAAGTTCTATTAGCGTATATTGTTGTGGCTAATCATGTTGTTAGCTCGCTTCTGATACGGGTTGATAATGGGGTGCAGAGACCAGTTTATTACGTGAGCAAGTCTTTACGTGAGGCTGAGGTGCACTACTTACCATTGGAAAATGCAATCCTAGCAGTGGTGCATGCTACGCGTAAGCTTCCTCATTAATTTTAATCTCATACAATTGTTGTTTTAACTCAATTTCTTCTTAAGTATGTACTTCGGAGTGCTGACTATACGGGAAAGATTGCTAAATGGGGCACCATCTTGGGGGCTTTTGATATCAAGTATATGCCTCACACCTCTATGAAGGGTCTAGTTCTTGCTGATTTGGTCACGGAGTTTGCTGAGCCTTCATTAGAAGAGAATGCTAAGAGGTTGGACATAGATGAAAAATCAGTTGGCATGATCTCGTGGAAGGAACCTTTGATATGAAAAGTGTACGTCGACGGAGCAGCAAATTAAAAAGGTCTGGTGTGGGGCTAGTTTTGGTGCCTCCTAAGGGAATTACTTTTGGGAAATCCTTGAGACTAGGGTTCTCGGCCACCAACAATGAGACAAAATATGAAACTTTACTGGTAGGGATGGATATGGTTCAGAAAATGGGTGGAAAATAGTGTAGATATTCTCAGATTCACAGTTAGTGGTGGGCCAGGTAAAAGGAAAATTAGAGGCTAGAGATCGAAGAATACAAGAATATCTAACCCGAGCCAGGCATCTATAATCAAAATTTGAATCTTTTGCCTTGTTGCATATCTCCAAGAGTATGAATACCGATGCTGACTCCCTATCCACCCTTTCGACGTCCTCGGCGAGAGGCCGTCCTCAGCACGAGGCCTATCTCAGGTCATCCTCATTGAAGATCGATGTAAACTCGCTGGAACGAATAGTAACACCATTCGGATTCATAAAATTAGGGTAAGACCTAGTTGGATGGATCCTATAGTTTCATTCCTTAAAAATGACATCTTGCCCAAGGAGAAGTCTGAAGCAGATAAAGTACACAGAAAGGCACCTCGGTTTTGGCTGTCCGAGGACCAGAAGTTATATAAACACTCTTTTTCAGGACCATATTTGCTGTTTATACACCCTGAAGCAACGGAATTGCTTTTAGAAGAGTTACATAAAGGGATTTGTGGAAGTCACACAGGAAGAAGGTCTTTATCTCATAGAGCTCTTACACAAGGGTATTGGTAGCCTAATATGCAGAGGAAGACACAAGATTATGCAAAAAAGTGTGACCAATGTCAGAGATTTGCTTCCAATATCCATCAACCGGGGGGTGTCCTTAACCCTCAATCTAGTCCTTGGCCATTTGCTCAATAGAGCTTGGACATTGTAGGGCCTTTCCCAAAAGCTGCAGGGAATAAGAGATGGTTACTCGTTGCAACCGATTATTTCACTAAATGGGTTGAAGCTGAGCCATTGTCAAACATTAGGGATGTGGATGCAAAGAAGTTTTTCTAGAAGATCATTATCACTAGGTTTGGAATCCCTCATACTCTTATTTTTTATAACGGCCTACAATTTGATAGTAAAACCTTTAAAAGGTATTGTTGTGATCTAGGCATCACGAATAGATACTTCACTCCAGCTTATCTGCAAGGGAATGGGCAAGCCGAGGCGGTCAATAAAGTTATAGTCAATGGACTCAAGAAAAGACTAGATGATGCTACGAGAAAGTGGGTAGAAGAATTGTCACATGTTTTGTGGACGTATCAAACTACACCCCGAAGATCCACTGGAAAGACACCCTTCTCTATGACTTATGAAGCCGAGGTTGTAATCCCTTTGGAAATTGGCTTTCTGACATTGAGAATGAACTCTTTCATCCCAAGCAGAAATGACAGTTTATTAGAGAAAAGCTTAGACCTAGCCGAGGAACGGCGAGAAAATGCCATGGTTCAGCTAGCTTATTATCAGCACAAACTCAAACAGGGATATGATTCCCATATGAAACTAAGGCCACTTGCACCTAGAGATTTGGTATTAAGGAAGGTTTTGGGAACTGCCAAGAATCCAACATGGGGAAAATTGGTACCTAACTGGGAATGACCTTATTGTATTACTTCGGTAGCTGGCATAGGAGCATATGATCTTGAAGATTTAGATGAAAAGGTTGTACCACATCCCTAGAATGTAAATAACCTACGAAGGTATTATTATTAATGAAAAGCACTTCTGCCATTTTGTTT
This sequence comes from Castanopsis chinensis, assembly GCA_032878915.1. Taxonomy (NCBI): domain Eukaryota; kingdom Viridiplantae; phylum Streptophyta; class Magnoliopsida; order Fagales; family Fagaceae; genus Castanopsis; species Castanopsis chinensis. The sequence continues at coordinate 1,044,042 of JAVQMG010000059.1, forward strand.
TTGTTGATACTATGTTACGTTGATTGTTATTTTTCTAAGTATCAAACTGAAACTTAGTTATGCCTGGTCCTTCGAACCACATACCTTAAATAAATTGATATTTTTATAAAGTGTTAAACAGAACCTTAGTTATGTCTGGTCCTCGAATCTTCTACTTTGGAAAAATTAACACTTTAATTCATTTTTCTAAGTATCAAACTGAAACTTGGTTATGCCTGGTTTCTCGAACCACGTGCCTTGAATAAATTGATATTTTTATAAAGTGTTAAATAGAACCTTAAGTATGTCTGGTCCTCGAATCATCTACTATAGAAAAATTAACACTTCAGTTCATTTTTCTAAGTATCAAACTGAAACTTGGTTATGCTTAGTTCCTCAAACCACGTACCTTGAATAAATTGATATTTGTACTAGATGTTAAACAAAACCTTAGTTACGTCTGTTCCTAGGATCATCTACTTTGGTAAAATTAACACTTCAGTTCATTCTTCTAAGAATCAAGCAGAACCTTGATTATGCCTGGCTCCTCGGACCGCATACTTTGCTGAAGTTGGTATCTTTCATTGTTTGCCTAAGTATTACATAAATCTTAGCTTTAGATTATATTTTTCCCGCTCTGTGTTTATGCACATTCACTTGTTTTCACTAGTTTACTATTGCTTGTTGAACTTGGAAATAAGATAATCCCAATATATAAGTTATCAAATGCAAATATGGGTGTATTCAGATTAATGGTACAATTGTGTTAAGATTTACCCTATTCAATTGAACATTAAATCATTCATATTGTGTATGTGAGCCGCATTATAGCAAAGAGTTAAACACCCCAAATAAATAAAACAGGTATGAAATGAATGATGAAAAAATCTTGAAATTATCATTATAACAGTGTATAATTACATTGAAGATCAAAACATGGGCAGATCTACAAAACTAAACTCAAAACAAACTAAGACTCTCCTACAATTGGGCCATTATGAGTAAGCAAGAGTTTTAAACAGTTTATGCCTTGGTCTTCGGTAAAGGATCTTCTCTGGATTTTGATTCGACTTCTTTCATTTTGTCCTCTATCCCTTTTGGTTTGGGCTAAGTCTCCTTAGATTTGAGGGCCACTTCTTTGATGATAAGGGGAGCATTTGAAGATTTGGTCTCGGACAGGGTCATAGTTTGTTTTCCTTTGTCTTTCACCCCTGGTTGAGGATCACCTTAGCCAGTTTTCTCGCTCAAACCCTTATTAGTCTTCTCACCTTGATCCGTAGCTTGATCAGAACCTATAGATGCTATAGCAGGTGGAAGGGAACCCTGGACGGAGGATGGTTGTGTAGGGGGCACAGTCTCAGAGGTAGTTGGAAGAGAAGGGTTGGCTTTAATTGCACAGATATCTGGGGGATACCATACATTTTCGGCCTTTCTCCATTCGTAAGTAGCAGGGACACTTGCCACATTAAAGGCTTCTGCCCATACTTGCTGGCAGTAATCCCTACATACTTCAGCAAGTTCTTCAGCCAACCGGATCTCCGTTTCTTCGACCCCTTTGTTGAAGGAGGCCATTAAAGCAGCCTCCACGGTCTCTTTGATAGCCCAAGCTGCTTCCTTAGCCTGAGCGAGCTCCTTCTTCAAGTCTAGAATATCCTGCTGAGCTGTGGCCAACTCAATCTCTTTGTGATGAAGCAGCTTATGTTGCTCCTTCACCTGAATCTCGACAGTTTTGAGCCCCGCCTCAACACTCCTTCTTCCTTTTCCCTCTTTTACCAATTTATTAGTAAGGTCTTTTTTCTCTTGCTTGACTTGACTCAGGGCTTTTTCAGTCTCAATCCTGATATTGGCCTCAACCTTAGCATCGTTCCGAGCATCTTCAACCCATTTCTCCGCTACCTGGATGGCCTGTGTAAAAGTGGTAAACAAATGCATTATGACGAGAGTAGCATAACAGTGTCTATAGCATTGATGTTGTGGATGATGGCACATGCTAGAGCTAAATCCCTTTTTAGGGACAGAAAAAGTTCTGGTTGCCTCCTTTTCTTTAGGGCATCCATGTCCTTCAGCAGTAAGATGGGCTGCTCCAGAGCCTCGTCTAGGTAATGGGCATGCCCTTTTTGGAATTCCCTTATGGTTGAGTGGCGAGGAATGGGAACCCCATCCAACTCCAACGGAGATGACCAATGGGATTGAACTTGGCGCACCTCGGCCAAATCATGGCTCTCCCTACTCCCCACGAAGGAAGCTCACGTTTGGACCTTTGCCGCCTTTTGCTATTTTTGTTTTTTCTACTGGGCCAACTCTCCTTCCTCAACCTCGTCCATTCTTTTCTTCTTCTTGAGGTTGGGTATAGGAAGAAGGGAGCCTAGAGGAGCAGGAGGAGGAGGTGGGAGATTGGTGGGAGGTTGAAATCCCGAGATGCCTTTTGTGGTAGTCTGCTTGCCCCTTTTAGCAAGAAGAGCTCTGAAGCTTTTCCCTGGCTGCAGAGACATGTCTTCTTCTTCTTCCTCAACGCTGCTATCCACGCGCGCAACTATGAAACCTTTGATACCAGAATTCTGGGTGGATTCATTTTCTTCATCTGAGAGATTAACAATGAAGCCTTCTGAAGGTTTCTCTACTTCCTCAAGTCAGAATTGGTCTATTTCCTCCTCAAGGGACAAGTGAGAAGATATGGATTCTTCTCGAACAGCTGATGCTTCAAGTTGTATAGGTGGGGGGACTATTGTTATTGGGCGTACGTAGAGAACGATAGAAGGGTCGTCTGGCAGATCACGAAAGGCAAGGAATCCCGTTTTTGAGATGTCTATCCTTTTACGTCTCATGTCGCCCATGACAATTGCATTGCCGATGTCTTGAAAGGTAGTCAATAGAGGTTCGTACCCCAGATGAGATGGGCTGCCCTCACCTGCTCCTCTTCACTCACAAATACCTCAGATCTTAAGACTCTATTGAGGTCCGCGATGCTGGATAGGCTTAAACGAGGCGATACTTGTTGTTTATCTGTAAAGACATACTAGAAGCCAAACATGGTTAGACCAACAACAGATGTTAAACAAAGAGAAAGTAAAGTGCAATGTGCATCCAAATGATAAAATTAGAAGAACTAAACCCCATGCCAAGGGACCTAAACTCTATGGAATCACACCTGGTGTTCCCTCTGTGACTAAACAATAAGGACTGGCGTACCACTCCCCGGAGGTGATTAAGTAGTCGTCCTTCATGCCTTTGTTAGATTTGAGAAGACACGATATGAGTCTAACGATGTTAGACTTAGACTTGAGGTAATACCCCGCGTCTTTAAGTTTGTGACACTCATACATATGGACAACATCGTGCTATGTGAGCCTCAAACCCATTTGCTCATTGAGAGCGTCGACGCAACCTAAGATTCTAAACATGTTAGGTTTACATTGATCAGAGCATAATCTATGGCTACGCAGGTAGTCACGGGCTACGTTCTTCATGGGAAGCATCATTCCTTCTTCTAGAAACGCGATTATGGGAATGACAACTTCTCCTTTGTTCCTATTGTCGGCTATGGCTTCTGGGGCACAGTACCTTAAACCAATTTCCTGGGGAATGTGGTATTTGGCTCGAAAACCCTCCATACCGGCATCAATATCTATTAAACATTTGAATCTACTCATTTGGTTGAAATAAAAGTGAAGATTTAGAAAGGAAAAAGGGTGTAATTAATGGCCGAGGACTAATGCTGAGGAGAAAAAGTATTTAAAAGTGCTAAAACTTACGAGAAAAAGAAGTAGACGACTCTTCAGGAGCTTCTTTGGAGTTATGAAGGTGAGGAATTCCTTAGAGCTGGTTGATTTTCGGAGTAAATGGCAGAGTTGCAACTTCCCAGGCGTTTTATATGAGACGCGGCATCGAATGGGGGTTATCCCGCTCAACATTTAAGGGAAAATCTAGACCGTTAGATATACATCTTATCGTTGGACGTGGGAAACAGTGCGATGCATGGGGCAATTAAAAAAGGCGCTGTGGACTTCTAGGTGTCAGAAACAATTTTAAAGAAGGGAAAAGACGTTTTTATGTGTAGCAGTTCAAGAAGCATGCGAAAGTTGGGGCATGGGGTCAAAACCTCAATTTTCTCCTCAAATAGAGAAGAAAAATGAAGTTTTAAAGGGCTATTGTGAGGACAAAAGGTCCAGGGCATGTTCTTGGGCCTTAGGCCTGACCTGAGGGTGTTTATTTGTCCGAGAAGGGTTAGTGGTAGTAACAATATCAAACTTAATAGCCCACGAGAAAACTGTTGCGAAAGGGGCTAATGGAATTAGTCCGAGAAGGGGCAACTCCTGGGCTAAGTGAAGTGAAGGTCAGATGGTACACCATGATGATAAAAATGATATTCTAGAAGATCTTGCGGATGAAGATGTGTTCCACAAGGGCACAGAGAGGAAGAACGATTGAGAAATATCTTAGAGAAACCTGCTACCACCGCATTAAAAACTTTGCACCTACCTCTCTGGCCACATTAATGTGGAAGTGACATCTGAATAGTGGTGATCAACCTTACAGCTATTGTTTGAAGACTTCAAGAGGGGGTGGATGGGACAAGTATCTTGATCAGTGATCTGATCCATACGTGGAGGATGGAAAGAGGAAGGAAGATGATATAAAAGGAAGAGAAAGGCATTCAGAGGGGGGAGAAAAAAGAAATAGGAAAAACATGGTATACACCACCACCCTTAATTGTAATCTATCTGCGGAAGAAGGAAAGATAATACAAATTGTCTTTGGCTTATGTCCGATAAGAAATTCTGTTACATACACAGTTCATTGCTTGTAACTTGGTAATCTAGCCCACCATTTTTTGTTATCCAATATCCCTAGAACCTAAATTTCAAGCCCCACTCTCTACAAATTTTATTGTATCAGGCTTTTTGGGCCTATGCTCTTCACACTGTTGGGATTGGGCGCAAATTATGACCTTACAGATACCATTTTTCCCATTCAGTCCATATTTTTTCACACAAAAACTGTGAATAGTGTCTCTCTCTGCTTTCTTTTGGTGGATTTTTTTTTTCTTCTAATTAAGGTTGATGGTTTTTTTAATATGTTTTTTGGTATTGTGTTTTTTTAACTTCCCATCATAAAGTCTTTTCTTTCCTTTTTATAGCTTTAGTTGAATTTTGGTTTGGGTTAATAATTAGTATTTTTTTGGAAATAGGAATTTATGTTTATATCAAAACATAATCTACATGGCTATAAATTTGAATATGCCCAATTGCCCACTAATTATAAAGTCTATTTCTTATTCCTTTGGTTTATTTTAATTTTGGTTCAGATAACATTATAATTTTGTAATGAGTTTTAACTATTACTAGTCGCACACCCGCACATTGTGCGTGATAATTTTATTAGACTTATCTCATAAAAATATATATATATATATATATATATTAATGTTTTACTTTTGTCTATGTAACTTATGCAAAATTCTTATATAGTAATATTATCCAAATCATGCTATGTAATAGAATAATATTATATTTTTTATAATGTAATAGGATAACATTTGACAATTGCATTAACTCAAAAAACTTAAAACACAAAACTAAATTGCATTAACTCAAAGTAGAGTTCTTAAAAAGAGATTAAATAGGATGGGGGGTAAAACCCATGTTTTACACCAACCAATAAGTGATTGCCACATCAACATTTTATTTAAAATTCAATGCATTTTACCACACCTAATAATATCTCGATAAATTTCCAATTTGGTTGGATTTATATATGGGTATTAGAATTGATTGAATACGATTGTGTTTATCCTTAAATATGTGATAAGATGATGTGGTATGTTGGGATTGGAGGGATAAAAAATGAATTTTACACCACGTCCTTATAGAATTTAATCTCTCTTAAAAACACAAAAAATAATAATAATAACTTAAAGCGGAGATGCAAGAAAAAAAAAATCCAACAAAAAATTGAGAGAGAAATAACCTTTTTTATGAGGGAAAATTATGCATAAAAATATAGAATAGAAAAGATAATGAAAATTTTATAATAAGAGGATAAGAATAAGAAGAAACAAAATAAATAAAGATAAAAGGAAAGATGAAAAGTGATATTAAGGTAGACGGTAGTGGGGAGATGAAAATGTGAAATGAATGAAAAATGTGGAAAGAAGTGTAAATGTTATAAAAAATGAGTACAATTTTTATGAGGAAATTTTTATTTAATTTTATTTGATTAAAACATTATATGTCTCATTTTTAAAAAATTAAAAGAATAAGAAAATATTAATAATTTAATGATCTGGAGGATATGGCTGAATTTAAATGGTCAATCGTAACAGTGCTATTGATGTTAGATTATAAATATATATATATATATATATATTGCAACATGAAAAATGATAAACCCTATCCATATAACTAAATTAAAGTTACTCTATGATGTTGAGTTAACAAAACGAATTGGTGTTTACCAGAAAGCTAAGCAGTTTTTTTATTTAAAAAAAGAATAAACTTGAAAGCTGAACATGAATTGTCTTGTTTTATTACTTGTCATTTGGGTGAAATTGAAGCCTCGCATAAATTAATGAAGCTTCATTAGACCTATCAACCGTTATACCATTAAAGAATATCAATAACAAAAACTGAGCATAAATCAGTACTTACCCTTTGCAAGTCAAGAGCCTACACATATAATTTAACATACATCATTGCCTAACAATGTTTCACCTCACTACACAGTAAAGTAATCATGCAAATGAACTTTGAAATATCCATCTAGTGTTACGATCAATGGCATGTAACTTTCAAGAAAAAATATATTGTAGTGGTAAATTAAAAAACAATACTGTTCAACTACTCAAATTTGTCACTGTATGAGGAGAACATAAATGCATTATGACCCTTTTGTCCCTTATGTTACAATTGATTTTTAATTCAAATGATTTAGATGGCCTAATTGGTAGGGTATATGCTCCACAAACTTTCAAAAGATTAGAAACATTAGTTATATAGACAAACCAAACATTAGTTTCTCTCATACTACTTTTAAGGAACAATGTATAACTTAGAGGAGTCGATCCCTATTGAGCAAATTATCATAGAATTTATTTTACTTTCTATTTTATTTTTCATATTAGTTTCTCAATAGAATCCATGGCCCAAGCAAAATTTAAACAATTGGAATTAAGAAGAAATAAATTTCTAAATATATATATATATAGAATAGTTTTTGTTAGAAGTCAATCACTGCACATGAGGAGAGAAAAAAATCAAATGAAAAGATAACGTATCAAGTCTAAAAGAATTTTTTAGAAAAACTATTGTAAGGTCACAATTTGCACCCAAACCCAACAGTAAGTAGGGGATAAGCCCAAACAGCCCAATACAATGAAATTTGTAGAGAGTGGGCTTGAAACCTAGGTTCTAGTGACGGTAAATGACAAATATGATGGTTTAGATTGTAACATCATACATACTGAACTGTATGCACAACAGAAACTGTCCTCGGACATAAGCCGAGGATGATTTATATTCTCTTTTTCTCTTTTCAAAGAAAGGTTACAATTATGAATGCTAATGTATATAGTGTTTTCTCTTTCTTTTTCTCCGATCCCCCTTCCTGAATGTCTTCCTCTCCTTTTATATCCTCCTCCTCTTCTTCCCATCACCCACGTAAGGGTCAAATTACCCATTTAGATACTTGTCCCATTATCCCATCCATGAAATCTTTAATGGCAACTGTAAGGCTGAACCCTGATACCCAGACATCACTTCCCCATTAATGCAGCCTAAGAGTTAGCTGCAGTGCATTCAATGCAGTGGTAGCAGCCTTATCCTAGATATTTCATAGCCTTTCTTCTTATCCTGTGTATTTACCATGCTTATCCTTACTTATAGAATCTTCTATAATACCTCTTACGGACGTTGGGCAACTCTTTCCTACTTTGGCTTTATTTGGTCGAGGACATTATCTTCCTCGGACCACCTTCTCAAACAATCTTAATCAGACCTCATCTCCTCATCCATCAGCACTGCCTCTTGGGATGATAGTCTCACATCATCAGACCATTCAATGTCCTCGGATTGGGCCCCCAGCCCAACAAACATTCCTAAGCCAACCTAACACATCTTCCAGAGCCCATGACCCTACAACTGTCATGTTATACAAAAATAACATATATAGAACAACTAAATAGGTGAATTCAAAGCAACTTAAACTAAGAATTTAAAGAAAAACACATGTAATAAAATTAACAATTAAAGAGAGAAAAAAACTTAAATCACAAAACTAAATCGCATAAGCTCAATATAAAGTTCTAAAGAACACAACAATTTACCAACCTAAAGCAGAAATGCAAGAAAAAAAAATGAGAGAGAGAGAAACCTTTTTTGTGAGGGAAAATTATGTAAAAAATGAAAGAAAGAATGACAAATTTATAATAAGAGTGTGAATAAGAAATGACCAAAAAAAAAATGAAGATGACGGGAAAGCTGAAGAGCGATATTAACGTAGAAGGTAATGGAGAGATGAAAGGTAAGATAGAGGGTAGTGAGAGATGAATAGTGATGTTAAGGTAAAAGGTAGTTGGGAGATGAAAAGGTAAGGGATAGAGAAAGTATAAATATTTTTAAAAAAAATGAGTAAATGTTAAAAAAAATTATAGGAAAATTGTAAATAAAAATGATAATGATGTGGACGCTGATGTGACTCAACTAGAGTATAGTAATAATAAATGCTACATTTCAGCTTTTAGATATATATAAATATAAATGATAATTTCATTATTCCTTAGAATATGAGAAATTTGAATAATAAATTTAAAACTTATAAAGTTTCATTGTATATTAAGCAAATATAATACACTAAAACAGAAGTTAGAAAAATATAGTACACCTTAAAAAAATATTAATCAAACAAAAAAATAGAATGATATATTACACCTCGTTTCATAATATGTATATTCTGGCTAGTAATTTATAATATCTAATAATTATCAACTTGGCCAAAGAACTGTGCAGATAAACATCATAGTTCCATCTATCTATATATCTATCTAAAAGCTGAAGCGTAGCCGCTATTATTGCTACGCTCTTGTTGAGCCACATCAATATTCACATCATCCACTTAGTTTCTATCTTTTATTTTCTCTTTTTAAACTTTTTTCTCCCTATTCTTAAAAAAAAAAAAAAAAAAAAAAAAAAAAAAAAAAAAAAACTCTCCTTCTTCCTATTAGTTCACATCTATTGTTACACTTTTTCTAATCCCCTACCTTTTTATCTCTTTATCTCTCAACTACTCTCTACTTTACTATTACACTTCCTTTATTTTTTTTTTCTTTCTTATATTTTGACTCTTTTTTTTTTAATAAATTTGATATCATTTTTCCCACACAAAAACTGTAAGTTTTCTCTCTCTCTCTCTCTCTCTCTCTCTCTCTCTCTCTCTCTCTCTCTCTCTCTTTTTGGTGGATTTATGTTCATTCTTATAACTCTAATTAAGGTTGATGGTTCTTTTCTTTTTCTTTTTCTTTTTTAATATGTTTTTTGGTATTTTGTTTTTTTAATTTCCCATCAGAATGTCATCTCCTTCACTTTTATAACTTTGGATGAATTTTGGTTTGGGTTAATAATTAGTTTTTTTTTTTTTTTTAGGAAATAGGAATTTGAATTTATATTAAAATATAATCTACGTACCTATGAATTTAAATATGCCCAATTACTTACTAATTATAAAGTCTATTTTTTATTCCTTTGGTTTCATTTTAATTTTGGTTAAGACAACATTGTAATTTTGTGATAAGTTTTGATTATTACAATAATTTCTCTATTCCTTTAAAAAATATATTAATCAAACAAAAAATAATAATAAATTGATATATTACATCTCATTACATAATATTTATATTCTCATACATCATGTGGATCCGCAGCTAGTATGTAAAATCACCATGTTGTATATCAGGCATAAACTTGTTCTGTCTGACATTCAATATGATATGCGAATATGTTTTTAATGTTTCTGCAAAAGGTGAATTAATTATCAAATAATTAATTTGAATATGTGATTATATAGGACCAATGTTAGTTTTGCGTTCTGGGTTTTCACATGCTAATCCAATGGAATCTGGAAAGGATCCAATACAATGGGTTTCATCTTATTTATATTCTTGATTCTGTGGGAGAAACGAGAAACTGCTTCCAAGCTGGCATCTTTTGACAACAAAGAAGCAAGTGGTTTTCTTCAAAGTGCATATATGACAAACAAAGCATGCTTCCACCTTTTTGTAGAGTATCATAAAGCTCCAAGCCTAATGATTTAACACTTTTTTGGTGGGGTTTAGCTAAAAACAAAAAAAAACACTCTTTTGGTGGGTATTTAGTCAGTTCAATTGGTAATATTTATCGTCATCGAATAAAATACTTAGATAGATAGGTTCAAATTTCACTTACAATAAGAATATAAAATAAAATTAAAATTGATTAGTGTCCTGACTTGAACCATTATGAAGATTATGGAGTGCATTTGTAATTCTATTGCATTAAGAAAATAAAAATGATCACTATGAACTTATATTTCCTATGATACACATAATCACATACAATAGACCATCATTGATTGACAGGGTCATCTCCTAGCAGAAGGATATCAATTTCTGCAATGCTTGTGGTGTTAAAATTTGATTGAAGGAAACCATGGTCGATGATGCTGCTTAGTAGCACCATATGATTCATGGTTCCAGCAAACGTGGCTGTCATTATGATTGAGCACTGACACGAAAAGCAGTGAGGCGTTGGCTGACTCACAACCTCAATGCCTTTTATATGCATTCTCAGTCCCACAGCACCTGCCCATTCAGTTCTCGTGATACAAACTACAAAGTAGGTGGTAGCAATAAAATAAAAAAAAGATTAAGCAGAGCAGTGGTGCAAGGAATGGATTTCAACCCAAGTTGCAAGGTAAGGACTCTTCCTCTCTTTTTTTTTTTCTTCGTCTAGGTGCTATATCACTACAAGGGCCCTTCAAAGTTAAAATATTTGTGTACATTTTCGCTCATCCTTTGGTTATTTTCCTTTAAATCATGGTAAAAATGAAATAGGAAAGGGAAGAGAAGTGATTAAATTTGGTGCTCTGGCCAATTTTATCATTACCATTCAACCTAGGATTTAATGTGTAGTTCGAGTGGTACTAGGAAAATTAGTTTTCTGATTTTTTTTTTTTTATACATGTAATTTGACAAAAAAGAAAAAAAAATCTCAACCAACCTTTTCTATTGATATATTATAATTTAGGTTCGCTTATCCTTCTTTGGATAACTAAAGATGAGTGGACAAAACTCAAAAATGCACTACCTCAAAGTAACATATTCTAAGCACACTCATCCTTTGATTAAGTTTTATGCATGGCTTGATAATAAGTCCATCAATGCAGTAGTTCCTACCTAGTTATCCAATTCCAGTATCTAATAAAATTATCAAGCTTTATGCTATGCCTATATCAGTTCTTACAATATTATATGTGCAAATATCAGTTCTCAGTAATATGAAAAACTTCGTTCATTAAATAAAATAAAAAGAAGAAGAAGTAACAACTAACTAAACCCTCTCTGACATGAAGAAAACAACCGTACACATGTTCATTAACCAGTGGTAGTGGAGCTTAAATGTTAATATGTGATGCACGTGCAATCTATCTAGATAGATGAATTTGGCCTTGAAGAGTGCCTAAATCCTGTTCATAACTTCTAATCAATGATGAGGAAAAGAAATGGATTGGCACTAATAATGAAAAGTGGATAAGATATTTTATTACTTTGTCCTAAAATACAATGTGGGCCTTTACTGTTGAAATAAGGTTTGAAATATGCCAACTAACTCTGCCTCAGCTGGCACCCCCCCTACATAAGACCCACTAGTTTCTTGAATAACTTATCAATTTAAAAAATATGTATGAACTTTTGTTTGTAGTCAAATCTAAATCTGGATAAAGGAAGGGTACAATAGATTGACGATTAGACTAGAATTTAGTCATATCATTGTTAAGAATTAACAAATATTAATCACATATGGTCTAAAGGACAATGAAGAAACCTTTTTTATTTTTTTTTCTGTTGAAGGCAAATAACCCTCATTTTATGGTAAGTAAAGATTCATTGTCATAGTAATTAAAAGAAGCTGAATTGTTTTACTTGAATGTTGGCTTCTCTTGCAAAAGGATAAGAAGAAAACCATAGACCAATCTGTGCTACTATGCTGCAAGATCTTTATCTCTGAGTCACGTAACTGTGGTGCCCTTGATGCTATTGAACAAGCCGCAAGGCTTTACCCAGAAACTGTCATCGTGAACAAATTTGAGGACCGAGCATATAATAGGGTTCGGTACACACTTGTATCATATGTTGTGCAAGATATCACAGGGAGTGCCATTTATAGTCCCTTGCAACAAGCTGTCCTAGCTATGGTTGAGGCTGCATTTGGAGCCATTAACCTTGAGTTGCACTCCGGGACTCACCCCCGGCTTGGTGTTGTGGACGACATTCTTTTCCATCCATTGGCTCGAGCATCACTGGATGAAGCAGCTTGGCTTGCAAAGGCAGTGGCAGCAGACATTGCAAATCGATTCCAAGGTCAGTTGAACCCTTCTAAAGCATTCTAGAAAATAGTCCCTAAAACTACTTTTACTTGAAATGTTTTTGCAGTTGTCATTTCGATGATAACATGTTCTTTCTCTGTTGCAGTGCCAGTGTTTCTGTATGCTGCAGCACATCCAACAGGCAAGGCTCTAGACACCATTAGGCGTGAACTTGGATATTACCGGCCTAACTTTATGGGTAACCAATGGGCAGGATGGACCATGCCTGATATGCTTTTGGAGAAGCCCGATGAAGGTCCGTCTGAGGTCTCTCGAACAAGAGGCATCACAATGATTGGAGCACGTCCATGGGTTGCATTGTACAACATACCCATCTTGTCCACAGATTTCTCAGTGGCTCGAAGAATTGCAAGGATGGTGAGTGCTCGAGGAGGTGGGCTTCCCACGGTGCAGACATTAGGCTTGGTTCATGGAGAGGATTCAACCGAGATTGCCTGCATGCTCTTGGAGCCAAATCAAATTGGTGCAGATAGGGTCCAGAACCAGGTTGAGATGCTAGCAGCTGAAGAAGGGGTGGAAGTGGAGAAGGGCTATTTTACTGATTTTTCACCAGAGATGATTATTGAAAAATACATGAATTTAACCTCTGCTCAAAGAGATTAATCAAAGACTATTAAACAACTGCTCATATCTCCCAAGTTTCAATTTGCCAAAATTTCCTAATAAACAATATTGTTAGGGAAACAACCAGCTTAATCAATACATTATTTGACTACCAAAAAGGTAAAAAAAATGGAGGAGAAAATCCAATATAATAGTTGGATTTTTCAAAACTTAAGCGTCATGCACTTCATGACTTTGCTGTAAAGTGGATCATGTTCATCTCTTTGGTAAGTTGATCACGTTTATAACTTGAATGTATAATAAAGTATTAAGAAAACAAAGTTCCACCAGTTTACATCAGCCATATAATCTATGAATACACCAATGTACAGTTGGGGTTATACAACTCCTACCGTTGTCATGAACACTGCTTTTTCAATGAAAATCTTCAAAAAAAAAACCACGTCAAGCATCTCCCGATCCCCTTAGCACCATGACCTGGTCCAAGCAATATCAACGTTACACAAAATGCATGGTCCTTCCTGCACCGGGTGCAGAACGGCTTCTGCCACCTATAAGCTCTTTATCAACCTTGTCTAGGAAAGATCTCCTTTGCAACTTTTGAGCAAATGGGACTTTGTTTTTAACCATTTTGTCAAGGACCTTCATCAACGACGAGATTGGATGTTGCCGCAAGTAATATTGTGGAGATAATGGCTACTGCCTACTTGCAGTGTTGTGGAATTCTGGACTGTTGCAAATAACAGTGAAAAAAACCTCCGGGAGAGTTGAATTTTGTGTATTACATAAGTGATGGTTGTGGGAGGCTATCCCATCCCTATACACAGTAGTCAACAAATGGCTGGGTTAGCATTAGCCATGTTGAACCTGTGTACAAGAAAAGCAAAACAGCTTTTAAGAATTATAAACCGGAGTAAAATGCCAAATTTAAATCAACAAGACGTCAGATTTAGTGCAACAAATACTGTATTAGTTAGCTAGAGGGAAAATTATAACCATGGGAACCAACTAGTAAGGAGATTTCCTCAGAAAATGGAAAATAAAGTTGTCCTATTTTTAACCAATTTCCAGCCACTAAGACCACAACCAAATGACATCAAATAATAGCACTTTGTAGCAAATCAGTAGGCATTTTATGGGATAACTGCCTTCAGGCATTTTCTCCTTGCTGTGATCCAACATTACCAGTAGCATTGCTGTGCATCTATGCACAACACACACACACACACACAGAAAAAGAGAGAGATATTACTTGAAGCCTGAAATCTTAAATAAAATAAGGTGGGAGATCGCATTTTAATTAGCATTTTTCACAGAACCATTTTTCTATTAGTCACTTTAGCATAAAATGCATTTTCAGAACTGTTGTGCTCAATGAACTAAAAAGGTTATATCATACTTACCTGTAAACATCTTGAATGACAGAGGTACAAGCAATGTAAGATTTTCTTCGGATAAGTCCAGTCCTTGATCATGATGATTGATTTGCTTTATGGTTCCTACAACACAGCTAAATATTGCATGCCCATTATAAATGTGATTAACTATAAGGGAAATCTTTTTAGGTAGTTTCACTGTTCATGCATTTTACAAATTCCACCCAGTAAAACAATCTAGAAAGCAACATTAGGTAAATATGGCATAGCCTTCAAAGAATTAGTATGCATTCCAACCTAATTAGGTTTAAATAAGAAGATTACTAATCATTAACACGCACATTCTTTACTTCACAGAAATCAACAATTCCAATCTTTCACGGCAGTGCCTCAAGATCCAGATGTAGAATACATTGGCATCTTGGTAAATACACTGACTCTAAGGTCCTCACCATCCTATGACTATCACCCTTAGTCCCCACAATCAGATATGCGAATCTACATGATTTCATTTTCGATACCCCATTACTGTCAAATCCAACTCAACAAAATACCAACTCAAGATTCATCTAACAAACAATATAGCGTTGAAAGGCAATTGCTCTCCACCATAGAGAGAGTGAAATAGCCTAAAAAAGGCTGTCAAAAACAGCACAATTGATATGGTCACACTCTTAAGAAATGGAAACATTTTTCCCAACACCAATTGCTTGTACTACATTCATTTTTTGACCAATACCCAATTCCCTGAATTGGCTGAGAATCCCTAAAGTTTTGAGAAACAAAGCAAAACCCACCAATATTTTGAATGGAAGAAGAGGTCCAAAGAGAAGCCAGGAGGCTAGGTACCAGAACCAAAGTCAGCTTCATAATGAGTATATAAACAACATTTTAAAGACTTAGGATTCAATGTTTCTCAAAATAAAAACATGTGATTTATGTAAAACTGCACGCATTTAACAATAACTAACACAAATGAAGTGACTCTAAACTCCCAAATTCCGAAACCAACTACAAAAATACTCAAAAAAGCATGTGAAGAAGGTTTGATTTTTGGTCCCCACTCCCAGTTGTGACTGAGAGTGGGGACCAAATAAACAATCAAATGAGTGTGTATTTAACTATTTATATATATTCTCAAAAAAAAAAAACTATTTATATATAAACCGTCTTTTTCTGTAATCTGCTAAATATCTTATTCATAGAGAACAAAACAAAAAACAAACAAAAACTAACAAGTACAAACAATTTTGAGTGTAATTTTGTGTATAAGGTAATTTTTACTCATTTAACTCAGACAAATCATGCACATCAATTTATTAAATTTTTGCTACAATAACGGTATAAATATACCTGTTACTATTTAAATGCAAATATATTTTTTAAGATAATTTAATGAGTGTTTTTTAAAAAAATTGATAATAAAATATAGTGTAAAATATTAAATAGATAGTTTAATGAGTGATTTTTTTTTTATACAAATGAGTGATTTTAAAAAGTACAAAAATGTATTTTTTTATGATAAAAATAAATAGAAGAAGAAGGTGATGCAAATTAAATGCCCTGTCTCCACTTTCTAACATATCATCAGTGCTGATAGGCTGTAATATCATGTTAAATCACAATTGGGTAGTTGGGCATATGCTTGTAACTGGACGGGTTTGCTCGAGTAAAAAACTCTGGGTGAGACTGGTCTGTAAGCCCATTGTCTCGCTGATACGTGAGATTCACGTTCATGCAAAATTTTACAAAATATAAAAAGTAGGCTATTTTACATATTTTAGGAAAAAAAAAAAAAAAAAAACTCACATCAATAGATGTAAAATTGTACATAAATGCACAAGTGCTATAGTACATGTATATATGCACAGTTACTGTAATTTGTGCATTTAATATTGTAATATTTTTTGGTAGTGTTGGCTCTATGAGAGAGAGGAGAAGTGAGTGAGAAAATTTTTAAAAAAAATTGTAAAAGAATGAATATTTTATTAAATAAATATGTAAAACAGATAGACTAACGTGGGTATTTTGTTAAAAAAAATGTGTGTAAAATAAAAAATAAAAAAAAAGTAATTTTTTTGTGCAAAATAGAGGGAAAGTTTGCAATGACTGATGCGATTGCTCTTATCGTGTTAAAAAAGGGAAAATATTAACGGATGTGTTAAGAGCGATAGTTTGGGAATTATTTGTAGAAATATTTTATGAAAAAATGATAAAATAATTAATTTTTTTAACAACTTTTTATATTTTCTATGAAAGTAGTGTTAAAATTTTTCTAATATAGCTTATTAACAATTACCCTAATAGCACCTATTAAGATGACCCTTCCTAAAAACAAATATAAATCAATCAATCTCTACTACAACCTTCTAATTCACAAAAAAGTACGCAACAAATGTGAGTAAATTTTAGGTAGTCCAGAGCAAGGTGAACAGTGATATTTATTCTCATATTCATAATGAGGTTCACTCATTATATTCCCAATAGAGTCCACCCTTAAATATAAAGAAAAGAGACAAATATATATAAAAGAAAAGAGACAAATTTTATTATGCTAGAGAAATTTGATTTTCCAAAAATTGTATGCATTAGCTGTGGGTCCTACACATAACTAAAATGGTTCTAGGCAGGTTATCGCTATTTCTTTTTTGGCGAAAAACTCATTTTAGTCTCTATATTTTCACGCGATTCTCACTTTGGTCCCTAACTTTTTTTTTTCATCGCTTTTAGTGCCTATCCCAGAAAACGTTTCTCATTTTAGTCCCTGACGCTACATCAGAGACAGAACTTGCTGAGCTGGCAAACGGAAAAAATTGGAAGTATTAAAATGATACTTACTGTGGCTACATGGCTTTCCACGTCAGCCTCTAAATTAAAAAAAAAAATTTAATTTATACATTTTAACTGAATAAAAATATTAAAAGCAGAAATATAAACCAAAAAATTAAATTCAAGAACAACAAGAACACCAAGAACAACAACAGATTCAAGAACAACAACAAATTTAAAACCAAAAAATTAAATTCAAAAACAACAACAGATTCAAACCCATATTTCAAACCCCCACACCACCAAAACACTCTGGAATCCACCATACACACGGTTACATCACATCCAATCAAAACAATCATAGCCAAACCCACACCTAAACCCAGAAATTTGAATCTAAAACCTCCACAAACACATAAACAAATAGGGGCTCGGACCATAAACAAGAACATGAACCATAGCTAAACCCACACCCAAACCCAGACCACCGTCAAACCAAACCAACCACCACACCACTGCACTCACCATCAGAAACCGCCACATCCACGAAACTCACCGATCCACATCCATGAAACCCACTAACCCACGCCATCGCCGATCACGCGAAGACAAATAGGGGCTCGGAGAAGACAGATCAAGGCATGATGAAGACAGATCAGGGCATGGCAAGGTAGATCGGAGCACTACGAAGACTGAGCATGGCGAGGAGGGAGATCGAGCATGGCGAGGAGGGAGATTGAGCACGGCAAAGGTAGACCTGAGCACGGTGAACGGAAATTTGGACGGAGGTGAAAGGGGTGGTGATCGGATCGGTTTGGATTGGGTTTTGGAAAGGTGGAACCGACGCTCAACTGAGAAATGCGGTGTTTTGGGTGGTGGTTTCCGATGGACAGCCTCAGTCGACAGTGAGAGTGAGTAAGGGTGAGACTTTTTTTTTTATATAGAGTGATTGAGTGTGGGGGTTTGAATTTGTTGTTCCTAGGTTAGATTTTTTTTTTTTTTTTTTTTTTTTGATAGGCCTGGGTTTGATTTTTATTTTTGCTTTTAATTTTTTTATTCAGTTAAAATGTATAAATTAATTTTTTTTTAATTTTGAGGCTGACGTGGAAAGCCACTTGGCCGCAATAAGTATTATTTTAATATTTTCAATTTTTTTCGTTTGCCAGCTCAGCAAGTTCCGTCTTTGATGTAACGTCAAGAACTAAAACGAGAGGCATTTTTCAAAATAGGGACTAAAAGCGGTGAAAAAAAAAATTAGGAACCAAAGTTGGAATCGCGTAAAAATGTAGGGATTAAAATAGGTTTTTTGCCTTTTTTTTTTTCCCGGAGATATGGATTGCTACTGTTTTTATATGGCTCTATCCATAGAAGTTAATATCCACCTATACGTCATATTTTTTATTATAAAAATATAAATAATTAGTCAAATTTAAAAATAAAACTAAAAACTTGTAACAGTCTTAGGGTGTGCCCGGTTCGGTCAATTCGATTTTTTTTCAAATTTGTTACCGAACCGATAGGGATCAATTTTGTAATAATTAAAACCGATGCATAAAAAAATTTGTTTACCCAAATAGTAATGATCCAAACTATCCAAACATTTCATTCACCATGCAAAAATATTTTGAAATTGCCTCAATAAGAGTTCAACTCCCAAAATACTATCATGTAGCATATAATATCATTAGTGTCACTGTGTGTGTCAGTGTCAATAATAATAAGCGTTAATATATCCACTTAATAACATATTACAAAACCATTTGTCGATGTCCACAAATGCCAAAAGAAAGATATACAAATTAAATTAGTATTTAAGGCAAAAGAATACTAATTGCTTGTATCCCCAATTATAATCACAACCATGAATACCTAAATAACTACCATTAGTGAAAAGTCTACTACCAATAACATGTACAAATATAAATAGCATATAAGCAAAAGAATGCTAATTCTTGTAAGTCCTTTGTCCAATAAGTCTATGCTCTATGCATCATTCTAGAATTCCTACAAAATACTAAACAAGACAAAATAAACACGTGTTAAAAACAATAAAACGTTTATGAACAATAAAATATTTAAAATTAACACAAACGAATTATAATAGCAAGTATACTTACATAACACTAACTACTAACTAACTCCAAGCAAAGAGTAGCACATCACTTATCATCATCCAACACAACAGTTCTTGGATCCTCCTCCATAGGCATTGGGCAATCCGATACAATTTTTACAATCTCATTCAAAATAAAATGATTCGTAAGCATTAAGCAAATAAATAAACAATTGATATATAGCAAACAAAATGAACATATATATATATATATATATATGTTTACCAGTGTAAATCTCAAAACCATCCATATCCTCCATATTATCCATGTACTTCTGAAACTTTATTGGTCTTTTTTTCTTTGCATCCTTCAACCAATTTTGGGTACAAATAAGGGCTTCAACTGTATTAGGAGATAGTGAACTACGGAACGAATCCAAAACACGCCCCCTAGTACTAAAAGCAAACTCGAATGCAACTGTAGAGACAAGAATAGCCAACACATCACGGGCAATTTGGGAAATGACTCGATATCTAAAAAAATTCATTTTTCACCACATCAAGATGTCAAAATCTTCCACATCAAGGTCCTCAGAAGATTCCAACAAATACCTATCTAACTCAGATTTTCTTTCCACACTGTCCTCGTCTGCCAAGTGTTGCTTAAACCTATTATTATAATTTTTAATGCGATCAGACAATGAAGCATTACCAAAACTTGGGCTGGAGTCCCTACATAATGAAGCACCACTACCCCTAGAACTTGAAGCTCCATTTTGACCCACTCTCTCCACATACAACCTCTTTAATGCATCCCACCTTAGAGCTCATCGCATCCCCCTTGTCCTTTTCATACCACTTCCTAAACCAAAACTTTACATACTTCAATCTATACCTTGAGTCAAGAACAACATCAACAAAAAGTATCAAATTGATACTATCTATACTTCCCCAATATTTATCTTCTTTTTTTTCATCTCTACCGCCATACTCTTCAAAAGTGGATCCCCCATCAACACTACACAATTGTTGCAATTGATCTTAAATTCTAATTAGCTCATGGAAGTATGTATTAGAAGTGACAAACAAGGACCTAGAAAATCTAAGTGTCGCCTTATAAAATATGCCAAGAAATTTTACAAAGGTTTTGACATTTTCCCAATCAAGATAGTTAGGAGAACCAATGAACTTTTTCCCTTTCCCATTCCCATCCGCTTCACAAAATTAAAGTTTGTAATGCCCATCTTCCTCTTCCAATCTATCAAATGCTCTCACAAATTTCAAAGCACAATCTAACATGAGATAAGTAGAATTCCACCTTATTGGCACATCAAAGGACAACAAACATTTGGCTTTGATTTTCTTATTTTCAACACATTCTTGAAACTTTTCAAACCTTGCAAGAGAGGCTCTCATATATCGCACCGCATTCCGAACTTTTGCAATTGATTCATGAATGGACTTTAACCCACTTTGCACTATCAAATTCAAAATATGCGCACAACAACGCATATGCATAAACTCACCACCCAATATGCTACTATCTCTTACTTTTGTTTTCTTCTTCACATAATCAAAGAGTGCAGTGACTACCATGTAGTTCAAGTTTTGTATGGACGTCCAAGTATTCATTGTCACACAAACTCGTTGCCCAACAAAAGCCCTTCTCAAAATATCCACCTCACTAGAATAATTTTCATACAAGCCCTTGCAATGGTAATGCGATGGGGAATAGGAAACCTAAGCTCAACTATTTCTATAAATTCTTGAAAGTCTTGACGCTCCACAAATTTAAAAGGTAATTCATCAATGATGATAATCCTTGCCAATGACAACCTTATCCTCTCTTCACTATAGTTTGCAACCACTAACACATTTGAACCACTTTCCCCTTCTCTCTTGGCTTGGAAAGACAGTTTTTTGCTTATCATCATGGGAAAAAGGCCACTTCTTACACACCTTAATGTGTTGCAACATGCCCGAAGTACCATTTTTCTTACCATGGCATTTATATTGATTTTTACAATACTTGCATTCAGACCAAGGATTTTTGGGATCAGAACCAACCAACTTGATGAAGTGCTACCATACTATAGACGAGTCATTACCACCTTGTTTAGGTGATAGTGGGGGAAGTGATGCACCAAGTCCAATTGCTGCTACAGGTTCAAGTGGGTTAGGGTTAGCACTACCAAGACTAGGAGGAGGTGGGTTAAGGTCCCCAAGTGCACCAAACCCAGGTGGGGCATCGACATTCATCTAATTAAAAAATTTCCAACCAACAAATAAACTAATTTTCCACAACAATATCAAATTATCATTTTTCCAACTAATACAATAATAGCAATGAATGTCACAACTAGATTCAATAATAGCAATAACTAATCAGTTTAGTTACAATAAGGCAAGAATAACAGACTAACAATCATTAGTCATTACTCAACAATTCATGGCACTAACATTAACAACAATTCAAAACTAGAGAATTAGCTTTTATTTTATATTTATATTGAATAAATATAAAATAAAAGCTAATTTTATATATATAAACTTAAAGCAATTGTTCCTAAGTACCAAAAATTTAAAACCAAAATGTTAAATATAATGAGTGATTAGTAATTACCTCTCAGTGAAGGATTGAAAGCGTGAACTCTCTCAATCTCTATCTCCCTCAAAAATTAAAATGCTAAAGAAAAAAAAAGGTTAGTTGTCAATAAGTTAGTTAAGACTATGACGCATATTAAAGTAAGTTAGTTAATACATATTAAAGTAAGTTAATTAAGACATATTCAAGTAAGTTAGTAGATTGTGACACATATTAAAGTAAGTTAGTTAAGACATTTTAGAGTAAGTTACTTAATACATATTAAACTAAGTTAGTTATAAGTTATAACCCTAGGACATATTAAATTACGATATGTCATTTATTTTATGCCTATGATACACACAACACTTAGAGAGTCGAAAACCTCACTAAATACAAAACATTCTCAATCACTCACAAACACAAAGACAAATACAAACACAAACACAAGCTCTCACCAACAAATCAAAATCACAAACTTCACTTCTCTCACAAGCCTAAAAGGCTAAAACCCATTGTACCGTATTTTACAACCCCAAAAAACTACAAAGTACATGAGATTTTCCATGCTTAAGAATCATTGAGAATCATTCATGCTTAAGAATCATTCATGCTTTCTTGCAGAGGCTTACCTTTGGTTTGCCGTGACTAGTGAGCGACAGCAAGAGCTCAAGAGAGCATCGCTACTTCAGCGTCAAGCAAGAGGCGAGAGCGAGAGAGAGAGAGAGAGTTAAAGGATAGAGTAAACAAAAGAATGAATTTATACGGCCGAGAATCTGAAAACCTAAAGCAAAACGCACCATTTTGATTTTGTTTTTTTTTTTAATAACACCAACACGACGTTGTTTTATTAAAAAAATTACAATCAGAACCTATGAAATGACACCGTATCCAAACTGGCAGTGGCGACGCCACGTTGGACTCAGGGTGTTCCCAGGAACACCCTGAGTTGAAATATATATAATAATTAGATTTATTTTTATATGTTTACCCTTTAAAAAAAGATAAGGAACACCCTGAAGCTAAATGAGGATCACCCTCAAATAAAAAAAAAATTACTTGTTCTACTTTCAAGCCCAGAAAAAAAAAAAAAAAAAAAAAAAAAAAAAAAAGAAGCCCAAAAAAAATTTAAAACTAAAATCACAAAAAAAATTTGTAACAGAGCAAGCCCACAAAAAAGCCCAACATCAAATCCTAAATGCAGAGGAAACCCATGTTAAACAAAAAAACAACCTAAGAGATGGAACACATAAGGCAAACCCACAGATTTGAAAAAAAAAAAAAAACCAAAACCCATCACTGCATCAGAAATCACTAAAGCAAGCCTAAAGACAAAAACTTCAACAGAGCAACGCTGCAACACAAGCCAACAGATGGATTGGCTTTGCCGCATCAGAGATCGGTCAGCCAACACAGCTCGAGCTCCAGTCCATAGCACATCGCATCGGGATTCGGGCATCGGAGATTGCTCACTGGATCGGATCGGAGATCGCCGATCGATCACATTGCTCGTTCGTCGCTCCGCTCGGTCACGTCGCCTCGTCGCTCACTCCGTCGCTCGGCTTGCTCCGGTGCTCTCTCAACCTGAACCTCAAGTATTTCATAACTTCTCTCTTTTTCTCTGACTCTCTCTCAGTCCCTCTCTCTCTCTCTCTCTCTCTCAAAATGAAAATGAAATCTAAAATGAAATGAATGACTCTCTGTCTCTCTCTCTCTTTCTTTATTCTTTAAGACTTTAACAGTTTAATACTTTATGTCTTTATCTGATTTTGGCTCAGCTTAGCTTTAAAATTATTAATATTTTGGCCCTGTTCTAGTGTTCTTGACTCTTTTTTTTTTTCGGCTTTATCCGTTGGTATTGGGGTGTGTTGGTGTTGGTGTTGGTGAGACTTGGAGGGATACAATTAATTTTTTATTGTGACTTGTGACTGTGAAACGCTTGCTCTAGTGATTGTGGGCTTGTCTTATTGTCCGTTAAGTGGGGTGGGGTGGATGGGCACATGGGGCCGATATTTAAATTGAGAAAAGTAAATGCATATAAGATGTGTGTTAGTGCAACTAATAAACAATAGTTTAATTAATTAATAATTAATTAAGGAAAGTAACTAATAAATAATAATTAATAATTTAATTAACTAATAAACAATAAACAATAATTTAATTAACCAATGAGATGTGTGCTAGTGCAACTAATAATTTAATTTAAGGAACACCCTGAAAAAAATTCCTGGAGTCGCCACTGCAAACTGGGGGGAGAAAAATGAATATTGGGTCTGGTATCGGTTCGGCGTAGATTGGGTGTGGTATCATTTGATCTGATGACTGCACCGCATCGGCATCGAAACGAGCTTCGCCCTCGAAACGCCAGCCTCGGCTCAATCGATCGACGCTGGTGTCGAGACATGTCGTCGGCACCGGTAACAATTTGCTCACCCCTAGTAACACATGCATTCATGCATACATATAGATACATTTAAAATTAAACACAATTTTTATCATAAAATATAAATAATTAGTCAAATTATTTTTTTAAAGTAAATGTAATTAGTCATATATTAAAATTCTTACATAAATTTAATACTACTTAGGATCATTTTTTCTAATTTTTAATATGATAGAACGTGTAGTGATTTTTGTTATGTGGTAATTTTTATTTTATTTATTTTTTGAGAAACTTATAGTGATTTTTATTGAGTATATGTGATTGTTTTTTTTTTTTTAATTTTATAATTCATTAATATTAGATTCTTAGTATTTTGCACTCATTAACTCACTTGACACAAAGATTAAAATATTTAAATAGACACATGGCATAAGCTTAAGTGGATAATTATGGTGTAATTCTCATATAAATTTAGACACATGACGCAAAATTGGATTATAATTTCTAATTCTAATTCAATTTTCTCTAAACTTTACCTATTAATATATACATATTATATGACTTATAAATATAAATTTTTTTTAGTTATATGATTATGTTTTTTTTTTTTTTTTTTTGGTTTATTATTTGGACTCCTCGTTTTCTATACTAAATTAACTAATTTTGCACAAAAATTAAAAAAAAATTAGATTAGATGGGACACGTGGCACAAAATTAATTCTAATTGAAATTCAATTTTTACACTAAATTAACTCACTTGGCACAAAAAAAAAATCTAAAATTTAGATTAGATGAGACACATGGCGCAAAATTTGACTCTAATTGAATTCCAATTTGAAATTTGATTGGATTTTCTCTTTGTTTTACCTATTATTATTATTATTACTATTATTATTATTATTATTATAAGCAAAGAAAAAACAAAGTTTAGTTACAAAATTGTTTGTAACTTAAGGTTATAATCTTATTCCATAAAATAAACATTACTACATATTTTGAAAATCAAACCGTTGAATAGTATGTTCTTTTAATACACATGTCAAATTTTGTATCAATCGGACATTATTTACGATACGATTTATAAGCTTATATTTTATGTATAATTTTAAATTACAAAAACTTGCAATTTAAATAATTTATTGATGATATAACTATTGACCTTTAACTTTCTAAAAATTTTGCAAGCATGGAGGATATAAAAAAAAGATGTAATCCTATGGTAGATTTGTCAAAATTCACCTCTAATAAAAATATATTAAGTAAGATTGTAACCTTAAGTTACAACCAATTTTGTAACTAAACTTTATCCATAAGCAAATAGTTTACGATTGTCCAATTTTATGTTAAAACCTACGAAGGGTAATGGAATCTTTTGATTCCTTTTATACTGTTTAAAACTAGTAAGTTATTTGTGTGATGCACAGATAATTTTGTAATGTTTTATGTAAGATAGTTTTGAAAAATGTTGTATATGTATTATAGCATAATTTTTATAGAACTTTATTAGTAATAAGTTCATCATAAAAACAACAATTATAAATTGCACTCACATATCCATTATTATTATTATTCAATTGAAGTAATGAGAAAAAAACAACTTTAGAGGAATATTATAGAATAAAAGTTTATATAAAATGTGTATTTCTCTTTTTCCTTAATTCTAAAATAAAATACACATCTCAAACACCCACAGTCAATCATATCATTTACAAAATCCGCAAATCCACAATGTTCAACCTTAACATCAAAACCATAATTGCCGTTGTCACTCAATATAAAATGCAAGCTCCCTTTATTTGGTTGTAGTCAACTCATATAGGTTAGAATTATATGAAACAACAATATTAAAGCTAGGTATGTATGGTCAAAGATTGAAGGTAAATGACATCATATTAGACCTGTGTATTTGACATAAGATGGCATGAAGAGTTATATAATAATAATAATAATATTAATAATAATAATAATCTGTATATATATAATAGGTGAAGCAGAGAGAAACTCCAATTGCAATTCTAAATTAGAATTCTAATTTATATTGTGCCACATGTCAATGTAAATATGAAATTGGAGTCTAATTTTCCTCCATCTATTGTAATTCCAATATGCTTCTTTTTTTTCCCACACCCATGTATTTTCAAATTCACCTCCCTTTTCCACACTCATGTATTTTCAGGTTCACCTCCGTTTTTCACTCACGGATTTTTCAAGTTCACCTCCCTTTTTCACACCAATTTAGGCACCTTAATATACAACTCCCCTCTTCTTCAATCAATACTATGGAATTTCAAAAGAATCTCTTAGTATCAATGATGCATTTATTTGGGTATTTATGTATCTTACATAAGAAGAGGTTCTCTAGATATTTTAATTGTACTTGTCTTTACAATTTTTATGGTCTTGGTTTATGCTCTGCAAAACGAATTTCAACCATTCCTAAGGTTTGATTACTACTTTCTTTCATTTGCCTATACTGTAGTTCCTTTTTGTGTAAATTTTTTATTATTTAATTATATAATTTTGTGGTTTTCTTACGATTGATGTTGCATGTTTATTTTATTTCATCTGCCTATGCTTTCTTTCCTTTTTGTCAATAATTTTTATTGTTTAATTATAAAATTGTTTTGTTTTCCTATCATTGATATTGTATGTTTCTTTTTTTTTTCATAACACGTTATCAACACGAATCTCTACCCAATTTCAAAAGGAAGTTGTAATCTCATTATTCTTCAAACATCAACGATTATTTGTATAGTTTTCTTAACTCACTGTAAGTTTTCTTTTAAGGAATTAGTACTTATCCTATTTGTTTGTCTTTACGTTTTATGCTCATAATTTTCGTGATTTTTAATTGATTAAAAAAAATTATGAGATTCACGTTATTTTATTTTTATATATTGTTATAAGATGCACGTTATGAGATTCACATTTAATTGATTAAAATATTTTGATAAAAATGGTTTGTGATAAAGCAACTTAATCATAACTATATTTGCCATGTATGAATCAACCTTGAATATATATGTCTATGTAGCATTCTTTCATTAGAATATTATA
The DNA here is from genome assembly GCA_032878915.1 of Castanopsis chinensis. NCBI lineage: Eukaryota > Viridiplantae > Streptophyta > Magnoliopsida > Fagales > Fagaceae > Castanopsis > Castanopsis chinensis. The sequence goes on from JAVQMG010000059.1 coordinate 1,071,440, forward strand.
TGATAAAAATATTTGTTAAAAAATTACATAATGTTAAGTTTTATTAAACATGAATAAACTAAGTCTTTTAAACATGACTAAACCCATGATTAATAAATAAAAAAACAAAACAAAATCAATAATATTACTTAAATAATAAAATGCGATATATTTATTTCTATTATTTTATTAAATTATATCAATTCTCGTGCAGTAGCATGAGTTACATACTAGTAATAATAATAGGTTAAACTGAGAGAAACTCAAATTATAATTCTAAATTAAAGTTCTAATTTTGCGCCATGTGTCCTAAATTATTTATTCATAAAAATTTTTATTTCTTAATTTTAAAATCAAATGTAGAACCACACCATAAATATTGATTCAAGTGAATTATTAAGTACAAAAACCAAAGAGTCTAAAAAAATTAATCGTAAAAAAAAAATGCTTCACAATAATAATAAAAAAAGCAGACAATTTACATTTTATACCTAATAATATCCTTACAAAATTTTTTAATGAATTAATAAAAAATAAAAATGATTATCAATAGTAAGTATTTAAATTATATTTATAATAATTATATTATCCATCTTATTGTATATCTTTAAGTGTATCAATGTATATGCATGGTATTACAAGCTTGTTATATATAAAGGAGTAGAGGTGCAAGAAGTGAAAATCGTGAATTAAAATGCAAAGAGTTTTGTATGTATGCGCGAGGGATGAAAAGTTTTGAAACATTAAACCAAATGAAACAAAAGTTTAATATTTAATTTGTTCTTATCTCTAACGTAGAACTTGAGAATATTTCAATTCTTTTTGCATAAAATGCGCCTTTGGTAGAACTACATGTTTTCCCACATGAGATCTCTGTGTATATATATATATAGATGTCCTCTCTCTCTCTCTCTCTCTCTCTCTCTCTCTCTCTCTCTCTCTCTCTCTCTCTCTCTCTCTCTCTCTCTCTCTCTCTCTGAAGCTTTCATGCCACTACGAATATCACAATTGTGCTCCACTAGCAACCACATTGTCAACAATGAGGTTTGTATTGGTTGGTTTAGGGTTCTATTGATGATGAATTTAGGTATGTAAACGGCGAGTGTCCTAGGGAATTTCTTTGAATTTATGGGTAATAAATTTGTAAATATGTGTGATGCTTATGCATATATAATTGTTCAAATTTGTAAACCTTAATTTTATGAGAGAGAGAGAGAGAGAGAGAGAGAGGTTTGAAGAAGAGAAATCCAAGGGAAGAGAATCGTAATGTGATTTTTTTTTTTTTCGGTTTAAAGGATATTTCATTCAACAAACAAAACTAACTTGCCTCTAAAACAGAGGGAACAAACCAATCATACAAAGTTCCAGCCGTATCAAGGTTGAGAAGGAAAGCTACATCAGATAGGGAATCAAGAAATATACAGAAATTTTGACTAAGGAATGCACCCCGTTTAGCGAGGGCATCTGCACACTTATTCCCCTCTCTATAACAGTGCTGGATCCTAACTATGGGGCCCCTAAGGCTATTCCTATAGTTAGCTACCAAAATATCTATAGCATTCGGATTATTCAACTCTTTCTTCAAGAGATCAACAACTAGTTTGGAGTCAAACTCGATCACCACCGCTTGGAGCTTGAGAGCAATACATAATCTGATGTCATCTCTAAGGGCCCAAAGTTCAACTGCTACACTAGTTGTGGTCCTAATTGCACAAGCAAATCCCTTAACCCAATCACCCTTCTCGTTCCCAATAAGACCACCTCCACCAGCCAATTCGAGGTTGCTTAAGGAAGATCCATTTGTATTCAGCTTGAACCAATTAAGTGGAGGGCATTGCCATCGAACCTGAATTTTCTGCATGGATCGAATTTGCTTCCCATTAATACCCAGGTAGAAAAATTCAGTTATTTTGGCCAAAGTCTTGGCTTTCAGGTCCTGGTAGTTATGTGCTCTTTCAAAGCCAATATTATTTCGATGAAGCCAAAGATTCTAAAGAGCAAAAGGAAAAAGGATGCACAATTCAATGCTTGAAATGGTGTTGTTCTTAAAGCTATGGCAGTTTAGTTTCAGCCAGTTCACTAGGCTATCTCCATAAAACAAGCTCCTTTGGATCGGGAGATTTAAGGAATTCCAAAACATTTGAGCCATGGGGCAATCCCTTAGTGTGTGAATGATTGTTTCAGGAGCATTGTTGCACATGGGGCAAAGAAAAGGAATATCCATACCTCTTTTGAACAGAATAGCTCGAACCGGTATACTGTGGTGGCAGCATTGCCAGAGAAAACATTTGATCTAAGGTAAAGATTGCACTTTCCACACCCAATCCCCTTTAAAGGTATGGCCTATCTCATAGTTGCCTTCCCAATTAGCCAGCCGGTATGCCTCTTTAAGATTGAACTCGCCATTAGGGGATGAAAGCCATAAGAGATGATCATCACGGGGAGTCTAAGGTAATTAAAAGGTTTAAGAGCCCAAAGACCCTTGGAAATCTCTTTGTCTGTTAACAGGGAGTCTAAGGTAATTAAAGCTTCTTCGTTGAGATGATTATTCCAAGCAAAAGGGTCCCAGGCAGCCAAGGGAGCACTAGTGTAACCTAAGGTGAAGAGGTACAAAAAGCCTTGTCTGATAAAATCTGCGATATCCCTTTCCCCCATTCAGCCAATACCCCATTGTCCTTCATACAAAGAATGCGGTTCCGCTTTCGATGCACAAAAGCTAAGGTGTGGTAGAAGGAGGTATTCCTATCTCCCTTAACTAACCAAAGGATTCGAGCTTTCATAGCCCAGAACTCCTCTTCGAGTTTTATCACCTTCGCATATTCCAATCTTAATTTACCTTCGAGATCAATTAGGAAAGAGTTGGGTCGCAAAGACAGGCACTTTTGAATTCCTTTAAGTTTGGTCAGGATCCTTCTCTTCGAATGAAACAGGTTACCAAAGTGGTTTTTATTCCAGCTACTTGCATTAGAAGCAAAATTAGCCACTGCTTGATGGAGGGAGGCAAGATGAGACCAAGCCTCTCGAACAACATCCGAAAAGGAAGGGTGCGAAAGCCATATAGGTTAAAAGCGGAAAGGCCTAGGAAACTAGACCCCACCAAATTTCTCAAAGCATAATTTAACTGGGTAGTGATCTGAGTAGGTTTTCTCCAAATGGTGCACAGCAACTTCGGAAAAGGATGAAAACCAATCAGCATTCACAAAGACCCTGTCTATTCTCTCTTAGACCAAGTGAGAAATCGGACGGTGGTTGGACTAGGTATATCGAGGCTCGAAGAAACCAATATCAATCATTCTGCAGGTGTTTAAGCAATCTTGGAACCGAAGGGCTCTGTGAATATTAATTTTATTCCCTCTAAACTTGTCCTCCCCCATGAGTGCTTGCTCACTCCTAAGTGTAGGAGATCGTAGCAATATAATTCTCAGAGTACCGAGGTCGAACCACAAGAAGCAGGGTAAATTCAAAAACAATATAATTAAATAACAATTTTGGTGAAGAAGAAAAATATTTTTGCTTGGTGATTGTTAACAAGAATAATAATAAAAACTGATTTAAATCAATAATGTAAATAATAGGGCATCAGGGTGTTTCCCTATGTCCATATGAGATTCTTTGTGATCTAAAAAAATATCTATTTCATAATTGATCGTTCTTATATAATTAAAAACTTATGATTCGGTTGAACTGAGACAATTCAAGAACGCATAATAACCTCGATTAATAATGCAGTTAGAGAAGTTTTTCAGAAAAACTCATTAACTTTAAAATCTGATTTCTATTTGAAAGTATTAGAAATTTATCTAAACAATAAGAAAAACATGATTGAACTTATTGAAAGCATGGAAGAATTAATACATCAAAAGAAATCTAATTGAACAATCAAATATGTTGTTGATAAAATCCTAGAAAAAATCACATTGAATATTCATACCGTATAGAAGAAACATAACCCCTAACCCTAGCAAAGAGTTTAGGCTGCCATTAGAGAAAAGGAAAATACAAATTTTCTCTACCAAAAATTCGTTCTCATAGCCTTCTTTCAAAACCCTAACATAAAAGTGTCCAAAGAAAATAAAACTTTTACTATTTTAATTTCCATCCAAGTTTACAGTGGTAATTTGTGAGTTAATTTCTGCCTTCAAAAATTAAGAATTTTGAAAAACTCAAAACTGGAAAGTTGTAGATAATTGAGTCACGGTTCCAACCCATCCAGCCTTGTGTCAATTGGATGTTTGATGGGAGAGATACGCCTAAAATACTGATCAGTGCTCAAATTAGATTTTTCCTTTTCAGATTCTGCCACTTTGGTTTCTTTCCTTATTTGAAGCTTCCAATCATGGTAGACGATCCAAGCACTCCAACTGCACCTCCTTAGACATTTAAGCATGGTCTTTTAGCTCCACTTAATTATAGTTTTGCCTCCATTCTCTCACAAGTTCCTGTAAACTCATCTTTCTCACATGATTTCTTGAAAGTAGAAAATTACACACAATGAATGACATCTTATTCAAGAAATTATGTAAAGATAAATAATATAGACTAATGCAAATCATGGCTTAATTATATAAATTAAGCATAGTAATAAGGAGATAACACCCACATAAATATATAACAAGTATACATTTTAAGGTGTTATCAATGAACATTTCATTGAAGTCACCTGCTATAATCCATGGCATTTAGTGCAGACTTGCCACAGATTCCAAATTCTCCCACAACAATCATCTTTCGGCATATCGAGGACAGGCATAAATTGCTGCAAGAAGCCAGGGAGGCTTTGAAAAGGACTTGACAATCACGTGGATTTCTTGCTCAGTGGAAGCTAGTTCTGTAATTTCAAGTTGGTTGGAGTCCTAGAGAATCAATAGCCCTCCCATTAGACCAATGGAGTTTGCAAAAATAGCCCCACCAAGATTAATTCTTTCTGAGATCCTATTAACGCTATCACCACTAACTTTTGTCTCACCAATAACCATGATAGCAGGGGAATGCGTTTGAATCAAATCATTAACAACATCACAAAAGATAGGGTTTGAGGCCCCTCGGCAATTCCGTATTAGCATATTCATTGATAATAATAAAGAAAGATACAGACAACAACCAATTAACAAAAGGGGGAAGGGATAGCACCTCCTTGTACACTTTGCGTGGATGTCTCTGTAACTTCAAATTCCTCAGACCAGATGTACCCATTAACCTCCATCAACTGACTTTGTTCCTCCAAGTCATGAATTCCTCCCTCTTCATCTTCCTTACCCGGTTTCTTAGGTCAGAGAGAGGGGTTAATTCTTTTCAGAAACCCCTTTGGAATCTCCAAGGAATCTGCCTTCTTGCTGCTTGTGGGTTGCCCTTCAAGTGAATTGCTACAAATGGAGATCCCTGAAAGAGGCCGCCGCTCATTATCATGCTGTTGCTAGGGTTGTAACTCCTTTTCCTTGTCATTTGAGACAACACAACCCATCTCAACATCTCTCTAAGGTTCCATCACTTCCTGCTTATCAATTACAGCCTCAAGTACTAGACCCTCCAACGTATGTATCTCCGAGCATGACCCTCTAGCTTTGAATCCCACGAAACCATGTCCGAGCTAAACCCACCTGGTTTCTTCTTCTCATTTACCAGCGGTGGCGTAATTTTTGATGGCTTGGAACTCACTTTCTTCCATTTTGATGAGAAATTCAGTCGTGAAGTTCTTTGACCAATCTGCTCAACCTGGCTCGGCCTGGATTTCTGACTTCTACCAATAGCTTTGTTTCTGGTGACACAGCTTTTTGGTTTGGTTAGGTCAGACTTAAGTGTTGAGTTATCAATCTCAGAACGCACCACGTCAGGCACTCGGTCAGCAAAAGGGGAATGAGATTTCGTGTTTGTGTCAAGATCCGAGTATAAAGACCCCATTGGTGGGCTCGAGGTATTAACTTGCTCTGTTGTCATGTTCTGCGAAGTTTGATTCTCCTTACCGGCATCTTCATGGACTTGCACCAGTCGTTGAACTCTATACTGGCAGCCCTTAGCTTTGTGCCCCACTCTTCCACAAGAGAAACAGAGAGAACTGATTCCCTAATATTGCACTGGCTGCCTAATCCCACCGACCTTGATAGCCTTCACAATGGGTTTATCAAGGTTCACTTGCACACAAAGCCTCGCAAACCTCCCCCTAGCTTCCAATGTTGTATGGGTGTCAACTCTAAGTACAGGCCCTATAGCTCTACCAATATCCCGAAGAACTGATTCCTCATAGTATTCTATGGGTAATTCTAGAAGGTGAATCTAAATCGCAACTACTGAAAGGTTTGCCGTCGACGGTTGAAAACTTGGTTCCCATTGTCTAATGGAAAGATAATGCCCAACTACAAACCACAGACCATTCTTCAGCACTCTTAAGTAGTCTTCCTTAAGAGAAAACCTAATGAGGAAAAAATCATTACCAAGAGCGATGCAGGCCATCTTGCCCCCTGGCTTCCAAATGTTGATTAGACTTGAGACCAGATAGTGGTATCCTATTGTTTTGCTGAATACCTTAACAATAAGCGCATTGTTCCAGGCAACACGTATTTTGGCTTTCCTTGCTCTAGATAATCTGACCACCTCCTCCCCTGGAGGCAAGTCCTCTTCATCAACATCCAACTCCATCTCAATGTCCATGTCGTTTTCAAAGGCAAAGGTGTGCTCAAACGCACTGGGGTTAAGTCCTAGTAACTTTTCTTAGTAAGATCCTCCTTCCCCACCCTGATTCGGAAAAGATAGTTCTGAAGAATCTCTATCACGATAACTCTCTTTGACTTTCTTCGTGCTCTGCTGCAGTACATCATCTTCTTCCCTCGACCTCATTGCGGACTCACTTGCCATCTTCAACTATATTGCTGTTGCGTTTTATCTTGCAATGTGATTAATTTCTTAACTAAGATATATCTATTATTTACCTAACACAATTTTTTTTTTTTAATGTCCCTTTGAAATTCATGAAGTTAATGAAAACTGGTAACAACAGGGAGTATTTGCTATTTTCTAATAATTCATAAGGGATATTGATTAATTTTTTAGTACTGGAGATTAAAGTTGACCAAATAGTTAAGGGTAAAAAGTGCAATTAACTCTTTCTTTTTTCTTATTGTACTAGCTGAAAAATCAATATTGGCCTAAACACCTGAAAAACCTTGATAAAGCTAATAAGACTTGGCTTGGGTCCAGTGTTAGGAATATTTGTTATTTTCTAATAATTAATTGCATTTTTCCCACCTTAATTATTAGGTCAACTTCAATCTCCCAAAACTATTAAATTGATAAAGCTAATAAGACTTGGCTTGAGTCCAATGTTGGGAATATTTGTTATTTTCTAATAATTAATTGCATTTTTCCCACCTTAATTATTAGGTCAACTTCAATCTCCCAAAACTATTAAATTAACCATTATCCCCCTAAACTACTGGAAATAATCATATGGCTTAGGCTTCAACTTCTAAGAGCACTCACAGCAGTGGAGCTAAATAGCTATATAGCTATTTTAGCTCCACCAAAACACAAAAGTCAACATTACAGCAGTGGAGCTAAAAGTATTTTTTTTTACCTTCATTGCTATAGTGCACATCTATAGATAAATGTGTACTGTAGCTGAGAGCTAAAAATAATAATAATTTTTTATTCATAGCCCGGATTAAAATATTATTTTTTCCTTTCTTTTTCTTTTCTTCTCAGAACTCTCACTATCTCTCAACTCTCTCTCTCAACTTTCAAACCTCTCACTCCACTGCCCCTTGACCCACGCCGCCACAAACCCAACTCCAACCATGGCAACCCCCACCACCACCACCACATCAGTCACAAATCCAACCATACCCACACTCATTAAACCCACCTCCACCACCACGGCAACCCCCACCACCACATTAGTCACAAACCCAACCACACCCACACTCATCAAACCCACCACTACCAAGGGAAAAAAAAAAGAGCAAACATCAGCAAAACCCACAGCCAAAACATCACCAAAACCCACGGCCAAAACATCACCAAAACCCACGGCCAAAATCTATCACTAAGAGAGTCACAACCCATGAACCATAACTGGACTAAGCGAACTTGAGAGTCCCACGAGCTAGAGGAGAGACTCGGACATGAGAGACCAACAATAGATCCACACACGAAGAGAAGACGGAGGTTTGGCCGGTGATGGTGGTGGGTTGCAATGGCCTGTGATGGTGATGGGTTGTAGTGGCCTGTGATAGTGGTCCGGCCATGGTGGCTTGGTGATGGTGTTCCACCATGGGTTTTGGTTTTGAAGGGGAGAGCGTAGAACAAAAGAGAGAAGGAAGAGAGAGAGGGACTGAAATGAAATAATGAGAGAGAGAAGAAAAATCAACCAATAATTTGTATATATATAATTTGGTTTTTCTAAAAAATATAATGTTGTTATACTAGACGATAATAGGCTATCATGATGATTGAGAAATTTTTTTTAGTCAAACGATAAATTTGTATATATATAGTTTGGTGTTAAAACAAAATATTATTGTTACACTAGATGATTATTTGCTATCATGATGATTGAGAAATTGTTTTAGTAAAAAAAAATGTATAAGTATAATTTAGGGTTAAAAAAATTACTTGTTAACACTAGACAATTATTTGCTATCATATGACGGCGGCGGTGGAAGAGTCGATGCCGACGGCGGTGGCGTTGGCGGTGGAGGAGTCGGAGGTGGCAGCGGTAGTGACAGCGGTAGCGATAGCGGTAGCGATTGTGATTGCGGTGACGGTGGAAGAGTTAGTGGCGGTGGTAGTGGTAGCCGTTGCAGGTGGTTGTGATTATTATTTATTGTAATAGATATATTATTTTATTGTAGTAGATATATTGTTTTATTGATATGTTTATATTATTTTATTATGTTGAAAACTAAAGTAGATGCAACATATTTTGTAAAATGAGTAAGTAAAATAGATAAAGTAATTTTTTGTGCTACCAAATAGCTAAATTTTTAGTTTCATTATTGTGAATGCTCTAAGCTTGTCTGAAAGAAAATGTTGAAATTGGAAAAATATCGTGGAAGTAGTTTTAAAAGATCATATTTTTTTGAGAAAGTAAAAGATCATATTTGAGGAGAAAGAAAAAATAATTATAAATGATTGTGTATGCGAAGATTGGGTTAGCTAGCTCAACAAAAAATATATTATATATGACACATGTATTTAATAAGTATAGGACTTAGCTTGAGTCCTGTTCTCCAAAGGCATTGAACCCAAGAAGATGTTACACTTTTAAAAATGTTTTTCTATTCTTAAACTTTACAAAAAAAAAAAAAAAAATCACCTGTAAACCATTCAAGGAAGTTCTTTTTAGGTGCCTATTTTTGGCCCTAAACTATGGAAAAATGCTCAAGATAGTGCCAGAATCACGCCCTGTAAAAGAGGAGATGCCCACATAAAACAAACAGCTTTCAATCTCAATACAAATAAAACTATCACTTTGTTAAACATGTAATTCAAAGACAATAATTAAAAGAGTTACATAACTGAAGTTTGGAAATAAAAGTGAATGGAAATAAATAAAACAAGAATATAAATAAGCACGAAAAACAAAAACAGATTTGTCCTCGGCTGCTCCATCTTGAGTCACCAACGAGGACCACCAGATTCACCATTGCCAAACTCATGACCTGCTTTCGAGTACTTCGTTACCTTTAGCTTCAGATCATGTGGAGCCTCCAAACACGGTCATCTGCCTCAGCCTTGATAGGCTGGAAAGAGGAAACAAGAAAGAGTGTCAGCAACAGTACAGAAAAGATACAAGTAAAGAATCATGACAAAGATTAGAAGGGAGATACGAAGTACTTTTACATCTTGTGTGTTCAAGGCAAAGTGATAGCCACAGGTGCCCCGCTCCTCTTAGAGATGGGCATCTCTCTGATGGAACCGTCATCCATGTTACTAGGACAATCTAAGGAAGATACTGTAATGATGGGAATTACTGAGAAGAGCTAGCCGTGTTGCATGCCAAAATCAAAACAACCCGAATTTTTAAATTACCTGAAAAACAAAAATAACCCCAAACTTAAGAATGAAAGGTATGTTATAGTAAATTATTCCCTTATTTGTTTTCTTTATTTTCCTTTTTTTATCTCTAATATTTTTTTTTAAAGAAAGATATTTTATATTTTATTTTCTTTTACACTCTACCTTTTCTTACTATTTTTCTTTTCCTTTTCTTTTTCCAAGTGCAACCAAATACAGTGTAAAAAAATGAACTTCATAGATAACAAGGAATATTCATTGAATTTTTCTTCAACAATGCTAAATGCTATAAATGTTATTTTTTAGCATCTGAAACCCAAAAAACCCAGTCGATCAAAACTTGTATATACTAACAAATTTACGATCTTGCTACAGTGCGCTCTCAAAAATGAGAGTGCATTATAACAAGATTGTATAATATTTTACTGATTTCTATTTCTCTCTCGCTATCTCTCTCTCCTCAGACACAGCTCACTTTCTCAAACTCTCCCTCTCGTTCTCCGGTTCTCCCTCACAACCCAGGCATCATCTCCCTTCCCTTTTCATCACGCTACCTCCGTTCTGAAACTCATCTGCTCTCTGTTAAGCTTCAAGGGTTTGTGGTCGGCGATTGTAGTCATGATTTGGTGGGTATCGATGGTGCTCGGCGATGGTTTTGATGGGGTTGAGATCGCGGTGGTGGGTTTTAGCTGGGATTAAGAATGAGGTGGGTGGGTGGTGGTGGTTTTGGTTGGGGTTAAGATCGGGGTGGGTAGGTGGTGGGTTTTGTGGTGGCGACAATGAAGGTTTCTTTCTTTTCTTCTTTTTTCTTTCTTTTTTTTTTTTTTTTTTAGCTGTGGTTTGTGGTAGTGGTTTTGGTTCGACATGGGTTATGGGTCATCAATCCTGGGTTTGTGTATGTGAGGGTTTTGGTTCACCGATTTGGTTTTGGTTCCTATGGGTTTTGGTTCAGCATGATGGGTCTGTTAGTAGGTTTGCTGGTTGTTTATGTGGTGGTTGTGATTTTGGTGGATGGTTGTCGTTATACTTCGGTTTTTTCTTTTTCTGTTCTTCCTGCAAGGGGTTGTGGTTGCCACAGTGGTGCTGTAACCTGTGGTGGTGGTGGTGGCTATGGTAGGTTGTAGTTGGTACAATGGTGGTTATGGCAAGTGGTGCGGTGGTAGAGGTGGTGGAGGAGGGGGTTGGCTAGTTGCTATAGTTTTTTGTGTAGTTGTTTTATTATTATTTTAATTAGTAGTTTATATTATTTAAATAGAATGGTAAAAAAAAATAGAAGTTTTGATATTTGATGTATCTTAAAGTGGAGTGATATAATAAATAAAGCAAATTTTGAAGTGTCAAATGCTAAAATTTTTAAAATTTTTTATGAGAATACTCTAAGCACGTAATGGAAATATGTATTTAGATTTTGTTTATTTTTGATAGCTTATATGTAAGATGTTTATAAAAGTATATAGTTTTTATTAATATATTCTTGAAGAGCATATATCAAAAGGTTAACAATAAGTGTACTTGCAAAAAATATAAATAAAAAAATTTAAGAGTTGTTTAGTATATGTATTTAAACACGTCTTTTCAGTTTTTAATCATCACCCAAATTACTGCATGAAAAAATGGTTACATCAAATTACTCCATACGTGAAAAAATGGTTACATTGAATGAGAGGTGTATGCATCTGACCACAAAAGGTGTTATCGTCAGCTGCAGATGTTACCAAAAGGTTAAATATGCTGTACCTTATGGCCAGATTGACAGATTGATTACAGTAAAAAAAGAAAAGAAAGAGAGTAACATTGGGTTTTGCGCATCCTCTCAGACTCAGACTCAGACGTAGACGTCAGATATTTTGCATTATTGTATCCATACCTGCTGAACCATGACCTCAACATAGCTGACATACGCACCATTTTTGCACAAAAACCAAATCAATCTTTTTTACCCTTTACTTTGAAGGAATGCACCTTGTCCTCGTCTTGTGTTTTTAAAATCAACTCTAGGCATTAATCTTTTTTTTTTTTTTTTGGGGTGAAAAAGGCATTAAAATTTTGGCCTTTGTTAGAGAAACAGTAACCAATAAATGTTAGGACTCTGACAAAACTCACGTTTTTGCTGCAATTTTGGGTTTGCTCGTTATGTAAATAAAAACTATATAAAAATATACGTAATATTATTTAAAAATTAAAAATACATTATTAAAATAATGTTATCAAATAAATTTTTATTTACATAACAAATTATGAGTAGTTGAATAAAAGTAGTGGATAAATTATGAGTGTTGAGTGAAAGTAGTGTATATGTGAGTTTACAATTTGTTATGATGTTAGTTAGATTCTGTTTAAGAACTTCTTATTTTGTTGAAATTAAAAATTTTTTACTAAAAGGATTGTAGATAAAAATAAAATTTAGCTGAAATAATATAATAAGACTTATAAGTAGTACTAAAAAGTGAAACAGGGCTTATAAATAGTAACAAAAATAAGCTAAATAGTAAAATAAACTGACATTTTAATTTGGAGTGTACATTTAAACGTGTGTTTATAAACTCTTTAGCGCCCTCTCTTTACAAGCCGAATTTTAAATGTGAATTCTGCTTATGGGTTCTTAACATTTGGTATAGGCATGGCTTTTGTGGTTGGATCCCCAAGGGGATGATTGGGAGGCTAGATTAAGCTAACTAATAGCTTAAATATGTGTTTATAAGCTCTTGAATACCATTTCCTTGTAATTAGTTATGAATCACTTTCACACTAATTCAACTTTTTTTTTTTCACTCTTCACAATTTTATTGCATAAAATTGTGACAAAAAGAGCAGTAGTAGTATATTTTCTCATATGTGCTATGTGGCTGAGCTAGAGGGCAATGCATTTTCTGGGTTTTGGACTATTAGAGCAATTGCATCACTCTGTGCAAAATTTCTTATCTATTTTAACATAAGAACTCACTTTTTCTATTTATACAACCACTTATTCAAAACTCTCACATCAGTTTATCTATTATACACCCTATCTTCTTTAAATAATCATTTTATATATATATATATATATATTTTTAAAACCTAGTCAAATTCTCTCTCTCTCTCTCTCTCTCTCTCTCTCTCTCTCTCTCTCTCTCTCTCTCTCTCTCTCTCTCTCTCTCTCTCTCTAAAGGTGATGGTATTTGACCCACATTTTCAAGTCCACCAAGCAAGCTGATCATATTTTTACAATATTTTTAAATTTATGACATCCACTTAATATAATTGTTTTTATTTTCAGATCAAGACACTAATTGATTATTTGATATAAGTGATAAATGAATTTAGATTTTTTATTCAATAAGAAGAAACTTTACCGATTAATATAACTTAAAACTCAAAATATCAATTTTATTATAAACTATTGTCTTATCAATTACGAAAAATATTATAAGATTTGATGTGTCATTGGTGATATCAAAATTGTCACCGACTTTTCCACCAAAATTGTGTAATTTCTGCGTGTTGTGATGGACTTCAATGAAATGAGTTTGTGAGAAAGCATGTAACAGAAAAAAATTGGTACTGTAGCAGAACTCTTGGACTTCTCTTAACTTTGCATAGGATGCTATGTAAAAAAGAAACTCATAACCGTTTGACAGAGTAGAAGTTGGCGGCCGCCCAATAATTTTGTATTTTGTGGCTCAGGCTCATCAAATAGAAGAATTCATATTTAATATTTAGTACTGAAATGTCAAAAGGACTACGCTAGAGCTATGTATGTAGTATATACATATCAAATTGTTAGGCCAACGACATTTACCAAGCTGGAAATAGACTGGTCCTCTTGGGAATCCAAGGTCAAGTCATGAGCTTTGTTCAAATTTACAGCCAAGCTTTTAGTCAAGAAGACCACCAAACATTGTTTACCAAAAAAAAAAGAAGACCACCAAACATTTTTCCACGCGGCAAAAGTTCATAGACTCGAATAGAAAGCAGCTAGCCATAGCTGGAATATTGTAAAAGGATTGGTCTTGGTCATAGCATAGGAGAAGAAATATATGAAATTAAGGTCTTACTCTTACTTTTGTTCTATTAAACTTACAACTATTTGATGGGTTTTGATTGTTACGTTTGAAAAGTTCATTATCATTGTACATTGAGAGAGAGAGAGAGAGAGAGAGAGAGAGAAGCTGTCATACATGTATGGAACATAGTAATTCAAGAGCTTTAAAATATTCTAAAGAGGTCTATTATTGTATGTTGCACTTCTTAAGGTAATGGTTGGCTATGTGTGAACTTTTTTGAATGCAAAGGAGCTAGCTGGGGTATAAATCAAACCAATCATCAAGGAGAATCGCATGCCACAGTGAAAAAGAGGCTTGTTTATTATTCTATCTACCATAAAAGTTGAGGCAACCATATCAAGGATTTTCAACTTATTTTTCAATAAAAATGATGATGGCATCATGCCAGGATGTGGTACTAACAGAACAATCCAACTACTTGGCCCCTGATTCCACCTTTTATTTGATATATAAAGCCAAATTGGGATTTAAGGACATAGTATATAGTTCAATGCCTTCCAACAAGTTGATCCAAATGTACCTAAATTGTTATTGTTTATGCATTGCACCAACAAGTACGAACCTGTCCAAGAAATGGAGGGCTCACACGATTGATTGTGTTTAAGTAAAAAGTACCACTTTATCTGGGTACAAGTTATAATTTAATTCCAATTGTTTTTTAAACATAAAAGTAAAAAGAATGGAGAAAGAACATGTTCTGAATGAAATCTCTATGTTTTATATATTAAAACGTATGTACAGTATATGTCTATACTTTTTTTTTAAGACAGTTTCAACCTATTATGTCCGCTCTTGATGATAACTTTTTATTATCAGACCAAGACACCAATCGATTTTTGGTGTAAATGATGATTGAACCTCAAATCTTTTTTTCAACCATTAAAGATTTTACCAGTTAAATTAACTGAAATCCACGTCTGTCTATACTCTATGCATACATACAAGATAGTTGACCAATGAAGCCTTTAAATTTAAACATGAATCAAGGAGAATTGATATGCATTTATTCAAGCCCTTAATCAAGGGTTGACTAAGCAATGCTAAAAACATATACAATGCGAAATCAAATATGTGTAATGTATTTTAACATTAAGCAAAGTAAACCAATAAAAATAAGTTATCCCAAATGCATTATGAGGAAGATATGATTTTTGGAGTACATAAAAACCTGTCTTGGTTAAAATGCCAACTGAGGAATGATGCTCCTTGAGTCCTTGACCCCAAAAAGAATAGACAAATAGGGATCATCATTAGAAATGGCAAGCAGGCCTCCACTGGCTTTCTTGCCAAGTAATATCTAACTGGATACTGCGAGTTGCTAAGGTCAATTGATTGAGTAATTGTGTCCTAGAGGAAATTAACCTTGTTGGGAATTCAAAGGGCACACTGAGCAAGTTTGCCTAGAACTGGATGGTCCTTTTGGGAGCACATATCTTCAGAACCGCAAAGAAAGCATGAAGAGGGTGTGAGGTAGCTATAATGCGTGCTAGACCTAAACATTGCAATCATTTACTAGTTGATAATGCAATAAACATAGCCATGCATACTAAATTAGTAATAGTGGGATACAAAAGCCATATTACTCTACAAAGAAATATTGTATGACAACCAAGAAAAGTGAGTAAAGCACCCAAAAAGAAACCATAAAACTTTGTACACGTCTGTGTTTCTATAAACAAGGCAATCTGCCATGCTTTTCCAACAAAATCATGCAATGTTAACATTAACATTGAAAATCTTTAAGAATTAAGACCCATCATTCAAGTATTAAAAAGAAAAAAAAAAAACCCATCATTCGGTGGATTTCACTTTAAATTATTATCCATCATCTCTTGGTTTTGGTGAATTTGAGGGTGCCCAATTGTTTTTGTTTTTTTTTTTTTTTTGCCAGAAGAAATAAACAATTATGGTCATTTGTTATAGTAGCAGGAACGGTTACGGTTGTTTCACTGTCGTCACGCCAACTTTAATATAAAGTTTTACTATTTTAATGTTGCATCAAAGTATATTAGAGGTACTCTTTTTTTTTTTTTCTTTTTTTTGAGAATCGTTTATTAGAGGTACTTCGTATTACTAAACTAATACTAAAATATTAACAAAATTGTAATTTTGATAAGGCAGGGCAAATTCTGTTGTACTTATATTCGTGCAAAATAATTAATAAATTATAGTTTTTTTTTTTTTTTGAAAGCAATAAAAAATAGGTAGGTTAAACTTTTATTGATATAAAAATCTGTGCAAGCACACATGAAAACTGGCTGAGATAGTGATAGGTGTTAAATGTCCATAAATTCTAGCTTCAAATCTATATAAGCAACCCAAAATATATATAATATTAATAAATAAATATAGAGCATAATAACCAAAAAAAAATTATGGAATGGTTGTTCAAATGGCTTTGTAGTCTGTACTAATTGTGCAAGCAATATCTGGAAGGTTGGTGTGTTCTTCACCACTATTGAA
Organism: Castanopsis chinensis; assembly: GCA_032878915.1. Lineage (NCBI taxonomy): Eukaryota > Viridiplantae > Streptophyta > Magnoliopsida > Fagales > Fagaceae > Castanopsis > Castanopsis chinensis. Next base: position 1,087,933 of record JAVQMG010000059.1, read on the forward strand.
ATGTCACTGACTATGAATGCATGAGTCATGACATGATGCCTAACCACCATACGGGTATTTCAACCTAACACAACACAGCCAAACCGCACATGAAAAAGTCGCATAATTTATGACTTGTTGAAATCAAATTGCAAAAAACAAATAAAGTTCGAGTGTGAGTTGGTTTTTGGCTGCAAACCATGACATTTTTATAGTAGTAAATAGTAATATTCTCACCACCAGCAAGCAATAGCATCTTCTTTTTCTTCGGTAAGTAATCACCATTCACCAAGCATCATTTTTACTTTGTCAACGCACTTCATCCTTCATCTTCCTCCATACACCAACTTAGTTACCATATTTGAACAAAGGAATGTGATGGGGGTAGAGAAGAGAAGTGGGTTAGATGACTCATTGACTCTCATATATTTAGAGAGCGAAAAATGACTATAATAATAGCATAGAATTTACCTCATCTTCATGAATTTCAACTCTATAAAAATGTTCACTATAAATATCAAGCAAGCTTTGAACTCTTTACTCTCTAGGGATTTTATTTTTGTTCATTGAAAATCTGGTTTTTTTTACTCAAAAATTGGTCCTTAATTGGTTGCTTTTTGTAAATACGATAACCCTTTTTTATGTCTCTTCCTCATTGAGATGGGTCCGATGGTCCTCCTTATAGTCCTTTTCTCAATAAATTTATATATTCTCCTAGTTTTCCTCTCTCCTCTCATTTCATTTTCCCATCGATCCTAAACATACTTAGGCCCTACTTAATGGTATGATAAATCTATTCTACTTCACCTCAATATTATCAACATTTTGGGAAGAGGAACTTTAATACGGTCATATGCGTATCATTGTGGTAATAGAATTCAAAGAGTTTTTGTTTAATTACTATAAATCTTGGGATACCAAAAACCAAGTAGATATTGATATTCGGATTACTATTAAATAAAAAAAATATGCAGAACACAGCTATAATCTCATAATAAAAACACATATTTTACTAGTAGTTGTAAAAAATGTAAGCAACCCTATTCATGAAAAGTTGAGAACAGTGTGTTTACTAAAAAAAAGTACTACTAAGAAATAATAATAAATAAAAATAAAAAGAGTACACAACACACACTTAAACACTTTTCGAAACAACCTCGTCTCCTTCACATGAGAGGGATTTTCCCCCACATAAAAACTCAAAGGCCCTGACCCCAAAGCAAAGCTCTCTCTTAAAAGTCTCACTCTCTCTCTCTCTCTCTCTCATATGTCATATCATGCAATTAGTAGTGTAATAGAACTAGAAGAGAAGAGAAGAGAAGAGGGCACCCAAAGGCAAAGGCAAAGGCAAAGCGCTCCTTTTTTTTTTTTTTTTTTTTTAACTCCCTTTAAAAACTTCATTCACCCCACGACATTTGTTTCAACTCTCCATAGGCCAGCTCATTCACTCACAACACAAACACAACTCAACACAGCACAAAACCCCATCACCTAACCAACCCCCTCTCTCTCTCTCTCTCTCTCTCTCTTACTCTTTCTTCTCTCTCTACCGCTCTCAACGTTTTCTCCACCAGATCTCTCGGAGTAACCCTTTCAAGATGCGAGCTTTTTGAGCTTTTCTCGCTCTCTACAACCATACAAACCCAAATACCCATTTTCTTTTTTTGATTTCTTTTCGCTTATTTTTGACTTTTTCTTCGATTTCTCTCCGAAGGGTTTTCTGGGTTGGTGTCTATTTTTTTCCTTATTTTTTTTCTTTTATCAAAGAACAGATTTTTATTAGACTTTTTTTTTTTTTGGCTTTATAGAGAGAGAAAAATGGCTAATGGGGTAGAGAGAGAAAGTGAGTTGGTGGTGATGTTTAGCGAGGAAGAACTGAGTGAGATGAGTGGGGTAAGGAGGTGTTTGAACTATATAGAGGTCACGTGTGGTTGTACCAGTCACAGATATGGTGATGCTGTTGGGAGGCTTAGGGTTTTCCAAAATGGTGAACTTGAAATCACTTGTGAATGCACCCCTGGTTGTCAGGAAGGTCTCTCTCTTTTTTCTCTCTTTCTCTCTCTCTCTCTCTCTCTTTTGGTATTTTCAGGAAATGGGTTTTGATTTTTATGCATGTTGGATGCGTCTATGTGTGTGTGTTTGTGTGTGAAAGATAGAGGTTGTGGTGAACTGGTTTTGACGTTGATGTGTGTCACTTTCTGTTTTAATCTGCTTCGGGATCAGAGTTTAAGGTTGAGGATGGAGAGCTTTTCACTGTCTTTCCTGTTACACAATTTATGTGTATGTTGTTTTGTCTGAGTGAATCAGTGGAGTTCTATGTGGTTGGATATACTTCCGGCTTGATATGGTTCGGTTTTAGATTGGAACATGGCTTGTATGAGTGGTTGTCTTTTGAGGTGTTGTCATTAAATAAGACCTACATTGTTGTTATATTTATGACTGCAATGTAATAGGCTTAGGTAAACAAAGATTGGTTTTTGACCTCCAAGTTCTGTTCTTTGTGTTTGACAGAGTGAAGTGTTGTGGCCTTGTGGGATGATGTAGCATTGGCTATATATTTTATGCGTTTTCTCTATGTTTTCTTCTTCTTCGTTCTGTTGGAATGTTAAGACAGACCTGGTTGGTGAATTTTGTTTGTCATTTTTGACATTGGCACATCTGGGGGTGATGCTATGGTGATCGGTTTGTTCTTAGGCAATTATCCTCTCCAGGCAACGATCAGACTCTGAACTTGAATTCTGATGAGCAAGCATGCGTACGGTTTGACAAGTTGGGATTATGCATCTCTTGGTCTGCATGTCTTTTCGTTTTTATGATGCAGGTATCTAGATTGAAGGTTGAAGTCTTACAGTTGGTGAGATATCAGAATTAAGATGGTGTTGCATTCCTACTTTACATAATTGTTGATATCAGAGGCTTGCCATGGCAGAGCATGTCCGATCAGCTCCTAGAAACTTCGGGAGAGGATTATTGCAAGAATTCTTTGTAATATGCCAAACTTGATTCTCGAAAGATGGCACTTTGAACTTGGGTTGATGACTGAGTTGGCTGAGAACTTGAGACATCTAGATGTTCTAACATCAAAAGTGTATGTTTAGGGGTTGACTCAATATATGGTTTCTTATCTCCTTCTGAAAGAAACTTAGATCGATTAGGGGGAGATTTCTTCTGTTTATCTTTGACTTGTCTTGCAGTTGAACATTGAAAAGATATTTTCTTCTACTCCAATACTCAGAAGTGAAAGGATCACCTACTTGGAACTATCACTCTTTCACCATTCTTCTGTATACAGTTGGTCATCGTATGGCTCTTTTGTGAATGTGATAAATGTGATGACTTGAGCAGTTAGTTTAGGCCTTTGTCTTGGTCAGCACAATGTCTTGGAGAGCCACCAAATTCTAGTTAGTATGTTTGAATGTTGAATGTGTTGAACTGATAGGAATACAGGCCTATTATTTCTTCTTACCCTGCTTTATGTATTCATGCTTGCAATTTGCTTTCTGATGTTTATAGCATATACCATATGATACAATCCCAGGATTTTTATCCTCATTTTTTCCTTTAATTATGATAATCTAATTATTTATTGACAATTTGAATGACTAGACAAGCTGACTCCGGCTGCATTTGAGAAGCATTCTGGAAGAGAGACAGCAAGGAAATGGAAGAACAATGTGTGGGTCATAGTTAACGAGGAGAAGGTTCCATTGTTTAAGACAGTGCTGCTCAAGTACTACAACCAAGCATCAAAAAATGCTAATGGGTCCCATAGATCTCATAATGGACGAGCTTGTCATCGTGATGAGTTTATTCGCTGTACTAGGTGCAACAAGGATCGAAGGTTTCGTCTGCGGACAAAAGAGGAATGTCGGATTCATCATGATGCCTTGGCAGATTCGAATTGGAAATGTTCTGATCTGCCATATGACAAGTATGTTTTCCTCTTACATTGAATGAATGCTTCTTTCAGTATTCTTGAATGAATAATGTTGCATTCTGTTTGTTTGATATGTTATGCTATTGGCTATTCAGGAATATGTTGCGATTTTGATCTTTTTACCCTTACACTCTAGGTACTGGAAATTGTCAATGAGTTAAATCCTTTTCTAATGGCTTAATTGGATGCTCATTCACTGTGGTGGCCTGTTCAATATCTCTATCTGTACTCATTTGGTGTCGTTTGTTATAGAGCCGTCTTTTCCACTTAGGTTCCACTTGGGAAGCATTTGAACTTTGTTACAGCAAATAACATCTATAGTTTGTTAGTAACCTGGATGGTTGCAATATTAGTCCTAAATTGATAGTTGACGATGCCAGTTTTCTTGATAGATTAAGGGGTACTTGTCTTGTTAGTTTCAGAGTTTTGCCATAAGGGGACATTTCTGCATCTGCATAAGAAGGGGAACTTCCAATATCTTTGTGGTCTCAACCTCTTACCCACACCTTGTAATTGGAAAACAGGTTTCCACTTTTCAGGGACTTCAAACCACTGCAATTCATCATGAAACATGGCTATGTAAAGGTTGAAGACCATAACAATAAGCATTTACCTACTGATGCTACATTGAACTTAGTAAAAGCTTCTCTATGGTTACCTGCTTCAGGAACTCTGCTTGCTTTTTGTTTATTGTTTGGTAATCAGTTATCAGCTGATTTCTAGTTGTCTGTCTATTGGTGACATTTCTTCAAATCTCCAAATGATATATTTTGCTAGACGTGTACTCAGTTTTAAACCAACACTTGAAGTGGGTGATATTTTGATGATAATTTACCGTTAGTAGAGCTTCAACTAACATGGTAATGAGAAATGGACAAGACTATCTAAGGTGTCCTTCAAAGGTGAGGATGTGCAGCAGCAATAATGGTTGATGGGTACTAGCTGTTGGTGCTATTGCATGTGTGAAATAGTGTATGTGATTCCCAATTTGTTGGAATTAAGGTTTAGTTTTGTTGAGTTTAATAAGAGGACTTTATCATGCCATTTTCTATGAGGACTGGAATTTTTCTGGCTACTTTGAATGGAGAAATTTTTAAAGTTATGGAAAATGGAAAACAGAAATGTCAATATGTGCACATATGGGTAAGCAGTTGTAAAGAAATGTCTCATAGATATTTTACACATCTTGATGCCACAGACGTAGCAAATAACTGAGGATGGGGTTATTATAAGCAGAGTTATATCTAATGATAGTTTCAACATGAGAGTAGACTACTATTTCTTTTCAATCAAATTAGTCTAAGGTGACTTCAGTGTTAATTACTTTCCATTAAGCAGAATTAGATTAGAATTAGACTTTGATGAAATTTGGTCAAGTCAAGAGATCCCTCTTTTGGATATGCTTTTGAAGGAGACAACATAAACGGTGATATTGGTAAATGGTGATATTAGCAATAAAATGGGGAATCCAATCCTCAAAATTTGTAGAAGTGAGGTTCATCTTTACTTGACTGAACAAAGCCATAAAAAACTAACCTACATCTTTTCCAATATTGGGGTCTTGGAACCTGGTGTTTTCATGCTCATCGTGTGCTTTTGTGCCCAGAACATGGTATGGTTGGGGTAGGCTTAGTTGGTTTTTTACTTGGAATCATGGTATGAATTGATTGGGATGCTAATTTGGGTCGATTTGGGAATAATACATACATGTGCACAAATGCTTTGTGTATATTTTGTGCAGATTTTATATATTTATCATGTATAAACATAAAGAAATTGGATAAACTACAAGGCATGATCGTGTGAGTATAAAATAGTACAACAACAGTTATGCAACAACATTATATTAGAAGAACACTAAAAACAAAATCATATTTTTATTATTTTTTGGGTATGATCGAATTGAATATTCTATTATTTCAAAAAGTAAAAAATTTCTATTTTCATATTTTAAATTGAAGTATGAGACAAGTTAAAATGTAAAATACTCTTCTTTATAAAATTAATTAATTAATTTTTAAAAGACAAAAAAAAAATATGAGATAGGAGTGCTGCAACCCCCACCCCAACACACGCGCTTATACAAAAGTAAACATCTATGTATTATGTTTTATATCTATGTATTCCCACTGATGTTTTTAGCGTGCGTGTACACTGCTTTTATCATCTTTGGTTAAATAAGTTGGATGGTGGATAATGTGAACATGCTTTCTGAATTCAGAATTTCATGCGATGATGATGAAGAACGAGCAAGTCGTAGGGTGTACAGGGGCTGCACCCGGTCTCCAACATGCAAGGGTTGCACTTCTTGTGTGTGTTTTGGATGTGAAATCTGCCGTTTCTCAGATTGCAGTTGCCAGACTTGTGTCGACTTTACGATGAATGCAAAAACTTGAGTCTCTAGAGGAACCTTGCTATCCTAATGGTTTTCCCCGTAGTGTGGGTTCTCTGCCCATTATTGGTGCTGCATTCTAGCGCCACCCCCCACATTTGAAAAAAGCTTCCATTGTCATTGTCTTCTTTATTTTGAACATGAATTTCCAGTCCCTGGGTTTATCAGTATTTGCTGTTCTCATTGACTGGTTCAGAACTTCAAATTCAGTAATTTACTTCCTTCATTTATATTTCTCTTGTGTGTGATATTTGTTTTTTATTTCCATTATTTAAATCATTTACCATCATTTAATGGAATGGCATAAAATATGGCCTGCTGGCTGCAGAGATGCATTCTTGTGGGAACTTGTAACATCTCGAATCAAATTTTGAAGAGCTTTGTAGCTTAACTGGCTCCTCGTGTTTCCAATGAAGATGTGCAGGGTTCTAATCCTCCATCCCTCAACTATCAATTCAAAATGTCCAACTTTAGCAAAATCCTTAATGGAGTAGCCCCCTATGTTACTGAAACATATTAATCAAGCGAGAGATGCATTCTTGTGTAACCCCCTATGGTACTGAAACAACCTAATCAAGCAAGAGGTGCATTCTTGTGGGTACTATTGACTCAAAACGCTGTAAAAATTAAAATCATGTTCATCATAAACGAAATGATTGAATTTGGTGCGCGTGTGCAATCTACTGACCAATGAAATGATAAACGTGCATGTGATACACCTTGAAATTGGAATACTATTAGAAAAAAGCAATTGTGGTTCTATAACCCACGTGTCCAGTCCCTAAGTAATTTGTTTTTTGCGATATCAATATAAGATCACAAGTAGTTGATTTTGAATATATAATTGGAACATGATTCAGCATTCGTTTGGTCAGAAATAGGGTGGGCTCTTTGTCAATCTCCCAATATTGATTTTCCCAATATTGATTTTCTAGTGTGTTGTCCCCTTATTTCACACACATATGATGTGAGCATAATATAGACTCAAGACTCCTTAAGTATTATTGTACGTCTAAGTTCCCATGAGCTCACATTTGATCGCATGAATCCTAAAATTGTCAATGGCCCACTCTATGCACAAAAAAGGAATTTCGAGCTTTCATGTTTCACATGATCTTGTCAAAACTTCCTTGAGGATATCCAGGACTAGAAATCTGATCATATGTAGTCATTGACCCCCATCATTATTTTAATTTTTACAGTCAAATCCAAAAGAAGGAAAATGAAAGAAACGAAAAAAGGGCTTATAGAAGAGAGAGAGAGAGAGAGAGAGATATATATATATATATATATGTATATATACTAATGCTGAGCGAATATGCCAATATGGTTCGTAATGTATCAATGGGCTCAGCTGTCGAGTTTCTATGGTCTGTGTCTCGGACAGAAGAGGAAGAGGACTTGACAAGCAATCTAGCATATTGGTTTTCTATGGCCTATATGCATGACTACCAACAGACACAACAGGTACCTGCCCTACTGCTTTAAACTCAAAATCCACCTGCTTGTTGGGCTCCTCCACAAGCATGTTGTTTTCAAGCTAATTATAGATGGGGTAGTTCTTGAAGAGATAAGAAAGTTAGGGAAGGTGTTTTAATTCGAGACGATAGGACGAAATCAGATGCAGGGGAAGCCAGAGCAATTGCGGCAGCTCGGGGTATAACCGTCTCATGTTGTCCGTTTTATGTTATCGAGGGGTGATTCCTTGGGGACCATAAAAGCTTTACAAGCAGAAAAACAAGTTCAATCTAGATTTGGGCATATTATTGATTTGGCTAGAGCTCAGGTCACTGCATTACACACAAATTACACTCTTGTTTCTGCTTGTGCTTAGGTGAAAAAATTGAGGGCGTCATAGATTAGCAAGATATGCAAAAAGGCTGTCGCAATATGAATATTGGGTTGAGGTTCCACCTTTTCTGTATAGTGCACTTTCAAAGGATGTACTGTTTACCTAATGAATGAATTTTCATTTTCCACTACAAAAAATAAAAAATAAAAAACAAAACTAGGCTACGTCTGTTACAATACCAACATAAGAATCTGCAAGGGAATTATTTTTTGAACACATTATCATTTGCGTATATTAAACAGATATGAACAAAGCGATTCCAAAATTGCATTGGCCATAGCCTATTATAAGTCAAATTCCACAAATTTTAATGCATCGGGGCACACATAAGCCATCACTTGGATTGCTGCCGAGCTCTCCCACCTGCAAAACGACCACCCCCTCGACGATATGGTTTCCTTCCACGACCAGAAGATGCGCCTGCGTTAAATTGTTGGGCAGCTTCAACATTACCAGGAGCAAAAACAGACTGATGCATAGAGTTTTGTTGGACTTGTAACCCATTGGACGAAATACCTGGTTCCCCCACATTCATTGATGGGTGAGTAAGTTGGCCCTGTAAACCCATCCCAAATGCCCTTTGATTGAAGTCATTTTGACCCATTAGCCCTTGTGCATATGTGGGTCCAGCTCCTGGTAAATTAACAGTAAGATGTGTCTGACTAGGATCAAAATGCTGTTGAAATGGCATTCTGTTTGGCATAGGCATTTGACACGGATGTTGACGAGGATTCTGTGAGAACCAAGGCACACCATTACCTGGAAATCCATTAGGAAAGACTGCACCCTGTGGTGGCTGATATGCCATCCCATTTGCCCAAACTCCATTTGAAGGTGTGTTAAAACCAATGGACTGCGCTGTTGGTGGAAATGGTGGAATGAAACCATTGCCAATAACAAAACCCTGTCCTATGGAAGAAGAAGATGAACCATGATCAAAAAAGGCTGCAGAAGGTGAGAAATTATGCTGACTTAGATTAGATGGTAGGTTTTGGGGTTTCTGGGGTGAAGGTTGAGTATTTTTCCAGGGCCCATCCTTATTTCTGACCTTCCTTCTATTGTTTTTCTTGTTTCCAAAATTCTCGTCTTGTGTGCCCCTCTTTGTCATTTTTTGCATTCTTTTGCACTCAGCCTCTTTTTCATCATCTGAAAACTCTGCCTCATCTGACATCTCCTCATCATTTGCACCAGATGCATCATACCCTTTCTGGTAAAGATTCTTGTCATTGAGCACATGATTCGCAAACTCTGGAACAAAAGAGATCAAAGAGCCCTCGTGTATCCCAGATGGGACTTCACTCTCTGAATTGTATCTTATCTTATAGTATGGATTTTTGACAGGTCCAAATATTTCATCCACAAACCCCAATGGAGATCTGCTTTCAGTTACCCAGAGGATTGAACCCTCACTAATAGGGTTGTGCTTCTCAACCCCCTCTACAATGACTTGGGCACCAAGAATCTGCAAGTAGTAAATAACATCATCACACTGATCTAGCTAACACTGCTTTGAAATCAATTTAAAGCTGCTTAAGGGGTTATCCAGCTCCTAAAGCTACAACGTTCAAGTGACCAACAGAGTTTGTGTCAAAATATATGGTTCTGCCGTAATAGTTAAGATCTAATTCTTGGGCCAATGAGCTCCAGCAACTACTGTAAGAACAGGGTGGAGGGTGTGGTAGTGGGTTAGTGACCCACTGGGGGCATGTATTATTTTCCATGAATTAGTTGTTTGTCGCTTTCATTAAACTGATGGGAATACATTGCCAAGAAACCAACAAACCACAATTGATCAATGTATAAACCATAGGCACATAGCTAGGCATTATCATCAGCCCTATACCTGTCCAACTTACCGTCAACTGTCAACTTCCAATATATAACCATATAAGCAAGGCCTACAGGCCAGTTGTGATACTGCTATACTTCTTTATTCCAGCCAATGAATAGGATATATGCATGTTTCCATTTTCCAGTAAAAATAGAAATAGAAAAACAATAATAATATATAAAATTTAATCCACTAATAGTCAAGTCGTAGACCATGGGACTCTAATTTGTTAAAAACTTGAAATTGTTTCAACCCACAATAACTTGTTGACTAGATCAATGTGCTATATTGGCTATGAGTCTATGATAGCATTGCAGAGAGAGAATTCCTAAACAGCCATTGCTTGTGGAAAGTGTATGTTGACAAAATCAGGGTTTGGAATGACAGGTCGATTCTAGCCATCCCTACTGTAAACAGGCCAATTGATGCTCAATAGGAAAAGGTTATTGAGCTCCATGATCAAACATGAAAATGTTTTAAACTTTGGCCTAAAAACTCAAAAATATTGGGATAATGATTAAACTGTGACCATTGTGTAACCAGCACACTATGAAACATGTCAGCGACCCAATAAGCTATGGATTGAGTGAAGATTTCCTTTTTTCGCCTCGCACAATGTCAGGTCAGTATACCATTGGAGTGGTTATCAATACTTAATGGTCATGAACCAAACAAAATAATAAAAATAATAGGGTGATATGCTTATTTTTTTCCATGAACTCACCGATAAGACAACTCCCACAGGAAGCATCTGATGATGTGGTTGCAGGGTCTCATTCACTGGAGGAACAGGAGGGAGGACCTGCAATTCAATACAATTTATTGCAGGCTGTGATACCACTTTAAAGGAACCAAAACTTAGTATCATCAATGGAATAAATAAGCAACTAATTCTCATTAGAAACCATATTTTGAAATAGATAGGAAAGAAAAGCATGGGCGTGTTTCTTGTGCAGGTATCACAAGTTAAATGATATCAGAAAATAGAGATGTTGCACTTTGTTCAATTTTCATGAATCATGTGGTTTATAGGTTAGTTTTAACAGGTCAATTACCCCAGGGTAACTGGCATCCAACATTTACACAGCCTAAGAACAACTAGTCCTTCATATTAGAACTCTTGTTTGGATTGTTTAAGGTTGTCATTTAACCATTTTCAGTTGCAGCATACTTGGTTGATCATTGAATTTTACTTCCCCTTTGAGAATGAAGATGCTTATAATTTTTTAAACAAGCTGTTTAAAAAATTAACTAATTGTTGCTTAGCAAGGTACTAATGCACATAGTGTTTAAAACAATAAGCTCCTATGGCCACCCTAAATCAGCCAAACCAATAGACACCCAAACTAATTGTCCAAGAAGGGGGAATATGAGACAGAAATCAAAATCTATCCTAACCTGCAACAGCAACATCTATCAAAGCATTTAGAGCCATTATCCAATCAAGCATGCAAGATTTTACCATGAAGAATGCAAGAAATACTCAAATTTATTCCTCAAGCTACAAAGAACGCAAATGAGACAATTAGAAAGTAAATTTTCAGACACACAAAACCAAAGTGACATTTGTGTACCTCAAGCTCATGCTTTGATCTAATGGGTCCCTTTGGAGCACCTTCATCTTCATCTTCTTCAAAATCGCTAAAACTAGCCATCAGCTTTCCATCATCTTCATCAATTTCCTCATCCTCCTCCTCCTCCTCCTCCTCCTCCTCTCTCACCTCCTTGTCATCATCGTCTTCAGTCCCACCAACCATCTTCTGCACACCAGCATCCCTTATCTCACCTTCTTCAACTTCACCTGCCTCATCAGCACCATCCATCGCCTCCACCTTCACTTCCTTTAGACCCTCCTCTTCCTCCTCCTCATCATCACTACTATCACTACTCGAAGTCACTGCCTCCACCTTCACTTCCTTTAGACCCCTCTCCTCTTCATCCTCCTTGTCATCACTACTATCACTAATTGAAGCCCCCTCCTCCGACGAAGACGAATCACTCTCAGACTCTGAACTTTCACTACTTGAAACCAAACTTCCACTCTTGGAATCCAAACTTCCACTCTCATTCCCATCACTTACCACCTCACTCTTCACCCCACTTCCACCACCACCATCAAGACCCAAATTCCCAGGCTCAACATCCAAACTAACCCTCCCCATCTCTTCCTCAATGCATTGACTAAAATTCCCCAACTTTACCCGCTCCTCTTCCTCCTCCACCTTCACCTTCACCTCAGCAACTTTTGGCTCAGACCCATCACCAAGATTTTCAGTCTCCATCTCCTCCACCTTCACTTTCACTCCAGAATTAGACCCATCAGCCCTTGGCTCAATGGGTTTCTCAGAAGCCCCAAACTCAAACAGACCTATATCAGCCATACCAGGTACAGGTATATCCTCAAACCAATCCTTAATGGAATCAAAATCAGGGAACGAATCAGAGAAGGAGAAATCAGTGGCTTTTTGATCTGAAGGGTCAAGTGGGTGGTTTAAATTCTTGAGCTTTTGAACTGGGCCACGGTTTTCAGTAGTGGGTTCAGAGATAAACCCAACCATCTACAACCAAAGAAAAAATAAAAGACGTAGCGTCAAACACAGAGACAGAGAGATCAAAGTAACGGCAAAACTAAAACATGGAGGGAGTTACGGCTACTGAGGGGAAAGTGATTAGGGTTTAGGGTTTTATCTAGCCCCAAACCCAATTGCCAAAATACCCCTATCTTGACTTATTTCTTTAAAAAATAGAATATTCACCTCAATTTCAAAAGTTAGGGAGAGTTTGGATAAGGCTTATTACTGAAAATTGAAAATTAAAAATATTGTAGTAAAATAATTTTTAAATATATAAATAGTATTGCGGGATATAATTTTAAAGTAAAATTTGCTGAATTTCATACTTGCGGGTCCTGTGAACAGTGCACTGGACCCATACAAAAAAACATAGACATGCAAGTCCCCTGTTTTCAGTGCAATCCAAACATGCACTAAATATAAATTTAATCCCTTAACATATTTATGAGATAAGAATTGCTAGACCTTAAAATTTTTGGGTATTACAAATAAACTTAACCATTTACAACCAAAGAAAAAACAAAAGTAATAAACGTGTATTTGGGTAAGAAACTATAGGTGCATTGTAGAATTTGAAACTCTATCAATGAAAGACCTTTGTTTGATGGGTTTTGGTGATAGCTAATGATAAAAATGGAGTAGAGGTTTTGTTTTGTTTTGGTGTCTGTCTAACACTTAAACCCTAGTGAGTTGGGGATTAGAGTTTTTGAAGATTCCGGGTACTAAGTACCTAGGAGACAGTTGGAGATGTTCCGGTTAATTATGCCCTTAAGGCATATGTTAGTAAACTGTTTTAGGAAATTTTTTATCGAGAAAAGAATTTTCAATTCCCAATAAAAATTTCCTTAATTTTCCTAACTAGACCCAATTTTTAAACGACAATAAATGATGTGGTAAATGCTAATTAACAACATTTTTATAAAATTGGTTTTCATTTGGCTCCATTATTAATATTACTTTTTTACTCATTAATAACTACTCACCACATCAATAATTTATTAAAAAAATATTGATAAAATAGTTTGTACATTTGGTATTTTTCACAATATTGCAAGGCAAATAAAGAAATGAATTATTAAAAATAGTAGTTTCATCACTTCATGATTTCCAAATTATAACGGAAATTGTATTTTTTGAACACAAAATTTCTAAGCACATATTCTACAAGTAAATTGCAAACCACACCTTTTTATAAGGCACGATCTAATGAAACATTTAATACTATGTCGAATATTACAACATCGATTAGGTTATATTCAATGCACAAAAATACTACTTTTACGAGTTATTTTATTTTATTGTGAAACTATGAAATTTCATTCAACACAATAAAGGTTCTGCATCAAGTGCTAGTACATTTTCAATACATACAAGATTATCCTCTACCTCTAATAACCATGTAACAAAGTGTTGGGCAAATTGAGCCAAACCATCCTAAGGAAGTACATATTTTGCTAGAATCTTCTTCCATAATGGTACAGAACAATAGTTTCATTGGACTAGATACACGAATCACTTTAAATACAAGAAGCTGAGCGGGCGGATTGGTCTAAGTGGAGAGAAAGACAAAAAAAAAACCGATCTATTTTCGTTTGGTATTTTGGCTTCAATTCTTTGACTCCTCGATACTCAATCAAATCCTCCTTTTTGAGGATTGAATCCCCCTTGTAGTCTCATATTTCGTAATGCTCGAATTCTTTCTTTTATGTTGAAATGAGTGTAATTATTATTACTAATCAATAAATATATGGATAAAAATATCTATAAACAAGAGAGAGAGAGAGAGAGAGAGAGAGGGGATTCATTTTTATGGTAAAAAACTCATTCATCTCGCTTATTTCGCAAGAAGAAAAAGAAGAAAACAAGGGATCTGTTGAATTTCAAGTATTTAGTTGGACCAATGAAATAAGAAGACTTACTTTACATTTTGAATTGCACAGAAAACAACCTTATTGCCTAGCTCTCTTTAACATGTTAAATTTCCACACGACCAAAAGCTTGCAGCTACAGGTCAGTTCAATGATAACATTCTCTATAATCGTTGTGGTCAGCCATTGATTTTTCCTTGCAAGAAAATGCAAAGAATGTCGGGGTTGCTTTCAAAGATAGCCTTATGTATGCCTTCCTTTAGTGCAAAGATCATTGCGACCTCCATTGCTTTAGTTTCAACTTCTAGTCGGCTTAACAAAAAGCTGAAATTCTTACTCATTATAGCAGCAACACGTCCCAACCCATCCATGATCACCACACCCATTCCTTCTTCCTTTTGGTATGTGAATACCACTCCATCAAGCTTTAAACCAACCATTTGGCAGTTAAAATGCATTAAAAAAATTATTTTTATGGTGGCCTTTCCTCTAGGAAACCCTTGGGCTACTTCAGGATTTGGTTGCCCTAATTTATTTGTGTTCTTGTTTTGGATGAAACCTACAATGGGAGATCCCTAGGGTAGGTTTCTCAAAAATGGATCATACCCTGACCTAACTTGTCGTTGAATTGCTTTGGATTGGGCCTAGCTGAGGAGATTCCTCGATAGCTGAGCTACTCGTTTGAGGTCCGAGCTAGTTCCCTGAACCCCAAACTCTGTTCTCACTTTTCTCTCATTTATCCTTCCCCCAATTTTTGTTCCTACCCCTTGTTCCACCCCTCTTTCCTCTTTTATACCCTCCTATTAGTGGAGCCCTCATAATGACAAAATATTCCACACATGTGTGGGTCCTACCCCTCCTAAAACGTAAGTGGCTCTTCATATCTATGGCACTATTCCTTATGTCAAATCTTATATCGAGAGGGGAGCTTGTAGCTCTAACATTGGCAAGACTATTTAGTAACTTGTGCCTTATGCCAATTTTGTGCTCAGAATGATGTTGGTCCTAGCCCTAGCAATTACCCCCAGCAATGCAAATCATCAAGGGAACCCCTGAGGTGAAGCACATTTGTCCACATTCTGCTCAGCTTAAGATAAAAAGTAGAATGGGGCCAACTGAATTCAAATGGGCTAGGCCCAAGTCGAGATAGGCCTCCTCTTTTATTCCCACGACAATTTTGTACAATGAAATAAAGATGCTTCCTCAATAGATTTTTTTTTTTTAATTTTGTACTATGAAAGAGAGATTGATGTGACATTTAATATGAAATTAGTTATAGATGATTTTTTTTTTTTTGGGTAATACGTCGAATGCAAGTATAAATCAACGGCGAATAAGTCTATTATAGAAAAACTTGACTTTATCAAAAGCTAGTAGGTTCTCCACCACAAGTGGTGAGTTATCAAAAAAACATAGTCACTAAATTGATTGGCTTATAGCTTAGCAAGTGCATCAACACACTGATTTGCTTCCCTAAAAATATGCTAAATTTTAGATTCATGGGAGCTCCTTAATTTGAGCGAGGGCTCCATCATAAGATTATTCAAGGAATGGTTTAAGAAATATTGAAAAGGTGTTCCTTTTTTCATTTATTAATTTAGCTTTAAATTTTAGCATATATTTTTATTTTAATAATTCAAAATTTTCTCATGCTTGAATTTTAGATGGCAAAAATCATTTATTCAAAATAAGAATTCACATGTGAGCTTGAGACATATATCTCCAATTTTTATTTGTAATACAGTAATTTATTCTTAAATTTGTGTATAATTCTCATTATTAATAGTGAAAATGTTTTGTTCAAAATTTGAACCGCACTACTACAACTAAAATTCTCTTTTACTTTTTTACAAAAACAAATGAGGTTATCATTTACAAACATTTTAGCATGTTTGCTAAATTAAATGAATGTCACTTGGTTTTAATGATTCTAATCTATTTCTACAACTCGAGGGCATACACCGCCACCCGTTTAACTTGAGAAAGTTTATAAACACAAAAAGGAAAAAAAAAAATTTGCTAATATGACAAATTGTTAGTAATAAGTAAAAAAATAATGTCAATCATGAGTGCATATAAGAACTAATAAATATTTTTGTATCTATAGCATTGCTTATTATGCTTTTTTTTTTTTATATTAGAATTACTTATTTTGCTTTGAAAAAAAAAAGCAACAATATATTTAAATTAAATAAGTCATAGGCCATAGCCGTAGCCAGAGGGTAAGAGTAAGATACTAAGATCGACCAAGTAATTAAGAGCTGTGTCCTAATTGGTCCAAGGAACAAGGGGGGCATTTTTGTCTTGCGTAGACAGCAATGAATGAAGTGGGAAGGTTGAAGAGGCAGTTGTGTCAATCAGAAAGTACCATGATTCTGTAACCCAAGCTAGCTTGTCCCACATCGACTAAATAGCTACCATGATACTCAGCTTGGGCTTGCCTCGGTTGAGATGGTCGCATGGCTGTCTGACGAACAAAGTTTCTCTCCAAACTAGTTTGGAGAGAAACTTTTCAAACTTCTCATATATTTCCTTTTTAGATGTGAATTTTGAGAATCTAACCGTTGAATTTGATATTCCTTATGTTCTTGACATACATATCAAATTTTGTTCAAATTGGATATTATTTAATATTTGATCAATTAACTTATTTTTTATATACAACTTTAGATCACAAAAACTTGAAATTATAACATTTATTTGATGACATAGCAATTGATCTTTGATTTTCTTGAAATTTTGTAAGCATTAAGAATGTAATAAAAATATGCAATCTAACGGTTAGATTTTCAAAACTCACACTCAATATAAAGATATATGATGAGTTTGTAGAGTTTCTCTCCAAACTAGTTTGGAGAGAAACTTTGTTCCTGTCTGACGGGCTACCAAAACTTTTTGCCTTTTGTTCTTATAGTATATAAGGTGTTTGATAAAAATTTTAAGTGATGTTAGCAAAGAGGGTGATGTTGTTGTTGGCCTAATACATGTCGCTTCTATTTGTTAGAGATTAAATAATGTCCTAACAACTAGGAATATTTGGTTCTAACTATGCTATGAGGTTATATCTTGGCTTTAGAGAAGGGCTTATGGTTTTTAGATCAGTATTATCATAGTTGAATTTTTGTTGCAATTATATTGAGTTCTCATAATCATAATAACATGATCTAGCCAGCAGAACAACCACTTTGCTGATGATACCATCTCTGATCACCACAACCATTCCTGCCTCCTTAGCTCTAACACTATCTCAAGAACGTAGGCAGTAGTTTCTAATTCTTTGCCAAACTCCTCGCATAAACCATCCGGAGTTTTATGTCTATGGAATAAATTATGTTTACTAAGCTTCAAATTGTTGCCTCTACATTAAATACTTTTGCTGAAATTTATTTCATTCCTACAAGTTGAAACTCACTAAGAAGTGAAGAGAATCAGAGATGATCAGTGGGCAGATGTGAAGTCACTTTGCAGTAGGCAAGTTGAAAGCCAAAACTTCAATTTGAAAATTTTATCCTTCCAAGTTCCAATTCCGGCGCCAAGATTTCAATTGATTGAATGGCAATCGAATGGCAGTCAAATCTTTATAAACTGTTTCTCTTGAGTTTGCTTCTTGTACAAATGATCTTAAATTTGTATGAACACATTACAGACTCATTTGGCAGTTACATTATCATGGAATTCACAAACTAAAACTTAAACATCATTCATTGCTTTGATGGCAATCGAGATTTTGCAAGTTCTTCCTCTTTCTCTCTTCTCTCTATTGTCTTCCCTCATCTATAACACTAGTCAAATATATGACCCTAAAGTATTTTTGTTGGTTGCTCAACTGATATTTTATTCATAAAATGGATTCCATTGGAATGCACTCATGCATGCATAATAAATGACCCCAAGTAGAGTTGCAACAAGTAGTTGTGTCGGTTAAGGAGCATATTCAAAAGTGGAACTTGAGGAGCAAGATTCATATAGCAAGTGGTTTTAGGCAAAACACTTATGTATTTCATTATATTGTCTTCAAATGTTGGAAATTAAGGAGCATATTTATAAGAAGTAATAGTAGAAATTTGTTGGCCATTTTAGCTTTAAAATTACCTTTCTTCCTGATGAGCACTAGAGGACCATGTTTACTTAATTACTTGTACCATAAAGCATTCACATCCTATCTCGTAAGCCTTAGCCAAATTTAAAGGTAAAAAGTCAATGCTATAAAAAAATTTTAATTACAGGCTTTTCAAATACAACCTACAACCTAGTATTGATTTTCTTATACATAAACATTCATCATATATCTTTTGATAAGAGATAGATAAAGTTTGAATAAAAAAGAGAAGAAAAACTCTACAATACATTACAAAACTTGTTGAGATAGTCAAAAGTGGGATTTTTTAAGTCATTCTTAATTACCATACTTTTCAATTTGGTTAAGAAAATGTTTTTGATGAGCTGGATGCTAATGCCCTTAAGAGATTAACAATTCTGATCATACTCAATGCAGAAACTTTTATTTTTGTGGGATTTGGGAGAGGTAAAGATAGACAACCTTATCTCTAATATATTAGAGAAACTGATGATTCTTAAGACTAAAATAACAATAAAGGATTAAAAACAATTCAACCACCCAATTTCTTGTGAGCTATGGATGAATAAAAGTTCAATAAGATTCTCTAACTCACCAAAATAAAAAATAAAATAAAATAATTTTGATACAGGATAAAGCAAAAAAACTAAAAAGAGAGAATCTCTAATTCTTTTTAGTTTGATAAATTTTAATCTCTTGCTAGATATATTTTTTAAATTAAAATACACTTTTGAGCACTCTGTTTGTTTCAATGGAAATCATTGATTAAAGATAATTTTTTTTGTGTTTTTCAATATTTAGTTGTGTAAAGACCAGATTCAGTCCACAACCCAAGCAGTTTAGGCAATGGCCCAATAAGTCCAAAGTAATGAATTTATAATAGAGTGGGCCTGAAACTGAACATTCAATGAGTTAGGTAATAGGTTGGTTCGTGTCAAGATAAACAATATAAACAATTTGGACAAAGAAAAATGTTTCTCGATCAGGTCCAAAGAAGGAATGTTCTTATATATTTCTTTTAGACTTATACAAATACTTAAGTTCTTAGTTACATAGTACTTTTTCTCTATCCCAATCTCAGATACCCCCCCTTGTCATGGAGTTCTTCCCTTTTATTTGTCCTTCTCTTCTTCATCCCAACCTTCCACGTGTAGATCATTGTCAATCTTCCTGATAATTGTCTCATCAGCATCTTCCTAAAGTCTTTATGGGTAACTATAAAGTTGAAAGTTACTATTCACATATCACTTCCACATTAATGAGGTCAGGGGGTTAGATGCAGAGCATTCAATATGATGATAGCGGCTTTCTATTCAGATATTTCTCATCTCTCTGGTGACTCACCTCTCACTGAAGCTTATCCTCCCAAACATGGTTGTCCACTTCCTACGGCTTGATGAGTGGTCAGACTTCATGCCTCTAATCTACAGTCCAAGGAGGGGTAGCTCCTCAGACAACATCACTTGTTCACTATGACTCGGCCTCTTCTTTAGCTCCATAACCTATCTGTCTTCGCCAATATTTATCTGTCCTCAAGCTATTTGACGACCTCGAGCATGGCCCACAACCCAATATCCTAATCTGGGCCCTTTGTCCGTACAAGTAGTAGTAGAAAAAATGGGTCAAAAGAAAACTATTTTCGATAAACAGAAAAAGTATGACTCATTTTTTAAAATTGCTTTTCACTGATTGGAAAACAACTCTATCTCCTAGTATATTAAATAATGGAAGTTAGGAGTTGTTTTTCAACTTATATAAAGTTGCTACCAAACATAGAAAAATAAAATAGTTTTACAATTTTTTTTAAATGACTCATTTTTAAAAAATATATTATTGGTAAAACATACAAAGCGAAGTTTTTGGTTATTTTTGTTTTGTTCTTTTCATGTTTCAAAATTTGTGTCTTCAACATTTGTGTTTAATTTCATTTTCATAATATTCCTTTCGTTTATGGCAGTTTGTAATTTGACCACCAAATGTAGGACAAGTATATAGTAATTTTAATAAACGAAGATTGACTACAAAGAAAAATATAAATATAATATCAAACATAAATAATTAAAAATGCAAATATTAAAATATAAAGAGGTATTTCATGAAAACATTGGATAATGTGTGGATTTCAGTTAGCTCAATTGGTAAAGTTTCTGATGGTTATATAAGAGATCTGAGATTCAATCTCTGCTTAAACCAAAAACTAATTGATATCTTGGTCTGATAATAAAAAGCTATTATCATGAGCTAACGCCATAAGTTGAAACTCTTTTAAAAAAAAAAAAATTAAGACATTGCATAACAATCCTAATACTCTCCTCACATCTATACATTAACAATTAAAAAATTTTTTTAAAAAAATTAACCAAAGACAAAACAAAAAATACCTTATTTCTATATTGGGTAAACTACATATTTGGTTATTATCATTTATATCATATTTCAATTTGATCACTAATCTTTCAATTGTATCAATTTGATTTCTAACATTTCAATATCGTGTCAATTTAATCTCCGTCGTTGTCCCTTGAATGGAAATTGTTGACATAGTTAACGGTTAAAATAAAAAAAAAATTAATTAATTTTTGTTGATGTGGTAATAAACTAATTTTTTATTTTGGTCCTTTGTTATGTTAGCAATTTCCATTCAAGAGATAGCTACACTGCAGGGACTAAATTAATATGATACTAAAAGCTTAAAACCAAATTGTCACAATCGAAAAGTTAAGAACCAAATTTAATATTGTGTAAATGATAGAGACCAAATACATATACCCTTTTCTTTTTTGGGAAAATTATAACTTACGTGTTTATGGTTTGACCGAAATTTAAGTTGTCTATTTATAGTTTGGTAAATTACAAATTCCCCATCTGAGGTTAGCTCAATTAAAGTTCAGAAACCCACTTTTATTAAAAACATGGCTAAATATGTAATTTTAGTCCATTTTTATGTCTCTCTTCTCTAAAAACATAAAAAACATAAAAATAGAAGATAAGAAAGAATCCAACCAAACACTTGCATTATGGAATTTCAAACTACAAGAAAAAAAACTTATATTTTCCTCCGATAGGTAAAATGTCAAATTTAATAATATGTAGTCAACTTAAATTTCGGTCAAAATATAAGTGAGTAAAAATTTTTTTTTTTCTATACTACTATTTAAGCGGCTGGACCTGTTTGGACCGGATTTTTTTTTTTGTTCCTAAATACCCCTATATCCCTAGATTTAAGTAAAGACAAAACTAAAGGATATTTTGGTAAAAATATATATTTAACTTGAACTAAAATATTGCCTACAAAATATGAACACTCTTCTACTAACCCACTTCTTCAAAATAACTATACGTTTATTATTATTTTTTAAATAGAAAAATAAGTTAAACACTCCACGTTTATCCAAAAATAAATCTAAATCTACTTATAAATTATAAATAAAAATTATATATATAATAAAAAACATAAATTTTTTTTTTTTTTTTACTACTACCACTTAAAAAAAAAAAAAAAAAGCTCATCTCACTCGCGAAGAGCATACGACGAGGCTAGTTTTTTTAAAGAAGAAAGACCCTTAATAACATGGCAAATTTTGAGGTTGTTGGGTAACAAATTTTTAATTTCCACGTTAGAATTGTCAATTCATTAAAAGAAAAAAACAAAAACAAAAGAATCTAATTCCTTGTGTGAAGTAGTAGAAAGTAGAGACCAGAAACCACTCTTCACTCATTCATTCTTCCTTACCGAGTTTCAGAGCAATGGAGTCGGACGAAAACGAAGAGATGCAGTGGGTCCCACTGAGCAAGAGACCGGAGTGGTCCGACGTAACTCCGGTCCCCCAAGACGATGGTCCGAACCCGGTTGTCCCAATCGACTATAAGCCTGACTTTGTCGAAACCATGGACTACTTCCGAGCCATCTATGTCGCCGACGAGCGATCCTCTCGTGCTCTCAATCTCACCACCGAAGCCATTTCCTTCAACGCCGGCAATTACACTGTAATACCTCTCTCTTTCTCTCTCTTTTGCAATTCGTAGATTCAAAGGTTTAAACTTTAAACGCGTGAGATGGTTTAGCGGTGTTGGGTTTGTTTGTTTTGCTATGAATTTAGAAACCCAGGTCTTTAAAATGTGATTTATAAACAAAAAATGTAAAATTGCTTTCTGGGTTTGTTTGTGATTTGGTGATTTTCTCTTCTAAATATCAGTATAGCTGAGAATATTTGTTCAATTTTAAGAAGGTTAATCAAATTGATGTTAATATATCAAAAAGTTGCTAAATTTGTAGTAAACTGGCTAATATTTATGAATAATCTACACTGTATCCTCTCTCACTCCCTCTCTCTCTCTCTCTCTCTCTCTCTCTCGCTCTTCAAAGGTTTAAACATGTTTGTTGTATTAATTTAGAAACTCAGGTCTTTAAAGTGCGATTTATAAACAAAAATATATATATAAAATTGCTCTCTGGGTTTGTTTGTGATTTGATAATTTCCTCTTCTAAATATCAGTATAGCTGAGAATATTTGTTCAATTTTAAGAAGGTTAATCAAATTGATGTTAATATCACAAAAATTTGGTAAATTTGTATTATCTGTCTGATATTTGTTGATAATTTGCATATTCAGAAGTCATGAAGTTGTGGAAAATCAGTGTTTGTAGTCTTAAGAATTTAGAACTCGCGTCTTTGTGTGTGTGTTTTTATTTTTTCTTTTAAAATTGTGTGTGTGTGTGTGTGTGTGTATTTAATTCCTTTATTGGGCAGTTTGTAATTATCTCTTGTAGTATCAATATACTAACTGAGTATATTTGTTCACTTTTAACAAACTTCATCAAATTGATGTTAATACCCCAAAAAGTTGCAAAATTTGTACTGAATTTTCTGATATTTATGAATAATTTACATATTGAGAACTCATGAAGTTGTGGAAAATCAATGTTTTTTTTCCTGCCTAATCTTTTTCTCTTTCATTCTGTATAAGAATAGACTCTTTTCTTAGCTAGTTTGAAATTCTTCTTCTAAATATCAGTACAGTAGAGAATATCTTTTCAACTTTTGAAGCTTAATCAAATTGATGCTAGTATATCAAAAGTTGATGAATTTGGACTAAACTGTCTGATATTTATGAATAATTTATATATTGAGAACTCGTGTCTCATGAAGTTGTCAAAACATACAATTTTCTCTGTTTATGGGTTATGAACTTTTTTGCTTCTAATTAATTGTCAAAAGTAATTCAATTTCACAATTGCGCTTTAAGCTTACTACCCTTGATGTTAGAGTGCAGAGAGCTTCAGCATATTTAAGCACTCGTTATTGAAATTCTTTGGATATTAGATGGTTGATATTTGTTTGAACTTTGAACTTAGTATTTCTTAAAGGTCATACCCAGTGCACAAAGCTCCCATTTTGCAAGGTCTTGGGAGTCGTGATTGGTGGGCAGCCTTACTCCCTTTTTGATTTTTTTGAGAGGTTAACTCCCAGAATTGAACCTGTGACTTGTTGCTTTTGATGGAAGGCACTTGTCTTGGCCCCAAGCCTGACCTCTTGAACTAACTTAGTATTACTTATCTGTGTGTGTGTGTGTGTATAGAGAGAGAGACAGCATTCTTTAGAAATTGTGTTTTTAAACAAGAACCCATAGCATTCCAGATACTAAGATGTTTGTAAAGGAGGCCAATTTTTTCTCTTAGATGATATTCTGGAAAAATGTTGGTGACAATTTAGTTTTGGATCTGGGACTAAGAAATCTTCTTCTTTTTTTGGTAGGTATGGCATTTCAGGCGTTTGGTACTTGAGGCACTTGATATTGACTTGCAAGGTGAATTGGATTACATCGACAACATTGTTAAGAATAATTCAAAAAATTATCAGATATGGTGAGCCATAGTATCTATCCATTTCGATTCATTTCTCTTAGTTTTTGTTTACAATGTATGTAAAATGAAAGAAACATTTTATGAAGATGTATTAAAAATTTGAATCTGATGTTTTATTTGCAGTCGGCTGTGGATTCTAAACAAACTAATTAGGGTGGCCACATGTATTTTTTTTAACCATTTTTTCCAATCCAATTTCATACTCTTTGTCACCCATCTCCTCCGCCCAATGTAAAAGAAAACTTGAATTTTCAATTTTTAGGCTCTTTAAATATTCATTTTTAAGATGCCAATTATGGGATGGAGAGATTACAAAAATAATAAATTGCAATGACTTGATTGAACTTGGAGGTGCTAATTTAGTGAAGATGTAATTAATAGACTGTCGTGCTATGACCCAACCACTATGCTTTAAATCATATGAATATTAGTTTGTAACTCAAAGCTTGAACGAGATTAAATTTTAACATAGATATCAGGTCTGAAATGGTGTCGAATAGGCATCTACATAAATTGTCCACTGGGTGCTGGCACAGAATGCTTCTTTAGTTCACTTTGTTTTGAGTAAATACTTATTGGCTGTAAGTTGGGCATGGAGTTTCTTACCATTATTTGGTTAAACTTATATAATAATGCCCTATCTTCCAAGGCCCAGATTCATTTTCTGGTGTATTTGTGTAATATGGTCTATAAGTCCTGTTGTGATGCATCCATGGAAGATTAAATTTGTTATTATTTTGCAAATTCATCATTTCAAGAAATTTATGGGCCCACGTGTGAAGTCCAATTAAAGTAAAAGTCGTGCTTTTAAAAGTATAGTTATATTTGTTGGAGGGCTGAAACTGTTTTAATTTGGGTTTTTATTTAACAAGTAACGGTCAATTTAGTATTCAAGGGCAAAATTGTAATTTCTGCAATACCTGTGAATCATAGGTATTTCAGTAGTTTTGTTGAATCTAGAATTTTCTAAGAGATTCTAAATTATCTGAGGGTTTTATTTTCCTTTAATCCAGGTTGGTCTTTTATTAGTTAATACCTTATTAGGTACTTAGTTTACTAGTTAAACAAGAATTAGTCCTATTATATATTTGTGTTCAATGTACTTTAAAAATAGATAGATTTTATTAATAAAAACACTGAATGTTTGAAGTATTGAGGTATGTTGGCCTTTGTGTGTAATTTTTTCTTTCTCTTTTCTTCGTCTCGTTTTTTGTGCTACTATTTTCGGGTATTGTTCATACTTCACCTGAACTCCACATATTTCTCTTTTCTCTTTCTTCCTTACAACCCTAAATTTGACCTTCATCTTTTCTATTAAACCCTAAATCCACCACAACCATGCATGGACAAATTCCCCAATTTGTCTACGTCAAGTTGAGCCTAGTATCTTCTATCAATGCATACTTCCTATTCTCTTCTTTAGTATTTTAAATAATAGTTTTGTTTGAATATTTTCTTCTGAGTCATGTCAGTCTAGTTTTCATCTTAATCTCTCCATCCAACTACAAATTTTATGTTCTGAGTTCTTTTTGGGAGTTTCTGTAGTTTATTTTACCCTTATCCAGATACCACTGCATTGATCTTAATGACAGATATTTGTAGGCATCATAGGCGGTGGGTTGCTGAAAAATTGGGAACTGATGCTGCAGACAAGGAACTTGAGTTCACCAAGAAGATACTATCCGCTGATGCGAAACATTATCATGCCTGGTCCCATAGGCAGGTTTGTGCTGCTGTTGCCTTCTTTATGCTAAATAGGTGACATGAAGCACTTCCGTGCACGATTCCCTATATATATATATATATATATTCCTTTAAGTAATTGGAAGTATTTTGAACACTGTTGCCTCCATATACATACATATATATATATATATATATTCCTTGAACTAATTGGAAGTATTTTGAGCACTGTTGCTTGGAGGCTTCTATATATTTCAAGTTATACTTGGTGGTGAAATAGAATCATATCTAACTTACTCTTTTTTCTTTTCTTTCTTTTCATTAATGCAGTGGGTTCTGCTGGCACTAGGGGGATGGGAAGATGAGCTTGACTACTGTCGGGAGCTCCTTGAAGCAGACATTTTTAATAATTCTGCTTGGAATCAGGTACAGTGAGATGATGGGCATCTGCTGTTTGATCATAATAATCCAATGCAATAAAAATAAAGTGGCAGTCACACGTGCATTTGCATGAGTTGCTTCGTTCATGCTTCTAACTTCTAATTTCTTATTAAAAGGGGGGGAGGGGGGGGGGGGGGAGTGAGACATGGGTGAAAGTTAAATAATTGGACTCTTGCAATTTGGTACAAGATAATAATATAAGTTCTGATGAGTGTAGTCCCATACTCAGACAATCAGCTGATTAGAACAATTTTGCTGTGGATTCCATGGTGGAACTTCTCATGGCTAGTTTGGCCTGGTCCTTTTCTTCTCTTTTTAATTTTAATATGCAACCTTTAGTTATGGATTTACTAAAACAGTGAATCTACAACAAACAACTCATGATAGGCTTTTTGTTATTAAACTATTTTGAATACTGTTACAATGTGCCAAGAGCATCTTGCCTCAGTGGCAGCTCAGATTCAAACCCTAGGGGCAAGGTCCTGTCATCCTATGTACCAAAAAAAAACAGTAGGAATACCATCACAATGTGAAATGACTACTGTTTGTTACAACTTCATCTCAACCTTCTACTATTGGTCTTTGATTCCTTAAATTCTTGTCAAACTTTGTTGCTACCATGACCATTTTTTATTTACATTTGATGCCTGCTAATTATGTTGGCATTTTTCTCTGCGTAAGTTTACTTTTCTGCTTTGCATCTTTGTTTAAAATTAAATAAATAAAAATTGGTGGGCTGGGTTAATTGATTATTTCTCCCTTTTTTCCTCGTCTTGGTAAATCAACTGCCACATGTTTAATGTGTTAACAGAGATACTTTGTTATAACGAGATCTCCCCTCCTGGGAGGCCTAGAGGCTATGAGAGAGTCTGAAGTGAGTTACACTGTTGAAGCCATTCTGGCCCACCCAGAGAATGAGAGCCCATGGAGATACCTTCGAGGGCTTTACAAAGGCGACACTCAGTCTTGGGTGAATGATAATCAAGTTTCCTTACTGTGTTTGAGGGTTTTGAATGCCAAAAGCAACTTTGTGTTTGCTCTGAGCACGCTTTTGGATCTTCTCTGCCATGGTCTCCAACCAAGTCAAGAGGCCAAAGATGTCGTCGCGGCTTTAGAGATGTCGGGCACTGATGAACCAGAGTCTGACTTGGCAACATCAATTTGTTTTATCTTGGAACACGTAGACCCTATCAGAGCTAACTATTGGAGGTGGCGTAAGAGCAAGCTTCCACATGCGACTTAATATCATTAGGACTAATGGATGGGCTGGTTGCTTCTTCTCACTGTCAGTTTGTCTTCTGCTTATTTGTGTCTACAGGTCGAGTTGGATACATGGTCATGATCCTTGGTAATATATTTGCAAGGATATTTTTGTTGTAAGAATATAATATAAAATAACCCTAGTCCAATTTGACTAACATTATTATTTAATTGGAACACCACTTATCATCTGCTGATTAATGTCATTTTTTCTGCATAGAAAATGAAATAAGTTGCTCGCATTTCCCTAGAAAATGTAACCCTGCAAATAGGTTTCCATGAAAGATTCTGTCATTTCAAATAATGACCATGTGAGAAGTTTCTCTAGAATTGGCATTTGAAATCAAAGAGATCGCTAGACGTGCATAAGATACTGGTTTGACAAAAACTGCAAACTGGATTTAAATAGTCTGATTTAATAACATTCAGTATATCTATATCTTCCATTCAAAATAACAATATTAAATTACTAATAATAACAACAACATTCATTATTTCACAGCATTGGTTGAAAGATGGCTGTTTGTACTTGTAGAGACAATTTTAGGGCCCATCATTTTGCAGAGAAGTTTTGCGTTTGGTGCAGATATCTACGGGAGAGATGATGCCATACCGGCATATTTGTGTCCCAATTCAGCAAGAGGTTTGGAATTGTGAAGTCATGGTTGAGGCCTGCATGAAAATGATAATACATACAACCAAGTTTTTAAAGTTCAGTTGAGGAATCTAAAGCACAGTATACAAGGAACTGTTCTATGTAGTTTATGATGTTCACCCATTTTGTAGAGAGATTTGTGTCCAATCACAACATAAATGTCTGACCATGGCAATTTTTGTTTATGATGGCAATGTTAATGGAAGCACCATCATAAACTACATAGAACAGTTCCTGGCATCATCAATAAATTTAATTTTGGCAATGGCAATGTTAATGGAAGCACCAGAGAAATTTAAATTCATTCAAGTATAACAATTTTTATTGGCAGCCTTACCATTTCACAACATTTCTACAGAACATTATTTTGTAGCGGGTTCTCACGTTCCAAGGCCTTCTTCAGTTTTCAAGCCTTTATAAGTCATCGTTGTGGTGCTACCACTACTCAAATTTAAATCCGATCTTCTCACTGCATAATGATATTTGACTTAACAAATATTGAGAGATCGATTATGATATGCTTGATATAAATTACAATGTTAGTTCAATGACAAACACTTCTCACAAAAGTTTTGCCAGCCGAAATCATCCAAAATCTGCATTGCTCCTATTCCCTTTTACCAATATACAGAGGCAAATCATCTTCCTCCTAAATTACATGAACAGGCTATCTATGATACAAGGTGGAAAAACACGAGATATTCAAAAATATGAATATTTTGAACCCTTCGGGATTGCAATGTCCAGAGATAGGGTGAAAAACCAAAACACCTTACAAGAATCAATCAGATCAAAGCTTCTTTTTCAGACCAGACTTTTTCGACTTGGATGAAGGGCTTAAGGTTTCCTTGAAGGCTGATGGGCAGAGCTCACTTACACTACACCTTCCACAGTTAGGCCTGACAGGAGTACAAATTGTCTGCCCAAATCCTACCTGTTTAAATACAAATCAGAACCAAAAAAAAAAAAAATGCATTTAACAATTACATGTCTTCGCCTGTATTGGAGGTGATTAACAGTGTCACACTCCGGCACACACTTAAGCACAAAGCGCAAGCACATGCCTAATTGAAGAAGAGCACACATTTTTTACATACATAAATTACTTTTGTTCTTTGGGTCTACTAGACAAGGATACTACCATGAAAATTATGCAATATCATTATTTTCAAATCCTTGGTGACCACAATCCCATATAACAAAATTCTTAAATACTGATAAGTACAATTATAAGAATTTTTTCCCGATTAAAAGGGGGAGGGGCAGATGATGTGGTCCCTTGAACTTTTGGTGCCTTCGTTCTCCAGGTTTTAACCACACAGTTTTAAATATATAAAGGAAAACATACTTGTATTTGGTATTTTAAACCATAAGAATAGAGTCAGTAAAACTAATAAACAGTATATTATAATTAGTTTCAGAACCATGCAGTGCAATAGTATGTTGCTATATATTAAATTGATGACCCAGCAACCAGCTGTACTTTAAGCATGCATTAGTCAATACTCACATGACACAATGTTTCAAATTTAGTAACAGAAAGACCTGCCTAAAAGGGAGAAAAAAAAAATCCTGAATTTGCCAGCACAGAATTAAATGTACATTCACACAAATGATTATAAATACCAAATGTATAAGTTGACAAATCTATGTGCACAACTACAGCACAAGTGCCAGTTTCCACACCCCCCCCCCCCCCCCCTTCCTTATTTTTCCTTTTTTGTCAGTATGAGTCAGCTACACTTACCAAAAGAGGGTTTATTGGAACCCATTCTTCCTTCGGTAGCCACAGTTGTAACGCCTCTCTTGTTTGCTCAGGCGTTGAAGTTTTCTAGTAAAGACAACAAGGATTAGCAACTGATGTTATGCCACTTAATAATTATGAGAGTCGTGAAAGGGCCACTGAGTTATACCTAACTTGCAGTGATTCAAGATTGTAAATATATTTCATGCAAACAAATATAATCGGTAGACGAACGGGTCTTTTATATACACACACACACACACACACACACACACACACACACACACACACACACAACGGTAGAACCAAGGGGGGCAATTGCCCCCCCGACCCCACCAAAAAAATTTGCTCCACATTTATGCTGCCATATATTATTAACCCATGACTGCCAAGTAAATTGATTGACCTAACAGAGGCAGAAACAAAACAATGCTTAGTTTGCACCAGAAGAGTGAAGATGCCATTGATTTTTGTATATTTACTTTTAATAATATGAAATATACATTTGAAAGAACAAATTATCATTATATTTATATTGTATTTTTTATGATATTTACATTTCTAATAAGTTGATTTGTTTTTTGTTAATATCGATTAATAATTTTAGAATTAATTCAGCTCTTAACCCGTTAACCGTATCTTTAATCTTCCCCCCACCCCCCCAAACTAATATTCTAGCTCCGCCACTACACACACACACACCAGGGAAATTGCCAAAATTTGGTTAAGCTGTAGATGTTCTACGGTCCAAAATTCCTTTTTGCTCTTTAATTTACACATGCACACAATAGGTCTCGAATCCATGATATCATCTTCCACCCTATTCTTGTGAAGGGAATAGGTGTTAGTTGAGTTAGAGCTCATTGGCAAAATATTTGATGAGAGCAAGGGAAAATCTCCAAAGTGTGAGTCAATTTTAAAAAACCATTAAAGTTTTTTTGATTGGTAAGTTATGCACCCAATGGGTCTTGAACCCACAACCTCACCTCCCATCCCATTATTATGTAGGAAGTGTCATTTAAGCTGAAGTTCATTGGCAAACCACCAAAGCTGAAAGCTGCTTGTATGGATCAAATGGATAGCAATGAGAGGTACCTGTTTTGTGCCTGGTCTTGAAACCCATCCAAGCCGATTACAAATGCGGTGTACATGGGTATCTACACATATCCCTTGAACATTATTCCATCCAACATTCATAACCTAAAGCACCACATACCACACAACTTTGAGACGCTAGGCAGCAATGTGATTTAATCAAATAATGCAAACAAGCCCTACCAAATGAGCCATCTTAGGGCCTATCCCTGGAAGTAAGAGTAGTTCCTCCAATGAGCTAGGTATGTCACCATCATACTTCATGAGACAAATTTTTGCAATTTTCTTCATATTCTCAGCTTTTCTTGTATAAAATCCAACCTAAAAATTTTATAAATAAATAAAAAAAATAAAATAGAAAGGGATAATAGAAGTTTCATAAACTACTCCAGAAAACAGATATACGGGGTAAATCAAGCTTTTGATAGTTGCTTCATCGGCTTTGTCAATGGCATCAGCAACGAGCAGATCATTTTGAAGGAGACGCTGAATTGCTCCTGCAATCTTGACCTTTGTCAGTAGAGTTTGAAGGGCATCAATGAAAAATCAGAACATGATTTAGAGAAACTAGGAATCATATATATACACACACACAAAGCCAAAGCAAAGAGAAAATCCAATTATATTCTAAAATTGAGCTCTAATTTTGTGCCACATGTCCCATCTAATTTTTTTAATTTTTGTCCTAAGTGAGCTAATTGAGTGCAAATTACAAGAAGTCCAATATAAATGAACCACAAAAAAACCCAATCATATCTAATTCTATATCTAAAATTAGAAGAAAAGAGACTTTGAAAGATTTTGCTTTCCAATGCCATTTGTTTGTCTAGCTAAAAATAATTCAAATTTATTAGCTTTTTACATAATACTACTATGAACACTTTGTTACTTATTAGGTAGAAACTTATATGAGTATATGATGTGTGTGCGTATTGTGCCCATGCATATGCACGGGGTTCTAAACTAGCACAGTAAATATAGAGCACAAATGTTCATCATCATATCTTACCGTTAGAACTCTTATTACAGGGAACAACTTTCTATATCTATTTAGGTTGCTTAAATGGCCAGTTAATGCATGCGAAGTAACCAAGTAATTTTAAAGAGTCTCAATACAAACTCAAGGAGTCTCGTGTAAATATTCAAAAAAAAAATCAATACACTCTAGTTCAATTACAACTGCCCAATTAGATTGTATATGGCCATAAGCTTATTTTTGTATTTTGTACAATAGTTTTTTACCACTTGTACAGTCTCGAACATTTTTTATTGATTAATATAGACTTTTTCAAGATTTTTCCAAGTAAAAACTGGAACTCTACATTTTAGCAATCTGCAATCTACTCACTTCTGATCAATTATTTGTAAAAAGTGAAGTAACAGCCTAAAATGTATATTATCAGAAAAGGGATCTAGAAGAAAAAACAGGTGTCTAATATTTTTAGATTAATCATAAAATGAATTGGGTGCTCAGACAGGACGATGTTAAATGCTCTCATGAAGCAGACCAACTAATAGAATTGACATGTAGGTTTTAAACTCACTACCTCACCCTCCATCCACATTTGTGGGAGGAGTTAATCTCATGAGGTCTTTTGAATTGTGATTATTATCATAAAATCATTGGGTGCTCTGACAGGACAATGTTAAATTTTCTCATGGCTCCTATCACATAGTTAGATTTTGACGGAGAGCAGACAGACTAATAAAATTGACTTTTTAGGTTTAAAACTCACTACCTCACTCTCCATCCACACATGTGGGAGGAGGTAATCTCATGAAGCCTTTTGAGTTTTGAGTCAATCAAAAGGATATTTTTTATTGAAGCTGAGCAAGCTCAGCCAAAGAAGTTAATCCCATGCTCAAGCACATCTCCCTTAGATTAAATTAATTCAAGCTTCAACCAATCCATACATGGCTCAGCCCAGCTTGGCTCATCTACATTCTAGACCCGTCTTGACCAACAAACTCATAATTTCTATTTTCCCTAGTTTGCCATCTTAACTTGTTAATTCAAGGCTTCTGAGATGGTCTTTGCCGCATCCTTAGCTCTCTAAAGAACAGCTTATCACTAGATCTATGTGTGTGTGTGTGTGCGCACATGCTCATGTATATGAAAGTATTCTGATGATGACTAAAAGCTAATAGCAATAGTTAACTTCCTTCATGTGGACCGTGCACTGTCCTGATATTGTATCACTGCTTGTAACTACAATCAGAAACATACTGGTGATACAAATTCCTCGTAAGAACAAATGGAAACAGTCTATTAAAAAGTTTTTGTCAGTGAAAATAAACTTTAAGAGCGGGAAGACTTGCCATTAGTAACATTATCCTTGGTTTGACTCGACAGAAGCGAAGATACTAAGACAGCAAATCTTCTTTCCTGATGAAAGACAAAATATAAATAATCAACCCATGCACGCTATGCTTCATGCACAAAGTAAAAACTTTATGAAATAAAAAAGAACTGATATTGTAATATGTCAGAAAGTATATAAGCATATTAGGGTGACAGGCCTACTTATCAAAAAATTATTAGGGTGACAGGCATGCTAAGCCCAACTCTAGGCAAGTTCTGTAAAAGACCATTTGACCACAAGTCCAAGGCTCATTGGTGCTTGTACTAAATTAAATTTGAAAAGGTTGAAATCATTATTAATGATTAAGGATGTCTTAGGGTACAGACTGAAAGAATATGGAAAAGGAGGTCTTGGATTTGTTGTCATTTTAAAACCTGTGTGGTTTGGATTAGTTAATCCCTTCTTGAGGGGTTGATTGGTTTGTTCCATGTTTAGAGGTTTCAAATGATTCTACCCTCCTAGTAATTGAAAATAATAGGGTTTATACTTCTAATAAATTACCGATTGTCCCAAAAGCTCAAGCTATTAGGAAATTGTGAATTTAATCATTCAACCATAATTCTAACACTTCTAGGCCTAGAGTAGACTCCTCCTAACTAAATGAGGCCTAGCATGTGGGATTTTTAACTTTATAATTTGGAGGTAGAGAAGAAACATGGTTCAAACTTAGAACCACCTGCTTTGATACCATGAAAATTTACCAATTGTCCTAAAAACTTAAGTTGATAGCAAATGGTAAATTTAATCATTCAATAATAATTCTAAGTTCTAACAACTTCCAATGCACAAGAAATCTAGCAAAGTATCTGCTTCTTTCTCCAAGTATCCATAGATCTATCTCCGATGCATTGCTCTAGTTATGGCTCAGCTGGCCCTTAGCCACCCAGACCACCTCATAGGGATCTAGAAATATATCAGGATATAGTTGTGGCTAATGAGGGATTATTACATTGTGATCCCCTTTAGTCAAACAACTCAGAACCCAGTGATAAGTCATGACAAAAGAAACAATCATCCAAACCTATTCCAAAACAAAAAGAATTTATTACACCTGTCCCTGTGGTAGAACATAATGAAGGGTTATTACATCATGATCTCCTCTAAAAAGACTATTCAAAACCCAATAAAAACTCATCAGTCATCATACCAAAAACAAAGAGCCTAATTGGAAAGTTTTTGAGAATCTATTCTCCTCCCACATTCTCTAATGGACTTTAGTACAAAAAAACTCCTTTTCTAGAGCCGCTAAATTCTGACACTCCAGGCATCTACCACCTTGATTCTCCTGCCAGACCATGTAAATTTTCCAATACTGTCCCAGAAGTAAATCTAGATGTTTCCAGTATTATGATTTATCATAAAACTCCTAAAAGGAATTATATAAACATTACTTTAGGTTCTTTGATTTCTCCTTCTTTTTTTTCTTTTTTCTTTTTTTTCCGAGTGTACACCTTGATTTTCTCTTCACCATTTCTCCACTTACGAAAAAAAAAAAACAGGTGAATGTCCATGATATACGAACTTTGAAAGCATTTTGTCATTCTCAAAGCCTACAATTTATGAAGTTGAACTGGACAAGGGAGAATTATACCTTAGGAGGAAGAGAACTGCCAGCTTTCTCACATCCCATTGTGTCTACCGGTGCATCCTCAGAAGACCTCATTTTGCGAATCCCTTCAAGGACTTTTATCCAATTCGGAGGTGGTTCACCTGCATTAACCAAACTATCAGTTAACCCATCCATGCAAACAGCCATAAAAACATATTTAACCATAAAAGGCAGCCTTTTCATCATAGTATGTGATTTTCACATGAAAACGGGTGATAAAAAGACGACATTATTCTTTCATATGGCTATACTTAGATTTATGTGGGACAACTGAAAGTCTAAGATCCTCATTGTACTTGCATGTGAAACCAACATGCCATGAGATTTTTGGACTTTATGCAGCCCATAGATTGACTAGTATCACTGACAAAGACCACTGAAATCATTAAAATGGTCACAAGCACCACCAGGAATCAAAAACCATGACATGAAAAAGTACCCTTAAAGAAAAGAACTTCCTCATATAACTGACTGCAGCCGTCAAATTACAGTATTTTGGCAGTTAAACAACAATTTTGTCAACACTCAACATTCAACAATATGATCTTGATGACATGCTTCCAAGCAAAGCAAGGCACAAGAGAAGGCATCTTTTGTAATACAAGTTATAAATGAATGAACCAGTCTAGGCTCAATGTGGCAATCTTTGACAGATGGCCACTCTGAATATTCTGCGTAGGACTTGATACCCAGCATGTTTCACCGTAAAAAGAGAAAAATTCTTTGTCTGCTGCTTCACATCATGGATAAGAAATAGAAAAACGTATACAGTAATTCTACAGGAGCATTGGCAGTAATTTTTGGCTCAAGCAATTAGTAGAAATTATAAAGCTATCAGCCAGGCTTCGAAATAATGCCAATAGGACATGCCTAAGAAGCAGTGTTCTATGAACCATTTTATTCTAAAAAGAACAAGGAAAACCTGAGGATGCAATTATCAGATAAATCTTTTTGAAATGATCGTATGTATAATGAAGATTCGTAAAACACAAACACTTTCTAGCTAAATTGACTTGTAGCTGGTTCATAATTTCTCTAAAAAAACAATCTCCTATTTATGGGCATAATATAAAGCTCGTATCGTTTATCTTCTAATTTCCAAAAGCAATTTCCAATATGTACTGCTTCTGCATGTACCTCTAGGTATGATTGAAGAAGCAACTTCAGTTTTCACTGGAAGCACATCTGAGGCAGGATTTGACTTCCCTGCACAATTTTTTACATGAGAAAAAATTTTCAGGCCAGGACAGTGAATGTGATTTTGTGTGTGTTTGTGAGAGAGAGAGGGACCTCTCCACACACATAGTACTCATGACATGGATGAGGTGTAATACAATAATAAACTTATTTACACAGTCTAACATTGCATGAATTTGAGAATTCTATATATCTCAGAATCTTTTATTTGAGAAAAATTGCTCACAAGATATGTCAAAATTGCCTTACCGATTTTGATGAGATTACTATTCTAGAATTATCCAAAAGCAGGATTTATAAATACGATTGCTATAAACATTAGCATTTAACATAGTTTGAATGCGGTACACAGTATGCTTAATATACATGGCCAGCCTCTAAGTAACAGCATTACCTTGTGAACTGATGGTTCCCAACAAACATAAATGTCCATCATTTTCCAATAAATCAACATCTGGGGGATAATGTGGAGAACATCACATTTCATATAGACATTCTGAACTCATAATTTCCAGCATTTTATAAGTGCTTTTATTACTTTTGAAAGTAAAACTGGCTTCAGTTGTACTTCATAAAGCAAATTGTGTACTTTCAAAATGCAACCCACATGGCATCAAAGAGATTTGGCCCAATTCCATGTAGTTTGTATTCTACATTTCATAATTATGAAGAACGTAAGGTGACAAGTGAAAAAAGAAAGCGTCAAGAAGTCCAGCTTACTCAAAAGTAACAGCCAGTAGATCCCCGCTACCTCACCCTCCAAGCATCCAAATATAATCCTTTAACATTTTTTCCCATTATGGTTATTCTATATCCATTCTCTCATGTTATAAAGATACAAGGAGAATCGCAAGTGAAGTCAAAAAACATTAATCCAATGTGACTAACCAAAAGGCTTACTTTGCTCAAGTAATATATCCCCGCTACCTCACCCTCCAAGCCTCCAAATATAACCCTTTTTTCCATTAAGGTAATTCCATATCCATCCTTTCATGTTATAAAGATACAAGGAGAATTGCAAGTGAAACCAACTTACATTGATCCAATGTGACTAACCAAAAGGTTTATGGGCCTTTGCTCAAGTAGTAATGGGGTAGAGTGGGATGTAGCTTCAGTCCTACCTAGACAAGACAAAACGGGAAAAAGGAACAGAAGTGCAGGAAAAAGAAAGCACTGTTTTCTAAAAGGCAAAGCCAAAAGCCAAAACATTACCCCACTTCCATTTACTTGACAGAATATATATATATATATATATATTAAAAAAAAAAAAAACCCGTCCATCATTCTTGCTTCCTAACTTTTCAGACAATTATAAATATGCAAGTAAACTGATGGTAACTCATTTTACTGCAATTTATTTTTCCGTAACACCTATAATTTCCTTGTCTTTTGTTTCCTTTTCTCCTCTATTATAATTTTATAAGTCTTAACAACTTCACTTGTAACACAACTTGTTGTCATGACAGAGTCAACTTCCTAGAAAGCAAACTCTGCGTTAATCTTCATATCAATTAACAGACAAAACACAATGGGTAACTCCGGTTTTAAAATCCTCAAAGACATAGAAACTTCAAATAAAATTCTAATTTGGTCATCGAGCTGATATTATAAATGGTCTGCCTTGGCTATATATTATATCTCCTTAGGGGATAGCAGATAAACAAACAGTTGATCAATTAAACATTCATCCGATATCTTTCCAAAGTCACTCACTCTTTTTAGGTTAAAAGTAAGTTGTATACCATCAACTCGTTATTCAAAGGTGTCCCATCACAAATACAATATGACTACTTCTCCACAGCTTGTAAAATTAAGCTGGAAGGTCGCTCCAAAACTATCGTCATAGTTTGACAATGACTCGACATAAATATAGGCTATATGAGATAAATTCACCCACTTCGGTAGCATGTGTAAAGAATGCTACATAAGTTTTCAATAAATGCATGCAAACCGCTGCGAACTTAACACAACTATCATCATTTGCATGCACGGGTAGTATAAAACATTTTATCGGGTATAAATGACCCACGACATCAAACATGCCAAGAAAGTGTAGGCAACAGAAGTACTTACTTGACTGAAAAGAATCATTTTCTCTTTTGTACGCAAATTCTTCAATGTCAGGTAGGCCACAGAGCTGCATAGAAAAATTTTATCGTGATTTTATATGGAAAGAAACCACTGACCTTCTGAACACAAATATGAGCATTAATATGGCCCTGTAGAGATTAAGTATTCTAAAAGAAAAATAATCGAATCATAAAACTTATTCAAAAATGAAACATGGGTACTCCAATAAATTTATCATAAAATTTTGCAAAATTAGATAAGGCTAATTTTATAAAATCTAAAATGAAAACCCCGTTCTCTATGGGATTCTGTTCCAGTTGTTGAGACTAAACAATCATTGTTTCTTTCATGAATAATTATAAAATACTAATAGTTACTATATAAGGCAGAGACATACATTCAAATAACCAAAAACAAAACAAACCCATGTCACATTAACACTAAATCAAACATCAAACAACTAAAAAACAGATTTTGAACTAAAAATATTCATACTTTCTTGTTATTGGATTCTGCTTCATGATCCTCTTCTTCAACTTGTACTAACTTTTTCACTCTCTTTTTCCTCACATAAATATGTTGTTCTGGGACAGAACCGCCATTGGAAGTTTCAGAACCTGGAACTCCTTAAAAAAACAGAACACAAAAAAAGACAGTGAAATGGGATTTTATTAGAAGAGCATATATATATATATATATATATATGCAGTGTAAAAGTAAGAGAGAACAATGACCTGGGTTTGGGTCTGAAATGGGCACTTGGGTTTTGGATTGGAGGAGTTTGGAAGAGAGTGTTGTATTGGGTTTGGACATGGCGCGGAACAATCTGATTCGCCCAAAACCAAGAGCAAGTGAAGGTGTGCACAAGTTTGATCCCAGGAGAATGAGGGACATTTTCTTTTCTTGGGTTTTGGAGGGACGCAAGGACAGTGTCAGAATAAATCTAATATAATTTATTTATTTATTTATTTATTTATTTATAAATTTAAGTTAAGGTTTGTTTTGAATCTGTTGTGTCGATGTTACATGCTTACATTAATCTTTTTAATTGTGGGATTTAATGGATTCATTAATCTTTTTAATTGTCAAATATATATAATTTATTATAAGAGTTACTAATGTGAAATAAATTAAAGTATAAGAGATAATTAGGTTAAAATTATTAAAAATGAAAAAATTAAAATGTATAGAAGTTAAAGAAATCAGGAGTCTTTGTAGCTCAAATGATATTTTTTGGTGGTTTCAAATTTCAATTAAAACATTCAGGGTTCAAAACTTCAAATATTTCCCCACCATTTATCGAATTATAATAAAAACAATAAAGAGTTTAAAAAATAAATTATTTATTGTTGTAACAACTAACAAGCGAGTTAAACTTAAATTATACATAGATAAACCTCAATTTAGTTTCTTTTTCTTAGGCCTTGTAACCTAGTTAGGTTCCTTTTTTTTTTGCTCCCTTCATAATGTGATTTTTTTATAGATAATTTCAACCTATAATACATGCTCCTCATAATAATTTTTTATCATCAGATCAAAACACCAATTGATTTTTTGTGTAAGCAGGAATTGAATCTCAAATTTCTTATTCAACCATCAAAGACTTATTAGTTAAGCTAACTGGAACCCACCATAATGTGAAAATTATAGTAATGGGAATAATGGATTTCAACTATGGACTTCTTTATTGGAAACACCAAAGATGTTCCCGCTACAAAGGTCTTGACTAATAGGTGCTTAATTAAATTCAATATTGTGGATGTATTAATCAACGCATCACAATTTTTGCTAACAAAAACAATTAAATTTTAAAAAGGTGGTGAATTAGTCAATGCACCAATAGAGGAACCCGGAGGGTTTTACCCTATAACAAATATGCAAAGTAATTTTAAAAAACAGACACACATTAGCATGTACGCAAATGCAAAAAAAAAAAATAGTAAATACATGTGAGATCATGTGCAAATAGTAGTTACCCTTTGTGGTTTGGGCTTTTATGCTTTAGTCCTTATAATTTCACTTGTTTCATTTATGTCGTTAAAATTAGGACTAAAATAAAATTGATATCACCTTATCACAATTTTAGTCTACTGAGAGTCTGTTTAGTTGGGTAAAAATAGGGAGAACAGAGCAAGAGGGAGAGAAAAATGGTTATAGGAATTGTTTGGTTATGGTAAAAAATTTGAGAAATTTTGGTGGAGCTTACGTATTTTCTTTTGGGACCCATTAAAATGTTTTATCTCTGATTTGGAGGGAAATTCGGATGATTTTGGTGTAACCAAATAACTTACTTTCATGTTCTCCTACACCTTCGTTGTAACATTGGACGTCTTTGTCTCTTTAATTGTTCTTCTTCTTTTTTCTTCTTTTCGTCCTTTTCTTTCTTTGTTGGTTTGTTGACTTTGTTCTTTTCCTATTCTTTCTCTCTCTCTTTTCCCTAATACTGTTTTCTTTTTTCTTTTTTTGGTTGATGTCGTCTACTTTTTTTTTCCTTTTTTTAATTCTATCTTTTTATGCTTGTTCAGTTTCAATCTTTGTGCTCTTCTTCTTCTTCATTTTTCCCCATTGTTTTATTAAAAAAAATGCAATAAATATAATAACAAAGAGAAAAAAATATATAATATGTATAATGTTTTAATTTTTAAAAAATGTTATTTTATTAATTTTAATTAATAAATAAGTATTATTTTATTATTCTTATATGTAATCAAATAATGACTTAAGAGCAACTTTATACAAACTACATTTTCTATCCTCCTATTTTTCTTCTCAACCAACAAAAAGAAGAGTTTTTCATCTCTCCCATTTTCCACTCTTCAAACCAAACAACATGAAAGAAAACTAAAATCTCTTCTATCTCCCTACTTTTCCACCCCCTCCCATTTTTTATCCCCCACTTTTCTATTTCCCCAACTAAACAAGGCCTAAGTTTCATTTACTGCATGATTCTTAATATATATATATATATATATATATATATATCCATTTAGTACATTTCATGATACAATTAGGTTTTCTTTCTCAACTAGTAAAGTCTCCACTGGTTGAATAAGATATTTGAGATTCAATTCCCGTCTACACCAAAAATCAATTTGTGTCTTAGTCTGATGATGAAAATTATCATTAAGAGCGGATGTTATAGGTTGAAACTTTCTCTAAAAAAAAAGAATACAATTAGGTTGACATCCAAAAAAGGGGTTAAGTTTTTTTTTTTTTTTATAGAAACTAAAAGAGGGGTTAGGTGATATGTGCCATGCTTGTGTGAAATGTAAAAAGGCTTCTATCAAACGTATGCTGCAAGATTATCCTAAATTACCATTAGTTCACAATTGATGACCTCTCCCCCCCCCCCCCCCCCCAATTTTGATCATCTAATCGTTTTTTGTTTAATAGTTCCAATATGATTCCCACTTTTTTGTTTACTCATCCTCAAGTTGCTAAAAACTTTGTAGTTCAATTAGTTGGTATTTTCTAGTATTTCCAATAAAAGCATTAAAGGTTCAAATCACCCACCCCTAAACTATAGAATTATTTTTTTAAAAAAAACTAGGTCAATCTCCACCCTCCTCTGCCAGTATTACAAATTGCAACACAACTTTGCTTATTTGGTCTCATATTGTCATTTCGTCACATGCCAAGTACCAACTATGTATTTATTTTTTTAGTTTTGAGCACCAGCTTACCTTCGTTAGGTTCCTTCTATCTGTTTAAGCACCACCCACACCACTGGGCCTTCTTCTACCCTTGAATCCACAAGTACCATCGCGATCATGAAACCTTATCAAGAGGTCAATATTTTTTTTTTCATTGGAAAATAGGTAGATGAGGCTAGCATATTTTAAATAAAAAATTATTTAGGTGTAAAAAAAAAAGGTTAGTATCAATGTTGTGAATTTGATTCCAGTGCTCGTTTCATTTTGTCTATTAGAATGGAATATTCTGGTAATAATCAATTCAAGTGTATTATTTCGGAATTACCACTATTAAGAAATAAGAATATATACACACACACACGTATATATATAAGTAAAATAGAAATTGGTTGAAATGTCTCGGAATTTAGTCCAAGATGAAACAAATGGGTTTCTTGTTCTGATTTATATTTAGCCCACGAAATTTCATTTGTTACATTTAAACCATTGAAATTTGTACTAAAATGAAATTGAAATGAACTTGCCACCATTTTAGTATGCTAAGTTTCAGTTACTACATTATTTTAAAATATAAAAGTTTCTTTTACTACATTCAGTATCCCTAAAGCTACTATTAAAAAATGTCTTGTGTATATAAAACTTAAAAAGGCTTTTATCAAACGTATGCTGCAATATTATCCTAAACTACCAGTACTCCATAATAGGCAGATGAGTCGAGCATATTGTAAAATAAAAAAAAAAAATCAGTTAGATGTAAAATAAAAATGGTTAGTATCAAAGTTGTGAATTTCATTTTGAACTCGTTTTAATTTGTCTATTAGAATAAAATATTTTAGAACCAATCAATTCCAATGCATCATTTTGGGATTGTCACTAACATATATACAAAAGCAAACTTGAATTACCAATCAAAATTCGCCAAAATAACTCAAAATTTTGTTCAAGATGGAATGATTGGGTTTCTTATTATGGTTTGCTTAGAGTTTGTTTGGATACAGCTGAAAACTGAAAACACTGTAGTAAAATAATTTTTAAATGTGTGAATAGTACTATGAGACCCATTTTAGAAAAAAAAAATGCCTGAAAAGTGCGTGAATAGTACATGAACAGTGCAAAACATTGCATGAACAGTAACCACACAGTGTGAACAGTAACTCTTGTCCCCCAAAAACGTGTGTAGAGGAAAGGAAAAAAAAAAAAAAAAAGAGGCTGAAACGCGTCCTCCCAAAATGCAAACTTTATAATTCCTATCCAAACAATCACTTACTAGTATGATATTTATTAGTTATTCCAATTGGAATGGGACATAATCCATAGCTACACTTTACCACCAAAAAAGATAGGGGAAATACTAACAGATGTTTTAAAAGCATTCATTAGTAAACCATTTAAAGAAAGTTTTTATGGGAAAAGAATTATTTTAACAATTTTTTCAATTTGTCATAAAAGTGGTGTTAAAACTTTCTCAAAATGGTGAACCCTTAATAAATTGGCTTTTTAT
Organism: Castanopsis chinensis; assembly: GCA_032878915.1. Classification (NCBI taxonomy): domain Eukaryota; kingdom Viridiplantae; phylum Streptophyta; class Magnoliopsida; order Fagales; family Fagaceae; genus Castanopsis; species Castanopsis chinensis. The sequence continues at coordinate 1,131,579 of JAVQMG010000059.1, forward strand.
TTTAAAAAAAATCTACATGCTTAAATAATTTCCTTTTTCAAATTATGATGTAACGATGTTTTCAATTTAAGAAAAAAAAAAAACCTTGCACCAAATATGGTACAGATGTGGCGTAAAACTTATGTTTTGCACCATCCAATAACAATGTTTTCGATTAAAAAAAAAAAACTTGCAACAAATTTGGTAAACATGGGGTGTAAAACTCATGTTTTATACCAGCAAATAAGTAATTGTCATATCAGCATTTTATATAAAATTCAATATATTCTACTACACCTAACAACGTCTCAATAAAATTCTCAATTTGGTTGAATTTATAAATGAGTATTAGAATTGATTGAGTATGGTTGTGCTTATTCTTAAATATGTGATAAAATAATATGGCATGTTGGGATTAGAAGGGTAAAACATGAGTTTTACATTACATCCTTACCAAATTTAATCTTAAAAAAAATATATATATATCCTTGCAGCAAGAATTAATTAATGTTCATGTTCTCCTCTCTCTCTCTCTCTCTCTCTCTCTCTCTCTATATGTTTGGAAGTTTGGAAGGAGAGGAGGGTAGAGGAAAATGGTTATCATCCCCCTTGTTTGGATATTTTTAAAATTAAGTAAGAGAAATGGAAATAATTAACATTTTCATATTTTGTAATTTTGTTAATATGGTAAGGGTAAATTTGGCAATTCATTTGGTCAAGTATTTTTATATTCTACTCTCCTTCCAAATATCTCCAATTTGGGAGAATTAAAAATGAGGGGTTAAAACCACCGCGCGCACCTTTGGTGCGGTGGTTACTCCAAAATTATAAGTGTTTGTGGGGTGTGAGATGTGGGGGTAAGGACCGAGGTTCAAGTCTCCAACAGGAAGCTTCACATACATAAAATTTTGACTTGTAAAAAAAAATAAAAAAAAATAAAGTAATTAGAACTCCTTTAAGCCCCTCCAAATCTCTCCTCCTTCTACCTTAAAAAAATCCAAGCAAGGTAATAGGTGATAATTATAGTGATGGGGATAATAGATTTCAACTATGAACTTCTTCATTGGAAACATTAATGTGGCATTTGGTACAAGGGAATTTACATTACTCTAGGAATCACATTCCTAAGAATGTAGTTATTCCTATATTTGGTTTCATTGAGAATATCTTAAGATTCCTAAGAATATGAGATTTAAACCCCTCCAAATCTCTCCTCCTTCTACCTTAAAAAAATCCAAGCAAGGTAATAGGTGATAATTATAGTGATGGGGATAATAGATTTCAACTATGAACTTCTTCATTGGAAACATTAATGTGGCATTTGGTACAAGGGAATTTACATTACTCTAGGAATCACATTCCTAAGAATGTAGTTATTCCTATGTTTGGTTTCGTTGGGAATATCTTAAGATTCCTAAGAATATGAGATGATAATGTTTGGTTTCAACCTAGGAATCTTAAATGAATTTTTTTTTTTTAATTCTATTCTTAGATTTGAATGTGAACTATCAAGTCCTTAAAAAAAATAAAATCTTCCTCTAATTAAATAATGAAAAACCAAATATAAACTATTAATTATGAAGATTTCATTAAAATTATAGTCTATCATTTCAAAATAACAGGTACAATACAAAAATATTATTTAAATTCTCAAATATTTTTATTCTTAATAATAATTTTAAAAGAGTTTAATCCATAATAATTTGTTTTATATTTTATCTTAATTGCTTAAATGATAATGAAAAAAGGGTTAAAATTGTTAATTTATAAAAAAATACAATTTTCTTTAAACTTGGGAATCTGGATTCCCACCAGTTTTAAAGGGAATCCACATTCCTACTGAGAGGAGAATACACACTTCCCTAGCATCTGATTTCTTAGCATGATTTGCAACCAAACATTTGAATCTTTAAACATTCATGGGAATTTTAAAATATTACCCCATACCAAACTCTACATAAAGGTGTTCCAACTACAAAGGTTTTGACTAATAGGTGCTTAATTAAATTCAATAATTTGGATGTATTAATCGATTATGCATCACATTTTTTTGTAAAAAATTAAATTAAATTTAAAAAATGTGGTGAATTAGTCAATGCACTAATAGAGGAACCTGATGGGTTTTATTCTATAACGAACTAATGTACAACCCATGCATATGCACAATACAATTAAAAAAAATTACAATTACATATATATATATATATATATGGATTCAAATTACTCTATTTCTCTCTTTTTGATGTTATTTTTTTTTTTGATATACACGTAAGTTTACTCTTTCTTTCTTTTTTATTGGGTTTTTGATAATTTATTTATGTTAGACTCTTTATCTTTTGCACCCCATTAACTCACATAGAAGAAACTAAAAAAAAAAAAAAAAAAACTTAAATAGGACATGTAGGGCAAAATTAGACAACAATTGAAATCCAATTTAGAACATAATTGAATTTTCTCTCAGTTTTGCCCTTTTTTTTTATTCTAACATAATTTAAGTGTGTATGTGTGCGAAGTTCCCTCCTAAAGACTTGAACCCTGACTTTTGCCCCTTACACCCTACAAGCACTATGTATAGGGCTGTCCAGACAACCCGCATATCTGACCCACTTGGCCAAACCGACCGGACCTGAACCATCTGCCGCCCGATCCAACTACTCCAAGGTCGGCGACGGGTCCTTACTTTTCAAAACCGATTCTAGCGACTCGGGTGTGGGTCTCTTCCTCCAATACCCAAGCCACCCGACCCGACCACCATATAAATGGGTTTAAAGGTCTGAAGCTTATTACTCTCAATTCTCACTCTAAGTTCTTACTCTCTCCTCTCAGAGAAAAGAAACTTCACCTAAGAAGTCGAATCCCAGCGACCATGCTCGAAGCCCAGCGACCCTTCGCCAATCCTACTCGTCGTCGATCTCTGCCTCTCCATCGTCGATTTGTGCTCTTCGTCGTCGACCTTCATTCTTCATTTGCAACGTCCCAGCTTTTCGCCTCCATCTCTCATATTCAATCTTTATATTTTAGGTTCGTTTCTTTGTGAATTTATGGATTTGTCCTTTGGGTTTTTGTTCTTTGGGTTTGTGGATGTTCTTTGGGTTTTTATTCTTTGGATTTGTGGATCTGTTATTTGGGTTTGTAGATCTTCTCTTTGGGTTGTAGATCTGCTGATTTTGTTCTTTAGGAATCAAACTTTAGTGTTTGATCTTTGTATGTTGGTCGAAATCAAAGCTGATCGCCACCCACTTGAGTCCGATCCGACTTGACCAGTGGCTTTTCACAGTCGGTGGCAGGTCTTGAACTTCTCCACCAAATCTGATCAGGTCGGTTGCAGATTGGGCACAAACCTGACCCGGACCAACCCATAGACAGCCCTAACTATATATATACGAGCCTTATTACACGTGCATCACGCGTGTGCAATGAGGCTTTTTTTTAGTGGTCCTATTTTATAGAAAAAATTTTGTGTTTTTTTATTTTATATATATAATTTTTATTTTGAAAATTTAATTTATAAGTGAATAAAGTAATTTGAAAATTAACAGGAAAGTAGTCATATTTTTTACGCAATACTTTAGTGGGAGTTAGAGTTGCATTTTTATCAAATTGTCATTTAATTTTATTTCTACTTAAACATAGGGGCATTTTTTAACAAAAAAAATTAGAAATTCAAATGAGAGAAGTCTCTTAAATAATAATAATAATAGAGAGAGAGAGAGAGAGAGAGAGAGAGAGAGAGAGAGATGAAGAGTAATTTAAAAAAAAAAAACACTCATTACCATGCACACAAATGCAAAAATTACACTAAATACACATGAGATCATGTGCAAATAGTCGTTACCTTATGTGGCTTGGGCTTTTTATGATTTAGTCCATAAAATTTCACTTGTTACATTTATATCATTAAAATTAGGACTAAACTAAAATTGATATAGCCTTGTCACAATTTTAGTCTACTAAAGGTCCATTTAGTTGGGTTAAAATAGGGAGAACGAACAAAAATGGAGAAAAGAGTTGTTTTGGGAATTGTTTGGTTATGGTGAACAATTTGATAAATTTTAGTGGGGCCTACACATTTTTTTTTAGACCTACCAAAATGTTTTCTCTTTGATTTGAAGGAAAAACTCAAATGATTATGGTGGAACCAAATAACTTTACTTTCCTATCCTTTTACACCTTTGTTATAACATCGCACGTCCTTGTGTCTTTAATTTTTTGCTTCATTTTTTTGACCTTTTCTTTCACTATTAGTTTGTTGACCTTGTTCATTTCCTATTATCTCTCTTTTTCCACCTAGTGCTGTTTTCTTTTTTCTTTTTTGGGTTGACGTCATCTACTTTTTTTTTTTTCCCTCTGTTTTTTTTCCCCTTATGCTTGTTCAATTTCAATCTTTGTACTCTTCTTATTTTATTTTCCCATTGTGTTTATAAAAAAATGTAATAGGTATTATAACAAAGAGAAAAAAATATATAATATGTATAATGTTTTAATTTTTATAAAGTGTAATTTTATTAATTTTAATTAATAAATAAGAATTATTTTATTATTCTTATATGTAATGAAACAAGGATTTAAGAGTAAATTTACACAAACTACATTTTTTATCCTCTCATTTTTATTCTTAACTAAAAAAATGAGTTGTCCGTCCCTTCCCTTTTCCACTCTTCAAACCAAATAACATGAGAGAAAACTAAAGCCTCTTCTATCCCCCCCACTTTTCCATTCCCTTCTCACTTTTCTATCTCATCAACTAAACGGACCCTAAATTTTATTTACTACATGGTTCTTAAAATAAAATAAAAAATTCATTTAGTACATTTAGTGATACAATTAGGTTGACATCCAAAAGAGGGGTTAAGTTTATTTATTTATTTATTTATTTTTAAGAAACTAAAAGAGGGATTAAGTGATATGAGTCATGTGTGTGTGAAAAGTAAAAAGACTTCTATCAATCGTATGTTGCAAGATTATCCTAAATTACTATTAGTTCACAATTGATTATCTCTCTCATCATAAAGAACCCATTTTGCTCGTCTAATCGTTGTTTGTTTAATAGTTCCAATATGATTCCCACATTTTTAGTTTATTCAACCACCGATGTTCAAGTTGCTCAAAGCTTTATAGTCCAATTAGTTGGTATTCAAACCACCCACCCCCAAACTATAGAATTATTAAAAAAAAAAAAAAACAAAAGGTCAATCTTCACCCTTCTCTGCCAGTATTGTAGATTGCAACACAACTCTGCTTATTTGGTCTCATATTGTCATTTTGTCACCTACCAAGCCCCGACTATGTATTTATTTTTTAGTTAGCATGAAACCTTTTCAAGAGGTTAGTATTTTTTTTTTTTTGGGAAAATAGGTCGATGAGCCTAGCATATTTTAAATAAAAAATGATTTAGATGGTAAAAAAGGGGTTTAGTATCAATGTTGTGAATTCGATTCTAGTGGTCGTTTCATTTTGTCTATTAGAATAGAATATTTTGGTACTAGTCAATTCGAGTATATTATTTCGAGATTAGCACTAATAAGAAACAAGAATATATATATAAGTAAAATTAAAATTATCTGAAATGTCCAGAAATTTAGTCCAAGATGAAACAAATGGGTTTCTTGTTCTAATTTATATTTAGCCCATGAAATTTCATTTGTTACATTTATACCATTAAAATTTGATCTAAAATGAAATTGATATGGCCTTGCCACCATTTTAGTATGCTAAGTTTCACTTTAAAAAAAAAAAAAAAGTATGCTAAGTTTCAGTTACTACATTATTTCAAAATATAAGATTTTCATTTACTACATTTGATACCCCTAAAGTTTCTATTAAAAAATGTCTCGCGTGTATAAAATCTAAAAAGGCAAACGTATGCTGCAATATTATCCTAACTACCATTACTCCATAATAGGTATTTTTTTTTTTTAATTTTTTAAGAATCTCCATAATAGGTAGATGAGTTTAGCATGTTGTAAAAAAAAAAAAATTCAGTTAGATGTAAAATAAAAATGGTTAGTAGCAATGTTGTGAGTTTCATTTTGGTCTTGTTTCAGTTTGTATATTAGAATAAAAATTTTAGAACCAATCAATTCCAATGTATCATTTTGGGATTATCACTAATATATATACAAAAGCAAACTTGAATTACCAATTAAAATTTGCCAAAATAACTCGAAATTTTGTTCGAGATGGAATGAATGGGTTTCTTATTATGGTTTGCTTACTAGTATGATATTTATCAGTCATTCCAATTGGAATGGGACATAATCCATAACTACAATTTACCAACAAAAAAGAAAAGGGAAATACTAATGGATGTTTTAAGAGCATAAAGAAAAGGAAAATACTAACGGATGTTTTAAGAGCATTTGTTAGTAAACAATTTTAGGAAAGTTTTTTATAGGAAAAGAAAAGAAAAACAATTAATGTTTTGATAGCTTTTTTATATTTGTCATAAAAGTTGTGTTAAAACTTTCCTAAAATAGTGAACCCTTAATAAATTGGTTTTTTATTAAAAAAAAAAAAACTACATGCTTAAATAATTTCATTTTTCAAAGTATGATAAAGTGATGTTTTCGATTAAAAATTAAAAAGCTTGCAACAAATTTGGTAAGGATGAGGTGTAAAACTCATGTTTTACACCATCCAATAAGTGATTGCCATATCATCATTTTACAAAAAATTCAATACATCATTCCGCACTAAATAACATTTCAATAATTTCTCAATTAGGTTGGATTTATATATGAGTATTAGCATTGATTGGATGTGACTGTGATTATTCTTAAATATGTGATAAAATGATGTGGCATGTTGGGATTAGAGTGAGTTTTACATCGCATCTTAAAAAATCGTATTGTTAGTAAAATCAAGGGTAAAATACAAAACTGAACCTCCGAGTTTATTCAGATTTCATTTCAGTCCTCTAATTTTGTTTTTGTTCATTTCCGTCCTCTAACTTAAATTTTTTTTTTTTAAATCTGGAAAATATTTTTCAATCATTAATTAAATTTATAAGGCTAAATTTTATTAACCTCCCCTAAGGTTTGGGGAAATATCACCCAGATCCAAAACATTTCAAAATTGACCAATGAGGTCTCTACAAGGCATATTTGTCCTTGAAACCTTAACACTGTTACCCCTCCATTATAACTCTCTCTACTCTCTTCTCTCTAGTTCCTCTCCCAGTCTCCCTCTTTCAATCCCAGTCAAAACCATAACAAAAAAACCCAAATCTTTCCACAAAACTCAAAGCCAAAAAGATATAGAAACCCTTTGAAGAAAAGAAGAAAACCCATTTGACACAATTAAAAGATCAATCATTTACACATTCAAAAGCCAAAAATAAGATGTAAAAACAAAAACCCAGATCTAAAAACAACTCCAAAACAAGAAATAACACAAAGATCCACTGATTATTCAAGAAAAAAAATTGCATGGCTCTGGAAAAAGAGACTCACTTAGAGGCAGAGCTGAGGGTAAAAGCCATGAAGAACTTGGGAGATCTGAGAGTGGACTTTTGCTGGAGATTCATTTGATGGTGATGAGCCATAGAAGAAATGAGCCTCCTTACACACTCGAATCTCCTTCGATGAAACTTGCTGCTGAGCGACGAAGAGCAAGACATGGAAGCAGGGTGTGAAGCCATCAATCGCTCCCTCAATCCTAACTACGATCCAGACGACGCCGTTTCCAACAACAACATTCACGCCCCTCTCATCGCCTTTGAATCTAATGATCTTGTTGTTGTTGTTGTTGCTTCTTCCACCGCTTCCTACGATTCTTCTGCCAAGCCCATTTGAATTCTCACTTTCACTCACCACCCTTTGTTTTCCCTGGTATTTAAAATATCCGCCCTCATTTTTCTTTTTCTTTTTGGGTTTTTTAGTTGTTGTTTGTGTTGATGGTGGAAATGAAATGAAAAAATTTTGAGGGTTCGAATTTGTTAATGACATGAATTTGTGACTTTTGTTCTTTGTTGTTGTTTTGAATTAGATCACAGTTTATCATACATTTTTTTCTTGTTCTGGAGGTTTGTTTTGAGAAAAACAATGTGAATGATTTTTTAATTTTATATTAACAAAACTCAAATTTGGATTTGGATAGTTTTGGCTTTGAGTTTTGTGGTAAGATTTGAGTTTTTTTTGTTATGGGTTTGGCTGGAAGTGAAAGAGAGAGAGAGGAACCAGAGAGAAGACAATGGCGAGAGTTCTGACAAAGGGGGTAACGATTTTAAGGTGTTGGGGACAAAATATCTTTTAGGGACCCCATTGGTCAATTTTGAAATGTTTTGGACCTGAGTGGTAATTTTTCCAAATTTCAAGGGAGGTTAATGGAATTTACCCAATTTATAAAATTGAAATATTAATCATAACATATAACAAAATTAATCATAAAAATTAATAGAAAGACCTTAATTGAATAATTCTGAAATTTAGAGAACTGAAATGAATGAAAGTAAAGTTAGAGAACTGAAATAAAATTTGAAAAAAAATTAGAAAGTTAGTTTTACATTTTAACTTAAAATTAATATCGGAAAATGGAATACGAATCATCACGGAAAAAAAAAAAAAAAAAAAAAAAACCGGGCCCGCCAAAGACGCAGAAAGCCTGAAAAGTGGAAGCGCACGATATTCGTGTACGGGGTTGGTTTTTTTTTTTTTTAATATTTAAATTTCGAAGTCCAATTAAATTCCCACTACTGTTGTCTTCTCTATTTATGATAACAACGCTATTTCTAGTCCCACTCTCACACACACTCTGAGTTAAAAAAAAAAAAAAAAAAAAAACTCATTCACTCTCTCACTGTCTCACAGCACAACTTCAACAAATTTCAAGCCCTAGAAAACGTTGAATTTGGCGGAGAGAGAGATGGGAGAATTGGAAGAAGCGTGTCCAACAGAGGATGCGGTTATGGCCTTGTTGGAGTATTTGGTGTCCCCAATGCTTCCTTCCGCTAAATCTACCAACCATACTCCTTCACTCTCTCAGCAACAATCTGTTGCTAAACAGGTCTCCGATTCTTCTTCTTCTTCTTCTTCACCATTTTATTCACACACGCAATAACACAAACACTTGGCGTGCCTTTTTATATATTCTAGATGTCTATGTTTATTATTGACATTTACACTTCGTTTTGGGAGTTTAATAAAGAAATGTAGTGAGTAAATCATAAAGTAATGGAAATGAATAGAATTAAGAAACCTTGTTCGGATATTTTAAAATAAAAAAGAATGGACGGTAACTAAACTTGTTTGGGAGTAATGGAGAAGGAAATGGATGGAATCGTTTTATCACAATATTACTAATTTACCCATATTTTTTAAATAAAATTTTGTTTATATAGGGGTATTTTGGAAATTTTAGTGAAAATTTCGTTAAACCCTAATTTCATTCTAAGGTTTTGAGGGAATATAAAGTCATGATTGTTCTTCCCACTTAAACTTTCAAAAATTAATTTGGATATAAATTTTGGAGTTAAAAGTGTGGGAATTAGAGCAAATCAATGTTTAAATTTGCCATTTTTGTAACAATTTTAGCTTCTGAGATAAACGGTAGTTTTTCGTGGTATTAGAGCAGATAGTCGTGATCTTGAACCTTGTCTCTAGTCTCCACTCTACATTTAATTTGAAAAGTTAAAAAATCGCACATGGTGGGGCTCACTTATTAAGTTGAGTTTAGACCCATACATGAGGCAAACGAGTTCATCTGGTGCCACAAACTTGTGCACAACTTGCCCATGTGGCGAGTTGTGCACTAGTTTGTGGCACCAGAATTTTTCTGAGGCAAACTATAAATGCGTAATCCCCCTCTCACATAATACTAGGTCCTACTAATTAAATTTATGGTGAAACCTACACAAATCATGCGAGAGAGAGAGAGTACGCATTTGTAGTACTCTAGAAGTATTCTATAATTTCCCCCTGTATGTGAGGATAGCGTTAGAATGATGGTCAAATGATTAAATAGAATAAGACTGGGCTTCGTAAATTTACAATGTAGATATTGAGAATGAACTTGCCAGTCCTTGGGTATATGGTTTGATACCAGCGAATATTTGTAACAAGAATGAGTGGCCGTTCTGTACAGTGTCTATTCCGGGATCCAAACAAATCCGATCTTAACTTAATTTCACTGATTAGTTTTTTGAGAGGATAATTATTGTTGCATCCACAAGGAATGATTTTTTCAGTCCAAAAAAACAAAAATTTAAGCAAAAGAATTGTTCTTACAGCGTATATTTATTTCTATGGAGCCCATAAACGATATCTCCATCCTACTATATGAAGTTAATATATTGAAGTATTTCCGACTCTAGTAGACGTAATAAAAAGGACAATTTAGCAAGTGGGCTGGTTGCTATTGCCAGGAGGCTATACGCTCTTATTACATGCCTACACCCACACTTACACCACCATTGCACACTCATACTGATGTTTTCAATTATATGTAATCCCTACACCTCCACTTGACTGCTTGTTTTTTGCTTTTAAAATCGATTTCCTATAGATGCATGCTGCTGTGTTACTGTACAACTACTACCTCAGGAAACAGAATCCACAGCTGGAGGTTTTGGGTTTTGAGGCCTTTTGCAAGTTGTCTGTAGTTCTGAAACCAACTTTGTTGGCACATATGAAGCTCATGCAAAGTTCTGATGATACTGAAATGGATGACTTGAAGAAACAGCTGTCAGAAACAGAGAAAAGAATCATGGAAGCATGTGATATATCTGCAAGTTTGGATGCATCAAAAGATGTCCCAAACATAGAAGGATGGCCAATATCCAAAGTTGCTGTGCTCTTGGTCGACTCCAATAAGGAGAACTTCTTTTTGCGATTCAGTTCCATCACGCAGGGAGTTTGGTCAGTAATTGAAAAAGACGTGGATATCTCCAACCCCACTTTGGAAGGTACGGTGGATGCAAATCAGTCGAACAAAAAGAAAAGATTCATTAGAAAACCTTCAAAAGATGAATCGAGTGTTGATGAATCTGGTTTACTCCAGCTTGCATATGCAGCTGTTAAGGAAGCAACAGGTATGTTATCTTCCTTATATATTAAACAGGTAGATGAATAAATCGTTAAATTTTGACACTGCAGTGGAACTTTTTTTATTATCTTTTGTAACCATTTTAATTGGATAATATCCCTATTGGATTCTCTTTTTTTGTTGCTTTGCCACCTGTATGTCATCTGGCTTTTCTGGTAAAACTATAAAATGACAGCAGGATTGGTTTGAAAATTATGTTTCCAATCTTGGGGAAAACATGCTGATTCAGTAACATGGATGTCTCACAGAATTTTATTTTTGCCTTTAATGCTATTTTCCCAATATTATTTTTTAAATGATTCTGTATACGCCTGACATGAAACATCTATATCTTCGTATGTTAATGAAATGGATTTACTTATAGCAATGGTAATATTGCTATAATCCAAAATTCAAAGGTTGCTGTCAATGAAAATGTGATTATTCATTATTTTTATATTTATGAACGTATGAGATTTGCCTACCCTTGTTTCATTCCATTATGTGTGGCATGGGATTAGAACCTCACAGCCATAATCATCTCATTGAATTATCAGTTTTGGTGCTTGTAAGATCTGTTATCATTCTCCAACATTGATCTCACATTCTTACTGTGGCAGTAACAATCTTGTTTAAATCGTTTTGGATGGCATTACTTGAATATTGTTGGGGCTTTGCTGGAATTTTGCATTTGTGATTCTGTTGTGCTTTAGGCTTTGATTATTGGTGATATTTTCATGAATATATATTGCAATATTTTTTTGGGGGAACAGTATTAAATCCTATAAATTTCCTATGGAGCAGCCTTTCTAATAAGGAAATAATGGTAATTGGTCCCTGTTACATATTAATCAATTTTCAACCATTTGGTGACGGAAGGGTGGAAGTTGAAGCCAATGAGCTAAGGTGGAGGGTGAGGTCATGGGTTCAAGGCCCACTGGTTGTGTGTGTTGTTACCAATCAATTAAAAAAATAAAAAAGAAGCGCAGAATTTGAACCATTTTTAGTTTTGTAAGGATGAAACACTTTGTTCATGTATCAATGCTTTAATGTGAAATTTGCCAAGTGTTAGAAAGAGTGTTTGAACCCTGGAAACAAACCCCATAGGAGGTGTGGAATGGCATCAGGCCATTGCTTTTTAATGTAAAATTAACGTTGGTTATTTTCCTTGCAGCTATATTTGACCAACTTAAATTAAATTTCATGCTGTGAATATGACATTTAATGGCAGTATCAATTGGCAGCCGAATCGTTTAGGAATTACCTGGCTTATAATTAGCACTTGTTAGAGCGTATTAAAAAAACATTAGAATTTAAATTTTTTGTTTCCAGATACTTGCAGATAATTGAATATGATTCTTGTATGTGGAACAGGTATCAATCAGACTGATCTTATGGTCTCGGAAAGGCATGCTGTATATTCTCTCAGCAAAGAAAAGACAGCTGCTCGCTTTTATATAATGCAATGCATCAAATCAGTCAATGAGGATGTTGATCAAGTTCCCATTAAAGATACCATTGACAGGTTTGGCACTAGGCAGAATTTTTTGTGTGTGCATGTGTATGTATGTTGTGTTTTTTTCTTCTTCCCCCCTCAATTCCCTCCCTTAGGGGGTGCATTTGGAATTATGATTGGGTCCAAACACAAACTATTGAATAAAAATTGGTTACATGTGTTCTAAAATTTCAAACTAGTTTATCATTCAATCTACCTGACACCTGTAACTGTGAACAGTAATTTATTTGATTTTGTATCTATTTTTAATATAAAAAATGTGTGTTACAAACTAGGTTCAGAATATCCTTATAAGACAATGGAAGAGAACTGCATGGAGACTTACATCTAGTGATTCCTTTCCATTGTTCATAGACTCTTTTTTCTTGTACGTAATTTCTAGTTGTTTTGTAATCCTTCTGGCTATTTTGCGCCTTTTTGCGTGAAAGTTTTTTCAATAAATTATTTACCTATATAAAAAAAAAGAGAATGGAAGAGAAGCTGTTTCTTGTTCTTATATTGTATTTCTTTGCTTGTGGTAGATAAATGTGGGAGGTTTCTGTTTTTGTGTTTCATGTTCAAATTTTGTGCCTTTGCTTTATTTATGTTTCTTATTTTCCATTTGTTTTTACATCCTGTTCAGTTTTGTTCACAGAAATACATTTAATTATTTTATCTTAAAAGAGGAAATTAGTTAGAAAAAGTGAAGAAGCTCCACACACACTTGTCACTTTGTGTCAATCCAATTACTTACATGTGAATTACAGCTTGGAGTCTCAAATTTCAGATAAGTGGAATTTACTCCCTGACTTGCTCTAGATCTTGAATGGTGATGAAAATAACAGTGATTGAGTTTTCTTTTTCCTGCTTTGTGAGAAAGTTGGACTTGTAAACCAATTATTAGGTGAATTGTACCCTTAAATTTATACTCCATATGGTTAGTTGATGAAAATCTTGGTATTGAGAACAGTGTATTCTAAAATGATGGCAATTTTGCCTTAATGTTCAGTCAAAATGAAAACATACCTCTCCGGGTTTTCAATTTTTCGTTATTACTCCTTAAGACTCATATTTGTGAAGTTGATCTGTATTTGTGAAGTTGATCTGTATATTAATATTCAGTCAGTTTGAGCGATCACGTGTGTTCAAGTGCAAGCACGCTTATTATATAAAATTCATTTTAAAATTTTTTATGAAAATTACTTAAAATTTAAAAAATTTAAATTTAATAAAAACATATATAAAATTATTATTATTTTTTAAAAAATTGAGTTGATGTTGTATTAAGATGTAAAATTAAGATGAAAAGTGAAAACTCAACCAATGTTAGGTAATCCTCTCTGATTTGCCACCTCCAACCCGATATTGATGGAATCCACATCCGCATTCATCATCCACTGAATCTTGTAGTTTTCAAGACAACACCTTGCACTTCTCAAACATAGTTGGTTTGGTATGGTTATGAACCAGGCTTATACTAGCCGATATATTACAGAATCAAGGGCGAGGATGATGTGGGGCGAAATTGGAGCAATTGGACAGTCCCACACGGTGAGGACTTTGATATGGTCCCAGGTGACGTGTTTCCTTAAATGTACAACAAAGCTGGCATTCTTGTAGGTGTTTAGGACATTGTCGGAGACGATGAAGCTAGTGGTGAGTACAATAACACAATTGTATGGATCCTTAATCTTAATGTCTCTTAATAGAACTAGGAGTCCTACTTTGACTAGTAAACCAATCCGTAATTGAATCAAATCAAAGGCCACACATAAAGACCCATAAACTAGCTAAGACTTTTTAATATTAAACCCATGGCCCCATGGCCCATACCCAACAATTGTAGAGATACTAAAATACCCTTGACTCTAGAATAACCATATAAAACATAAAAACGTAATTAAAAACCATGCCCACATTTTTTTTTTAAAATTGAAAAATTTATTTTTTTTACAATTGACAGCCATGCACACATATTCAGGGGCTTTGCCTTAACCTTTGGCTTCCGAAGGGGATTTTGTTTCTCTAACTGTACTCTATGGTTGCACCGTCACCTTTCGAGCTGTCAAAGAATTTCTCTTTTATTTACAAACAATGTTTTTGCATCTGTCTTGCAAGACTAGGGTAACTATAAATGTTGTGTCTATTACTAACTTCTTTATTATTACAACACATAAAACTTTTATGCTTGCATCTTTGCAACAATAGTTGATGGCATAAACTGTTGACTTTCCTCATCTTTTGGATTGCAATGCAACACATGCTCAGGGTGGAATTACTTTCTTTGATGAAATTTCTTTATATATGTTACTTTAAGTTTAATGTGGATAATTAACCTGACTGTTAAATGATACTGAGAAGAAAATGACAAAGATGGATAAATTAAGGGTTAATTTTATTTTATATATATTTTTATTTGATTTTAAAAACTCATTTGGTTGTTTTAGAGAGAAACTGTTCTTTCTGTATTTACCGAATAATTGAGACGCAGCTATGTAGTTCCATTTATTGAAGGAAACACCAAATTTGATGCTTCTGCTTCAAGATAGAATATACGCTTTATGCTTAAAAATTTCTCATTATATATACTGCTCTTTCTTGATCAACTGTTGATTTTGTTGTTTGACCTGAAATGTTTTTTGTTAGGTACTTAATAACATAATCCACTATATATTTTCTGAATGAGCCTTTTTTTTGGCTATTTAAATAGCTTGCAGGGAACTTTGGTCAGAAAAAGTTCCAGCAGATGGACAGTTACCCCGGCTGTTGAGTACTTCCATGTGCGTCCTTACGCTAGGATAGTGTCAACATGGCTTGCAAGGTGCACCTACTTTTTTTCAGTCAAATTACCTTCATTATGGGTTATAATTTGAAAAGAAATGTTTTAGCTGCATGAAGTAGTTTATAGTAAAGATTGTATCTCTTGGTTGTGGATTTGCTAGGGGTTCAGACTCACTTGAACGCTTGATGTCAAGATTTGGTGCTGTTGCATTTATAAAATTATGAACTTTCCATTTTGGATCTTCAAAAAATTTAACCCTTCATTGAAAAATCTTGGATAAGATAAATACTGTCTGATGCAGATGTCATGTGTATTAATTAATTTTTTTATTACAGAAGCACGCATGGCATATTTTTAATATGACCACATCAACAATAACTGTTCATTATGCATACTGTGTTTATTTGCCAACACACAGAATGCCCTATGAAATGAATGCATTTTTGTTCATAAGTAAACTCACTTTATTAAAACAAGGGGATTGTTCAAATACTCGAGATGTTTATTCAACTATTCCTAAATAATTACAATCTGAAATTCAAAAGATGTAGAAATTCTATAAAGGACAAATGCAGGGATGCTGTCCAAAGCATTCATCCAATCATACAATGATCTTAACAAAGACTATTTAATAATAGATGAGCAATGCCATCAGAGGTTCTACTATTACTTTCTTGCCAAATTATCTGCAATGTGGACTATGGAATAGCCTTTTATTTTTGACCACCTGTGGTGATGAAATCTTTCCTTGCCAGCATCTGAATCAATATCTTTGTCATAACCCAAGATACTCCCAATAATTCTAATAAAAAAGACCAATAGTTTTAAAAAAGACCAATAGTCTTTACCCACTGAAAAATGAAGTAAAAGAAGCTCAGTTGTCCCCCACTATTCTTGCACATACAACACCACTATACTTCCCCTGTAAGATGCATTTGTTCATCAATCTGAAATTTTAGTCACATAATCATTTCTACTTATCGTTAAAAAGAGTGGTCACAGAGAAATGTCATGGATTTCTTAGAACTCAAATTGTGAATTTTTTTTTAATTTTTAGTAATCCTTGTGCTTAGCTTGTTCTTAATTGAAACAAAGAAAACTGCTCAGTCAAAAAAGTTTATTTCAGTTAATCATTGACTGAGATTGCCCAATAAGAAGTATTCTTTATGGTTCAGACACGAGGAGCCTGAATAGTAGGACGAAATAGTTTTCTGAACTTGTATAGCTGGACTGCATGGAAATGGCTTTCTAGTTCTATCAACAGAAAATAATTCTATCTTTTTGTGTTGAAATGGAGAGTCAATTTCATGGTAAAGAATTGGTAGTTCAACTCTAAAGGTGAAGAGTGTCATGCCATTAAAATCAGTTGTAATTCCTTACTTGGTGGAATGAAATTTTAAATGACGTGGCTCCATGTACACCCTCTGACTTATGAAAACTAAATCTGAATCACAAAATGGACCCTCTCTATTTTGAGGCAAATGTATAGGATCTTGATCCTCTATCAACACCACTCCTGCCTTTATTTCTATGCTTGCATCTATTATAAAGTTTATGTGAATGCTAGATATGCCCTTGTACTACCCCCCCCCCCCCCCCACGCCGGGAGAGGTTGGGGGGGGGGGTTATTTTCTTTTTTACCTCCTATTTAATTTAGATGTGATGCATGATCTTGTATCCACTATAATTTAGATTTTCAATGTAGAGTTGATGGGACTTCATTCAAAGTCATTTTCTTTCATTCTTCATTTGACTGGAAGCATGAATGGGGAAGTCTACATTATGATTCTTCTCTGGATTTCATTGCTCTTTTTTTTTTTTTTGATTGACTGTTAATTGCTGTGAGGATGCATTATAATCATCTTGTGTGTTGATGCTTTGAGTGTTTTGTAAAATTTTTATTACTCTTTAAGAAATATGACACTTTCAAGCTTTTTGATGAATTCTTTATCTTAGCTGATTAGCTGTGGTCTTTCTTGGTGTTTGTACAGCCTGTATTTTATTCTTAGATTTATTTCTCAGGTTTCTAGTACTGTTTTATTACCAGCCAGTTAACACTTGGGGAGGTTGAAGGGTGTGGCTTTCATCATTTCTTGTATAGTCAGTGGGTTATGCCCTTGTGCTCTTTTATTTTTGTTTTCCTTTCATTCATTTACTTACCAAAAAAGATGGAAAAACATTCTGCAGGGAAGTTTCCTCAGATAGTTTGCCAGTTTTAAGGGAGGGAGAGAGAAATTCAATTGTGAACAGCCATGAGAGGACAGAGAAACCTTGCACTCCAGAAATTCATAAAACGCAAGATAGATCTCCTATAAGTGATGGATTAGTAGGGGGTTTTGGCAACAATACAAGGAGTGTTAATACCGAATCACTCAAGCAGAAGGATAATAATGGAAGTTGCATGATCAGGTTGTCCGGTTCTCTTTCTGGGCCTCAAAGTAGAGATGAGGGTGAGCGTTTCATGGTTACCTCCCAGAATGGAGAACAGCTCAAGAATATAGCAAATACTATCCAGGTTGTGACTCAAGAAGAAAATAGGGATGTGGATTTGTCTTTCATGGTTCCCTCCCAGAATGGAGGCAAATGCGAAAATATAGCAAATACTATGCAAGTTCACAATCAACAAGAAAAGAGGACGAATTGTGTGGAAGGTGATTTGAATGGCTCACCTAGTATTGTCAAGGTTAGGCCACTTTATCCACTTAAGTTACAGCCTTTTTCATTTTTTCTTTAAAAAAAAATTTATTATGTTGTGTTTTTCTCATTCTTGTCTGCCATCCATAGTCTCCTGTTGACTTTTTGTTTGTGGGGCCACAAGTGCATAACTGCTTATCAAACATAGCTGCTCTGATTATCATAAGTCAACCTTAGGTTGATTGTTTTTAGTAACCTGAAGTTACCTAAATATTAAACCAAGTGACTTGCAAAAATTAGTTGACGATTCTTAAAACTGCTTATCAGACATAGTTACTCACACGTGGGCCTAAACCGCCTTATTAATTGGGGCTCAATGCGTGGGAAATTTTTAATTGGTGGTAAGAATAAGATGGGGGTAGGGTTTGAACTCAAGTCTTCATGCTTTGATACCATGATAAATTACCTATTGTTCCAAAAGTGTAAGCTAATGTGAAATTGTGAATTTATCATTTAATTGAACTACTTTTTTTTTTATTTGAATGAAATATGAAATTATAAATGCCAAAATTAAAGTTGAGAGTGAAATGTATTATGTAAGGAAGCTCCTTGTGACCCAAGTAGATTTCTATTATAGAGCTTCAGATTGTTATGACTAAATTGAGAATACATGTTAAAGAATCTATTTTCTGATGTGCAAACGTGAAGAAAATTTTGTCAATTGTACTTTTATTGTTCAATTGGATTTGCATTTTAAGTTTTGTATTTTATTTAATTTTTTATAGTCAAGATTATTATTTTAATTAAAAAAAATTGGACTCTCCAAGTCAATTAGACTTAGGGTTTCCTCGGTAAACTAATTTAGGGTTTACTTTTAATAGTCTTTATAAGTTTGCTAATGTACTCCTACAAAAACACTTTATAGTTTGATTTACTAATAAAATCTCCCTTCAGATTTTCTAATGGTTTGGGTTTGACTTTAGCCAACCTTAGAAGTTGACCTCCTAGAGCCTAGTTTATCTATTTCTTCAGTTTTATTGTTGCATCATTTTTGTCTTTTCTTGTATCAAATTTGTTATCCAAGCTAAATTTGATCCTATTTGAATCATCTTTGTGGGTCATGGACTAAACTGTCACAAATCAAAACCACCGTACCAACTACACTACCAACCACAAAAAAACCCTAGAACTGTTAGACCATGGACCTTTTTTGTTTTTGAGAGATTGTTTTTAACGTATGACGTCCATTCCTGATGATTGCTTTTTTTTATCAAATCCAAACACCAATTTTTTTTTAGTGTAAGTGGACATTGAACCCTATATCTTTATTCGACGACAAGAGATTTTACTAGTTGAGTTGATTGGAACCCACATTAGAGCATGGACCTTAATATGCAGAAAAATGACAATGTAAGAATTTTGTCAAGGCCTTTGAGGCCGGTGTCAAAGAAGGTGATGTGTCATCACCAAGGCCAAATTGACCCAAACAAAACCCTAAGTCAGCTATTACCATCACTTTGAAGTTCACATTGTGACTGATTGTCACAAGATTGTCTCCTAGCACTATCCAAAGCACCTCTCTGGTTCACGACCGGTCCTCGCGTGCCGCAACTTAAAAATTCACAGTTGCTCACTCCTTGTTGCAATGTGCCGTCGCTGAAGCCCTGTTAGGACTCAGGAGTTTGCATCACTCATGAATCAGCTGTTGTCATGTTGTGTGGCCATAGTAGAGGCCTCCCTCAACTTCTGGATCCCTTGCACTTTTTGGCCTTTCAAAATCCCATTTAAGCCAAATTGCGCCCCTGACCCAGTAGTTTTTAAAAACCCAAGCCTTTCTTTGACCTAACCTATTAATTATTATTTTTTTACCTGACCCACTAACAAAAAAGCCTTAAACTATTAAATGAGTCCAACCTTCTTATTATTATTGTTGTTTTTTTCTTAAAAAAAAAAAACCTTCAATTTGATCCAACCTGATTATAAAAAAAGAAAAAGAAAGGAAGAGATCATGTTGGATCAATGCTAACAATTTATAGTCTGTCATGGAGCAAAAACTAGCAACTCTAATGTAATCTATCCAAGGCCTAACCCAAGGAACTGTAACCAATTTTTAGTCTATTACCAACTCCCTCCCTTCCCTCTCATCCACCCTCCCCATGATGTGATACTCTCCCACATTACCACAACCAACCAACAGAAATTCATTTCTGAGATCTTAACCCACAATAGAAAACAATTCATTTTCTTGAAAAGTGTTCCCCTAGCGAAAATGTCTTTTGCCAAAAGAAACAATGTCTTTATATGAAGGGATCCTTTATAAATATGAGTCTAGGTGATAAATCTGTGTACTTTGATTATTTGATGAGGACTCACAAAGCCACAGACTTAGTTGAGCATATCTTATGAGAGAAAGGAGAGGGGTGGGGGACTTGGGTTCAAATAAGGTTGAGAAAGTGTGTTTTATTGGTTGTAATTTGTAAAGGGAATCCAAAAATTTTCTTTGAATCTTTTAGTGATATTGTTGGTTGAATAGAGGTTAAGTAACATGTGGGAGAGGTAGGTGTAATGCTTATTGATGTGGTGTGATGCTGGAAGCCTTGAAATTATCAGCTCTTGTCATGTCTTCTGCAAAAAACAACATAGCCTTCTGGTAATTTAAAGTGACTCAACATATGCTAATTGGCACTTGGCTCTTGTGCAAAATAAATCATGCTTATGTCAAGAGCCTTGTAGCTCAACTGGCACTTTCTAGTGTTCCAACGGAGATATCTAGGATTTAAATTTCCCCACTCCCAACTACTAACTCAAAAAATCTATTTTTTAAAAAAATCGTGCTTATATCTTGTTCACAACCCCCTTATAATTGTTCGATATTTAGTAGGAAGTACACATCCCTGTCTTTTTTCCTTCAAATTTTTTTGTAATTGGTACATGTCCAAAGGATGTCCTGAAAACATATATCTCCTAAGTTGTTTGTGTCATCCATAAAAGGGTGTCAAATGATAGGTGTTATGACCATTGAAAAAATCCGTACAGACAGCAGATGCAGCAAGCCATGCAACAAACCCAGTACAACAAGCCAAGTAGCAGCAGTAGTTGCGGATTGGTTAACTAACCAGCAGTAATTGTGGATTAGGACGATCAGCTCTGCATTATTTTCAACTGCAATATTTTGTTTTTAAAATTCAGATAGTAGTTGGTTCCTAAATCTCAGGATTGGATTGTGATGGGGCTATTTTCAAGTTTTCCTCTCCATTCTAAGAGGAGAACAGCCTCCCTACCGTTCAACCAGCCTAACATTACTGCATAATTTCCCTGCAACCATGCTAAATTGCCTTTCCAAGCAATTGTGTTCATAACAATAGGTACAAGTATTAAGATATTTAGCTCGTGACAAGGGTGACGATAACTAGATTTTGTAGATTGATAAATGCATATGTTATTCCCTTTAGTGTCAAGAAGCACAAATGTAGGTTCAAGATCATGTTTGCGTACCTTGTATAACTATAACAAGCTTCTTTGTGCTTTCTTTATCTTTCCTTTATAATCTATGTAATATTATAGTCTTCATGTTGGCAGGATGATGAGATGATGGGTTTGATGACGAGTCCTTGCGTTACTGAATGCAGAGGTAAACAGATTGCTGCTGGAAATAAAATCTGCAACAATGTCTTGTCAGTTCAAGGTGGGAGAGGCGATCATCCTCTGGTTGCTTATCAATCCACCCCATTAGATATTGACAGATCGGAAAATACTAGTGTGTCAAAGCAAGATGAACGGTCACTTGCTGCTTTATTGCAAAATTCTACAGTGCCAAAGCAAGATGAATTGTCACGTGCTGCTTTGTTGCAAAATTTTATAGTGCCAAAGCAATATGAATTGTCGCGTGCTGCTTTATTGCCAACTGCTGTAGTGTCAAAGCAAGATGAACTGTCATGTGCTGCTTTGAGAGTTCTTCTTAGAAAAAGGGATCAACTGGTATTATTTGGATCCTTTAACTTGTTATAATAGCGATTAAGATTACTACTTGCTAAAAACAAATAGTGATTAAGATTATGCATTTTCAACTATCACACTTACAGAGAGAGTAGGGAGGGATCAGTACTTTGTGAATTATTGCATATCTTCTGTATGTGATAAGGGTGGTAGGGTGATGCCCGTATGCATGCAGTGGTTTGGTACCAATTAGGTGACCAAAATCAGTGACATCTACTTAGTCTACAATAGTATTTTGTAACTTACATGCTTTGAAGCTTTGTAGATTGGATGTTATCAATTAATATTGATTGGCTTTCCGTCTGTAGAGTTTTCCAAAAGGACTCATTGGATGGTATTTTGCTTTTGTCAACCCATACTGACATGTCATATTTGCCTTCTAGGGGTTGCTTGGTTTTGACAATAACTTCATTCTACTTCAAAACCCTGGGAAGATTCACACTGTTTTGATTTTTTTGCTTGTGTTTGCAGTCACTTCAGCAGCGGAATATAGAAGATGAGATTGCTCTGTGTGATAAAAAAATCCAGAAGATTTTAAATGGTGTGATTTCCTTTAAGCTTCTTTTTTCCTCCTTCCATTTATGTTTTGTTTTTTGCACTTGGGGCTTCATATTTTATCTAACAGTTCTCAATTAAATGCTTAAAATATAAGAGAGACCCTAACTTTAACAAGCACTAGAAGTTGGCAGTCCTGGTGTAGTTCACTGGTTATGGGATGAAATTTGTAAGCCATATGGACTCATGGTTGAAAGTTGGAGTCACTATAGAAAATTAAGACCTGGGATTTTGAATCAAGTTAAAAAGTGCCTCCCAAATGTTATGCTGGGGAATGTTGCTTCTTTGTTATTTAGCTGGAGAAATTGGTTTGGGAACATTGTATGGATATTTGGAATATGGTGCAGGCTTGTTTCATGTGGCTGGCCGCTGGTATGGAAGGAGCAGAATAGACACAGTTTTGAAGACATGGAGAGCTCCTTGGATCAATTGAAAACAATGTTGGCTCGTACCCTTTTTGATTGGTCCTCGGGTTTGGGAGCATCTCTTTGGCATCCAAAGTCCAATAAAAAAAATATGACTTATCTTGCCTTCATATGATAAACTTGTATGAAGTATCTGTTTGGATTGTGGCCACGTCCAGCATTTTTTGTGGGTCTCATGCTCTGTTCACGAGACCCTCAATCACCTTTTTTTTTTTTTTTAGAAAACAACTTTAAAACTGGGTCTCATGGTACTATTTACACATTTAAAAATTATTTTGCTTAGTGTTTTCAGTTTTTAGTTTTTATTTTATAGCAATAAGTGGTATTCAAACAGACCTGAAGTTTAAGATCTCAAAACAATTGAATTTTACATCAAAAGAAAAGGAAAATTCTCGTAATAAGATTTCACTCCTGCAAGCTTAGGATTCCTGGTGCTTGTATTTTCTAGAGCCTATCCTTACATCTATAAGTGATTGGGCCAATGTAGCAATCAATAGAGAGACATAACCTATTCTTATGTACCGTGTTTCTTATTATAATAGGTGGTGAAGATGATTTGGCCTTGAAGATAGAATCCGTCATAGAAGGTTGTAATGATGTATGCCTAAGAAGTGTTACCCAAGAAAGGACTAATCAGCAACTCGAAGACCAGCTTTCACCTCAAACCTTCAAGAGGAAACGATTGTCAGAGGCTGTTCTCAGTATGCAATATCCATGCCAGGCAAGTTTTATCATTACATTCTTATAGAGCTTTAAACTCTTGGGGTTTCTTCTAAATTTATCACTGAGCACTGTATATATGTTGTAACACCTTATAAGTTTCAATTATCTTTTTTATCATGCAAACGAATATCACCTGGACTTTGACATGAGTGTCAATTTGGTCTTTGGACTTTTGATTTGAACAATTAATTTGGACATTGGATTTGTAACAAATCAAATATTTTGTTAGTATTTTCCATCAAAGCCTAACAGATTTAGTTATGCGATGTGCATATTGTAATAATGACATTTTTGAAATTATTGATAATGTGGTAGAAATCATGTGCATATCATGTCAATAAATCTTTTAGGCTTTAATGGAAGACATTAACAGAAAGTTTGATTTCTCACAGACCTCTTGTCCAGGGGTTAATTGTCAACCAAAAGTCCAAGGACCACATCAGAGTCCATGGATGATATTTGTAGAAAACCCAAGCAAATTTGATGGAGGTTTGTCTTTAATGATATACAGATGTTTTCTTGGTTGCAAATTAATGTCTCGGAAAGATTAAAATGCTTTGTTACTGGCCACGATTGTTTCATTTGAGAAATAAATTTGGCTATAAAATATTTTATGGTTTGTGATTGTGCTGGCCCACTTGTCTTCCATCAACATCAAACCATTATTGGCCAGTTAGGATGCAATCTATTGCAAACCTCAAAGTGTTTGCTGGAGATGTATTTTTTTTTTACCAATGCTGGACATGTAATTTGTTGCAACTGTTGAAACCCATCAGTCCCAAAAGCTTAAGCTGTTGGGAAGTGTGCAAAATGTTCCACAAACTAAACACCCTACCCTCCCGGCCGCCCCTTTCCACATGTAGGTCTGAGACTCTGAACCACTAAAGGAAATGGAAATAATAATAAAGGTAGAGCCAAAACCAAAACTTTTGGGGCTCCTAAAATTCAAACATAATACCTTCTACACCCAAAAAAACCCCCCAACAAACAAGTTGCTACTTTGTCTCAAGCCAATCATCCCAAGCTTTAAGTGTCAGAAACGTTGGCCAGTAATGTATGTTAAATACTAAGAGCAACAATTCCAAACACAACTTTTATATCTTGTGTAGTTAAATGCCCGAGTATTGTGGATGCATATAGTCTTAGCAAATTGTCATATCAAGCTGCAACCTCCAACAGTACCGAATTGAGAAAATGTGGATTTAAAGATGGTGGTTATGCTATATATATTTGTTTAGTCATCACATGAAATTTAATATTGTGACTGATGCAATGTACTAATTCGTGCCCTGGGACTGTGTGCTAGAGGGTCTTATGTTATGATCTTTACTCATTTATGAAACTATCACTCATTTTCTATACAAATTTTGGAATAAAGATGGAGATTCTAAGCATCATTTTTTTTTGCATTAGATATTCTCTTATAACAACTTGTTTACTTTGGCAGGAATTGGATAGGGTGTGTAATGAGAGCAATTGGGTGTTGCCAACTTACTGTGTATTCACATCAGATGGTAAGATCATCTAAGTTAATTTTATATTCTAAATACCAGGGATCTAAAATACTTGTGATATGCTGTCAATGAAGTGCTGTTGGCGTAGCTGTTTATGTATTTCATATGAAAGTGATGATCGAAAATGTGTAATTTATATTGCAAGTTTATGCATTTCATATGAAACTGATGATTGAAAATGTGAAATTTATATTCCAATTACTAGAGCATTGGATTGGTCCCTGATCATCCATCAAGTTCCTCATTAGTTTTCTAAGTTTCCAACCTTATCCTTTTTGTTAATTTTCTTCAAGTTTAAAACTGGCTATTCTAAATGTAGGATGTTTACCAATCAGATTATACCATTAGCTGTTTACAAAAATGGTCCTCACAAGGATTTCTCTCGTCTTGTATTTATTTTCAAAATTCCTATAAAACCTAAAATGTCACCTTATTATGGTATCTGCAAAATCCTAATGCATTGAAATTTGCTGCTTCATTATGCTGTATGCCATAATCCTAGAGGGAAGAGGCTAATCTTGAGAGATGATTTGAAAATCTTGATGGTTTCTGTATTAATGTGAAATTGGCCATGGATGTGAACTTTAAATATATTCTTGATAGAAAGCTTTTCTTGTAGTAGTATCTTCACTCCTACTTTTGCTGTCATTTTGAGAAACGCATCCAGTGATGTACCTTAAATCTAGAAGATGGCCATTTAAAATTGATAATGTATCTACATTATCATTTATTAAAAAAGTAACTGTTACTCTGTTTTCCATTTGTAGGTGGATTCAGAGCCAATGTCACTGTAAATGGGGTGGATTTTGAATGTACTACAGGTGGTGACACGCGTTCCAATCCTCGGGAAGCAAGAGAATCAGCTGCTGCACAGATGCTGGCCAAGTTACGTGCAATGGCAAGTTCAACCCCATAGCTTTTAGGTCTTTTCAAATACAAGGAATAGGACAAGGTTCATACCATATATGAGGTTCGTTTTGAGCACTAGGATAGGGAAAGAACACGTATGCACAGGGTTCTTATGTTACCATGTTATGGATGTCAAAAGCTCAAATCTTTGATGTCTGTGCAAACAAGATACTTCAAGTATTAACAACATATATAATACCAATTGGTTGATTTCATTGATCGGTCCTTGTAAGATGTGGTACACAATTTCTGAGAAAGTGGCCTTAATTCTGTGCATTCAGTCCAAAGTACAGGTACTTTAACCTACAAATTAAAGGAATACAATTGAACACAAGTCAGAAATTTTGGGTTTTGTTCGGATATATACGTCCTGGGTTGGTTACTAAACTGTGGAATACTAGAATGTAGATGCGTTCATAATTTTTCATCGCAGACGGAAGTCTTATCAATTCAACTGGTTAAGAGGTGTCAATGCTTCCTGTTAGCTTCATATTACTATTGGTGAAGGTAACGTGGACCTTACATCTATGCTGGGTTCTCTGTGGTTCTTCATACCAACTGTTCCAAATGTAGGAAACCTTTGTAGTGTGAATATAGATGCCATAGAAGATTTGGATGAGATGGAAGTTCACCTCAGATCAATTGACTGCAAAAGAAATTTCTGCCTCCGTCTCAGTAGCGTATTGCGTGCTTGTGCAATTATGCATGTGTGCCCCCAATTTTTACCATTTTTGTATTGCGTCTCTGTTTGGGTGTATGTACACGTGCCTATGGCTACGATCAATTCATGGCTCTGGCAATTGATTGCTTCTACCTATTATTCCATTCATGCCTCTGGTGTAATACACTAAACGCTACTAGTCTACAGCAGGTACTAGGGCAATGCGCCGAGCGGCCCATAAACTTGGCATATATGAATTTGTATATTTGTTTTAATGCACTAAAGGATACACCCTTGGGCTGACAGTTTAACATTCTTTTGATGATCTGGGGTCTTATTTCATGGCTTCTCGCGCTTGGATACAATAAAAGCACAGAAGATGGCTACGTCTTTGAGGAACGAATGCATTCACAATGATAGTTTTCACGCCTTCCCATGCTTGGATACAATTAAAGCAAAGAGAATTCCCATACCTTCGAGGAATCTCAGTGCATTAACAATGCCAATTTCTTAAAAACCTTTCCGAACAGCCGCCCTAATTGTGACATGATCTAAAACACTAGGCAGATCCATTTGCTACAAAACTGATCGGTGGGGGGAAACATTTCCCACGTTGAAATAATTGAAAGAGAGGGAGAGAGATTGATTTCACTCAATGATTTTTGCATTGAAAAGAAAATCCCGACTTTACATTGCTGGTATCTTTTTGTTTTTTGGATTTTTTTTTTGTTTAAAGTTATAAAAAAATGTAAATGCATTAAAAATTTGCCTCATCCTCGGCAAATTTCAATAAATACCTCAAAATTGAAGGCTTAAGATCATCTTTTACTTCGGCTTTGGTTTCAAAAACACCCTTCATTATTCGTGTGTAAAGCCTTTCAAGCTGTGGAATGCTGTAGCTAGTGGTATGCTTCACGAGAAGCAGCTTGACAGACTCCACTTGGTTTGAAATATCACCATCAGACACTACGACGTCTTCAGATCCGCTCCCATCAGCATGACCAGAAGCTTCTCCAGAAGTTTCATGCTGATTACCTTCAGCAGATGAGGTTTCTGGTCTTTCAGGATTTTCATCATTTGTCTCAGGTTCCTGGGATGACTTTGGCAGTTGTGAATCTTGATGCCGTGACTTATCTTCTACTGTCGAAGCTGGTTGTCACCAAGTTCAATATCAAGATATTAAGTTTTCTATCTGATTCTAATAGAATTTAAACATGAGAAATTCAGAAGTTCAGATAAGAAACCAGATAAAGATCACTCTGGCAATGGGCATGTTGTGTGCGGTGGGTGTGTGTGAGAGAGAAAAAAATAAAATAAATTAAAAAGAGGAAGAAAAAATAAAAAGAAACTTGAGTGATGCTGTGATGGTAAAGTACTACAGTAGGCCTTTAAATTTTTATGCATCCCCTCTCGGGTCAGTGATGTTCCAGAGCTTGATCCCTAAGATGGATTTTACAACACAAACAATTTAGAGGGAGTTGAAATCTGTATGCATCTGTGCTTACTCCAGGGAAATTTGGTGAGGTTGTAGGAATTAAATACAATTTAGACTTGTTCCATCTATGCATCTCTTTCATGATACTAAAAAAATTGATGTTAAAAAGTGATGCTAATAAATATAATAATCTCTAATGTACCGATGTATAAAAAAGAAATATGAAATGAGAATCACAACTTAATAAATATACAATCCCTAATGGACCAATGAACTCTAGCCAAGTGGTACCTCCTCCCCTTATAAACAAGGGTGGAAAGTAAGGTCATAGGTCGAAAATCAACCAAATGCATGTATAAACTTACCAATAATAAGAAGAAAAATCTCAATCAGGTCACATGCAGTTTTAGTTGAAGTTCTGTTACTTGAAAATAAAAAATAATTCAAAATCTAGGTCAGAGATTTATACGAGTTTTTACAAGGGACTTATTTCTCACTGCCCATTTTGTTTGAAAGTGTGTTCCAGTTGTGGATGATTTTTGAAAATTTTAAACTGCCCAATTTCTTCTATTGCCTATTCCCCAGTACATATATATGAGCCTTTTAAGAAGACAGTTGCAAAATGATACCTAGTAAAGGAAGACATTGCGTTATTGGTTTTTTGTTCTTACAGATAAGTTGAACCATTAACAGAAACCTTGGTCCTTGTTACAACCAGGCAAGGTATCTGCTATTTTAGCAGTGATTTCATTGAGGCATAGTAGTAAAAGCATAACTACTACAAAGGGTTTAATACCTGCATGTGCAGCATCAGCATTCTTCTTTGGCCGTTTCAGTGCCTCATAACTTTGATCTAGATTAACCTCTGGTTGGACATTACGAAGTCGTGCACTCACTCTGGTAACAGTTCCCAGCTGCACAACAGGGTTAGATGGGAAAGTAGAACCTGCCATATCATCTGGCAAATGCATAGGACCACCTTGGGCAGCAATCTTGTCACAGTATGCAACCAATGCAGGGTCCATTTGTGATAGCATCCCATGCACCTGAGGGGGAAACAAAACAAAGGAGCAAATTTATGACATGTGACTGAGCACCCACAACTCAAAAGCAATGAAAAAATAAACTTACTGCATCTCGAAGTTCATAAGCTCTACTAACAATCCTAGCGCCGTTATAATCATCTCCGTTGTAAGCCTGAACCAGGGACAGCAGAATACATCAAATTGCCATATGATAAAAATTGTAAGACAAACATCAAAATGTAATCACAATTACTGTTTGAGTTGATCTTTGTGCAACATGTTCTTAAGGAACTCAGAAGTACAAAAATGCAGTAATCAAGTCACAAAATAAAGTTTATAGCACGCTGTTTATTTGGTTGAACTTCAGATATTCAAGGCAGTTACATGTAATGACTAAACATGAACTCATTTGTATAAGACATAAAAAATAAAAATATAAAAAATTGCAATTCTCAAGTAAGCTTAATGCGAAGTTTTTGGCAACAGAAACAACAGTGAGATTCAATGCAAAAGCAACACCATAGAACACCCTACTTAATGAAAGAACCAGCATCCCAAACAAACAGTGAAGCTAAATTCCTGGGTCCTGCCAGGTCACTGGGTAATGAGTGGGAGTTGATCAGCAAAAGCTTTCGCAATCTCCTCCAAAAAGGTCACACTATAAAAGTGAAGGTCGGTGCATGAAGTAACACTTATTATAAATTAGTATTATTGATAAATTACATGCATCAGCATAAGTTGTTACTTCACTTTAGCCTAACTTCTGGTTGTAATTATTATTTTTTTAACCAACTGCGGGCCAGAAGCTTCGTCAAACTCTCTTAACTCACCACTTAAAAGAGCAAAGACCCTGACTGGTTATAACCAGGTTTCTGTTAATGGTTTTGTTCTTACAGATAAATTCACAACATAGCTAGTCTATTGAATATTATATGGTTTTGACTTTCTACATTGCATGCAATACACAGACAACTTGGTGATGTAATAGGGATGTCAGCACAATCAGTTCATAAGCAGGATTAATTGAAACAGAACATTATCACTTATTGGCATCCTACAAAATATTTATGTTAAGAAACCATTCAAAGAACAATTATTACTGAATTTGGTTATTTGGAAATACAAAAAATTTTCATAGGAAGAAATGTTTTTCTTTAAAGCAACAAAAAGCATGATACTTCAGTCAATCACAAGCTATAAAAAAAAGTTATAAAAATCAATATCTTACTTTGCACTGTTTGTGTGGTACAATAGAACAAACATATTTTAGTACAAATTATTACCAACATTAATGTCAATAACAAAAAAGACATTACTTTAGCAAAAATCTCTTAAAGTAGTATCTAATTTTTTTTTCCATAGAATTAACTTGTACCATGGTTTTTAAACCTAGACCGGACTGGACGGTCTGACAAGGTTAACTGCAAACCGGTAATGAAGCCAGTTCTTTAGCTTTCAAGCTGCCAGCCTGACTGGCAAACTGTTAAACCATTCATGGTCAGACACTTGGACTAGATCTTAAATGTTGGCAAAATTGCAATGGCAGGGTGGGGTTTCGAATCTGTGAATTGTTTTTTAAGATATTACATGCTAAACATCAGGCTATACAACCAAATTAATGAACACCTAGGATGCATGGACACTTCATTTGGGGTGTCGTATCCATGTCATAACAATGTCCTATCTGCCATATCATGCTATAATTTGTCAAAAATTGCTTCTGTCGTTGTATCGTACCCATACCTGTACCCATGCACCCTAGATGAACACATAAGATAATTATAATTTTATTTCAATTCAACCACTTTCTTAGACCTTGCTAAATGAGTACCACACCATTGCCCCTATTCTTTTTTATCCTAACACACTTGACCATCCCAATGACAACAAATATATATTTAGTTAATTAATGAACAAACTAATATATTTATTTTGAAAATGATAGTTTTAGATTAAGCTGCTTTGTGCTTGAAGGATTAATAAATCCATTATTTATTTATGCTAGTTTATGCTTCATTAATTTTTATTTGTCTTACAAAATTTGTGAAAATCATTTGAAAATTATTTAAATTTCTTTATATATTATTTTTAGTCAATTTTGCTTTTATATTTTTGTTTTTCAAATCGAATCCATTTATGTATATCACAATCAATTATGACGTCATCACATTTCAAGTTCCGGTTGAACCCCAACTCAAACTTTAAACCTCCCCTTTCTAGGTTCTTTAAATGATTTGATTTTTATAACATTTCTTGGTACAATTGCTTGTAATAATATTTTTTTAAATATCCCTTAATTAATGATGTATTTAGGCTTTCTAAATCAATATTCTTTGGTAGGTATTTTTATGAAGAGAATGTGTCATTTGAGATCGGTGCTTGTGTATCTCAGCAATATATATATTTTCAATTTTTGTTTTTAATTTAGCCATATATGATAATATGAATATACACAAAGGTGATTGGGGGTCTAACATAAGAACTTCCCTGTGTTAGGTTATAACTCAATCAAGGAAGCGTATGAGTTATGACAGGGAGTAAAGGAAAATATTTTGGTGCGAATCCTAATATCATATATGTTAAGGCTGTAAGCTAGTGCTAAAATATTTTGGTGCTTCAACTGGCCTGTACACTTTCCTATTACAACAATATACAGCATCTAAACTTTCAAACATTGTCCTGGTCACTATGAGACATTTCAACAAATATTTAGTTACATGCAAAAACCATAGCAAAGAACACGCACCTTCGCATTGGAAACAATGAGATCTACTTCTTGCGCGAATGTTGAACATGTAATATACTGCCCTGAATCAACACGTTGAAGCAGAGTAGACATGTCCAGAGGATTCTGGATAATTGAACGGTAGTTTGGAGCATCCTCATCCAAGACTGGAAAATGGAAGGCGCTAAACCGTTTATCATACAAAACCCTGCAGACACACGAACAAAAAATATATAAGAGAGGGAAAAATTATATAGAAGACTACTGATAAAATAGTATGACAAATTTAAATAGGATAGGAGCTCATATGTGTTGAAGTGGGCTGAAATATCCCAAACTATTAATTCAATAAGAACACAAAGTTAAAAACCAACATAATTGTGCAATGTTCATCATTATATTTATTGGATAAGGACACTGTTAAAACAAACGTCTTGCCCCATAATCTGACACAAAAAGCAACTAACGACAAAACCAAGAAATGCAGTGATATCAACTAAAGAAATATACCAATCTTTATGGATTGGACTAGGGGTAGAAAGTACTATCTTACCGGTTGCAAACATCTCTTAGGCACATTCGCAATCGGCGAAGGGCATGCTGCTCAGCTTCTACCTTGGCTTTTAACTCAGAGATCTTTGGACCACTTGCCACTTTTGGTGCCTTCGGAAGTTCAGTGAGGGAGGCCGACTTGGGCAATTTTTTCGCTGTGCCCTCTGACAAGACTGACAGAGCAGCTTCAATTAAGCGGTCAAAGAACAAAGATCTGTCTTCAGCAGATGGTTCACTGACCTGGTACCTGACCCCCAAAAAAATAATAATAATAATAAAAAACATGAGAGTATAAAATTAACTTCAGGCATGAAAAGCACTTCTGATATGATAAAATTGACTTCACAAATTTTAAGTTCAATGCATCAGGTTTAGCAAATATTAACATTAGCCAAAAACACTAAATTGAGTAAAAACCGTCGTGCATGTCTAGTAAGCATTTAAAAATATGCATCAAAAGAATCAGAAATGACAGAGTCGGAATCTGCAATATAAGAGGACTATTAAAAGAACTCAAATCCATGATTTTTTACCATGACAATCACCAACATATAAAATAAGTACCAGAAGAGTTACAAATATCAGTATTTGCAAAGAGCTTTCAAAAAACAAAGGAATGCGTACACATAACGGAGAGAAAATATTGAAGAAGGCACGTCTTCAATTTCAGCAAGTGGAACAGAGGATGTTCCAAGTAATAATATAGGTAAGTCAGAAGGCAATTCTCCCAGCAAAGTCTGCAGGACAGCCCTGAGCTGCTCATGTGCCTGCAATATCAAGTCTATTGAAATTAGACAGCAGAAGAGCAACACAGAGTATATCAAAGATTTTTGAAGCACATTATAAGAATAAAAATGAATTTTGAGCATGCAAAATTGCTTATTTAGCACATAATTCACATCAGATGTGCAAAAAAATCACTCACATTCTCCCACCAAAGGTTGAACTGAGGTAAATAGAGTATTGATGGTGTTGTTCTCCTTGCTTCACCGAATATATGTACCAGTGCCTCCTCTGGGGTCTTTGCACTAGGATCTGAAAGAAGAGATGGAAGTCCTAGAGAATGAACAGGAAATTTCTCCATTTCATGTAAAATTGCTGGCCCAATATGATCCTGTTAAACTAAAGCAGTAAGTATATTTAGTTTACAGTTCACATAGTGGCAATTTATAATATTCAATAAGTTCCATGATATTTACCAGCCCAGTACCTTCACCACCATAAAGTAGAAGTCGAGGCCTGTAGACAAGAGGAATAGCAGAACCATAGGAGAGCATAGAAAGCTTGGTCAACTCTGATGACACTGCAATTGGAGGGAAAATATCTGATATAGTATTCATGGCATTCTGAAGATGCCTTTGTAGACATGGTGCAACTACTGAAGACAGCGGCCTAGAGTGCACAACAGCTCCTCGGTGAGCAGCTGGGGTAATTGTTGACATGGCTTCAACAAAGTGATACTTCTCAACCTTTACTGAATCAACATCAATCACAAATTTGTCATCACTTGTGTAAACCTGAGGATATTTTTCACGAAAAGCACGAATGGCAGCTTCAGTGCACAGAGCTTTTAAATCAGCACCACAGTAGCCTACACAACTAGCTGCAAGTTCCAATTTTAGTTCCTTTGAAGGAGGATGCTTCCATTTGCGAGTGTGAATGTCCAAAATTTCAGCACGTGCCTCACATCCAGGCAAAGGAAAATTAAATTCACGATCAAATCGACCAGGGCGTCGCAAGGCTCCATCAATGGCATCAATCCTGTTGGTTGCTCCGATTAAGACAACTTGTCCACGAGAATCAAGACCATCCATTAAAGCAAGCAATGTAGATACAATAGAATTATGAATTTGCTCTTGTTTGCTAGATCTCACAGGAGCAAGTCCATCTATTTCATCAAAAAAGATGATGGAAGGTTGATTCCTTTGTGCTTCCTCAAAAAGTAGTTTCAATTGTCTTTCAGCCTCACCAACCCATTTGCTTAGAACATCAGCTCCCTTACGCATGTAAAAACTCACTTTTTGGCCGGCCTTTGACGCAGCACAGGCTAATGCTCTGGCAATTAACGTTTTCCCAGTGCCAGGAGGACCACATAACAATACTCCTCTTGGTGGGGTGATGTGATAACTTGCAAAGAAATCTGGATATAATAATGGAAAGAAAACCATTTCCTTCAAAGCATCAATATATTCAGAAAGCCCACCAATATCATTAAAACTAACACTCTCATCAACCTGTAAAGGTTGAATGTCTGCCCCTCCCTTTGAGCTCGGCCCAGCAGTTTGAATCCCAGAAGTCAACGTAGTAAAAGCATCACCCTGATGACCCCAACCTGATGCAGCAATATTCAATCCCCATGCTGTTGTCCCATGCATCTCTAGTCCACCAAGAAGCCAAGGAGGCCCGGATCTGCTCCCACCTCTCCCCCAGGGAATTGCAGGGCCTTGGTCCAGCTCATCCACAAGAAGAGAATCATCAGAATCTTCAGCTCTCGTCATACGATGACGCTTATGAACTCTTGATCCACCCTTCCTTACATCCCTACCAACCTTAGTCCCCATTCCTTGGTGTAATACTCTTCGAGGAGATCTAGCTCTTGGCTTACCTTCTTCCATAGACAGCCGTCGTACTTCTGCACGATTTCGGAGATCGTATCTCCTCCTTCCCTCTTGTTCTTCTTCACCCTCTTCATCGTCACCATCGTCATCTCCTTCATCTTCACCGTCATCCTCATCTTCACCCTCACCTTCATTTTGACCATCATCTGCGTCATTATCATCAACATCATTCCCATTTTCCATGTCATCGTCACCTTCCTTCTCTACTGAAGTACCTTGCTCATCATCAGACTCTAACTCCAACCGTTCTCTTGCCATTGATTTAGAACGACGAGGGCGCAGCCCTTCACGCCTAGGTGCTGGTTTAGTATCCACAATCTTCCTACGCTTGGGAGATGATAAGTCATCATGACTCATACTATTGTCAACCCGGTTCCTCAAACGTCGAAATGTGGGTCTCTGAAACAAAACAGTGCAACTTTAAACCCAAAAAGAGAATTTTGTATGGTACTGTTATATTGTTGAAGATAAAAACCCTAGCATAGCCAAGCTAATTACTAACATCCACAAAAAATTGCATGTTGGTAGAGTAATAGATCTCACCATTAGGTCTTCATCCTCTGTTCCAGAACTATCTGTGTAATCCTCGAGATTTACAGAAACCCTTCTCTTTCTTGTGGAACGCCTAAGGTTGGTTGCAACTGACTGCAAATATAAGCACCAAAAACAAATATGAGAATATGAAATGCATGAAAAATCTATGGAAAGGGACCGCTTTTTTGATCTAATTTGCTTCAACAAAAGAGGACATATTGCTGGCAAAAGCGTAAAAGATGATACATCACAAAATCAATGACTGCTAACCATTAAATTTATGTCTCTCTAACTGCATACTACAATCTGCTATCAAATAGTTATATAAGCAAAAGCAATTATATCTTCATGACCATATGAGGAAAATTCATGACTATCGTTGTGTTGAACCTCCATGGAAGGATTTTAGTTATAATAGAAGCAAGAAAGTTAATAATATAACGTTCATAAAAACAAAAATAAAAAGTTAATAATATAACTTTTGACTTTTGGTGCATTAACAATGCCTGTGTTTTCCAACTTCATGTGTTATCAACAGGAATTACAGCACATAATTTGAAAGTACGAACGTGAAACTCCAATACAAAAAATTGCAAATTTACACCACACAAGAATGAACAGAAATTTCCGATGCAGTTTTCTCTTCTTCTTCTTTTTATTTTCTTTTTTATTTATTTTTATTATTAAGATATTAACAGTTTCTAATGACACTACTGGCTAAGACTATCACATTGCAATTCATCAAGTGTCTCTTAAAAACGAGTGATGCATAACCAAAAACTAAAGAACGCTAAAGAAGAAGAATATAAATTATACTTTTCATCTCTGAAATTTGGTGTTTTTAGTCCCTCAAATTTAAAAAGTTAGGATTTGGTACCTAAAAAGTTAGGATTTTGTCCCTCCATCTATTTTTTTTGGTTTACGTGATTAACAGGCTGCTAAGGCACTCTATTTTTTAGCACTTAATATGGTACCAAAATCAAACCAACCCCATAGAGGGACAAAATTGTTGCCCTTTTGAAATTTTGGTGACTAAAGTTGGAATTTTTACCCCAACTTCATTGACCAAACGTACCCTAAAAAATAAAAGCTTCACAATATGCTTTGTACACAATAATTCCAACATTCTACCAAAATGCTCTAACGAACTTCCTCCTTCCACAATAACGGAATGGAGGATGTCGTCATGAGTTCAAGACTCATTAGCATGTCGCCAATGAACTCAAGCTGTAATGCTCCGTTTGTTTTGATGTAAAACCTTAATGTGAACATACTTTTCTACGTTTCCATGTGTTTTCCCTTATATCTAGAAAACAACTTTATCCCACCCCAACCTAAATAAGGGAAGTCAAAAGTTAATTTTTCGAACTAATTTCAAGGTTGCTACCAAACATAGGAAAACGAGACGCTAATATTGAAACAACAAGACAGATGGCTTCAAATTCAAGACTTCATTATGTGCATGTATTTTAAAATTGAACTCTAGACGTCTTTGTTTGGAATCAGTAGGAGTGGTGCCAATTGAGCTACATAAAGGCTACAAACAAATACAAAGGGGCTTCGAAAAATCGAGAATCAAGAATGAAGAAAATAGAAGGAAGGAAGGAAGGACTGACATCTTTATTGGGAGTGCGAACACAGAGCATTTTGGCAATCTGAGAAGCGGCAGTCCTGGTCTTGCTCTTGGTCTTCTGCTTCCTGATGTTCCCTGTATAGTACAAATACGCTCTCCCGTACATCTTCGGCCTCCTCCGCAGCCTATCGCTCGTTCGCACCGGCATCGCCATCCCCTCCCCCGCGGCCCCCGCCGCACCGCCGCCCTCTCCATCCCTTCCTCCTCCTCCTCCTCCTGATTTCTTCGAGTGCATACCAATTCCAATTTTCCAACCCCCAAACCCCCAAAAACAAAGAAAAACCAAAGAAAATTCTAGCTCCACTCTGCAACTGTATATAACTGTAAAATTAACGGTCAATTGCAGAAATTAAC
Source organism: Castanopsis chinensis (assembly GCA_032878915.1). Classification (NCBI taxonomy): domain Eukaryota; kingdom Viridiplantae; phylum Streptophyta; class Magnoliopsida; order Fagales; family Fagaceae; genus Castanopsis; species Castanopsis chinensis. Next base: position 1,169,147 of record JAVQMG010000059.1, read on the forward strand.
AGGAAAAAAGTGCATGCAGTGTAATATTCGTGAAGGGGGAGGGGTATAAATGGAAATGTGAGTTTTTTTTTTTTTTTTGGTGTGAAAGCGCGAATGAATTTTAAGCTTTAGCTGAGTTGATGAAATTTTGAAAAATCATTTGCAGGAAAAATTTGATGATCGTGAAAGAGGAAGGAGATGGAGGGTGGAGATTTACCTGATCAGAGACGCACAGAGAGATCTAACGGTTGAGATTTGCAGAGAAAGAGAGAGAGAGCTAAAACCCTTTAGGAGTGAGAGAGCGAGAGAGAGGGGTGGAGGTATATAAAAAACCTAAAGAGAGAGAAAGTCGAAGGTTTGGGTTTGGGTAATTGGGTAACTCAGTTCTGACTCGGGGGTGAGTCACGAGTTCCGAGTTCGAAGTTCGAGGAAAGGAAAATGGGACCCCTTATTTAGGTCCTTTGAAATTGAAATGCTTGAAGTCTCTCTTCTCTTCTCTGCCTTTGCCTTGTTTTGAGCGCCACGTGTGTTATAATATTTTTTTAGCGCGTTTGGGTGTTTGGCAGTGACATTACGTTACGGTATCCAGCGAATGAATGCTTGCCACGTTGGATGAAGATCGTTTTAGCTGTGTTGGGGAGTTTTCTTTATGCTGATGTGGCAGACTATCGTTGGGCTTGTTTTGCTGTGTGTGTGTGTGTGTGTGTGTGTGTGTGTGTATATATATATATATATGTATTTTGGACTTTATTTGTTGATATAGGTGCCTACTCTCTAATAATATTTTAATTTTTTATTAAAAAAAAAAGTCAAATTGTACCCAAATATTTAAGAGTAAATTACAAGCGCATGTGTTTGATCAAAATTTATATTACCTACTTGTAATTTAAAATTTAACATTTTACTTATTTTAGGTTTGACCGAAATTTAAATTATTTATATGTGGTTTCAAATCTCATGATAAAATTGTTTGATGGATCTTTTTTTTTTTTTTTTATCTTATTTGACCTTGAATTTTTATGTTTTTTGGAGAAGAGAGACATAAAGTAGAGCAAAATTACATATTTAATCACGTTTTTAACAGACATGTTACAAATTCTAACTGCATTAATCTCAGGTGGTTAAAATGTAGAGGTTCAAACCACATGTAAATAACTTAAATTTTGGTCAAACCACAAGTAGGTAATCTGTAATTTGCCCAATATTTAATTAAATAGAATAGATGCACAGAATCACAATAAAATATTTAATATCCTTTTTGAAATAATATGTATTACTACTTATAATTAAAATTTTCTTATTCCTTAATTTATATCTTTAGAGTATTTGTTATCTTGAAAAAATAAAATCGTACCCCACACAAATATCTTTTTTTTTTTTAAAGTGTACACAATCTTAATGAATTTATTTGTGTAACCTATGAATTATTGGTAAATATAATTTTTATTTATTTATTTTGAAGAATATTGTATTATATTTCAAAACTAAATATTTATTATCGATTAATAAAAGCCTTTTTTAATCTATGCTATTAAAAAGAGTCTTTTATTTGCAGTTGCCTAATGTGGGGGGGACAAGGATTTAAATGGTTGACGAAGTTCATATAGAAATAAACCTTGGGAAACGTAGGTGGATTGTCCTCGGAAAGTATACACTTAACTCGTACTTAGGCTGAACAACTATAATTGGCGAGGATGCCGAGGACACTTGCCTAACCTCGGAAGGTTGAGGAACAGAGTTAAAGGGAGCACGACACAATCTGAGAGGAGACAAAGGTAACTTAGTGTTGAACATGGAAGAGAAGAAAAAGGAATAATAACGTGATCATCCTCTTCACATTAAATGCACTGCAATCACTTAACTGGCCACATAAATAGAGAAATGACCATGAATAGTGTTCTCACAGCTAATGCCCTAGTATACAAGCATTCTAGCAAGGTCTTAATGAGACAAGTATCAAGGAAGTTTGATCATGACCCTCCAAATGTAAGGTCCAGATGCATCTTTGCTAAGTTATATAAAGCCAAGAAGCAACTGGATCAAGAGAGAGAGAGAGAGAGAGAGAGAGAGAGAGAGAGAGAGAGAGAGAGAGAGAGAGAGAGAGAGAGAGAGAGAGAAATCATCCAATTGTAACGTCCTCCTCGAACTAAACCCGAGGTTGAACACTTATCCATTTCTAAGTTATTTCCAGTTGAATGCTACACATATAGTTTGATAGGACCTTTACTTTTTATTTTATAATAAGTATTTAAAGGTTGACCTTACATCATATCTCGAAAAATTAATTGTGTGAGCAAATAATAATTAGATTAAAACCAATCATATTTTTCTAATATACTTTTTACCTGCTACACCTAGCTAGAAGTCTAGATCTATGTCATGAAATACAAAATTTATATACAAATTATGGGGTTGCTAGCATTTTAAATTTTGTTGGAGAACTTATACTAATATTTTAAGTTTATCTTTTTACAAAAGCAATACAAACGTATTATCAAACTGAAGTTTCAGTATTCTCTCAATTTTTTTCTGAAGTTTCGGTAATTATTGGAATTGTAATATGTAGGATATAGGTTAAGAAAATTATTCAAACAGTGATATATATTAAAGTTAGTTTGATGTTGCAAGAAATAATGTCAATTTTACACTTTTTATTTTTTATTTTATTTTTATAATCAGTCAATGAGAGAGAGAGAGAGAGGGTCAATTTTACACTATATATATTTTTATTTTATAATCAGTCAATTTAACACTATTAGCCAAGAGAGGGAGAGAGTCAATTTTACACTATATATATATATTTATTTTATAATCAGTCAATTTAACACTAGCCGAGAGAGAGAGAGAGAGAGAGTCAATTTTACACTATATATATTTTTTATTTTATAATAAGTCAATTTAACACTATTAGCCAGGAGAGAGAGAGAGAGAGAGAGAGAGAGAGAGAGAGAGAGAGAATTTTACACTACAAACCACAAGATGTGTGATGTTCGAATGACAATGTTATAGTTTTGAGTTTTGACAATAATATATGACACCCATGTTAGAGGCATATATAGCCTGTGTCATGATAACATTACATGACTTCTGTCTCAATGTGATGTACATATACCTTGTATGCGAACTACTCATAATTGGCATGCATTAAAAAATTTGAAGCCTTGAGAGGTTGAGTTGAGTCTTTAAATTATATCAGGCACTTCACATGTACTCAAAAACTCTTAAGAAAATAAGAAAAGTTTCAAATTTTACAATAATGCATTCAGAGAGAGAGAGAGAGAGAGAGAGAGAGAGAGAGAGAGAGTAGAGAGAGAGGAAGTGGGAATGACAATTTGAATGAGTTGAAATTTTATTAAAAATCATGTATAAAATTTAAAAGTTTTTTTAACCACTTAACCTTATTTGAAGGTTTTTTTTTTTTTTTTTTTCTTTTTCCAATCTTCTTCTTAAATGCATAATTTTTATATTGTTTTTGTATTCATTATTATGGACATTCAAAAGATAACACAAAAGGAGGAAGTCTCTCTTCCCCACCCCCAAACCCTTTTTTTAATAAGGGTTTTACTAACGTATGCCCTAAGGGCATACGTTATTAAAATATTCTAAGATTTTTTTTATTATGGAAAAATGAAAAAAAAAAAGATCAACTATTTTGATAGCCTTTTCAATTCTATATAAAAATTTTCTTAAAATGGATAATTAATATATATTCCCTTAGGGCATACATTATTAAACCATTCTGAGGATATTTTTTTTTTATATATGGAAAAATGAAAAACAAACGATTAACTGTTTTGATAACCTTTTCAATTTTTCATAAAAATTTTTCTAAAATGGATGATTAATATATGATTAATATATATGCTCTAAGAGCACACATTAACCAGAATATTTTGATAATAGTATTGATTATTGACATTAGATTTTTCTCATTCTCCCTATGAAATATGCAAATTGCTTATGTAGTTGCTTAAAAATAAAATACTATGCAATTTTTACAATATTTAAATCTTTTTTTCTAGTTAGCTCAACTGGTAACCTCTTATTGTCAAATAAAAAATTTGAACTTTAAATCCTGCTTACATCAAAAATTAATTACTATCTTCGTATAACAATAAATAAGAATTGTCATAGAGCAAATGTTACACGTTCAAATTTTGTCATAAAAAGTTTTTTTTTTTCCCAAGACTTGTATGAAATTGCAGTCAACAAACATGCCTTGATTTTCCGCATAGACATAATGATGCCAATCATAAGGGCGTATCTTTTTATTGGGCATTGCATGAATGACTAGGAGCATGAAGTAATTCAAAACTTCTTTGATACGTTCGCGTCAAGAGTGGAGAACTGGGGCTGGTCTTATCCAATAATCATGAATTTGATGTAAGGGCCTTCTGCGTTGGTTCTTGGGAGCTTTTTCCTTGACTAACTGTTGCCCATGTAAACCTATATAATGGATAACCTTTGAATGCCCATGATTGTCCTTGTTGATTACTGTTTATTGCGTAAAGTGGACGGGAGAATATTAATCATATTTTCCTTAGTTTATTGAAGTCTTTTTTACTAGTTGTCTCATCCTCCCCACCACCACAACACCCACCCCCCCCCCCCCCCCCTCTTTTTTTTCTCTTTTTTTTTAGATGAAGATGACATCTCATAAGACAATCACATAATTAAGAGTGTGCAAAATATCTGTTTAACTTGTCAACCTGTAGCGGACCCACCTTCCCTGTACAGGTCATTACATTAGGTGGTTTAGGTTGGGCGGGTTAGACCCCCTAGAATAGCGGATTGAGTTGGGTAATAGATTGAAAAATTGCCAATCCGCTACAACTCAACCCCCCCCCCCCCACCACACACACACACACACACACACACACACTCACATATATATTAGTTCAAATTGTTCAATTGTATATTATGTATTTAAAGTTAATTAATTCACCTAATCAATTTTTTTTATTGCTAATCAGTAATTAATTCCTAAAACAAAATATAAAAGTCAACTTTGAAACCCTAAACTCACTTCAGCCATATACTACACCATGTATTTAGCCTTCACCTTCATCTGCTTCCTCTCCCTCCCTCTTTCTAGTTGTTTTGTCTTTTTCTACCTTAACCTTTTTGAAAAGCTGGAGGTCATTTAGTTTCTAATAATAGAGCTTGTTATACTAGTGTGCATATGTAATATTCTTAGTGGTTCTTATAGTTTGTAATACAGTTAGTTTAGGCACCAAGGTTGTTTATCCTTGTATGTAAGTATATATACTCTATGGTTTATCAAAAGTATACACACACACATACACGCACTATGTATTTAGTAACTAATTGTAGTTTGTGACAATTGTTTTTAAGAACATGCATAGCATTTTGAAGTTTATTTGTTATGTTGATATGTTATTATTTTGGATCATTGATGTGACTTTAAGAATGTTAGACATTGGGTTTGTTGATTTAATTTTCCTCGTTTGTAAGGCAACAACCTACTTTTTTTTTTTTTGTTGTGTGGAGACAAGGTCTGTTAGAGATGATATATCTCTTTTTCATTGACCTTATGTTTGTGTTGGAATTGAGATTATTTAATGAAATCTACCTTTAATCTTTTGCATGCATTAGTTATATTTTGAGATTATTCAATAACAAATTGTGTTTGTGATAAACTTTTTTAAAAGAACATTGTTAATGCCAACCTGCCAAGTTGAAACCGCCAAGATTTGTAATCAATCCACCGGATCCAGACTTTAGTGGGTTGGTGGCGGATTGAAATTTTGGCCTTTACCCACCCAATCCAACCTACGCACACCCCTACGCATAATACTATTCTCTCGAGAGGTTATATCATGAGATAGTTTTACTAAACTTATATCTATTGTGAGAGAGGTCTTGCAAAATTGTCTTATAAGATATATATTTTTTCTTATCCTCCCACAACATGTAGAATCCGCATGTATTATGAGAGGAATGTCTCATGAGATACGCTATAGCCATTTACCCACATATCAATTCCATGCTCCCTCGTGTTTCTGTTTGTACAAACTTCTGGCGAAAGATAATGACGACGACAATGACAGTGATCACAACAACAATAAATATAGTAATAAAAGTGTCCCAGAAGGCAAAAAAACGAAAAAAGAAATTGAATAGCTTGTAAATAACATAAAATGATTGCTTCTCAAAAAAAAAAAAAAAACACAAAATAATTTATTTTAAAAAAATGTTTAAAGAAGGGTCTTACATATAATTTACAAAGTATAATGTCCTGTATGAAGGAGGTATGCATCTATTTAAATATTAACAACTATTGCCAAATATTCAAATATGTTCTTGCAAAAGACAACCGATTTTCTCCAACACGCACTCTCGTCCCTGCTCATTTCATACATTTAAAACTAGAAACTGATCTGTACTAAAGCTAAAGCATGAGAAAAAATACCCGACTGGTTGGAGACGAAAAAAGAGAACACAGAATATGAACAATAGATAGTTACATTAATGCATGACAAACAATTCTGTTAGCATCCAGCTGCTTTCAAGAATTTGTCAAAAGGGCTTGAAGGAGGTAATCTGAAAGAATTCTGTCCATACTCAAGTGAACAGAGCTGAAGCTGATCATGCCCCCGAATTGGCTCCATATTTATCAACTTTAGATCTCCTTCTGAAAACTCTGTTTTCTGAAACAATAGCCAAGAAAGAACAATTCAGTGGTGTTTTCTTCAAAATGTATATTAATAACACAACCACCCAGCATCCAAGATGTTAAAATGTCTGCAATCCTAAACCATGTCTACCAACTACCATATTATTAATATATTGACCCACCTTTCATAGCCAAAATATTAGATTAATGTTACTGAGCCATAACGTTTTCTTAAATATAGTGCATAACACAGGTCTGACCGTCTCTCCAGATCATATGATGGTTAGCGAACTTCCAAAGTGGGATAAACACATTGCTTTAACTGATATTATGAACTGCCCCCTCTTTTCTATTCCAAACCTTTGTATGAGAATTCCCCCTTGAAATCATAATAAACACAAACAACAATTTCAACTGACAGAGGCCACCATGAACACCCCCCTCCCCCAACTCTTTTTTTTAACCTTATTTCTCCCTTCTTCTAATTCCTACATAGGCCAGACCTAATTACCATAATGAGGGAAACTCTAGATGAATTTACTCACCTTGGATGGCAAAAGGCATAATTTCTTTTCATTTTGATCGGAGAGAACTATTGCCTTTGACTCTTGTTTATGCTTGAAACTATTAAGCACTGACATCTTCTGCTGTTTCCCTGTCACAAGGGCTTCACACTGGCTCTTCATTTGGTCATAAGGTATTGGCATAGAAGAAACTGGGAAGCTAGCAACTTGTCTAGCTGTCTCCAAAACCTGACGATAATTTAGACACAAGTTAGACTCAAGGCAATAAGGAATTTATACTCCTCATATATTATTTGATAAAATATTCACAGTAGGGGTTAGTCCTCTCCTTCCCATGTGTTGAAATTAAGACCTTCCCCTTAGCAAGGAGCGAGTGGTGGCCACAGAAGTATGAAAATATGAATGGCTGTGATTACACAAACCACCAAGGCCACTCAGGTAAAAGCTAATATATTTTAAAAAATTTATTTTTAAATCCAAAAGCACAGGAAACTTCAATTTGATTGTAGCAAAGGGATAAGGTGATTCCAAAAACTAGTTTTTCTTACTGATTCCAAAAGCTGATTAACACTTATAATGTCAAGGGTGGTATTAATGGAAAGTGATGTTCTGCGACCCGACTGACTTCCACTTGGTTCAGGGAAGGCTTCTTCATCCGTCAATGCTCCTGACACCTGAAAGAAAGCCCATCATGTCAGCAGAACTGTGTCAGACAAGACGGTTGCTAGAGTGGTGAAGATGGAAATACAACCACTGCATGTTTTACCTCATCAAAATCTGGAATCTCCATGCGGGCAAGAGGGGAACAAGGGCGTGGTGTCTCCATAAACAATGGAGGTCCTATGGTATATGCATCATCAGGAGAAAATCCCTGTGAGAGTTGGTTCTTTATGCTTGACAACTCATCCTGGGGAGAAGAGAAAATTTTAATACACTATTAATACCAGAAGATATATTCATACAGACAAACATAAACAGCTCAGAGAGCTAGAAAGCAATAACACATTTGAGAAAACCTTGATTAAAAACACAACAATTGTACACCGGGAATTCAATTGTAGACCATTCAATCAGGCAATCCATTTATACATTTCAGGAAACCCCCTCACACAGTAAGTGAAACCAAGAAGCAGCCAGAAGCTGGCTTGCCAAAGACTATGAATTCAATGTTAAGTGCTCTATCATATGAACTCAATGACATAATCATCCTGAGCTAAATTAGATTGTATGTATTCAGACTTGAAGTATGAAGAAGTCCTGCCAAGTAAAATTAAAAAGCTTCTTTCCCCTGCCAGCACGCATGTGTGTCCCAAGATCATTATCCTGTGTGTGTGTTCGTGCATCCATGGTGGAGGCAATTGTCAGTGATGAAAACAATAGAAGATTCCAGTTTTTTCTTCTTTTTTCATATTCTTATGATTTCCTGTTTATCGGCCACTCCTTTCTTCATCATGATCTTCTTATGCGACTCAGATTTTGATATAACTTTTTTTCCTCTCTAGTTGACTAGTAGGGAACAACACTTTCTACATAGTGATCCTTTTAGTTATATTTACAACTTCCTAAATCCCCAAAGACAACCATTGACAGTTGCTAAACCAATCAAAGGCTTAGTCTTTGATAGCTGTCATATACTTAATGAACATATTTTCATATTTTGACTAAAAAAATGTCCACTTAAAAAGACATATTCTCAAGAGACTGCATTCTAATGAACTGGTATATCACCTCTGACAATGTTGCAAATTTAGACATGAAGTGTGATATCACAGTTTCTTTCAACTGTTGGTCATTTGACTCTATTGCTGAGAGAGATTTTGATGCAGCAACTTCATCTTCCTGTCTTCCATATAATATCTTCTTATTAGACTCTATAGAGACTGCCTGTAGCCGGATATCGTCGACCAATTCAAGATAAGGATCAACCTGTAACATGCAATTTCAATAAAAGGATCTAGGACAATTAAAAGAAGCTAGAAGAAATAAATTCCTTCTCAATGGGGTAGGTATAATGAGCCTTAATCTGAAGTAGGTGCTGGTACTAACCATTTTATCTGTCAAGGATGCTTTGACAAGAGGAATTAGCTCTGGGAGACTGCCTGCCCTGGCTGAAAATATTAGCATTGATGATGCCAAGGTGAAGAGGGACCTTCTGCGAGATAGTTGTAAACCTCCTGCAATAAGTGTGCAAGAAACATATCGTTTTCTTCTTAGATTGATGAGAGAGAGAGAGAGAATAGCATTTAACACAAAATCTATATGATTATCAAGTTTGGGAATGAATACAAAAAGATCATTCAAGGATTTTAGAGTTTCTTGACGAGCCTGCTGTTTCTACATGGTCTACCTTTGTGCTGGCCTGCTAGTGACCACATTCTACTCAATAGTCAATACATATTTGACTATTCCCTTTTTAAAAGAGGTAGAGAAAAGCATAATTCAATCATACATTCAGCTTACCTTCTTGATCTAGAGAGACGCTTCGAAGGGAGAATGCCAGCTGGAAACATCTTACTAGTGCCACATGACTGGAGGTCTGTCAAGACAAAATATATCATCAGAGTTGAGACAAAGCTTTTCTCAGTAAATTGAGTGAAAGCTTTTTGAGTATGAAACTTCAAAAATTTCATTGTCAATATTAACATGAAATCAAAATTAGTATTAAAAGGTGGAAAACACTAGTCATTTTCTGTATCTATGGAAATTCCTCTCCTTAATCCAAGTAAAGAACCAATCTACCATGTCAGACCATTGCTCCCTACCAACTGAACATGGAATCCCTATTCACTGAAGTTTTGATGGCCTTTATCATGAGGTCTAGACAAAAAAAGTCAATGACATTGACAGGTAGAGATTCTTGTTAGATTAATTTCTGATGCAGGATATTTTCATGGTAAAGTATATGCTGTCTAACCACCACGTTGATTAAAGTATGTAGGAATGGGAAGGGGGTATGCAAAATCTAGAGGTATAACACTTAAAATGAAAGCAAAGTGCAAGAAAAAAAAGATTGGACAGAACCAGTGATAGAATGAACAATGTACAACACCCCACCTTAGATCGGGTAAAAAGTAAAGCAATGTTATAAGTGTGGGCCATTGCTGCAAAATTTGCAGGCATGTTTTCTGCAGATGTTGCCTGAACCCAAATAGATGAAAGCAAGAGACTGACTTGGTGACTGCTCAACCGAAGCGAAGTAAGCTCCTGGACATTTTCAAATAGATGAGAAATTTCAATTAATATTTAAAATAAGTGATTCCCATGATAAGTTAACTAGAATTCTATATTCTGAATTTTTAACCAAAGAACTTCAAAGTATATGAGTTGCAGTTTCATACCAGTTTTCCACCAGCCAAAGCACGCTTGAAACTGTAAGAGTGATCAGGTGATGGACTAATTCCAGATTGTTCCAGATCCACAACCGAGTTTTGACTTACTTCCTCTCTGTGATTAACGTTCATGGGTTCTTTGGTGTCTTTATCTTCGTCCTGAATGGAGAAGCTTCCATTCCTTACTGTTTGCAATGTACCAACTGATGAAAACCTAGAGACTTCTGATGAAGGTTTGAAGTTCTGGTCTAACCAAGAACAAAAAAGGGATGGCATAAGCACCATGGAGAAAACACCGTGTGCCCTAACTCGTGTTTCAGGGTCGGGATGGGCCATTGCTACGAGCAGTTGGTGAAACAGAGCATCAGGAAAAGCCTGAAAGAGACCATAAATATTATCTCAGAAACTTGGATGATTTTACAATATCTCAAAATGTACCAGCATAGTACAATCTATATAAATGCACTTGCCTTCTTGTGGTAAGATACATTAGGGATGGGAGAGATAATCTTTGCAGTTTGGAATACAGCAGATAGTGTTGTTCTAGCTACAACAGCAGTTGTTGGGATATTCTCCAGCACCACTGCCATCGTATCAAGAATAGGTCCCACATCTCCCACCTGTTAATAAAAAATAGGCTTTGTAAAGTAACTATGATGCAACTAGAATAATTTTCACAGCTGAGAACACCCCCCCCCCCCCTCCCCTTTTAAAAAAACCCACACAAAAAATAATCATAATAAATAACAAGGAGAAGCTAGTTTCCGAACTGTATCCCATTAAATCTATTTAATTTACTTGGACTTGCTTGTGTGGGAAAAAAAATTGAGAATCTTGAAAAGTAAATCAAATCTGAAGTAGAACTGAATAGTAAAGCTTGATAAGCACATATGGTTTGTTGATACTGGGATGTTGCTCATTTGGTTGAAGAGGAGTAAAATGTGTGAAGAACTACTAAATGTTCCAGAATCACCACATACTTATCATTCCCAGGAGTTTACAACTATAAGGTCAACAATGCTTCATAGCACTAAAAAATACTACCTTAGAAAAGGTGGAGTGAAAATGAGAATATTGGGACAAACAAGTTTAAAACTTTGTTTGGTGGGAATGATAAAAAAGTACGAGGAAAGAAAATATAAGAAGAATGTTTTTTTTTAAAAAAAAAGAAGGAAAGAGAAATGAATATATTCTATTATAAGCATATGGTAGGAGGGATAGAAAGGTGGAAATATGTTCTTATATTAAATCATTTTTAATAAATTTAAAGGATAAAATTGTCAAATCACCTATATAATACGTTTTTCTCCTCTTTTCCTCCCATTTTGTGAGGCTTAAAAATGGTGGGCCTGAATAGAAAATAAATGCAGCTCCTTTTTGCTTTCCACTTTTCTACTCTACCAAACAAAAGAAAAAATCAACCCATCTTCCATTTTCTCTCCACCCTCTTCCATCCTCTCACTTTTCCTCCCTACCAAGAGCATCCGTAATAGGAAAAAATGTTTATCATGTGCAATGAGGACCACTTTTAATATGGATTTCTTTCCAATAACAAATTGGCTAACTGATTAAAGACAAAAACAAATGCTCCAGAAAGGCATGCCAGGCAATTGACAGGCACAATTAATAAAAAGCTTATTTAAATAGAACATGGTCCAAAATCTACACAAACTTCCATAAATTAAGTAAAATTAGAAAACGACCTGGATTTTAAAAAAGAAAGTGTCATGCCTTTCTTAATGTTTTCACTTCAGTATTCTGGATATTTCACAAATTGCTCAAAATTCATTTAAAACATAAAAACAGAAAAATTACAAACCTTAATTGACATCTGTGAAATGCATTTTTCTAGAGCCGAGTGAAGAGTAGTCCACTTATCTGAAAGATCTCTAGGGCTGGATACCTCGGCTAAATTTTGCAGGCACTTCCGTAAATTTTTTATCAGGTCAGATATTGCAGCAATGATTGCGACTGAGGCCTGCGGCTTTGCATTTTTTGCAAGTTGTGTGGTGACATTAACAATATTTATCTGTACGAGAGGTTTTTTGATGACATTCTTATGATCCAAGTGCTTGACCAGGATAGACAATAAGAAATGGGAGTTATCTCCTGGTGTTGTAAATAAATATAACAATATCAATTATGCACCAATGATTTATTAAAAAATAATTATTTTAGGCAATGATAGAGAATTAAAGATCAATTGTAACCTGATTCCTCCAAAAGTGACTGCAAATACATCAAAACAGAAGAGGCAACTCCTTTTTCTGGAGACCAGTGGTTTTCAGCATCAAAACTATGAAAAAGGGGTTCAAGCACACGCCGCACTGTTGTGGCTTCCTTTGCCAATGTGGCCATATTGCGCAAGCAAACCCTTGACCAGTAAGCAGGACTTTTGGAAGCATCCCTGTGAAATTGGCAAATAAATGCAAGGATGCTATAAGTTTATATACTTTTTGTATATAAAATGTATATTTTTTGATAAAAAAGGTGATGTTTTGGAAACAAAAATTGAAAAGCTTTACATGGTGGGGTCCAAATGAGGGTTAGTCAGGGCACTCGGCAACGAAGGAACCTTCTTGCTGATATCAGGGAAAGATGAATCACGTATCTCTGCTTTAACCACTCCTTGAACCCACTGGTCCTGGGATTGAGAGTATAAGTCATCTTCCTTCCCATTCTTGGAGCTAATTTGGAGATTCATGTAGTTCTCCAAGGTCACTGATATGATCTATTACAGAACAGGTAAAAGAAAACAATAAGATTTCAAATTAATCGATGAAGATCCACTCTTGCTAGTGTACTTAAAAAAAAACTTTAAATTTTAAACCAAATGATAAACAATTTTTAGCTTTTAAGGTCATTGCTTATGTCAAAAACTGAAAAGCATTAAAATAAATGTGACAAAAGGAAAGGACTACTCACATTATCAAAGTCCATTGAGATATGCGAGTGCTCACCCATGAACAGTACCTAGGCACAGTATAGTGGAGACAAAAAAACAAAAGACATCAAACAGTGCGGAAAAAGCATACATTACGAAGCACTAGCCAAATGGCGTGGGTAGAGAAAATTACGTAAAAAAAAAAAAGAGGTGATATGAAAAGGCAAAGATACTATTTCAAGCGCAAAAAGAATCATTGATGAAACAATTAATAAATTAAAAATTTAAGAAGAAGCAGTTATTGAAGTAAGACAAAAATTATATAGAAGTTGCACACACCATGCAATTAGAGAGATCAAATTCTGTAAACACAATTTGACAAAACCTTGAATTGAATACAAAGGTGAAGCATAACTATAAAGAATTTCCTATCTGGTCTAATATAGGGCTGATATAATCTAATCATATTATTTCCATACCTACCAAATTCGGATCAGTTGCTGCTACCTAATGCAGTGGACCTCACGCATATCAAGCCAAAAAAAACTTGATTATCATTGCTATGTTAAATTCTCCTAACATGAATATCAAAGCAAGAACGAATTGAAAATATAGCAATAGAATAATCCATACATAAGAGAAACAAGACATGTCACACATACTACAAAACTAGGTCATGAAATAGAATAATCCACACATACATATATATATATATATACATTGGGGGTATTTCGGGTAAAGAAGTCAAGTATAAGAAAAAGAAAGAGCAGTATATACATGTATGGGTAAATGTAAGATAGATATGTCTAAGCAACAAGTGAGATTTAATCTAAGAAAAAAATTGTACCATAAAAGCCAAAGCTTGGAGTCCTGCTGAACGTAAACATAATGCTCTTTCATTGTCTCCAACTTCTTGAGCCAATTGACAAAGTTTCGGAATGAGACCCTCTAAGTTGAACATGTATGTACCATCCATCTACTTTTATTTCAGGATGTCAGAATTAATTAATGAAAAAATAGGTAATTAAAGCATTTACGATCAATGGCCTAACTTAGATACAGAATTAACTTGATATATGTATGGTCACAAGCAATATGAGGAGGATTCAACAGGTTCCTCTACAGCATCTGTAAATTCAAATTCACATTATCCGAGGTTTAGGCATTCACTTCAACCACTCCCATTTCTTTCCTGTTGATGTCCAGAAGATTAAATGGACTGTCTGCTTTAAATTTACTAAAAGGTTTATTGATGGGGTAGTGAATTTTATTAGGGGCTCACTGAATGAATTCCTCCATATGCACTTCTACCATGTGCATGGCCATGTTATAAACAGATTTTCATCAAGTATTGACTAAACAGATCAAAACTTCATCTTTCTATCCATTACATACCTGGCTATTTACAAATTCAACAAGAATATTGCATCCCGAAATCTGCATTTCATCCTGCCGAGTTTGTTCTAAAAGAGTCCGAACAACCCCTAATAAACTACTAGCAAATAGTGGCCTGCAAGAATTGAAAGCTTCTGGTGAATATCACAAATTTTAAATACTTTCATTTTTAAATGGAAAAGTGAAATTTCAGAAAGAAGCAAATAAGCAACCAAACAGAAGCAATCAAACAAACAAAATATTGCCAATGAGCTCTACTCCATGAGAATGAGAGGGAGGGTGAGGTCTACATGTGTGTAACTTACCAATAATAAATAAATAATCAAACAAAAGATTCAATATATAAATTATCTTGCTACAAGGCTTATGCATACATTTACTAAGAGTAGTTCCCTGTGAAGTAGCAGGGACAGTCCTACATTCTCAAGACTTTCCCCTTCTCTATCTTTTTTTTTCCCTCAAACTCCATCGTTAGATTGCTTCAGTTTATTTCCGGAATTCTTTTTTCCAGAGTACATTTCAAGTACCAGTTTTTAAGTTCTGAAAACAGAAACCAGCCGAACAACATTTCAAGTATCAGATAAAGAGCCCCATTTAACCAGGGAAAATATGTATTCTTTCTACAGCATCTAATGATACTTTCTAACAATTACATAAAAATAGGTTCTCTAAAATCAATGTTTTCTTTTTTTCTTTGGGGGGAGGGGATAATGCAGAACCCTCTAAAGAAGAGCCCTTTAGACTTACATCTAGCCAGTAAAACCTATTGGTAATTGACCCCTCTCACTAGAACCAATTGTCAGTTAATCCAGGGGCATTCACCCCTAACGGGATAAGCAGCTAAAATCAATGAGTATTATAAAGCAGCATAAGTAGACATATAGACACTGTCAAGATTTGGCACATTCTCTTTTTCCAGTCTTTTTTTTTACCAGCAGAGAAGTATGTAATTTCTCTTTTCTTTTTTATCTAGTCATAAATAAAACTTGATGCAGAGAAATATTTATTGACATCATAATAATGAAATACTTAAAAATGAGAAGTTAAATGTTGAAAGAGCAACAATTTTTTTTTGGGATAAGTTAAAGATGAACATGTTATTGTCTATTCCATTGATGACTTCTTCAGTGTGATCTGTATTGCTTTTGGATATTAATCACTACCAACTTATAAGGTGTCTGTCACGTCTGTTATAGTTTACAAATTACGTAACATCATCACTAAGAAAAACAAAATTATAATCAAGATGCAAAAAGTATCTGCTACTTGATTCAGTTTTCTCTTATGTAAACCCAGGTGAGGGACTGCAGGGAGGGTTAGATCCCTGGCATAAACATCTTTCAGCACTGCTGCCCAATAGTCAGCTAGACAATGATCTGCCTAATGCAGACTTTTCTTCATTGCATTTCAAATTTCCAAACTCTTCCAACCCCCCTCTTGCCACCTTTCTCTCTCAGTGGTAAAAAAAAAAAGATGAAAACACAATGACAATCCATTGATATCTCAATTAAAATCCATCTAACTTACATCTGCCCCTTGCATGATGATAGCAACTTCCTATATATGCATAACACAACTTTTACAGATCTAAAGTTCTCATTCCGCAAATCCTTGTAACATCTCTGTTCTAATTGCTCGGTAATCTGTGGAGGCAAAACATTGAATGACGTGAGAGTGAAGCAAATAGACAATCTTTTTATTTATTTATTTTTTTTGTGATAAGAGCATAGAAATTCTTCTTTTCCTTGTAGGTAGGCATTTAAACCAAAAATCTAGAACATGACATTATCATGGAAATTTCAAAAGTCGAAAGCTCTAGAATTTTTTTTTTCCAATTTTTTGAGTTAGACATTTTTTTTCACCAATTTAGCTTATTAACTACTTTTAATGGTTTTTGGAAAGAATTTGTAACTTTTTTTGACGTAATATCATAATTCATCTTAATAGCAAGTAGGGCCAGAAATGAAAAAAGAGAGCAGTAGTTTTAAATTCTTGGTTCAAACCTAACCCAATAATTGAAAAACAATATGGAAGTGTAAGTAATGATAGCACCACCATATAAACAGCATAAGGGAAGCAAACCTAAGTCTTAGTAAATATGGATGGGTTGATGAAGATGAGTACAAATATTAGTAATCATGTGTTGGCTTAAAAATTTTTCCTTCCCATCAAAACAAATGAATTGAAAAGAGAATATAAATGAAAAAATGACCCTTCCTCCCCTTGTAAGAGAAAAGTAGAGGGTGAGGTATTAGATTCAAGACCATTGGATCCATAACTTACCAATTATAAAACATATATATATATATATATATACATGACTAAATCATCTGCAATATAATAGCTTCTATGAGAATGTACCTTGGGGATACGCAATGGATTCTTCGAAGCATATTCACAAAGTTTCCCAATTTTCCTATCATTTGGTTCATCATCCTGCCATATATAATTGGAAAAGGTATAAGCATATCAGATGGCCTTTTGGGAGAAGTATCCTCTACTTCCCTACTGTATTTAAACCCTAAACATCTCTATTGGAAACATTAGGAGGTGCCAATGGCGCTACAAGCATCTTGGCCTAGATCGAACTTATTATAACTAAGGTACCACCACTAAAGTACCACATACTTGATGTTGATAGCTCCTAAACTAAATAAAATTGTAGATTTGCATAGTCAACTCTGCTTCCAGAAGAACAAATAAAATCATATTTGATGAGAATAGTCATATACATACAGTCCTTGAATTGCGAAGCTAACTCAAAAGTTTTCCGCAAGAGCAAATATCAACAACAAGCCTTGAAAGGATATGAATTGAAGTAAAATGGCATTACATTAGCTGAAAATTCACCTTTAATATCTCTGAGAGCAACTTCTTGTACCGTTTCACGGGCTGTCTGGACCTCGCACGCAACGAGGGACAGAAGAAACAGAGGCTACCGCAGGCGGGCACAACCCGCCTTGACATAACCCCCATTTCCTAAGGCAACACAAACCCCCAGGCTCTGAAAGTCAACATCACAACCTCAGATTAACAATTTGGCATAAACTGACAGACCCACTCGACCAAAACAACTTAAATTCACAAAACTATCCTAGAATTGTGTTCTTATGATGCTTTCATTAAAAGGGTACAATACAAGTTTCAAAACCCCGGTTGAATTTTAGCAAATACTAAGGTTTTCCCAACAGCATAACTGTGTTGCCAATGCTTCGAAGCATCATAAACAATAAAAATTCCAACAACCCAGATTGAATTAGCAGATTTTAAGGTACATAGACTCTAAAAAAAATGAGACAAAACAATTAAATTTACCAGATTGAAGCAAAATTTTCAAATTTAAAGACATACCCACCTATTCAAATTACAGGAATTAAGCTTTTGGGCACGACCAAGCTGCTAAGATCAAGATCTGGGCAAGCCTGAAAATGCCAAAAACCCAAAGAATTATGTATAGTAAGAATTAAGAAATAAATAAATAAATAAACAAATTATCAAATATTAATATGAAAACTCAATTCAGATTAAATGAATTTACCTCACAATATTGCCAATGGGGGCAGAGGCTTGAAATATCCCCCTGGCTTTTTCTTCTTTCTTTTTCTCACTTCCAAACATTCATTCATATGAGAAACTTTCCGTTAGAGCCCAATTTCTCCTTTATAAAAGTTTCTTAAGAAAAAAAAAATAATTAAAAAAAATTCATGCTAAAGTGACAGCTATGTGTAACATTGGTGACAGCCATCAAGAACAGTCGCTTTCATGCAATCAATGCTGTAAAGGCTTGATCTGAGCAAAGGGTCCACTGATTTATTCGATTGTACGGTGTACGGTGGATGATCAATTAATTTTTGGGGCTGTGACTGGAAGTTTGCATAAGGAGCTGTGACTTTAGGTTTTGTTCAATAAGAAAATGCAAAACAGAAAAGAACATGTACAGTTGTTTAGGGGTAAGAGATTAAAAACCAGATAGTGCCAAAAGCCCCAACGGTCCCGAGATTTAAGGGCGTTTGCTTTTTTGATTGCTTGACAGAAATGTCCCTCCACTATTCACTTTTTGACTTTTTCTGCCACATAATTATTTTTCACTTTTCCACTTTTTTTTTTTATCCAAAAAATTAGATTGAATTATATTTTAATTTACATATTATAAGAAAATTTTCAAATTAAATCTTGTAATTTTATTAATAGAGACAATAATATATTAATCTACAATGTCTATTTTATAATGATTATTTTTCATTATCAAATCAGAACACCGATTGATTTTTAGTGTAAGACAAGTTTAAACTCAAATCTCTAACCGATGATAAGAGAATTTACAAGTGCAACCCTAAGTCTCGTAAATTTGAAATTAAACTTAAAAAAAAAAATTGTAAGGCAAACCATTTATTTATATCTCTCAAAAATGCACTCAACTCATTTATTTATATCTCTCAATAATAGAAATAAAACACTCATTTATTTATAAATAAATACGGCGTGCATTATAACCTTAATTCAATATTTTTCAATGTATGTGGAAGTAATCAGATTGTCGCATCTATTTTGTCTTTACCCTTTAAGAGAGGCCAAGGTCTGTTGAGTTCTTCCAACTTTTAAATAAACAAAAGGATTAAACTTTTATTAATTCTTAGTAAACTTCATTCTGTCCAAAAGTTGCTTAATTCTTAGTAAACTTTATCCATTTTTTTTTTTAAATTATTTTTTCAATGACCTATGTGGAAGGTCCCTGGAATATCCGAATAAATTTCAATTAATAAAATTTGTATACACCTCACAACTCCCATATGTTGATTAGCTTTTGGCTTCATTAGTCTAAGTAGACAAAAAGTCAAAAGAATATGTTATGGGAGAACAGTGATACGTGTGAATAAAAACTAAAAAAGAAAATTACAAATATCACTATCTCTCACATTATAAATTCTAAAACTTTGTCTTGTTTAGGAGAATGAAAACCAAAAGGCAAATAACATAATGCTGACAGCCTCATGCTCATATCTCTTTGTCCTTTTCTTAACTTTATTTATTGTAGAGACCAGAAATGATAGCCTCAAAATATCCTCATTGCCTTAAAGAGATTCACGCTTTGGCCAACCTCGCAAAGTTGGAAGAATTCGTTTACTGGCAATGACCGACGGTTTTGTCCCACAAAAGCAATAAAAGACCCCAATAAATCATGGGTTTTAACTTCAATACATCTTTTGGTGCTTCACTGCTTCTTCTTCCTCTTCTTTTTATTAATTCCATTCATCTAATGCGTTTATTTCATCTTTGAAAGGTAGCCGAGAGTAACCTCAAGAGGTTGGTTTAGTGGTTCTTAAGATCTTATGATATTTATGAAATCTTAGGATCGAAACTTCTTGCCATTATTTTGGGATCACCCTTATGAGATTCCTCCCTATAATAGCTAGGTATATGTGGGACAGAAGGACTGCATACACCCGAGAGAAATTCCTCATCCCCATATTGTAACCATGAATTTATGAATATATCAAAAGAAGTATACTTGTCATATTAGATCCATTTTGAGCAATTGACTATTGGTTAGATATTTGTTTGAGAAATGTATCTAAAGCAAAGAAATTGATATAGCAAATTTTAAATAATGGAGTCATTTATTTAAAAAATTGTAATATTTTATCGAATGATCTTTACATTTAACTTAAGAGCTCCAAATATCTTTTACAACTGAGAAGTTGATAATGAATGCATAAATATTATTCTTTCAAGTAAATTAAGAGTGTTTGCAGTTTGCACAAAGAGTTTGGTGGTTTAGTGACATCATAAAGCTTTCTCGTTATAATAAGAATATAGGTTTAAATCCTCTACAACTCACTTGTTATAAGCAGTAAAACATAAAAAAAAAAAAAAAAAAAAAGAAGCATCTTTGTAAAAACAATTATTTATCCTTAAAGATTTTGGGAATACATATGATTTTAAAGCCAAAATTCTCCTTTTATTTAGTTGGAGTGTAACTTCATTTGTTCATCAATTATTATGGTTTCTGCCTAATCTGGTTCCCAAAATTTTTGAGTTTTGCCCAATTTTTTTTTGTTTTTCCTCTTCTCTGACGATCGAGCTGTTGGTGCTATCAGCTGGATTTTGTTGGGGGGAAGATGTGAGTTGGTACGAGTGAATTGATATTAATTAGACTGGAACATTAAAGTTTCAAGTTTGTTATTTCAAGGCTATAGCTCATTGTCCTATTGAAGATGACATTTTTCACCTTTTTTTTTTCAGCTTGAGCTGGAAGTAATTAATAATTGGATGTTTTCATATCCATAGACTATGGGACCTTGGTCTATGGATATCCACTCCATTCCATTCAATTCCATTCTCTTATGAACTCCCAAACGAAGCCTTAATCAACCACATTAATGAAAGTTTGGTTGATTTTGTCTTTGGTCTATATTTTATGAATGAAAATTTTGATTCATATAACTATTTGAAATTTCAAGAAATATTACTAATTTTAAATTTTTATGCAAACCAAAATTTGGAAAATGCTGTCTAGCTTATTTTTAGAGTTAACAAATAGTCAAATACTGCAAATGAGTAAGTTTTTCATAAAATATTTTTTTGGAAAACGAGTCATTTTCCAGAATGATGTTTTTTGTTGAAACAAACATAGTGAACGGCAAACAAGATTTTAGAGAAAAATCTTTAAACTCTTTTTATTTTTTTATTAGATGTGAATTTTGAAAATTTAATTGTTGAATTATATGTTCTTATTATATCCTCTATGATTGCAAATTTTCAAGAAGATCGAAGATCAATAACTATATTATCAATCAATTATTTAAATTTCATGTCCTTTTAGTATAAAATTATGTATAAAAAATAAGTTTATTAATCTAATAGTTAATAACATCCGATTTGAATAAAATTTGACATGTATGTTAAGAACATATAATGTACGCTACCAATGCCCTTTTATGCCACACCTATAACATTTGTTCTCATGGCCCTTTTGAGATTTGTATCGTAAATCCCTACCATTTTCATGTTGTTTTATCTCATTTTGATTCAACCTTTTGATATAAGGTGTGTTTTGCCCCTTCGAAGGATTATGAGCACGTTTTCCCCTGTTTGGATGTTTTTACCACATCAACGTCCACGCCCATGACCTCTATTTCCTCCATTTATATTCCATTCACTTCAGGGAATGGTGTGGAGTTGGTTGGGCGAGAATGGTGATTTCTCAATAGAAGCTCATTATTTTGTTCAACCATCAGAAGACATGATATAAGTTCTGAATATTTTTCGAACTTACACTCTTGATATTGCTGCTGCAGAAGCATATTTAAGGCATGAAATGCAGTAAATGTTTTTTCTAACATGTCTTCCTCAGTGACCTTTTCACCACATAATTTCAATTGTGAGGTAATTTTAAACAATACTAAATTATACTCACTTACGCTTTTGAAATCTTGCAACCTTAGGTGCATCCAATCATAACGAACTTTTGGGAGGATTACACTTTTGTGGTTCTCATATCTCTCCTTCAATTTTCTCCATAGGGATAGGGGCTCTTTTTCTGTGAGGAACTCAGTTTTTAATTCCTCATGGAGATGATGGCAAATGAAAATCATTACCTTTGCTCGATTTTGTGGGGATTCTTCATTGTCATTTTTAATGGTCTCTGCAAGAGCTATTGCCTCTAAATGGATCTCAACATCAAGGATCCATGATAGATAATTCTTGCCCGATATGTCAAGGGTAGCAAACTCAAGTTTTGTTAGGTTTGACATAATTTATATATAATAGAGATGATATTAATAACCACAATAAAGAAGCAATTATAACATGCAAAATATTAATTTAGTAATGCAATGTTTAGTCTAGATGTAATAAACATAAACTTAGGCCATATATTAATATATTTGAATGTAAGAAGGGGAGTCATAGGAATAACCTTTTCAAGAAGCAAAGTGATGATAGCTCCTCTGAATCTGGCTAGAGCATCGTGTTGATAGCGTGTTGTGAAATAGAGGAAATATATATATATATATATACACACACACACACATATAGGCAAGAGAATAAAAATATGAGGATGATATTATATTTAAATTGCTTCTTATCTAGTGGTCATCCACCATAACATATTATTTCTGAAACTGATATACACATATTTCTTCATTTACTCTCAGTGTCTCTCTAATTTTCTCAGTACATTACAATGGGAGCAAAGGCTCATATATATATATATAGGCGGAAGATGAATTGATGAAGCAACTACAAAGGGGGCAAGATCCCCTAAAGTTGCTGCACCCATTTAATGTTTATATCAGAAGGGGAATAGTGTAAAACAAAAAGTGAATGATATATAACATAGTTGGATATTTGTAGACGAGGAACACTAAAAAGCCTTTATTTGACTTGTCTTTACGTTATATCGGAAATTAAAAAAAAAAAAAAAACAAAACAAAAAATGACAAACTCTTTCATTCTTTCTCTCTTAAATCAAAAAGAAAAAAAAAAAAAGGAAATTCTATAAGGTTGAATAAAAATTCAATTCATTTTTTTATATTAATATTATTGCTATGTAGTGTGTGACTCGTTGGTTTTTGTATGTTTAGTTGTTAAAAAAATGGACTGGCTCATAGTACGAACTAATAGCTATCAAACTGATAACCAACTCACTGCTTCATATTATTTGGATATAAAGAACTGGTCACAATATGATACATTGCTCATATCATTTTAGCAACTGATATATATATATATATATATATATTACATAAACAAACAAAAAAAGAAAAACCAATTTGATTATAAGTTGTGAAGCAAGCACTCGTACAACCCCTGTATAATACTCCTATAAAAAGTATCACATTTTACCAACCAAGTTCAAAATTTATATTTATTTTGTATTTAGTTTTTTATCCTTTTGTTACTACTTCAAGAACGAATGAAGAGAGTAGATGATGATTGTTGTGGGTGAAAAAAGATAAACAAATTAAAAAATTTTAAATGACATTTTAATGAAATGTAATCTAAAATAGATAATTTGATATGGTATTGTAAGGTCAATGGGCCCAAGAATATGTGTTGGGTTGGCCCAAGAGTGTTTGTTGGGCTAAAGACCCTACTCAAGGACATTGAATGGTCCGAGGATCTAAGAATGTCGACCTAAGGAGGTGATCCAAGGAGGAGTATGTTCTCGGCTATGTAGAGCTGAGGTAGGAGAAGACTGTCTGGCGTCCAAGGGTGATATTTTAACAAATCCTACAAGTAAGAACAGGTATGGTGTATGTATAAGATAAGAAGAGGAGCTATGAAATATCTAAGATAAAGCTGTTACCACTGCATTGAATACTCTGCAATTACTTCTCTGACTGCATTAATGGGGAAGTGATGCTTAAGCATCAGGGTTCAGTCTTACAGCTGCCTCCAAAGACTTTAGGGATAAATTGATGGGACAAGTATCTAAATTGATAATTTGATCCATATGTGGAAGATGGAAAAAAGGAAGGAGGATGATATAAAAGGAAAGGAAGACGTTTAAGAGGGGGGATCGGAGAAAAGAAAGAGAGAACACTGTACTTACAACCATCCATAATTGTATTCTATCCTTAGAAGAGAGAAAAATAATACAAATCATCCTTGGCTTGTGTCTGAGGATAAATTCTGTTACATAAATCGTTCATTGTATGTGATGTGGTAATCTAGTCCATCATTTTTGTTATCCAATATCGCTAGAACCTAAATTTCAAGCCAACTTTCTATAAATTTTATTGCATTGGGCTTTTTGAGCCTATCCCTATCTTACTGTTGGGTTTGGGTGCAAATTGTGCAAAGGTGTTCAGAGCTGCTTTGAGGGAGTATGCAATTAAAAAACCTATTGACATCAAATTCAAGCTTAATGAGAGGACCAAGATATTAGTTCATTGTAAGAATGGGTATGGGTGGAGATGTTATGCATATCAAATAAGTGGAAAGCTAACATTTCAGATTAAGACCTTAATTGATGACTGTACTTGCCCCGAGTCTTTTAAAGATAGCCAAGCAACATTAGCTTATGTTGCTAAGAGGTTCATTGAGGATTTTAGCAAAAATCCAAATTAGGAGGTGAGTAGTGTACACAATCATGAAGGACTACAAATAAGAGCTTCCACCATAAGTGGAGACAGTGAACTCCGGAAAGGATCGAGGACACAACCAGCTGTACTACCATTGACCAAAGGAGGTGAGTAGTGTACACAATCATGTGATGCAAAATTTATCTATTGACCTAAGTGTAAACCAAGTGTATAGGTCAAAGAGAAAGGCAAAGGATTTGATCAATGGAGATGAGCAACTACATTATGGTGTCCTTAGGAACTAGGCACAAATGGTAAACATTGTAGACAAGAGGAGTAGGGTTATACTCCAGACAGAAATGGCTGATGAGACTTCCCAGCCAAAGTTTAAGAGGATGTATGTTAGGTTCAATGCTTAGAAGGTAGGATTTTTGGGTGGATGTAGGCCATTTATAGGTTGTCACATAAAGCACAGATTTGAAGGGCAAATCTTATCTGCCACTGCTAAGGATGCAAATGACAACATTTTTCCAATAACCATGGCTGTTATGGAATAAGAAAATAAGGAGTCTTGGATATGGTTTTTGGAAATTTTTGCTGATGATATAGGGAGGCCAGAGGAGCTACAGTTGGTCTTCATTTCTGATTGGTGAAAGATATGCAACTTTTGTTCAATTATACTGGATTTGCACCTCAGGCTGCACCCCAGCCACCGTCCCAGCAGCCTACCCAGACGTACAACATGAGGTCTGCCACTCAGCCTTCATCCTCACAGCAAGGAAATCAAATTAGGCTAGCTCACATGAGAGCAGGATGGTTCTCTTCCTCACAACCAGAATTTCACACACCTAGGGAGACCTGGGATACCCTACCAAGTTCTTCACAGGTAACTTAGTGTAGTTACCTCTTTCCTAGATAGTTGTGTAGACTGGGATATTTTTTAACAGGTGGATCTATTTTTTATTTTGTAGCCTTCACCTACAAATAGGAGCACTGGTGGTGTGAGGACTAAAGGACAGCATGCTGCACAAAGGCCACCAAAAATGAATTCAGTGGGTGGAAAGAGTAAAGGCAAGAAATGAAACTAGTGGGTATGCATGCCAGCATTAAGATTAAAGCTAGTAGGAACATGTGGGCCTGCATTTAGTGTTTTTTGTTAAGACCACTGTTGACTTTTTGTAATTATCAATTACTGTAAAAATCAATCACCTTTTTGTAATTTTCATATATATATATATATATATATATATATATAGCTGACCTTGGAGTGTGCTTTTTTGTAATTTACCAGAAGTTAAGGTACAATACACTCTAGGTTGTTATTATGGTATGAAATTTTGTGGTATTATATGGAAGTTGTGGTATTATGTAGAAGTTGTGGTATTATGGTATGGAGGTTGTGGTATTTATTAAATTCAGTTTGTATGGAACATTATTTGTCCAAACCAGATTATATGGCAAAACAACAGAATCAAACATGACCAAATCATCATTTTATAATTGCAAAACAACTAAATCAAACATGACCAAAATCATTATAATTCAATTTTTAAGTACATTTTTTGAAACAATGCATCAACACTATATAATATTTAATTACATTGGATCTCCTCAGTTATCAAGTGAATCAAATAGCAGTAAATTTAAAGCAAGTACCTTCCAAAAATACTAACCTAAATATAGACAGTTTCTATGACTTTGTGTGCGTACCCTCTCATTGTTCTGTACCTTTTCTCATTGGAAAAGAGAATGTTTTATTTTAGTTTGACCTATAGGGGAAGGCCCCCTTCCGGGGGGGCCCGAGTCATCAGTGAGATACCATTTTGAAAGAGCTAGAATTCTAACCTTGTGTGGGCGTAGGCCTCCCAAAAGGTAACGGAGGCGTGCAAAGGTTTCCTCGGGCCAGACGGAGATTGGCCCTCGAGTGCAAAGGCAGAAGGGAGCTTGACTGCAAGACCCACCCGTCGAGCAGGGACGAAAGTCGGCCTTAGTGATCCGACGGTGCCGAGTGGAAGGGCCGTCGCTCAACGGATAAAAGTTACTCTAGGGATAACAGGCTGATCTTCCCCAAGAGCTCACATCGACGGGAAGGTTTGGCACCTCGATGTCGGCTCTTCGCCACCTGGGGCTGTAGTATGTTCCAAGGGTTGGGCTGTTCGCCCATTAAAGCGGTACGTGAGCTGGGTTCAGACCTCTGACCACAATAACTTTCTAAAAAAAGAAAAAAGAAAGACATTCTGACTGCAATAAGCATTAATTTGTATTCTGTTGAACAGTTGCCAAATTATACACAACTCGGCCATTACCACATGGAACTATTTTTATGCCATCCGTAAGTGAAGCTTTGCAATTTCTTTGTAAAGAATCCCATAACAACTTCCCATGTGCAAATGCATTAAATAATTTGCAATTTGCTATATGCTAAACAAAACATAACCAGGCCTTTATACAAACTGAAGTGTTGATAATGCAATCCTTTTTTTTCCTATCTAAAGCCTCTCAAGGTACTGTTTTCATAATATGTGATGTGGCTACATTTTACATTAGTTGTACTTGATCCTATTCTTGTGAGGCTTCAGATCTTGCATTGTTTTCTGTCTGATTTCACTTTGGGTCGCCCCTTAATTTTTCAGTGCAGTACTCACCTTGAATTGAATGCTTTCTTCCTCAACTTGAACATTTTAAGATATTTGTATGTTTTCTTGTGTGCTCTATAATATTGTTCTAAATGAGGTGATGTGCTACTGCTGATGTATTTATAGTTGACTGGAGGGACGATTGGTGATCGACTAATGGTTGAAGCAGAAACAAATCTTGCCATAAATGTTCTTCCAGGCTTATCAGAGTCATATGAAGTTCAGGGGAGGGGAGAATTTCAACTGGGTTTGTTCTTATCTCTCTGTATAATTTCTAAAGATTGAACAAAGAAAGCGGACTGTTTTTGTTTTTTGGCTCACAAGAGTGTTTTTGACCTTGCATTTCTTCTTTTGGTCGTTCTTACATTAGAGTATATGTTGAATTTAGTTTCCTACTTTCCTTTCTGGGTGAAATAGGTATCTTAATCGAGAATATGAGGCGTGAAGGATTTGAACTATTTGTCTCACCACCAAAGGTCATGTAAGTTTTCAATATGCTGGCCTTTTCAATCTCATTCGTTACTAGTGCAGTATGATTTATGTTGAATACACAAACACAGTTCCATGGAACAGGTTGTTGACAGTATTGGAGACCTCGATTTTCTAGAACCATAAATGTGAAAGTTGATCATAGAAACATATTGATTACAAACATGTAGACATTCAATCAAACTTAGTAAGTGTGAGTTAACGTTCACTGCTGCTGGTCAATGTATAAATTGAGGGGGGGGGGGGGGGGGGCGGGCATGACAAGTTTAAGAGTTGGAAGGTTGATTTTATTACATCAATTAAAAGATTTAAAACTCTCTTTTTTTTCTTGTAGTTTTTCCCAGTTTTTGATATCATAAGGTGCCTAGATTTGGTCATATATTTACATAATCATCCTTACCAATAAGCTTCTTATTCTCAAATTCTCAATGTTCCTGTACTGTACCAGGTATAAAGCTGAAAAGGGTCAAAAGCTGGAGCCAATCGAAGAAGTCACTATTGAGGTAAGAATCTCTCAATTTGCAGCAGTTTTCTCTTAAGAATAGTGCCTAGTTATACCTTTAGCGTGCACACATATTTAAACAAAAAAAAAAAAAAATTAGATATGTTTTTAAAATATTTGTAATGTGTTGCGGGAATATATTACAAGTTTCGTGATATATATACACACACACACACACACAAGTGTCATGTCCAAAACAAATGGGGACATATAAATGACCAAAGAAACCTAGAGAGCATTAAAGCTAACTGGACAGTATTCTTTTTCTTTCTTGCAACCGCCTCCCATCTTAGGGTTTGGAGGGATGAAGAAAAAACACCCTCCTAATAATCCAATCTTTTTGTTTCTAAGTAAAAGGTTGTTTCTTCATGATATATTTTATAGAGATTCTTTTTCATAGTCTTGAAAGGAAATAAATAATTTCTTTTTTGTGTTCTTCAGGGGTCTTGTTGGTTACAAAAGTGTGTTTAGCAGCGATACACGTGGAACTGGATTCATGCACCGCGCTTTCCTGAGTATGCATGTTCTGCTAAAGATCTTTTTGCATGTTCCTTTGAACATATTTATGTCCATTTCCTTTATCATTTTCGTCCATCACCTTTTAGGTCTTCCTCATAACTTGGTATCACATCATTGGGTCATCAATATGGGTGTCAAATTTTCTTTCAACTGACCTTGGCTGACCCAGATTAAGAAACATCGAGTTGAGATACATGTGCATGGGGTCTTACACTCAGCAATTCCATATTAGATTTCAAAGAATCACTTAAATTTTTAGCATAATTCTTTGTAATTCTTTTAGGTTACTTTTGTCTTCATCCTTGTGAACATAAAGTAACTTAGTCTATTATAATATATTGTTACTAATAAAAAAATAGAGATACATAAGGCAGAAATTCTCTGTAAATCTAATATGAGAAATTGGATTTGTAATTTATTTGAGTTCTGAGTCAGATTGGTTTTGTAAGTAGAAATGTGATTGTGGCTCTGGTGTGGTACCTGCTCATTACCAATCTGTCCCAATATTCTGTTTTCTTCTGTTTAAATCTGATTTGATCCAAGATGTAAAGAATAGGGTGATCCCCCCCCTCCGGCGGCGGCAGCTACCCTTTTGTTACTGTCATAAGTAATTTCCTGACCTTGAATACTTGTGAGATTTATTAAGTTCCTTGTCTTCAGGGTTTATTTTAAATATTTTGATCTTCTCACTTTTTAGCTGTTTAGTGTTGTATCCTTTCTAGCAATCTTCTTCATTCCTACCACTATTAATTTTTGCAGCCTACGAAAAATATCGTGGTCTTCTTGGAAATGCTCGGAAAGGAGTATTGGTATGTTTATCTATTGCCTTTCTGTTATGTGATGGCTTGACTTGTTTTAGCTTTTCTTTTTTTAATTACCATAGCAAACGAATGAGAGGGTATGAATTACTGATTGGAATATGTTCAGATTTCCATTGGCATTTACATTACTGCTGCAATGTATCTCTTCTCATGCATCATGGATCTTTGGTGTTTGAATTTAAACACCATAGCAAAAGAATGAGAGGGTATGAATTACTGACTGGAAGATGTTCAGATTTCCATTGGCATTTGCATTACTGCTGCAATGTATCTTTTCTGATGCATCATGGATCTTTGGTGTTCGAATTTAAAGAACTTGCTCTTTTTCTCCCCCCCTTTACTTTTTGGGTATTTGGGAACGTTAGAGCATTAGATGCATAGATACATTTGTATATGTATATGCCTTCTTGGATGTAATCTTTAATCATATTGGTGACAGTATGATCTTCTGACCATGATATACAGTTTAAAACATAAAATATATTAAAAGGGAGTTCTAAGTCCCTTTGTGCCTAAACTCAAGCTACACCTTGCTATATAACTAAATTTATGATTGGGTCAATTTATGATTGTGGGGGGATATTTATTTTGTTTTATTATGGCGTAGCTGATTGAAGTTGATCTTGAAGCTGATTGTACTCAGATTTCTATCATTTTTTCAGTCATGAACCTGATTGTATTTTGTGCTCTACATTGTACAGGTATCAATGGGCTTTGGTACAATTACAGCTCATGCACTGATGAGTTTAGAAGCTCGTGGAACTCTCTGACTCCTAGGATGGAGGTTGTTAGTTTTGCTTATTTACTTTTGTTTGTCCCTGTGCTTTCTAACTCCCATTAGTTGTTACCTATATGGGACTTATATAGGTCTCCTGCTTTTATATTTTATTATAATCTATAACTACATTAACTTCCTCTGAATAAAATACAGTAAATTTATCTGAATAAAATCAAGCACATTCTTGCCAGTGAACTCTAGCTGAATTGGAGCTTCCCTTGTAGAGCAAGGTGGAGGGTGAGATCATAGATTCAAGGCCCACTTGGTGCGTGTGTAACTTATTAATAATAAAAAAATTCATTCACATTCATGTGGGGGGTTTCAATAAAATTT